>JANEYF010003767.1:0-646449 GCA_029963845.1 Rhamnusium bicolor
TGCTTCCATGGATCGACCGCCCCTGATAATCAGAAGTAATAAAAGAAGCTGTCAACTTCCACCAGTGTTTCATTCCTGAAAATTAATTTGTATTTACGGTGAAATAAATGGTGAATCAGGTAAAAATAAACTAGGTAAAGAAGGTAACGAGTTTTTTAATTGTGGCGTAAATAAGGGAGAAATATATAAGGGTGATATAAATGTAGTTTATTATAATAAAAATTTGGAGAACAATGATATGAATAGTATTGAAATAAACTGTGGTAAGAAAAGCGATAAGCTTGCTCAAAATATTAATATTGAAAGTCAAGATACAATTTGTAACGTGCGAGATAACGGTTTAGATAACGATAAAGATTTCAGTATTGCCTATGAGACTGGACGCTCGATGGATATAATGAGAAATATTGTCATCAAATTTTTTCAGCGCGGTAACATAAATAATGACGGCATTAAAATATCGAGCAGCGAAACGTGAAAAAAATAATAAATATATTGATCCGAAATGCGTAGTTACTAATCGAGTTAAAATTACTAAAAGTCATAGAAAAAATACAGACGAAGTAAACTTAAGGAATAATAACAAAGAAACTATTAAAGCGTGTTATGCAATGTTAGTGGAGGATACTGTAATACTCCCTAGATGCGAGATTAATTGCGAAATAAAATTAGTAAAGAAATTAAATTGTCTTACAATCCTGTTGAACTAAGAGATTTAGATATACAGGGCGTGCACGCGGCATGTACCTTAATAGACTTAAAAAAATCCAAATATACGAATAGTAAATATAAATACTGTAACTCTAAAAGAGAATACTATCGGTAGCGCCGAGCCACATGGGGAAAAATAAATTCACCCAGAAAAACTATTCAGGTAAATAAAATAGATACGTGCGATATGACTGGATATATGATGAATTTGATTTAACAGATTTAGATAAAAATAACAGAAATTTAGTTTGTGAATTCATTAATCAATATAAACAAGTCTTTAGTCAGGGAGAAACAAATACTCAGAAAATTCAGCACCAAATTATAACAGAAAATGTATTGCCTATAGCCAAGAGACCATATAGGGTACCATGCCATCAACGGGAAATTTTAAGAAAAGAATTTGATAGATTGTTAGAGTCAGGCGTAATAAGATATTCACAATCTGCGTGGAGTGCACCAATGGTAATTGTCAGTAAGAAAAGTGATAATGGGACTGATAAAATTAGAATGTGCATTGATTATAGGGCGTTACATGCGGTAACTAAGCGTGATTTTTATCCATTGCCTTATTTAAATGAAACTTTAGAACTTTTTGGGAAATCTAATTTGTTTAGTACTTTTGACGTAAATAACGCGTATCACCAAATTTCTTTAGCACCGGAAGCGATAGAAATATCAGTTTTTAGTACGCCACATGGACACTATGAGTATTACCAGGATGCCTATTGGTTTAGTAAATGCACCCTCTACATTCCAGCGGTTTGCTAACGTAATGCTAGCAGGTTTAACTAAAGAAATGTGTATGGTTTATTTAGATGACATTATCGTTTTTAATTCAGAAGGGGTAGTCGACTATAAAAGACAATTAGCTTTGGTTTTTCATTGATTCATAAACGCGAATATCACACTTAAACCTAATAAGTGTAAATTTTTATTGAAAGAAGTAAAATATTTAGGTCATGTTATTTTGGAGGAAGGTATTAAACTAGACCCACATAAAATAGAATGTATAAATTCATATTCCATACCGAAAAATGTAAAAGATGTCCACACACTCTTAGGTTTAACCGGATGGTATAGAAAATTCATTAAAAATTGTTCAGAAATTTCATTACTATTAACTAAACTTACAAAGAATGGTCAAAAATTTGAGATTACTCCTAAAGTTATGGAATCTATTAATACACTAAAAAATGATATTACTTTGGAGTCAAGACTGATCTATCCAGACTTCGACCAACCATTTATTTTAGCTATAGATGTTAGTGATGCGGGTAGTATTGTAAGTCGATTAAGGAACGGGTTTGAAAGACCGATTGCATTTGTGAGTAGGAAGTTTAATAACGCCGAGAAAAACTATACTGTTACGGAGAAAGAATGTGCAGCCATAACCAGTGGAATAAAGGCTCACAAGTGGTTTTTATATGGGAGAAAGTTTACTATTGTAATCGATCATCGTCCTTTAAAATGATTGTAAAATCGTAAAGATCCTGCATCTCATTTAGCTAGGTGGGCACTACTTTTAAGTGAGTACGATTTTGATATTGTTCATAAACCCGGACGAAAGTACGGACATGTAGATGCACTTAGTAGAATTTATAATATTCAAATAATATATTAAAACTGAAAGATGGACATAATAAAGTACAAGTAGTTTTTGTGTTTAGATATGTTTTAGACGGTGTTGTATGTGAGAGATTTTGGAAATTTATTCAGCCTCAAGAAACGACATCGCAGCATTTGACAGATGTAATTTTAAAAGAGTTAGAATGTCTGAAAATTAGTGAAAATCCTGAAAAATTGATAGCACAAAGTTGCAATGGAGCATCAGTAATGAGTGGTGCTCTTGGAGGTGTACAAGCCAAAATTAAAAAAAAGTTATCCTTCAGCAAATTTTATTCATTGTTACTCTCATCAACTAAATTTAATTTTACAAAAAGCATCAAGTCAGGATAAAAGCATAAACATTTTTTTTGCTAATTTACATAGCTTTTCTTTTTATACCTATCGAACAGAATTATTAGATTGTTTAGAAAAAATCATTGATAGTGAATCAGAAAACAACACTCTAAAGCAAGCTATTGGTTTAAAAAAACTACTTACAAAATGAACATTTTCTTTACTGGTTAAATTTTTTTCATTTAGTTATGCCTCATTGTGATATATTGTTCAGTCAATTACAAAAATGTAATATCGATGTCATAACAGTAAATAATTGTATTGGCGTTTTTAATAGTAAAATTGAAGACATCAGAAATAAAATACTGAATAACTATTTGGAGGAGACATCCATGCAGTCTGCCCAGAGCAGAGATGTAAAACGGAAGAATCAAAAAGGAGAATTTCATTAGAAGTTTGTGATATAATTACATCTGAGATCAAAAAACAGGTTTGGCTTCAGTTATCATTTAGTAGTATCGCAGTTATTTCACGCAGATCGATTTAAAGATTATAAAAAAAATCTTTCCTCAAGATATGTTTAAATTAGTTAAAACGGAGTATCCAGTCATAAATCATTTGAAACTTAAAACTGAATTAGAAGTATTATATAATTATTGCAATACTTTTTCTGAAAGTGTCAAAAAGAATAAAGACATTTTTAAGAAATACCATGGGTCAGGAAAGGTTATCTTCTTTAGGTATGCTTACCATAGAAAGGGCATTAATAAAGAAGATAAAAGACTTTAATGAAAAAGTAATTGACCACTTTGCATCTCAAAAACACCGGAGGATCGACTTGGAATTTAAATCACTTTAAAAGGTAGGTAATACAGTAAACTTTTCTAATTGACCTCCCTATCTCCTGACCCTCAAACCGCCACTGGAAGCAACCCAAATATTATTTTATCATTGTTATTTGTCTGTTAACATTTGTAACTATATATGTACGCGTTAGTAATTTTAATGGTTTTATGCTGTATAAACAAAAATGTTCCGCTAAGTGCATACGATTGCATGGACTCAAAAGTAAACATTTCGGTGATTTCGATTACAGACGTTGCACCTTGTCCAAACTCAGTGACGGAATATTAGAAAACTACTAAACGTGTTTGTCAAGAGTACAGGGAATAACTGAACAGTAAAATTTGTGTCCATTGCTTATATAACCACATCTGGTACCTACTATAAAACTATTGTGAAAATATGTTTTTATAAGTTGAATATTACTTTATTTTTAAATCTAAATTATTTTATTTAAAATATGGTGGCCGGCAAAAATTTGTTGTTCATTCGTTAAGTTTTTGTTATTTTTAACAGCTTTACTTATTTCTAATTGTTCTAATAGATCAAGTTTCTTTCCTTTCTTTTCTGAATGGAGTAATTTGACATTATTTAACTCTATAAAATGACTGTTTTCTATACAATGTTTTGACATGCCCGTACTATATACATTGTTTACAATAGATTTCCTGTGTTCATCGAATCGCTTTTTTACATTTCGTCCAGTTCATCACAGTCACTACATTTTAACTCATATACTCCTGTTTTTTGTAGTTTTTCAGTTTTGTCTTTATTATTAATTAACATTTTACCTAAATTATTTTTATTTACTGAAATTGTTCTACATCCTAGTTTATTTAGTTTATTACTAACTCTGCTGATTGCTGATCTTAGGCCTATAATTAATACATTTATATCTCTTATTGCATTCCTGAGATGAAGCGGCATAAAACTCTTTACGTAAAGTTTTCTTTTGTATTGTTTTTTATTAGTTTATCTATTAGGCTTTCTTATTCTTATTAATCGTTTAACCATGGCACCATTTAACCCATCAGCTATTGGGGTACTAATAAAGAAGAATGTTGGATATACTGGACGAGTTTTAGAAGAAGTATTTTATGTCATGAAATGTATTCCAAAGAAAGTGGAAATACGACGAATTGACCATTGCTATCATGAATTACCAATTTCTGTTAATAACGAATCCCATTTTATGCCACCTGTAACTCATATAATTCAGTTGCATGCAGAAGAAATCGAATGCAATTTATTCCATCCACCATTGTACCAAATTGATGGCCAGTGGATAGGTTTAACCCCACATCCTGTAATTTCAGACCCTCCAAGACGACTCGAAGTTGAACCTGAAAAAACGTCTGAAATTTACCCCTATATAGCTTATAAGTTCTAGTTCCAGTGGCGTGTATACTATAGACGAAATTAATAAAGCTCAGAACAGTTTTACTTTTGTTATAGAAAGATCAGCCGTGGGAAACATTATTGCTAGGCGAATAGTTGGTCTAGAAGTTAATAATCAAGGTTACTCAACTCTAAATATTTTCGAAAAAAATGAGTTAATGAGTAATGGAATCAAGACAGAATAGTAATGGGGCAACCTGGTCTACCGATATCGGCATACTGATGAGACTGGAAAGTTCGAAACCGGTCTATGTTTAGTGAGGAATTGACAAATCGATCTTAGCTACCAAACAAGATTTGCAGTAGTTAGTTTTAGTTTTATTCTGTTGGCAAGCTTATGGAGTACATTAACAATGTGGGTAGTCCATAATCGCAATAAGCAATCTGTTAAAATACCTGAAAATCTTAATTACGCGATACTAGAAAGAAAACAGCCCCCTACAACGAGCAGCTCAACTCGAAGTTTGTCCTAAAATACATTGGACCGAGAAGGAGAAGACATCAGTAACAGAGAGTGCATGAATCGAATACGTGAATATTCCGGACATATCGAGTGCGGTATATGACCTTTCAACCGAATAAAAGGTGCGGATGGAAGAAGATAAAAGAAAAGGAATTTTTTTTAAATGAAAAACTGTTTTTTTCTTGATTTTTATTTTGTACCAGTTGCTTATATAATCCTAAATTTTAAGATATATTTACCTGGGTGGATATCTGCTATAGAATATGTCAAATTGTATTAGATAATAAAATGTAGGAATACAAGAGATAGGTTTGATTGTGATCTAGAAGAATTGAATGATTTTCTTTAGTTTAAATGTAAAATCGTATTACATAATCAAATATAGGAATAAATGAGATAGGTCTGATTGAGAATTTGGGATATTTGAATGATTTTGTTAGGTTAATGGGAAAAGATTGTTACTTGGTGAAGTAGGCAGTCTTATTTTATGGGGAGAGCATTGTAATACACCCTGTATAAGTAGCTTATTGTAACACACCATCTATATCATATGAATTTGCTAACTCTAAGAAAATGGACTTGCTAAAGCCAGCGGGTAAAAGGGAGAGTCGAACGTAGTGTCGGCCGGTGAACATACGATCCAAGAGGACGTCGAGATCAGTGATGGATTTACGCCTAGGCCCGTGAGGCCCGGGCCTAGGGCGGCATAATTTGAGGGGCGGCAAAATTTTTGAAATGCCAAAATTTTAGAGGCGAAAAAAAAGTAAAGACAATCCATTTTAAAAATTGGTTCGGATTAGTTTTTATAAAAAATTTTCTATAGAATAAATTATAATTCAATTTTTTAATTTACTTTTCAATCTGTTGTTGGTAAGATGTTAATTTTTTTAATAGATCAATTAGGTATAGTCTTTATCGAGTAATGTTCTTTACTTTTTGTATCTTTACTTTTTGTTCCTTTAGTGAGATTAATCTTACGTGTATAAAGCGTTTTGAAATTACTAAATCTGAATAACTTCTCAATTTGTTTTCAGTGTGAAATACGGTAGATTTGCATGTATTAAATATCATTTTTGTATTCATTCAAAAGTCAGAACATTTTTTGTTTATAAAAAATAATTTTTCATTAAAAATAAATCCCATCTTTTTCATATTCAATTTTTTTGAAGAAAATTTTCGCACAAATGTTTATTACCCTATTTTAGACACTATGAGTGTACAATTGGCCGGGCGTAAAAGTGCATATGAAAAGCTTTACGAAAATTTCAATTTTTTCGATAATTTATCTGAAATAGATATGAACGAATTGAAAAATCTTGCAAATAAACTTGTCAATAAGTATCCTGATGATTTGGAAGAGACATTAGGGAATGAATATATTCATTTACATTGTCAACTCAAAAAATTCCTTAGCAAATACGGAAGATGTACGCTCTGCACAAAAAATATGCAATGTATTGCATTCACGGAGTCTTCGAGATGTTTACCCAAATGTGGACATTGCTCTACGTATTTTTTGAGTATTCCGGCTACAAATTGTTCAGGAGAAAGATCTTTTTCCACTATGAAAATGGTAAAAACCTATTTACGCGCAAGTATGGGCCAAGATAGACTTAATGGTCTTGCATTACTGTCTATTGAAGCTCAACTAGTCCAAGAAATTGATTATGACGATATAATCGATGTTTTTGCGCGGACCAAAGCCAGGAAAAAAGAAATTTTCAAATTGATTAATATTAAAAAAAATATATTTATTATTTATCTGTCTAAAGTTTATTACTTATTCATCTGTAATGTTTATTAGTTATATTTAAAAATTATATTTCAATAAAATAAAAAGACTTTAAAATAAAAATATTGGATCAAAATTAATGAAATTCATTTCATCAACAAGGGCGGCGCATCAAACGGGGCCTAGGGCGGCAGCAAGCCTAAATCCGCCACTGGTCGAGATGTAGAATTCGGAATTAAATTATGAAATTTGTAATTGTTATAATTATTTTGGTTATTATAAAGTCGTTATTAGAGAGTCGATCGTTGAATGTGGACGAGTCAGGGCGGACTTAAAATTATGTTTACAACATCCTACATACTTGGGGTAGAAATTTAAATTATTTTACTTACTTTCGGCTATAACTCTAGACATTTTGTTGGTAAATGATTGCATAAGAGTCTTAATAATTTATGGTAGAGTTGACAGAATTTGGTGAGATCAAACTATTTTTGTAACTTGTAGTTGGAGAAATCTTTTACAGAGTATCGAGTGCTCTCTCCTACTCTCCAAAGGCAGTTTATTTTAACATTTTTTTTAAGGGGTTATTAATATTGTGTATTGGAACATTTAGTGTGATATGTGGGAAATTTTGATTTTTTTTTATTATACGTATTATTTTATGAAACCTGTGTATCATACTAATTCTTTGTCGAGAGTTCTATCCTAAATATTCCTAGGACTATGGATCCAGCCTTTGAAAGAGCTGGCGCTACTAGTGTTTGTTCCCCTTGCAGTCTCAGGGGGTGATGGCAGCAACCCTTATCCTTTATTTTGAGGGATATTGATTAATTTTATTATAATAATGGCACAGGTGGAATTAAAAAACAAATATTTGATTACAATGGTGGAAGTGATAATTTGTAAAAAAAATAGTGTAAAAAATATAGATTATATAATATATACTAAGAAAGTTATTATCGTAATTTATATTATCATGTTTTCTGTGCCTCCTAAACTGATTATTCTTGAACCGGTGTCCTGAATATCAAATAATAGTCGCCAAGTACAGTTTTCCCCACGCACGAAGTATCCTTGCAAAAAAGTTGAATTTAATTATTTACAATTTAAATGACAAATATATCCGCGACTTTCCAATTAAAACGTAATTATTCCTCAATAGACAATCTGTAATTAGGTAATTCCATTCGGTTAAAAACTAAATGTGATGCTAGCTATTTATGTTGGAAGTTAAAATATGATTGAGTCAATCAAAATTTTTAAAAATATGTAATTATCTGGTACATACAATCATAATAAAACTCATAGTGCATTTTTTACTATTATCTAACATGAATTGTGGCAATTATTACAGATCAATATGCAATAATTAAATTTAAATATTCTAAGCAAAAATTAATTTGTCACGCGAAATTAATTTTCCTATAAATATATTAACTACTATCTAATCTACAGATCTAATACTATTTGTACTCTGTTTAGTGATATTCAGGTAAAGAAACGCATGTTTTTCAGTTTGTGTCTGAAAGATTGCAACCAAAAGTGAAAAATAGTTTCCAGAGGATTAAGAGTAAAAAAAAAGTTTACAATAATATTTTATAGTGGTAAGGAGAAAAATTAAGTATGTATATTTATTTACATTTCCATAAAAATTCCATTTTAAGGCCCCCAAAATAGACAGTACCTACACAACTTTTTTTCTACTTTATAAAAAATAATGAACAATGTATTTACATCAAATCTGCTTCTTTGACCTATGAGGTTACGGGTCTTCCAAATTCGATGCTTTTATGTATAATTTATGAAGAGATTAAGGGCATGTATCTAACACCGTTTTCGAGAAAATCATGAAAAACTGAAATTCAGAAAATTGACGTCTTGCTTGCATTTTTTTTTGTTTTTGGTAATATATTACTAAATTAAATATTAAACTATGTTTCAAAGGTTTGTCACACCATATTGTTAGTTGTGACAAAATTTAAAAAAAAATGGTTAGAGTAATAACATTCGCTAATGCTTGAGTGCTTTAAACTCTAAAGCAATTTGTTTTTACTAGAGCCACTGTCTTTTTTATTGTATTAATTTTTTTTTTAATTTATTTGAAAGTGTAGATATCTCAAAAATGTTAAGATAAGTACATATTACTAAATTCAGAAAAATATTCTCTATCTGAATTTGACACTTATTTCATTTATGAAGAAATAAGCAATGTAACGTCTATAACGTCTAAGCCGAAAATAACAAATTATTGTAATATTCATCGAATTACTTTTACCTCGGTTCTGACTTCTGAGTGTTTAAAAATAAAATTTATTTTTTAAAAATGTTGGTATTTCGCCCATATTTGCTACAGTTTATGTTCAGTTGTTTTTGACTCTTACATTCGAATATCATAATCGAATATCATATTGTTATTGATTTCTCTACATACAGGGTGTCTCTGAAAGGTCTGTACAAAGAACTGTCACATTTTTGGAGAAATTTCACGACATTGATGCTATTTCTTTTCCAATGGGTATTTCTCAGTTTAATGATGGAACAGGGAGGAAAAACACTATGATGCGGATCACGGTGTCATAGCACAAATCGTGCTACCTCAAGTGCAATAACTCAAAATTGAAGACAGCCGAGGCGAAATAAATCGTTGAAAGTAAAAGTATTTTTCCAACCACCATTTTTTTATTCCTTAGGTCGAACACGACCTCGCCTGTGATCGCGTACCGGAAATTGTTATTCACAAAGAAGGACCGAAAAATCGGAAACATTCTTCCGACTCTAGATACCCTAGAGTAGCACACACTGCTTTCCATGTACAAGGGAGGTCAGGTTTGGGGAAAATCTCTCGAACTGCAGCAGGATATTCACTGTCCCACCAGCTGAGGGTGGCATAAGACTGAAATGTGGACCACCCTTCACGTTGCATCCCAAGGCATGCTTGGAATTGGTCTGTTGCAAGTGCAAGGAAGGATGGTGTCCACGATGCAACTGCATTAGAAAGGACATGAAGTGCACCGACTTGTGTGTGTACGGTGGTGATTGTGCAAAATAGAATTAAATAACTACGTTCATTGTTGCAATTGCAATTTTGTTGACGAAGAAAACACGACCTATTCCCAAGCAAACTTCGAGTGGTGCTTCCCAGCGTTTCGTCGGGTGTGTGCGCTTGTGTTAAGTATCTAATTGTCACGGATACGTCCCATAGTACGCGATCGATGGTAAATTTGACAACTTTCATTTGGAATTTTGTCCTCTATCGTAGACTGCTAAGCAAAATTTGGGTAAGAAGTTGAACTTTGCTCTAAAAACAGCAAAATGATATACAGGGTGGGGCAATAGTGCGTCCGACTTCGATATGTTCTATGATAGCTAGAAACTTGATTTTAAAACATAAATAAACTAGACAAAAAAAGTCTATAACCGGAAATCATTTTCGAATATACAGGGTGAGCCAAGACGATTCTACAGGGTCAACTAACATTTTTTTCAAATGGAATGCCGTGTATATCAGAACACTTTTTGAAACCTCTCCACTCCTATATTATTATTGACTCTGTCCCAACCACTTTGATGTAATGATTTTTTTTTGTTGAAAGTATATCATTTACATGTGTATATCAAAAAAAATCACTACAGTCACAATTATCGATTTTAAGAAAAAAATATATCAGTACCAGTTATGAGACATCTGTGTGATCACACTCAGCCATTTTCACTTCCCAAAAGTATACAGGGTGGCCAAAAATAAATTTTATATTTACAACCATTTGAACTGAATTTTCTCAATTTTTTCAAATGGATATTTTCGAACGATGTGATATAGAATTGAAAAACGAACATTTTTGTACGTACATTCTCATGGCTATTTGTAGCTATTTTCGATTTATTGAACAATATTGAGCAATAAAAATTAAAATTATTTTTTTTTGTAATTGAAAAAAACATTATAAAAAGTGCGCCACATGTTGTCCATTTTGATTGACACACATTTCTATGTCTTTGGAATGAGGTTTCGACTGTTCATAAAATTGCCGGAGTGATACTTCTAAAAGCATTTATTATCTTATTCTTCAAATTTTGGATTATTGTTGGTGTAATGTTTTTATGAGCATCATGTAACACACTTATTATAATATAATATAATTATAATATAATACCTTCTCTCGAATTATTTGAAAAAAAACCCTCATTTTTAATTCATATTGCTGAATTTTACAGTTATTATTCAATAAATTGAAAATGGTCCTAACATATTTCTTTTTTTTTAAATCGATAGTTGTAATTGTAATGATATTTTTAATATACACGTGTAAATGGTATAATTTTAACAAAAAAAAGTCATTATATCCAAGTGATTGGGAGAAAATCAATAATAATACACGAGTGAAAGGAGGAGGAGGCGTCTTGCGGGCAGTCAACCCTGCATGGTACATGGGGGTGGACACAATGGTCCCAGTAACGATGGTATCGTTACTGGGACGGTCGCTTGCGTTTAAACATGTAAGGTACCCAACCTTAACCACCGACCTATTCACTTTTTTGCTTTTTGGCACATCCGCCGGTATATAAATTTTTTTGATTTTTCCCCCAAATACATCTACATAATTATTTCCAAAGTTACTGGATAGACGATGCGACGCGTTATACTACGACGCTAAACCTTCTAAAACTTTTTCTGTTAATATTACCAAAGTTTATATTTTAGGCATGACCTTATAATAAATCAAAAATAAACGACTATTTCCCACGACTGCGAAATACCAGCCTTAACGGTTGGGTTTGGAATTGAATTTCGACATCACTTTAAATGAAGCTGTTATGAAGCCGAAGGTTCCTTTTGGAATATTGCCTTTTGTCGTTGTTGGGACATCTATAAGAAATTTAATAATTAATAACCGGTTCCAATTATGGAATTAGATCGCCCAAACCGATAACATCACTGATTATGCCCGATTATATGAATACAAAACACTAAATCAGTATTTTCAAATTTTCCTTCAAGTTTTTATCATTAACAATATTTGAGATCTCAACAATGGTTCAAATAAATGAGAAATTTATTATTATTTATATGTACTTAGGCCCACCCTCTATTTACTTTTAGTATTCACAATGAAAGTACCCGTTTGGATATCAAAAGAACTTTTTGAAACTGCACTAAGGAGTTTTTTTAATAAAAACACTGTTGAAGTAATATCATTTTCCTCTAAAGATGCAGTGCCAGTGGGAGAAAATTATACCAGCGACCTTTTTAGGACTTCAATAACGTATCGAATCACTAAAGGGTTTGTATAAAGAGAAACTATCATTCAATTAATATACATATTGTAAAGCTCCAACTGTTAGATTGCCTCGACGTGGTAATCACGCAAATACGAACAATACCTATGTTTAAACGTGGCTCAAGCAATTATTCTTCTTCCTCAAAATTACACAAAAAAATTACATTATTAGTTTCATTTGGCTAGCAGTTTATTTTTCCTCAAATTATACCGATGACAGGTTTCACTCGAGTACCTGAAGCTGAAACCACTCCTCGGATATTTTAAAAAAAGTAACGCTTATTTACAAGACACATTTCATAATTATTTTCTAGTAGGTAACTAAAAGGAATTCTATAATTTTTGATTATACAAACCACTGGCGTTACAAGATCTGAATTAACGGGGAGGCAGGTAAACTATTAAAATTAATAATTCAAAATAAAAACAGAAACCTCAAAAAAAAGATCCGTAATCGTCTGTATATGTTTTTTGATCCCAACTTTGTTATGTTGTTCACTTTGACGCTCTATTATTTTTTAGATACCACGAAAAAATTAGTCTGTATTTTTAACAGACTTCAATAATAATGTGATAAAACCGAGTTGCTCGATAAGTAAACCCTCCCTGTTTATGGAAGACATACCAAAATCGCCAAATGAATAAAACTGTGGTTTTGGCCAACACCATACGATTTTCTTTAATTCGTATTAGCAGTTCTATGAATAAATTTAATAGTTATGTACGTAACAAGACCGAAAACTGATTCTTTAATGGGCGAGCTGGCAGTTTCTAGGGCGAGCTGGCAGTTTCTAGGGCGAGCTGGCAGTTTCTAGGGCGAGCTGGCAGTTTCTAGGGCGAGCGCCTGCGAGTCCTGGAAGCCCAGTAAAGACACTTTCTAGGTTGTTACGTACAATATTTTTTCTGAAACTGTTTTCGCTGCTCTCAAAACACTTTTTAACCTGAAACCTTTTGTAAACAAAATTCATAAAATTTAATTAATAGATGTCACAATCTGTTGTCTAGAGTGCTTATGTCAGGTGCCTACACTATTGTTGTCAGCCAAAAGTGACATAAGAAATAGGAAAATACTTTCTTATCCCTTTCCGGACTAGACCACTGACGATATAATTTCCACTTAAAAAATTGACCAGGAACAATTAACTTTCTACATGGTTGCCAAAAAATATTTTTATGATTTACCTCATATCGGATTAAAATTTCGAAAAAATGATAAGGGTAAAAAGCAAAAACAAAGCAATTCTGATTTAGAATATTCTTTCTTTAAAATCGTATAATTTTCGAAACATTTTGAAAACTTAAAAAACACATAAAATTTGACTTTCTGTTGACCAATTTCAAGCCAAGTCAACTGGGCTTTTTTGGTTAACGCCAAAAGTCTAGATATGTTGTTTCTGAACGATACCATAGATAATTGAGCGCTAGAGCTGGGAGATACAGACAGATAGACCATTTTTGGTATCCAAAATGTTTTATCGAAAATTTTCCTAATTGCTGTACTTTCTTTACATTGTAAAAGAATGTGTTTCAATATTTCGTCGGATGGTCAATAAATGAATTAAACTCACTTTAAAACTTAACAATATTATTTATTTTCACAAGCAATTCATAAATTTTAAACACCACACAACTTTCTTACTCACTAGATGTCTAATACCTAACTTAAATTAATTTCACACAAATTTCTAACTGCTAACAAAAGTAAAATTTGTTTAAATGATCACTGGTCATAAAGTGGCTGGGTACGTGTTGATGAGGTTGGTTTTTTAAATTATTGTATTTAAAATATTTAATTTAGAATAATATTATTCAGTTCCAAAAATGAAATAATGTCCGTCATTGTAAAATGTGGAAATGAAGACGGAGGCGTAAAGCAAGACATTGCAAAGAATCTCCAAATTTTCGATAAAGAAGCGGAAATGTTTGGTAGAACATTCCCAGCATTATATGAAATTTTAGGTAAGTTTTCTCTTTTTCCAATTTCCAATTTAAAGTCTTTATTTTCTATTATTATATAATATCTAATTAAAGCTACTTAAGTATTTCATTTATACCAATACATAAGTAAATATGCACACATATGAACAAATACAATACATGACATCTAGATGAGTTAATACAGAGTAAATATAAAGAACACATATTAATATTGCTTGTATGAAACATTTAATGCGAAACTATGTGTGACTGAGGTATAGTCTATTACAGAAATACTGTGTACAAAAAAAAATTCAAAGGCTGCCGACTCCACTAATGACAGTTATTTGAGCGGTGATTATTCGGGTATTTCCTGTTTACAAGTGACTGTGGTAAAAAAAATATTGGAACAATGTTCAAGCCTTGGGAAGATTCTCAACCCATCACCAGCAAAAAATGTTAAGAATATATGGGAGATGGATTCACAAATTACAAAGACAATTTCAAAACAACATGCCAGCAGTCACAAGAAATAGTTTGAAATGTTTATTATGTACATAATTATATGTAAATAAATATTTATTGTAATAGTTGCAAGGCTTCTTCTTCAAGTTCCACAATTTTGCGTGCCACAGATTGTCTTAAGCTCGTTATATAAGGGTCTGATGTATACAATAAAGTATGAAAGACATCTTCGTTACTAGCTTTTCGGGAACATTTGCGAGAATGATGTAACCTGAAACGTTTATAATCCTTATTTCTGGATTCCTGTGCACCTTCGGACAACTGGCCAAGTGATAAAAGTTCATTATATCGAATTATGTTTTCTCCATGAATGAGTACTTTATGTACAGAGGAGGGCATATAGTACCATGGATATTTGCTCACATATAATTCGGCTGTTCTAAAAGCATATTCACCAAACTTTTTGACATTGATTGCCATACCACTTGACATTGTCTGAAGTAGTATGCGAAATCTCATACTTAATTCTTCATCAACTCGTAATTTGTGCAGTGCAAGCAGAATTGGCAAAGAACGTTCGAGCGGTATTTCCGTCAATACTAGTTCCGCTGATTTGTCGAGGTTTATCAATTAGTAATCCTAATTCTTTCCGAAACTGCTCCTGTACATAAGCTTTTTTTAGATTGCTTTTGCTTTTTCATGTCTCTGAGGTTACTGACCATTTTTTAAATGATAAATTATATGAAACATGAAGTACTAACTCCATAAATCGAATCCATGCATGCAAAGATGAGAGTCCAAATCTATAATGTTCTTCATTCTCAGGTCTCTGTTTAACACGTTCCAAATCGTTCATTTCTGTTGGTTTTGCAAGACATATGGCATGTAGCACTTGATGGAGTATTTGTTACTACTTGTGTAACCTTACCATCTATCATTGTAAAGAACAGCTCATGTTTAATAGATATCTGCTGTTCATTCTTCATTACAAAAGAAGGCGAAAGATTGCTTATTTGAGTTTCCACTCCATTGACAACAGATCTTGTTTTCTCTGGAGTCTCTTTTGAGAATTCTATTAAAATGGGCCTACAGTATCAAGCAGAGGACGGGGTTGGATTTTTCCAAACGACGTTTTTTGTGACTTCATCTACAATTTGTAGTGGAACCAAGCATGTTACAAACAAGTTAGTATCGGATATTACGTCACTTTCACCAGACAGTATTTGCTTGTACTTACTTTGTCCCGAAGATCCATCACAGCCCCATTTACTGTATAATATTAATTGTGAAAAGTTGGCCACATTCACAGAATCAATTTTGATTATTTTCTTACATGTGTGATCTAGAAGAGACTGCAAACTTACTTTAGCACCAATTTCAGTTACTTGCATGTGCTCTGGATAACATTCTCGCTTTGCTTCTGTTAGTTTGGTATATGATGGGAGTACAGTACAGTCTTTGTCTTGTAAACAGGTTCTAAGGTATGTATATTGGTTTTTCGTTAAATCTAAATCAATGAAAAGAACCAAGGCCTCTTGATTTGTGAAAGGCTCAACAGAAGTATTACGTCTTAATAATATGTGGATAAAAGCCTTCCTTTCTTGTGATGCAGAACGTAGTTCCTGTATAATTTCTGATTCCCATGTCTCACCAATTGAACGTAATACCTGAGTATATGAATGATAAATCTGATCAAGTCCAGAGTCTCGAAATACTTTTATTGTTTTTCGTTTCTGTGTCTTCTCTGCAGATTCGTTAAATGACTTACATCGTTTTGCTATTGGGTTTTCAGATAAGGACGTGGATGTTTCTTCGTCTTCTTAGAATGGTACAAAAAAATTCGCCATCTAACCATTTCTCGTTGCTGCGGAAGAACACATCCCTTTTTCTTCCGGCTTTATTCCAGCGTATCTTAAATTCGGGCAATAAGTGTTTCTGAATTTTGATGATAACACATTGCAACTGCTCTTCAGAAAGATCGAAATGCTCCTTAACATACCGTTCTGCTGTTGATATATGTTTTCCGTGTTCTATAAAAACGTCACATATGTTACGTTTAGTAATTTTGAAATTGTTCATTGTTTACTGTCGTAGGTACAGCTGACAGCGGCAAATTATTGATTACTGTTAATTAATGCTGCTTGTATACATTAATAATCACCTAAAATTTTAACAAACCCAAGTTTATATACTTTCCTAAGAACAATGGTAACCGCAGAATACACATCCCATGTATAGGTGAGGAAAAAATATTTTCTCTTTGGTTTATTTTTCATGGCCAAAAAATATTATTTTCAAATTATATTGTAAACCATTTTTATCGATATACCACTTTGTTTAATAAGTTTAACAACTACAAATATTTATTTGATTTTATCTAACCGCAAGTCACTCGTAAACATATTTTGTCAAACGTAGAATATGGTGGTGCTGCTAAAAAAAATCAGATGGGCCCGTCCCGATATACGATTTCTAAAATCCAGGCATTCAGTGAAATGCTATGCTCTGATTTGTTGCAATTCCATAATGTATGTGTATTCTTTATAACGCCGTATTTTGCAAATTCATAATTCTTACGGAACGAGTATTGCAGATTGTTGTGTTCGTCGCGCGCGCTTCTTTGTATATTTTGTTGATTTTGCAAGAGAAGCGCAAAAAATTCGCAATATCTTTTTTGGATCTTATACAGGATCATTTTAGTTGCCAGATGGTGAAAAAAAAACTTACCCGGGCGAACCCTGCTAACAGTTAAAATTTTTCTTGAAGTTGAGAAAGTCATTCCAGTAACATGAGACCTTTATCATTTTTTATTGTAGTAAGGGATAAGCAATACACAAATATTTTTTATGTTTTTAATACTATAGGAACTGCTCTTTGAAACGGTATATAACACATTGCACTTTATTTAATTTTTAAGCACGAAATTGTTTATTTAAAATAAGCATCAAAACAACACTTATCTAAATCTCTCCATTTTCTTACTTTTGAAGTCTACTAACTGAACCCAGTCAACATTTAAATAAATTACTGAACCGAATTATAAAAGTTTGATGTATTAGCTATAAGAAAATTGAAATTTGTGTTCCTTATTCGGTTTTTGGTATATTTGAGACGGCGCGTCCACTATCGGCCCATAGTGGTGCGGCCTGTTTCTCGTGACATTTGTCCTAATATCCTCCTTTGTCAGTTCTTTTTGTGTTTATTAAAAAGTTGATCTCAGCCAACGCAATCATTTTGCGATGATGCCACGTCGAGGATAGTAGGACAAATGTTCACAGTAAACAGGCCTTAGGTCGTTCGAAAGCAACTGAGCTCAACTGTACCTGAATAACATATCGCACTGGGATAAAGCCTTTTGATTACAGAAATGACAAACAAAAAGTCGTAACACGTAACATTTTCTTGTTACATTAATAAAGGAATAACATTATTGTTAATTTTACTAATCTATTTATTGTTAAATGTATATCAATGATGTATATGACATATATTCGTCTCCTTTTAAGAACCAACAGTAATCACCAATCATGGCTGGATCCCATCGTCCTTGATAACTAATTTCCATTGTCCTGATACCTTGATGAAATCTTTCTCCTTGCTCGTCGCTTATTGTATCCAAATTTTCAGGAAAAAAAGTTAAATGAGAATGCAGAATGTGAATTTTTAAAGACATACGGCAATGATTTGAAGGTATAATCCAATGCAGGTCGGGGTATTTGCCCGCTGAGTAGTTGTTTCGTTCAAATCATATTTAATAGATATGGGTAAATTACACATTGAATCAGTTATTAAACCAGGGGCAACTTTCCAACAAGTTATTGAAAATATGGAGCCTTTGACTAGAAACTATACATTAGATGACCATGTCGTTATTATGGCTGGTTCTAACAACTTTAACAAAAAAAAATCGGTATCCATAGTTTAAGGACATGTGTAACAAATTGAAATTGTGTGCAAATGTAAATATTACGGTTGCTACTGTACCCTTAAGAAAAAATAATTATACGAATAAACACATTCTCAAATTTAATAATAAATTATATGAGTTTGTGCTTAAACTAGACAAATGCTTACTCGGCAAATCAACTTTATTAAATGTGAATAAAAACTCTTACACAGATTATAACAAAAATGAATTGAGTTACGAAATTTGTAACATAATAAAAAGTGCAAATTTTGCCATATATACTTATTGTATCATTACAAATGGTGAATAAATATTATTATTACTATTATTATTATTATGGGCGAAATTGGACAAGAGAATTACTCGCTAATTTTAATTTAAAGTTATATTTTAAGTTAGAGTTAAACAGAGTAAGATTTTTTAATTTAACAAGCGCAATTAAATATCTATTTATCAAAGACACTACTTTTAAATCTATTGTATTGTTGTGTTCATTGTAATACACAGATATTTGAATTACGGCTCTGTACACCGCTAATTAGGTTTTGTTGGCATGTGAGAGCACTAGCTTTGAAGTTTTTACGGCAGTTTTTTTGTAGCTTTTTATGTGCACAGTATTTTTGTAATAAATTATAGTTTCTACAAACATTAAAAGCCTTTTTAAACTTTTATAAATGATAGGTACCTATTTAGTTGGTATTAAGGTACATTCTCATGGTCCGGAAATCCGGAACAGAACTATTAATTTCAAACGTTTTGATTACTTAGACCGAATCCCATAATGCTAAAAACCAATCAAATCACTTAAAATTGACAGTTCCGTTCCGGATTTCTGGACCATCAGAATGTACCGTTAAAAAAACTACTTCAGATAAATACCTTTTTAAGATATACTCGGGTTCATTTTAACTGGATCACTCTATATGATCACCAAATTCAAACTGTCATAACTTTTAAGCTACTCGATATAATTCAATGTTTTTCTTTTGTTTTAATTGTCGTTCTTTTTTCCTACGTCATGCGTTATCTGTGATTTTTATTTGTTTTTGACTTGGATAAATTCCTACAGTTCGTTCAGTTGTTAGGTGTTTATTTACATTTGTAATGATAGACGGACTTTTCCTAAGTTTGGAACGCTTTTTAGTTTTTGAATATCTGTAATATCGTTTAAGATAAAAAATATTTTCTAATGTGCATTTTTTTTTAAATTGTTTCAATTGCCATCCTACGCCAAACTTGAATATGCGATGTCATAAAACTTTATTTTAAGTCGATTAAAGATAACAAAAAGCGACAAGTACAACAAGAAATTAGTATAAATTTACAAAATAGACACGTATCTTTCACATACCAAATTAAACAACTAAATTTACTAAAAACGAGTGAATCTACCGTTAACCCGTACGATTACATGACAACGTCTTGGTGTACTGTCTATAATATTATCAATAATGTTTTGTAGAATCCTGTTCTATTCTCCTCTGTCAATATTTTCCAATTCTATATTTCTGCGCGACTCTTTTTTTGTCTCTTTTGTTGGTTCAAAACATGTTCTACTGGACTGGCATCTGGTGAAGCAGTAGATCATTCCATATGATTTAGGTTTTCTTCTTAAAAAAAATTAATAACAGGTCGATGAGGCCTGGATGAGGCCTCGCGTTGTCTTCAACGTAAATAAATTCGTACCCTATAGTGTCGGTAATTGGCTTAACATGGTCTCGAAAAAAATTGTAGGTATCATTCATCATTTATGTTACCATGAATTATACAAATGAAACTTCTACCTTTTCCACAAATCGCAGCCCATAACATAAGCCTCCGGGAAAAGAAACTCTTAGAATGCCGTGGTGTCCCAAAAATCTTTCACCTCTGGTTCGCCATACATGGGTTGTGTTTCATCTAGAAACAAACATATCGTGGATTCATCTGCAATAACACAACTTCCCCATTGATCTAATCCTCAGTCAATATGACCTCTGGTCCAATTCAGTCGCCTTATTCGATTTACTGCTGAAATTCTGAAATATCTAAAAGGTCTATAACCAATCTCATATAACCATCTTTTGATGGTTGACCTAGAGATAACAACTTTAATCATTCGTAAAGATTTTTTAATTTTTGTGAAATTTTGAATAGGATTTCGTCGAACACTTGATCTGTTCCCCCTGTTGTTACTCTTCGTAGGCTACCCTCATTGGTCCAAGAGAAAATATAATAATGTTTATTAAAATAGGAAACAGAGACAATTTCCCTATGTTAAGTTCACAATTGTAGTATTTTATTTGCACCGATGGTTAGTTCACTTGATCACATTTGATCTGGTTAGAAGTGACTTGCACGAGTCGCAAATAAAACGTGCAGCAGCCTCGGATATCGGGCGTGCATGCATATTTGAGAATCATACGTTTATTTTATATGTTTATGTTACATCGGATTTACGTAGGTTTTTATAAAAAAATCCTGAAACAAATGGAAACAGATGATCCAGAAACCAACTTAACATTTTCCTTTTCTAAGACCTCCATTATTTTTATGTTATGAAATATAGTAATTGCAAAAACGATATTTTTTTATGAAAAATATGCAAATTTATTGTTGCGACACGCAAAACCTGATTATACGGTTAACCGTTTGCCACTTTTCTTACTCCACTACATTACTGATCTAAAGATCACATATGAATCTTTCATCCGGGGTGGAGCAGCATCGACAAGGGGGATAGCTGATTTGGCCACTTTTGATTTCAGATCAGTTGTAAATAAAACATGTAAATATCCGACCTAATTGATCTAGATCAGAAGTGATCTGATCCACAATGCAAATAAAATACTACTAATAATTACATATTTTGTATTCGTTCAGAATTAAAAACTGAGTATAATGATCCAAAGTTTCAGATTCGACCGACAGGACAAGAATGCAAAAAAATTAAAAAACAAAATATTTTAAAAAAGGTGCGTCGCGACTCTTCACACAAAACGCTGAGAGAACCGTAACAGATTCGTTAAAATCCTCAATGTATCTTACCTTTAATTCTGCTGAAATCCTGATGAAATTGAGAAATTTTTTTTCGCGGTGCTGTCAAAATTTGAATTTTTGGTTGACAAAATTTTTTCATTGCATAAAATTACTCCATAATGAGTAGCACATCCATGAATTTTTTGGCCTCGTTTCAATAGTTTCAAAATGTACATACTACCATAGGCGCCCGGAGGGAGGGCAAGACAGGGCAGTTGCCCCCCTAGCAAATCTGGTTTTCGTTTTTACTACGCCGTTAATTTTTTATAAAGCTCATATCGCCCCATCTCCATTCAGCCCCACGGAACTTATACGCCTGTGCAAATACATAACATGTATACGTGTGGTAGGCAGGACGGTCGCATGTCGCATCGCAATTGCCGGCCCTCTGTCGTTAGCGACTTAATTTTGCTCACAAGAATATAATTATACAACTTTCATGACAGTATGACACATGAAATCAAAGTGGCACTGTGAATCCACAGCAAAAGCAAACAGTTTTGCTCGCATAATGAAAAAATTAGCAACAAAATGTAGCACATCAAATAGATTCCGTACTTTGCAAAACAATTGAAACTAACAGAAAAAAATTATTACCTGTAGTAAATCTATAGAATTTGCGGTACTAATAATATTGCGTTGAGGGGGAAAAACAGATAACACAAGTATATTTAGCGGTTTGTTAAACCATAGAGTGGATGCGGGTGATTTAATTTTATAAGATCATCTAAGCAATTCTCACACCAACGCAAGATTATTGGTATTTGCAATGACATTATAAAAGAAAATATAATCAGAGATGCAAACCAAAGTCCATTTTTTTCGATCATCGCTGATGAGTCCGGTGATATATCTGGAATTGAACAACTCTCAATTGAAATCCAATTTATGCATAAGCTTTCTACAGAGGAATTTTGTGTTAGAGAAGAATTTAACTTTTTTCGGGAAAGCCCAGCTAGAAGAAAATCTGTTCCGAATATTCCGCTTTTTTGCGAGGCACGTTGGACTGCAAAGTATTCGGATAATCGAATTTTATTATTATCGTGGGTGTATTATGTATAACTACTGTCAGAAGAAGGAAACAATCCAAAAACTAGACAACGGGCTTTTCAACTTTATCATGTATGTACTGCTACGCTTTTCATAGTGTGTTTGTATGTTGTGTCAAATTACTTGGCCATGTTTGAATCTGTAGCTAATATTCTCCAAGAAGTTGATCAAAACTTAATGTCGGTTAAAGATCAGATTAATTCTCTTACTAAACTTTTCAAGCAACACAGAGATTATGCCGAGGTCACTTTTAAAATTATGATGTAAGATGTTGAAAAGTGTATAAAGGACTTGAATATTGACTTGACTGTACCACGACTGGCTCAAAAACAAATGCATAGGTTCAATGCACCTTGCGAGTCGGCAGAAAGTTATTACAGAATAATAATTTTTATTCCATACATTGATTCTGTAATAACCTCCATTCACGAGTGTTTTTCTGAAGAAAATTAATCATCATATTTAATATTTCAGTTACTACCTAAATACATGATTAAGTTAAACCAAACTGATTATGATAGTATAGTAACAAAAAATATTTGATAAATATGGTTGCGTTCTTGAAAACTTTATTGTAAAATCTAGGTCGCCGCTCTCGATACTTGCTTCGCAAGTCGCTATCCGCCATAGAGACATCTATGATGTCGGTCGGATAGTAGCATTTAGACTATACGAGAAGTTTCATACCTCTCACCACCACTCAATTTATTTTAGTTAGTATATGACTAGCAGGTTGGCCACTATAATTTGTCTGTTTCGTAACCTATGGCATACTGAGGAGAACAAATAAGTTCGAAACCGGTCTATGTCTGGTTAGGAATTCACAAATGATATTGGTTATCGATCTATCATGATTTGAAGGTGTAATCCAATGCAGGTCGGGGTATTTGCCCGCTGAGTAGTTGTTTCATTTAAATCATATTTAATAACAGTAGTTCAGTCCACCTGGGCTAGAGGTCGCTGCTCTCGGTACTTGCTTCGCAAGTCGCTATCCGCCACAGAGACATCTATGATGTCGGTCGGATACTAGCATTTAGACCATACGAGAAGTTTCATACCTCTCACCACTACTCAATTTATCTTAGTTAGTATATGACTAGCAGGTTGGCCACTATCATTTGTCTGTTCCATAACCTATGGCATACTGAGGAGAACAAATAAGTTCGAAACCGGTCTATGTCTGGTTAGGAATTGACAAATGATATTGGCTATCGATCTATCATGATTTCAAGGTGTATTCCAATGCAGGTCGGGGTATTTGCCCGTTCAAATCATATTTAATAATTAGAATTACATCGAGTAGTATAAGAGTTATGACGATTTGAATTTGATGATCATTTCGAGTGATCCACTTCAAATGACCACGAGTGTAGCCAGGTAAAGAGTGATTCATAATTGGCGTTTTGAATTACTACATATTTTTAGGAGAATTTTATACACTATCATCGAAATGCCTGTATACTTGTGTTAATCCTCATGCCATTATTATTTTGGAGGATTTGACGACACTTGGATTTGAAATGCTTCCAAGGCATATTGGGTTCGATCTGGATCATTGCTTTAAAGTAGTGGAAAAAATGGCATTAATGCATGCGGCTTCTGTAATTATGTATGAAAAGGTACACATCAATTTTTATCTCCAGAGAAAATTAAAACTGGATCAAGGTTAGCTTAAAGCAAGTTGCCTCGTAACTCTCAAAATTGGTGAAATTTTGAAATAAACGCGCCTTCCATGATGCTTGCTCGATAG
Organism: Rhamnusium bicolor; assembly: GCA_029963845.1. Classification (NCBI taxonomy): domain Eukaryota; kingdom Metazoa; phylum Arthropoda; class Insecta; order Coleoptera; family Cerambycidae; genus Rhamnusium; species Rhamnusium bicolor. The sequence continues at coordinate 24,436 of JANEYF010003767.1, forward strand.
TTCCACACGGCGATTGTTTTAGAGACATTCTGGATGATGTTTCTTGCCATCTTATTATTGATAGAAAATTACGAGGTACCAAGGTGCCTTAAGTTATCTTGATCAGAAACAGACCGAAGAAATTAAATAAGGAATGAATACTTCTTTCTTTACAACAAAAATTAAATAATGATTTTAATTTCAAAGTCCATATGACTTTATATTCTAAGAAATGAACAATAATAACTAACTTCATCAGTATTAAAGCTAATCTTCCTGGTAAAGATTTATATCTTTGAAATTGGAAGAACCAATGTTTGTGTTAGTCGAATGCTACCTATGCCATTCGTGAACCTAAGTCCTAGTAACATTAATACTGTCTGTAGCAGCAATTTATATGCAATTCAGTGATATTCAGATCCATGGGAATTTTTAATACAACATGTCCACAGAGTATACAAATACACCAAGAAAAAAACGGTTTACGCGATTTTCCTGCAGATGAAATTGTTCGATTCTTGGAATATTAACATATATTAAACATTTTTACTTAAATTATTAAAAAACCAGCATTTTTTTAATTGAAAAAAATAATAATTATATTACGCAGGATCCATCCTCAGTTAAACATTATGTGGAAGGACTATATGCTGATAATATTTTGGTTCGAGATTGGGTCAGTGCAGGATACAAAGCACTTATAGACGCTTGTTCAAGGTGGCCAGGTAAATAATTAATACAATATCGGTATACACTATTGGACTCGATTTCATGCAAAACCTGAGTTTCAAGTACAGACACTGATGGAATAATAGAAAACTGGCGGTTACTGCTGCTGGTTGCTGGTTGAGCGAAGCAACGGGAATGAATGTAATTTAATGTGGTATCTCCGGTCCCCGGCTGAAATCAATATACAGTCAACCCTCTCCCGCATATTTAAACTCGAATTTTCTTAATTTTTATCACAGTAAACGCAGGTTTTGCATAAAATCGTGTCCAATGGTGTATACATTGGATAGATGTACTGGATAATTATTTAAGGATAGGGCATTCTAACACATTTTTCCTTGCCATCTCAAACTAAGCAGTACGTCTGCATTATTTGTTCCGTTTCGGATCTTCTGACCGAGACTGTTATACCCTCATATAAACATGCACGTGTGGTCAGTAATGCCACAACGGAATGGCAGACTACAAAAGTGCCTCAAAATGCTAAACATTGTAATTTAATTACCCCAGCAGCAAAACATATTGCACCAATGTTCAAATCATATAGGCCCAATATATGAATGACAGCCCAAAATATGACATTTATGACCAATATTGGGCATATTTATATTGCTCTGAAAATTTTTCCCAATATGTACAAAACTATATTTCGCTAATGTAGAACCTATCTGTGTAATCTATATATCTTCACAATAATTATAACCAATGTTGGGCACATATTGTTCTGAAATGTTGCCAATGTAGGACCTATCAATGTAATCCATCTATCTTCAGAATAATTATAACTAATATTGGGCATATATTGTTATGAAATTTTGTCCCATTATGTACAAATCTATATTACATCTATATAGGACCTGTCTATCTGTATATCTTCAGCAGCCTGACAAAGGAAAAAGTCTAAAACTTCTAATAGTTTAACCGGTGGGTGAGATATAGCGGTTAAATATATTTATTTCACGGACGGCGCTGGTTAATCAACTATATATAGATTACCATTATGGTGAAAAACGTTCAAGTATTTGCTCAACAAAAAATATTAATCAAAAGAAGTAACAATAAACCTCACTGCGCGAGATGAAGACCCAATATAAATAGGTCAGCGAAACCTATATTGTGACCGGACGTCCGGCGTAAGACGCTACGGAACGCAGAGCCGGATTTAAATGTATTGTTCGCTCGTTTACTTTTTCATTGTAGGTTTTTGTGGACAGTTTAGCTAGCAACAATTAAACAATTGTATAGAAAAGTATTAACTTAAAATAAAAGTATTGTCCCGTGTTTGCTATCCACACAAACACCTCTACTCGTAGATTCGTTGATTGAAAGTCCAGGTAACACTTATTAACTACTTTATTTACTAATTAACAATTAACAACAATAGATTAATCACTGTCCTAATTATAATCACAAATGAACACTTATAAGTCTCTTTCGTATTTCTTCTTTACTCGTTCACGTTCGACTTCAGACTAAGACTCGGCACACCGTGTGTCTTATTTATACATCCATTCACACGATCTAGAGGAGTCCAGAATATTCCCGGCCGTTAGCGTACAATTCCAGTCTCATCTAACCAGTCTACAAAGTCCAGTGGCGTAACACTGCCCCCTCCTTAAGCCTGAACGTCCCGATCAGGCAATTCATTATTCCCTGCATACTTGGCTAGTCTCTCTATATGCACCACCTTCATCTTAGATTTTGGATTTTGCTGAATTCTATATACAACGTCGTTTAATCTGGTGACGACAGTGTAAGGTCCTTCCCAAGGGTGGTGAAGTTTCGGGGACCTGCCTTTCTTTCGTTGTGGGTTATATAGCCAAACCAACTCTCCCACCTGGTACCCTCCTGAATTAGCCTTAAGATCATAACGAGCCTTCATACGGTCACTTGCTATGGTAATTCGCTCAAATGGAGCCCTGGCGTTATATTGCTTATTTCTTATTTGTGGCCCCATTCTTGCCGCGCAAACTTTACATTGGCGGCACCAAGCCTCCACATCTTGACGACTGTTTACCCAGTAGAAACGTTGTCTTACTTTTGTCAGGGTTTCGTTGATGCCAAAATGTCCGCCAGACGTTCCATTATGCACTTGCTGAAGTACATCTGCTACGTGACACCTGGGGATTAACAATTTCCAAGTAACTTTCCTCCCATCTGGACTTTCCCACTCTCTCTTCAGCAGTCCATCCTCTACGATAAGGGAGTCCCATTGTGCCCCTAAAGCCTTCAGCCCCACTGATTTATTTGAAATGTCCTTCCAATCGGGTCGGGTTCCTCTTTCTTTCCATTTCAGAATAGGACCAGTCTCGTTATCGTTTAACTGCGCTTCCCTTAACGACTCTTTTGTCCAATAATCCGGAACATCAATCTTAACGGTCTTCATTATTTGTACATTTTGTTGTTCTTCCTTACGGTGGCAAGGCTTGCAGTCTTTCTGACACGGTTTTTTGGAAAGGCCATCTGCTATATTCCGCGAAGTACCAGCTCGCCAGTTTTCCTGCGGCTTCTCCATTACTGCGACCTTCTCAGGGATGCGCTGACGACAGTTACTCTGAATATGGCCCACTCTGCCACACTTATAACAGCGCATGCGTCCTCCACTCTGTCTCCCACTACTTTGCTGTAGGGTTTGTCTCGGATCTTGAATGCTGAGCTCATGACAGTTCCTCTTAATATGGCCCAATTTGCCACACATATAACAACGGATGCCTCCATTCGGCCTCCCACTACTTTGTTGTTGGTCTTGTGTCTGCTGGGAGTTAGATTTTGTCAGTAGTTGGGTCAACATCTTGTGTAGATCAGATATCAGGTTTTGTGTTGTATTGTCTGGCTTGTCTTCCTCCACACTCACAGCTCGTACTCTCTGATTTGATTGTGAGGTATCCTTATAGGCAGCCTCAATCTCCAGTGCATGTACTAAAGCCTCACTACTAAACTTATGCCTGGCCAACTTAAGAATTCGCCTAACTTCCTGGTCCCTTACTGCATCAATAAATGTACCAACTGCTAACTGTTGTTGAAATTCCATTGGTGCATCAGGATAGGCTAGATAGGCTAATCTTTCTACCGCAGCTTCGAACTCCTGGAGGCTTTCTCCACCTCGTTGTCTACGTGATTTGAGCTGAGCCTGATATACTTGGGCGAGATGTTGGTCGCCATATCTTAGTTCTAACGCTGTGTCCAAAATGCTAAAGTTTTGTTGCTGTGCGGCAGGAATTGTTTGGAGCAGGTCTAATGCTTGGCCCCTTAGTGCTAATACCAATGCTGTTGCTTGTTCCTCATCGTTCCAGTTATTTGAACGTGCAGCTGCCTCAAATTGTCTCTTATATGTTGACCATGAAGTTTGACCGTCGAATGAAGGTGGTTGTAACCTAGTACCAGACGACAGTACTAACTGGCCACCCTTCTTTCTTAATTGTTGTTTGAGTCGAGCTACTTCTCCTCTGACTTCGGTTATTTCCCCTTTCACTTGGCTGACTTTTTCCTTTTTTTATAACTTCACTGACCTCTCCTTTAACTTCATTAACTTGTCCTTCGACTTCACTGACTTTCCCTGCGACTTCAGTGACTTTTTCGATAACATCTCCTTTAAAATTTTCAGTGAGGCAGAAAATGGCTGCCTGTTGTTCCTCTAGGCTTCTTTTTATATCTTGGTTTTCCTCCATCTTAATTCTTCCTAGCGTTCCTTTCTTTGCTCTTCTTTTTCTTCCTGTCGTCTTCTCTCTTGTTCTTCCTTTTCTTCATGTCGTCTTCTCTCTTGTTCTTCCTTTTCTTCTTGTCGTCTTCTCTCTTGTTCTTATTTTTCTTCTTGTGTTTTCTCTCTTGTTCTTCTTTGTCTTCCTGTCGTCTTCTCTCTTGTTCTTCTTTGTCTTCCTGTCGTCTTCTTTCTTGATCTTCCATAATTTTTCTCTGTTCGTCCATCCGTTGTAACAATGCTGCAAGCATGTCCTGTGTTTGCTTCTCCGCCATACTTCTTGTTGTTGGCATTAACTCACGGCACGTAAATCAATTTCAGAATAAAGTTTATTACACTATAAAGTCTGTAAAATGTTGAAATCACGTCTATTTTGTTAATGGAATGTTCCAGAAAAATCTCGAAATAGCACTAGAAAGTCTTATTTAGAGTCTATACTTCTTTTGTGTTGACAAAATTCACTTATCTCCACTAATTGTCCAATGGAATGTTCGAGAATTTTCACGAAATATCACTAATAAGTCTTGTTTTGAGTCTATAACACGTTTCCGTTAACACTATTCACGTATCACCTGTAGTTTCCAAATAGAATGTTCTAGAATTTTCCCGAAATTGCACTAATAGTCCTTTTTCTCAGTCTACAACGCGTTATTACTAGCGGCACTCGCGTATTTGCAACTATTTCTAAATCGAATATTCTAGAAACTTCCCGAAAATCCACTTTAAAGTCACTATTCAGTCCAGAAATAGTCCTCAAACACTGTCCGGTAGTTTAATTCTTCGTGTTACCACTAATTTCTGAGAAGAACACTGTAGAACCTTTTCGAATATTCCAGAAATTTCTCTTCCAATCCACTTCCGACACCAAATTGTCCCGTGTTTGCTATCCACACAAACACCTCTACTCGTAGATTCGTTGATTGAAAGTCCAGGTAACACTTATTAACTACTTTATTTACTAATTAACAATTAACAACAATAGATTAATCACTGTCCTAATTATAATCACAACTGAACACTTATAAGTCTCTTTCGTATTTCTTCTTTACTCGTTCACGTTCGACTTCAGACTAAGACTCGGCACACTGTGTGTCTTATTTATACATCCATTCACACGATCTAGAGGAGTCCAGAATATTCCCGGCCGTTAGCGTACAATTCCAGTCTCATCTAACCAGTCTACAAAGTCCAGTGGCGTAACAGTATTGAATTTAACGTATTGACTACACATACAGCAGTTACAGTATTCAAGTTTGCATAATATAAATTGTTACTACCCAGTAAGAACCGCGAGGAGGTATGAGCATTACTTGCTAGGAAAGGATGGGTATGGGATATTAGTATAGAATAAAGAGATTATTTAAAAAGTAACAAGAAGGCTTTAAAAACAAAAATATACTCCCAAAATAGTAACAGAAACAAATATTTTTCTCAATAAATGAAATAAAAATAAATTCTAATAGTAAAGTTATTACTATAATAGAAACAGAAAGATATATTTTTGTCAAAATGAAAAAAAATAATAACATTAATAAATAATAACATCCTAAAAGAGCATGTTTCTCAGGCACTGAACCACGAAAGCACAAAAACGGAATTAAATAATGCAGTTGATATCACAAAATTCACTTCTTCACTTCACTTTACCTCACATTGCTTCTTCCTCTGAATCCTCGCCTTCTCACCCTCTTCTTCATTTTGATATGAACTACTATCCTCGTTCAAATTTATAATAAATTTATTTCCACTATTTATATGAAATCTGGCAATTTTTAAATAATCATCCTCAATTGTAATTTCTTTCCTAATTTTTTTTCCCAATCTTCCTTGTTAATTTTCGACACTTCATTTTGAATTAACTTTACGACTTTTTTATCGAATTTCGGAAAAATATTTCCTTTTCTGACGTTTTTCTTCAATTAAACCAAATTAATTCAATCGGGTTGAAAATACAGAAATATGGCGGTAATCTCAACACTTTGTGGCCATATCTCTCCACTACATTATCTATAATATACTTCTCATAATGTTTCATTTGCAGGACGTCCAACAGTTGTGCTTTATTGTAATTTTCCTCATAATAGGGACCATGTTCCATTAAAAAACGCCAGCTTAGTAGAACTCTTGTTAGGAATTTTATACAGTTGTCTCGAATAGTACTTCGCATTGTCAAAAACAATAATGCTATTCGATTTTAGTTTTGGAATTAGTGTATTTTCAAATCATTCCTCAAATACATCTCTTTCCATGTTCTTGTGGTAATCCACATGTTTTTTCCGCACAGTTTCAATGCATTATCAACCCATCCATCAACTGATCCACAGTGTAATATAATCAACCGAGTCCCTTTATTAGAGGTCAATGGGATTGGTTGACATTTCCTAGATCAATTAGTCCATCCAATGCCATGAGTATCATACCAAGTTTCATCTAGATAATAAATTGGTCTACTTTCTCTTCTGAGTTCTTTTATCTCTTCTAGATATAAATTTTGCGAATCCACTATTCGTCTACTTTTCACAATCGCCATGTGTTTATTAATAAAGTTCTTTTGGTATATTTTAGATGATGACCTATTTCTTTTAATTTTCTGTCTACCACGTCAATAGTTGGGATTTCATTTTTCTGACACGCGTCGTAAACTAAAGTTCTTAAAAGTTTTGCTAACGATTGGTCCAGAGTTTTCGATTGACCGGTGTCGGATCTTTGTTTTTTTTGGGAGGGCGCTTTCTTTCACCAGTTTGTGATTTATGGGACGGGGAATGTTAGTCAGAGATGCTGTTTCACCTAGTACATCCAAATCATACAAATTAGGGTCATTAACTCATCGCTTCAAAAGATTATTGTAAACATTAAGGCAAATTTGTTTCGCTTGCTCGTTCAAATGTAACTGATCTTTTCTTACTGAAAACACTAATGAACTTTGCTTTTCTTTATCACTGTAATCACTATCTCTTTCATTGTCACAAACACAATAAGATGCAGACGTAGAGGCCTTCCACGGTCGAAACATTTTTACATCAAATACCTTCACAAATAATTTTCAAAAACACGTCAGCAAATAAACAGATATAAAATAATTATTACTTATATTACACTATTACACAACTCACTGCAATATGACAACCTTCTTAAATTATTTTCAAAAACACACCAGCAAATAAACAGGTATGAAATAATTGTTACTTATATTACACTATTACACAACTCACTGCAACACGATAACCTTAAAATATTTTCAAAAACACGCCAGCAAATAAACATATATTAAATAATTATTATTTATCTTATAATATTATACTTACAATATATCAGCACTGCTAGAATGATTCGGTAACAAAATTAAGTGCGACTCTGATGTATCACAGAATGTAAGTGAAACTCCACCTCGGTCGCGTGACAGCAAAAACAACAATCGTTCTCGCTTTAATGTAAGCGATGGAAAAGACGGAAGATGTCATGTGTTATACATTTCCCACCCACATGTGGCGTCTTGTTCCGCACGTCCCGTCTCAATATAGGTTTCACTGACTATATATACAGATCGAACCAACCCACTAGATACACGACTAACGGTATGGCAGTTTACAGTATTGCCGCCTTGCTCAACGAAGGAGGGGGCTCTTTGAGCATCTAATTTGAATTATTTATTTATTTATTTATTTATTTACGTAATATTTTATTTTTTTAGAGTAGTTGGTATTATTTTTCTTTATTATTTATGAGAAAATTAATTTATGGTTTTAGAATTACATTTTGTTTCGATAAAACATCAATATTTGATGTGTGCTGTTCTGAAATTTTTCATAATTTTAATGTTTTATTATCTGTGGCGTCAGAAGAAACACTCAAAATTGTGAAATATCAGATAATTTTTGTAAATACGTTAATACGCAAAGATTTATTTAGACGAACGAGCAGCACTTTCCACTACAGCTTTAGTGATACTGAAATTTGGTTGTCTTATTGACAATGTTATTTAAATTTGTGACCATGTTGACTGTTCCTCACTGCTCTAAATAAGCGCCCTGACGGAATCGTCAACTTTCGTTTAGGTTTTGTATTCAGCCGGGCAACTGTAAACTGCGCATACCCCTAGTCGTGTATGTAATGGGTTGGCTCGATCTGTATACGACTAAAATAGGTAAATATCTTTTTTGAACTGAGGGGTTATTTGCTATATTTTCACATAGCAATAAAATGACACATTACATTTTAATTAAGTAATCAGAAATAATCAAATCTATAACATATGTATATCTACTTAATATTCCTGTTTCTTAAAATATACCTATTATGTATATCGGGACAAATTGTTGTATTTGGTTCTCAGCGGTCTAATATTTTTAAAATTCGCGCAATCTTCATCCATACTATTAGTAATGTACCTATGTTTTTGTTTTTTGTCCGCATTCTATGTAAGTTCATGGACAAATGGGTCGAGGACTTAGTACTAATAATTATTTGATTCTATAGGTGCAGTTAGGAAGAAATTTCCTGTGGCCACCGACTTGAAAATCCAACGAACAACTTTTCTCTAGCTGGGACAAACGACAGAGAAGGGGGCAGAAGCGATAGATAACTTACGTTTATTATATTTTTTATTAAAAATCCAATAAAGTATGTAAATCTATGCCCTATATTAATAAAACTACATCCACCCTATAAAGTAAACCAATATGGGCCAATATTGGATACAATATGTCCCCAATAGAGAAACCAGACATAGACACAATGTTGGATACAACATTTCTTGAATAAAGAAATTAAAGATAGGCGTAATATTGACAAGACTTATGCGAGTAGGACCAGTATAAAGGATTTGGACGTTTATATGTATTTCTGAAACATATTGGGCCAATAAAATTCTGCTGTTGGGGTATCAATTAAAGTGTTTATTCTGCAATAATATTGTGGATGAGCGATGACCGGGCATTTATAAATCGGTCCTTTTTTCCAGTAATTTTTGGCCAATTTTACGGTATTTTTTGTACATTTATGCATTTTAGATTACACTTTAAATTAGCCATCTTTACATTAACACATGAGAAAAAATTAAGGATTCGTTCATTTTTAGAGACGGGCCATTTATAAATCGATCACATTTACCTGTAATTTTTAGTTACTTTTGAGATGCATCTTTTAACCGTTTATAAAAAAAATTGGAAGGAAAGACATATTTTTATTAATCACTAATACTATCTTCTTTAGTCAGATCATAATATATTTTCAGATTCTGCCTTCTGCACTGTCGGTGTCCAAGTATGGATTATGGATATATGGTTGTATTAATAACTTCCGTATTTCTTGCAATCCTGATATTTTTCTTGCATATCCATTTTAATGATTCATAATTCTTAAACCGGATCTCATGAGCCTCTTTTGATAATTGTGATAATTGGCCTATTGTAAATAGGCTTTCTTTATTATTTTGATTCATGTAGGAATATTTTGTGAACACTTGAGGACAAATGTAGCCAACTGCAGAACCGTCTAAGATATTTTTGAAAAAGTAGTTAACTACTAACTACTGAAGACTCACAAAAACGCATTGTAGTTGAAAAGTACTCGAGTACTCTAAATTTAAAAAAAGTAGTTAAACTACGTCTCTTCAATTACATTAAACTACTTTTGTAGAGGTACAATTGCAGCTTAAAAAATTTGGTTTATTAGAAGTTGTGCACATAAGACGTTTTGAAGCCTTTTTTTTTGTCACGTTATAATCGGAAAATATAGGATATTAACAATTTGTAAAATGATTGTGTCTATATGCAACAAAAAAGCCACAAAATGCTTAGATATACTGGGTGTAACTGGATTATGGTACACCCCCTTTTCTCCTTTAGTTTTGAAGATAATTGATTGAAATTTGGGATATCTTATATACATAATAAGCAGCACTTTTTGACATACAAGTGATTTTTTTTTGTTCCGGTTTCGCCGGAAGTGACACTAACTTTCGATTTTTAAATACACACATTATTGCATTTTTTGAATTCTGCATAACTTTCTGAATTATGCATAACTTTCTGAATCCAACGATACCAACTAAGTGACATTTCAAACTTCAGTATTTCTTATACTGTAATTTTTACTTTTCCATTTAAGTGTGCCATGATGGTTACGATTTATTCTAAATCGATTTTTCTAGCATTACATAGGTTAATGCTAGAAAAATCGAAATCCCATCAAAAATACTAAATTACGTGATTTATGAGCAAATAAAGTTCAACAAAATGGTTTTGAGGCCAAACTCAATTGTTTCAAATGGCACCATATTAGTACCGTGGTACCATTTATTAGTACTATTAATAAGGAATTTATTCATATGTAGTATTAAAATGTGCGAAAAATACAAACAAAATTACAGCTCAAAGAAAATAAAAAAATACATTTTTGTTCTAATTACCTTGTTATACATAAGATGGCTCTGGAATATAAAAAATGAACAAAACATTACAACAGTTGTTCAAAATGCTGTCCATTAACGTCAATGCACTTCTGAACTTGCATAGTTGTTTCTCGAAGAATGTTCGCCAATTGCTGGGCCCGGCCGTTATGCTATTAATGCGCGTCTTACTCGTAGCTCCAGGTCTTCACGAGTTGTAACGGAGGTTTCGTAGACAATATTTTTTAAATGACCCCAAACAAAGAAATCAAGGGGTGTTAAATCAGGTGACCTTGGACGCCACCTCACAGGACCTTTCGTCGAAATTACGTTTTCTCCGAATCTCTGTTGAAGATAATCAATTACTATCCTTGAATTATGGGGAGGAGCGCCAGCTTGTTGGAAATACATTCCCTGGCGTAAATAGAAAGGCAATTCAGCTAAACTATCCTCAATTTCATTTTGCAGAAATCCCAAGTATCTGGCACCAGTCAGGGGTCCTTCAAATGTTATTGGACCAATGATTCTACTACCGATTATTCCAAGCCAAACATTGAAACCGAACCGCACTTGAAAGTTACCCTCCCGTAATAAATTTTGATTTTCTTGTGACCAATATTTTGTATTTTGTCGGTTAAATAATCCCAAATTTGTAAACCTAGACTCGTCCGAAAATAAAATCATTCCCAAAAAATCATTGTTTGGCTGCACGTTATTCTGCAAAATCCAGTTGCAATATTCCATCCTACGTTCGTAATCATTTTCGTACAAGCTGATGCAACTGGTATTTAAAAGATTTATAGTGGTATTTGTGCAAAATTCGGCTTACTGTTTGGTGACTGATTTCCAATTCAAACCCAATTTGCCTTAAAGAAACAGTCTTATCATTAATTTCCGTTCCTTCGTCAAGAATGAAATTTTCTTCGGGATAATTGTTGGGCTCACTTCGGAATTGATTTTCAAGACGATTAAAATAATTTCTCGCTGGACATTGTCTATCAGTATATCGTTTGGCATAAAGATGTCTAGCCGTAACGGCATTTTTTCTACATTTCCCATAAATAATTAACATGTCCACTTCTTCATCTCTTGTATAAATTTGCTGCATTTTCAACACAATTAACAAGAAGTTTTAACAATTTTTAATAACCTCGGTAAACCAACAAATGTTTGACAAGCTAAATATTTCATTGTTATCAAAGCCACCTTAGTTAGTTACTTCTTAACATTTAATTAGAACAAAATTGTATTTTCTTATTTTCTTTTAGCTGTAATTTTGTTTGTATTTATCGCACATTTTAATTCGGCATATGACTAAATTCCTTATTAATAGTACTAATAAATGGTACCACGGTACCAATATGGTTCCATTTGAAAAAAAAATAATTTTTCCCCAAAAACCATTTTGATGAACTTTATTTGCTCATAAATCACGTAATTTAGTATTTTTGACGGGATTTAGATCTTTCTAGCATTTAGAATAAATCGGAACTGTCATGGCACACTTAAATGGAAAAGTAAAAATTATGTTATAAAAAATGTTGACGTTTGAAATGTCACTTATTTGGTATCGTTGGATTCAGAAAATTATGCAGAATTCAAAAATGCAATAATATACAGGGTGTTCCATTTAAAAATCGAAAGTTACTGTCACTTCTCACGAAACCTGAAGTGAAAAAAATCACTTGTATGCCAAAAAGTGCCGCTTACTATGTGTATAGGATATCCCAAATTTCAATCAATTATCTTCAAAACTAAAGGAGAAAAGTGAGGTGTACCATGATTCTGTTACACCCGATATACAAAAACTCCAATATGCCTCAATTTTCTACGTCGGCGTCAGTGTGCAAAATGTACCTACAGTTCATTCACATTCTATAAGAGACAACCCTAGAAATACATTGTTGCTTGTTGCCATTTGTAACCAATCTAATTTATTTAACTATTCTTTAATATTAATATTATTGGGGAATAATTAAGAAATTATCATAGACTGGACTACTGGGATTACGATTTTTATTTAAATAACACAAAACCTAATTTATAAATTACCATTCGCCTTTAACATCATCACTATTTCAAAATTTGCTGGTGAACTTCTTTTGGAGAATTAATGATGCCTGCAAACAAAAACAGACATTCGACAAGAGCTGATGATGGCAAAGGCGTATTATAAAACATAAATAATTTTTTAATCTGGGTAATAATTGAGCATTTCAATGTTATTTCGAGAATCATCCAAGTATGTTAGAAGTTGCAACTTTATTTTATTGCTAAGTTCGGTAATTTCATCTTTTTGGTCGTTATTGGTGTTAGGTCGACAATGAACAACAACAGATTCTAAGAAAGCACATAAAACGTAGTTGCAAAGTAGTTAAACTACTTGTAAAAAGTAATTTGAGTAATGAGTACTCAAAAAATACCGGTGTATTCACAACTACCTTTTAAGCAAGAAGCCTTTTAAGTACTCGTAGTTAGTAGTTAAATCGTAGTTTAACTACAATAATTGTAGTTAACTACTAGACAGCTCTGGCCAACTGACAAACATTTTAACTGTCTGAGATAATCGTCGAGGTTTTCTAGATGTATATCATATTCACTTGAAATTCTTGAGGTATAACAGAAACAGTTTTTTTACCGTATCTGACTGGTTTGTCTTCCCAGAAACTTGTGTATATCAATCTTTGTCGTACGAACATTATTCATTGATGTAAAGCACTGTAGCAATTCTTATAAATAATATATAGTATTTAATAATATAGTATAAATAAATTTGTATATGTAAATGTAAAGTGTTTAAACATAGTTAAAAATAAAAAACATAATTTTTGTGAGTTTAAAATGTTTGAATTAATTGGAATGATTAAGGTTTCGAGAAGTTTGGATATAAATTATCAGCTCTGGGAGATAAAGCTCTCGAGAGAGGATTTCTGGCTCAGAAAAGAAAATTGGGAGGCTTTCATGTACTTAACCATGGAGATTTGTGGGTAAACAACATGATGTTTTTATACGAATCTCAAAGAAAGTTGAAAGACGTAAAATTCGTAAGTACCTACCAATACTAGTTAATAAGACGGAGTAAACAATATTTTAAGTTAGATTATTAATTAGAGCAATGTTAGTAGAAGGGAATTAATTGATTTACCTTTGATTTCTAAACTACAAAAACTATATTGTATTATACATACATCATTCCAGCGGATCAGTCCTACCATGCCCATGTAGACATGGCAACAAAATAATGGACCTATATTGATCTAATGTTGTGAAAAGTTGGCTCAATTTTAAATGTGATTTCGCTGGATTGACTGAATGTTGATTGAACCCAGTAGCAGCTCGTACCGTAGAAATGTGGTGGTTGCATTTTTTAGAAGTACCGTACCAGTTATTATAATAACCAGTTACGTTACATAGGTTAAAACTATGAATGTTTCTTAGAAAAATATCTATTTTTGCACAAGAGTATTCATCTTATAATAATATAAACTAAATTTCAGACTCACCAACATTAATTAATAATTGCTTGCACCACGTTAGATGTCCCGCTCATGACTGCTGCACCATCATATAAGCAATAATTTGCGAGTATTGAAATAACGCAGACTTCTGTTATGAGGACTATTTCTAGCAATTTCATTGGCCGTTTTAAGATAGCCGCAGGGCATGCGCAGTTACATGACATGACAAAGTTTATTAAATCCTTTTGGAATCGTTTGTCAGCAAGGAACTCGTTAGACAATAGAGAAGATACTCTCCTAGCACGCGGTAGGTCCAGGGTTCGAAAGACAAACTTATTATTATTATTTTTTTTAAATAAGTATTTTTTAGTTCGTTAGTAAGATTTTCCTTGCCCTTTATTATAGTTTCTTTATTTTCCTTGCCTTTTATTATAGTTTGTTTATTTTCACGGTGCCAAATTCCCCTTTAAAAATGATATCTGATGAGCACGCCATGCCGTGGCCTTGAAACGGCCAATGAAATTGCTAGAAATAGTCCTCATAACAGAAGTCTGCGTTATTTCAATACTCGCCAATAAGTTATCTTGTGGCAAAAAAGCGCATTTTTCATTTCACAACCACAAATCCACGTGTTTATTATGTTTTATTAAAGGTTCGGTTTTTACTGGAAATTCGGAGTAGGCCTTCCTAGTCTTTTTATTTCAATTTTGTCGGTGGAAGATCGACTACAGAATGGCTGCGCTATTAAACTTTACATATAATTCATTTTTACGGTAATAAAAATGCCGATCATACGCATATAGGCACAGAAAAGCTGGGCTGGCTAAAGCTTCAGTCATCTATGTAGTATGCATTACTGCATTATTGATTATTTTGGACAAAATAATGAAAATGTCTCTAGAAAATTAACAGATTTCTTGCTTAAATCATTCAGCTTCGACCAATTGCTAAAAATCCAAGAGTGATCGTCAACTTTTCAGATGGTGTTAATTATTGCTGCTCGCATATTCTGTTTTCGTATAATACTTTACTTAGAAGCAACTGAAATATATCGAATTCATTCTTATACTTTTTTTACAATCACATGTCTTGATGCATATTCACAAGTTTCTTGTCAGACGAAATGTCTCTTTTCATATAACATTCTTTCATCTAAAATCGTTGTTTCTTCTTTTTCTTCATTTTCATCAAAGCTATTCCAAATATGATGCAAACCAATGCTTAGGATTTTCCCAACATGGACAACACAGCAAAAACAACTATAATTGTACAAAATATACTCGAAAATATTGTGTGTGTGTTTGTGCATTTATTCTTATTTATCACGCTGTTGATCTGGCAAATACTCTTATCTCAAAAAGTTACAATTTTCCAAGAGAGGCAAGAAAAATTGTCATTTCAAAAAAATCTGACATATTATTGATTCTAGAAATGCATAAAGCATTTCTAGAAAAAAAATAATTATTGGGTATTCCAAAAGCATTATTTTAAACCTAACATGATCATAATAATGACTACATATAGATCTTTATATTTTATACTGTCATTCTTATCTGAATCTGCTGGTATAAAAGTTTTAGGCATATTTTTTTTATGTCATTAGGCTATTAGCCATACAGCCAGATTTTAGGCATATAATGAATCAAAAGACAACACTTCCGATACATTTTATTATAGAAACTATTAAAACAACTACTCAGTCTATGAGCATGAACTGCATTGAATTAAATTGGCATCTTATTACATGAGATATTCAAACAGGAGCTTTAGTCATATTGTGTTTTATGTTTTCAGGATTTTGTACACATATGGGACTTTACATAAGCCCGCGCAGTAATTAATTGTATTGTGTTTAATGTATTTAAGTCGAGATCCATAACATTGTAAGATAGGAGTATTTGCCAGATCACCAACGATCAGCTTTTTTTGCCCAATGTATTTTACGATATAATTGAACGTGTATGTATATGCCCCCGTCTTTAGTTTTTTCTCCATTATACACACCTATAAATAAACTATCCTAGCTTGGCACTTGAGCTTGGATG
This sequence comes from Rhamnusium bicolor, assembly GCA_029963845.1. Lineage (NCBI taxonomy): Eukaryota > Metazoa > Arthropoda > Insecta > Coleoptera > Cerambycidae > Rhamnusium > Rhamnusium bicolor. The sequence continues at coordinate 40,732 of JANEYF010003767.1, forward strand.
CGGTTTGATTCGTCTCTGTCCCATACAACCGGTATTGATTCTCTTTCTGCGCCGCCAAAGTACCAAGCTAGGATTGTTGAATAATACAGTGTATTCACAAAAGAAGGGACATTTAGATTGTTGCGTGACGGGACATATAGTCTGCGAAATCTATATTGTGACGGTACGTGCGGAGCAAAATGCGACATGTGGGCGGGAAATGTATAACACATGACATGTTCCGTCTTTTACATCGTTTACATTAAAGCGAGAACGATGATTGGTGTTTTTGCTGGCACGCAACCGAGGCGGAGTTTAGCTTACATGCTGGGATACTTCACAGCCGCACTTAATTTTGTTACGGAATCATTCTGCAGTGCTGATATATTGTAAGTATAATATTATAAGATAAATAATAATTATTTAATATCTGTTTATTTGCTGGCGTGTTTTTGAAAATATTTTAAAAAGGGTATAGTGTTGAAGTGAGTTGTAATAGTGTAATATGAGTAATAATTATTTTCTATCTGTTAATTTGCTGGTGTGTTTTTGAAAATAATTTAAGAAGGTTATCATATTGCAGTGAGTTGTGTAATAGTGTAATATAAGTACTAATTATTTTATATCTGTTTATTTGCTAGGGTGTTTTTGAAAATAATTTAAGAAGGCATTTGATGTAAAAATGTTTCGACCGTGGGAGGCCTCTACGTCTGCATCTTATTGTGTTTGTGAAAATGAAAGTGATAGTGATTACAGTGATAAAGAAAATCAAAGTTCATTAGTGTTTTCTGTAAGAAAAAATCGGTTACATTTGAACAATGTGACAATGCGAAGTACCATTCGAGAGAACTGTATAAAATTCCCAATAAGAGTTCTACTAAGCTGGAGTTACCTCTTTTTTTTAATGGAACATGATCTCTATTATGAGGAAAATTATAATAAAGCACAACTGTTGGAAGATCTGCAAATGAAAAATTATGAGAAGAAGTATATTATATATAATGTAGCGGAGAGATATGCCCACAAAGTGTTGAGATTACCGCCATATTTCTGTATTTTCAACCCGATTGAATTAATTTGGTTTAATTGAAGAAAAATGTCAGAAAAGGAAAAAAAAGAATAAAAAAGTCGTAGCGTTAATACAAAATGAAGTGTCGAAAATTAACAATGAATATTGGGAAAAAAGAATTAGGAAAGTAATTACAACTGAGGATGATTATATAAAAATTGCCAAATTTCATATAAATAGTCGAAATAAATTTATTATAAATTTGAACGAGGAAAGTAGTTCATCTCAAAATGAAGAAGAGGGTGAGAAGGACGAGGATTCGGAGGAAGAAGCAATGTGATGTGAGGTAAAGTGAAGTGATGTGAAGTGAAGAAGTCAACTTTGTGATATCAACTGCATTATTTAATTCCGTTTTTGTGCTTTCGTGGTTCAGTGCTTTAGAAACATTCTTTTTCAGGATGTTATTTTTTTTTTTTCATTTTGACAAAAACATGTCTGTTTTTATTATAGTAATAACTTTACTATTAGAATTTATTTTTATTTAGAAAAATATTTGTTTCTGTTACTATTTTAAGAGTATATTTTTTTGTTTTTATTTTGTTTTTAAAGATTTCTTGTTACTTTTTAAATAATCTCTTTATTCTATAGTAATATTTCATACCCATCCTTTCCTGGCAAGAAATGCTCATACCTCCTCGCGGTTCTTGCTGGGTAATAACAATTTATATTAAGGGAACTTGAATACTGTAACTGCTGTATGTGTAGTCAATACGTTAAATTCAATACTTTTATTTCAAGTTAATGCTTTTTTGTACAATTATTAAATTGTTGCTAGCTAAACTAAGCATAAAAACATACATCGAAAAAGTAAACGAGCGAACAATACAGTGAATTTCGGCTCTGCGTTCCGTAGCGTCTTACCCCGGACGTCCTGTCACAATATCTGTTTCGCAAACTATACGCTGTAAGTGGCGTGCCAAGACTCAATCACAGAAAACTAAGATCTCATAGACTTGAGACAGAAGCTGATTTTAGATGCATTGACGGTATTGCACTGGTCATCCAAACGTATATTATGAGTTTTATACACCTATGAAATATGTCCCTTCTCTAAGTGGTACTTTAAGACGTGACCGAAGAAGTTTTGTAAACAGATTTCAGGTAAAATCTGAGGAAAAAAATTGCACAGTGTAAAATTGATTTGAAATAAAATAAATAAAAGAAGGTGTAAATAATCAATTTTTTTTAGTGAAGTAAAATGTCCTGTTTATTTATATAGAAAAATACAGGGTGTAACCGTTTTAAATAAAAATAATTGAATAGTCGATAGATTTTTGAAAAATAAGTGTTTTTTGTGCTTAGAATATTTTCTCATGTGCTTAGTTTCTGAAATATTTATTTAGTAAATGTTTTTGCCGCATAACTTTTGCATTTTTTAATATATTTATTCCAGATTTGGCGGTAATTTTTGTTAGATGGAATCTGAAGTAGTGACGGAAATTTTAAACTAAAAATATGACCACTGCAGTAGATAGAGGGGACATGCTTTTTTCTTTAAAACTTCTACGACTACGGATGTTAAAAAAACTGTTTTTAAATTAATCAAATTTCTTTTGGAAAAAAAAACGTTTCTTGCAAGTTTTTAATATTTTCAATAGTCTTCCGGTAAATTGAATCCAAGTGTTTCGTTCTACATTTTTTTATAGGTAGTTTTGAACAGATTTGTAATCGTAGTTGTTAGAACTGTCAAATCACCGCTGCAAATCACATTACAGATAGTATTTTTAATAAACAAACTTAACACATGTTTATAAATAACTAAAGCTGCAAATTGTTTCTGTGTATCATGGTCGTAGAGTACAGATGTACTTACTGTCGCTGGCATTCACCTTGACCGCGAAACTCTTTCTCCAGTCCAGTCTATTATTAGCTTTCGAGTTGTGTACACGTTAAGTCACTTGGGCGTATTGCATATTGTTTTTGTGTTTTTATTTTATTTGTTGTATTGTATTGTTGATATTAATTTAATAATATGCTGACAAAGTGAATAAATTCATAGGTGAATTCCCGGATTTATTCTATAATGGTGCTAAAATAATTTGTAAAGTGTGCGAAAAAGATTTGATGTGCTGGGATAAGCGTGATTGTGGACTTCACGTAAATAGTGTACACCATTAAAATAAAAAAAATGGCGTGCCTTCGACAACATAGTTTATGTTTGATTTACTATTAATGCTGATTGCCTGTGATGTTCCACTGCACATACTCGATAAACAACCATTTCGAGAGTTCTGGAATAAATACAATGCCCAGGTGAAGTTACCAAGTCACACAACGTTATGTAACTATCTACCAACTGTACACGTAGACATGGTAAATAAGATGAAATGTGAATTAAAAAATACACGGCTGTGGTTATCTGTTGATGAGACAACAGATTGTAAAAAAAATTCTATTTTAAATGTTATAGTACGAGTACTGGACCCTCTTAAACCGACAGTTCCACTGTTACTAGCTAGCAAAGGACTAAGTCAGTGTATTAGAGAAACAATTACCATGGTGGTGCTGGAGACGTTAGAATAATTTGAACTGTCAAAAAGTCAAGTGTTGATGTTTGTGACTGATGGCGCCGTGACAATGCGTTCGGTAGGCCGTTCTTTGCAAGGACAAGGTTGTACGTTTATACATGTTACGTGTAAAGTGCATGCTTTACATCTTGTGGCAGAAACTATTCGAAAAGGTTTTCCAGAGGTGAATGCATTAATATCAAGTACAGAAAAAGTGTTTCTTAAATCTCCTAAACGTCTCCGTGAATTTCATAGCAAGTGTCCCGGTATTCCTGAATCACCACAGCCGATTCTTACACGTTGGGGAACATAGTTGCAGGCAGCTTTTTATTATGCTGAATATTTCCAACAAATAAAATCTGTGATACTACAAATCAATCCAGATGAGGCTGCAGCTATTAAGGAAAGCCAGACAAAATTCGAGGATATTTCCGTTGAAAGAGCTTTAAAAAATATTACGAAGAACTATAAACCATTACATGAAAGCATAAAAAAATTAGAAAACAGTGCGTTGTCGTTAGCGGAGTCACTGCAAATAGTGGACGAAGTAAATCTACTGCTACACGCTATAGGTGACGCAACAAATGAGTGCGTTAAAAAAAAGTTCGCAAGTGTGTTAAATAAAGACACCAGTTTTACCAAATTAAGACAAATATGTGATGGTGCAGCCCCAGATCCGTTAAGTGCGGTCAAAGTTTATTTTACGTATGCGTGTATTACATCAGTAGATGTCGAACAGTCGTTTTCAAAATATAAGAATATATTTTCACCAAAGTGAACATCACTCATGGAGACAACCATAGAAACATACCTGATGCTGCAAAATGGCTACACATCTTCTTCAGTTTGTAATAAGCAAGCTAGTTCATCAAGCTAGTTAAGAGGGTAAATTTTACATCATTGTTATAAATTGTTTATTGTTTCTCGTATTAGTTAATTTCGCGTACGCCACTGTCCCACGGAACACTTTTAACAGCTCTATAAATAACCAATTTATTTTTTTATTCTTGATCATCTTTTGAACTTAAGACACAAATTTAAAATAATGTTAATCGTAATATTATTGTAAATAAATTTTTTTGTCCTTAAATTACATGCTTCATTGCATAAAGCGATGTTTTAAATTGCTCTACAAAACAATAGTTGAAAATATTGTGGGATTATTTTTGTAAAGGTGTGTAGTTATCTTCCATTATTACATACCTATCCTGTATTGCAATATTAAAGTAGTATACAAATAACTTCTATCGAAATTTAGTAAGAGCACCTTTCTTATGCAGTTTTTAAATGTTAAAAAAAAATAAGACAAAAAAATTATAACGAAAATCCACCCCAACAAATCATCATATTTAGATAAAAATTTGACAAAATATGTCCCATTATGAAATTAATAAACGGTCCAAACTTAATAAGACGTTTCGAATTTATTGACAAATAACTATGTTCTATTTACTCCTTTAAGGGGTTATAAGGCGTATATACAAAACTCAACTTAATTTTTCAAAGGAAGGTACTTAAATATGGGACACCCGGTATATTGCAATATTTAACAAATTGACTAAAAGTTATCTGGGTGGGTAAAACCATTTTTGCAACTTTTTTTAAATTTTAACTGCAATATATTTTACAAAACTTCATTTAAGTAGGTATTGAGAGTCCTACCACAGAATAACCAACTGGTCATATCTTAGAGTATCATTTGGATCCCTTGGTCCAGTATTAGGATAGGGGCACGACCAAATTTCACCAGCTGCGACTAAGTACATCAGCCATGATAGCAAAAGTACTACTTTCCACCTCTCCTTCAATTTTTGTTCCAGATCCATTTCCTTAAGCTATGCTGCGCTATACAAACAATTCCCAAGCATTGGCTTTATTAGATAAAATTAATCTGCAAAGGAAGGAAGATCCTTCTTTTTAAAAACAACTACAAACGTAGATAGCACATTTTATAATGCACTCGTAAATATTCCGGTTGATAGCAGTGTTTCAATAAAGATTCTTATACTTATGAGTAATATTTACATTTAGGTGGACTTCCAAATGAATATATTCACCAGTCCAGCAATAGATTTGCATTACTTTATAGCGACTAGTACCAAAATCGAAGTAAAACTGGATCATATTGAAATTATACTGGATCACTATTATGCCCAATTATTAGCTAATTTAGCAAAACTCCAATACTCTCTGGAACAGGTGCCAACAAGGGAACAATTTAAAAAGGATTACAACTACAGAGCGTTCTTTGGTAAGTAAGTTTGTTTAGAAGTAAAATTTCAGTTTCTGGTATTAGAGAAGGTAATACTTTTTAAATTAGATTTAGTAACATTTTTATGTTAGTTATCTTATTAGCGAAAAAAGATCTCGTATAACCATATTTAACTTATGAGAAGACTGGGCCAAATTCCGTAGTAATTCAATGGCGGCAGACGTGAGCGGGCATACATATAAATAACCGAAAATGCGTTTAATTTTCGGTTACAAGGAAGAACTTTCTAATTCATGGATATATTATCCAATACTACATTCTAGTTGTTATAAATAACGTGTATATCATCCTCAATATTTAGGTTGTTAAATAATTGCTGCACCTCAGAGATGGCTTGCGAGTCACCAGGATTTAACTGAAGCACAAAAGTATTTACGTCATTAAAATACTACTACATGATAATAGAGAACTGAGAACTGCTTCCAAACATGTCTCCCAACGAGTTAAAACAGATTTTGGTGGCAGTAGGATGACAGGACAGGTCACACGAAAGTTCTTAACATGTTCTCTAATTGCATTAAATGCGTCTTCCCTTGAGTAATTTTTTAAAATTTCTTCTGTTACCAAGTGTAGGGCGTAGACTATAAATGTGGAAAAACAGCTTTTAGTGATTGGTCAGCTTTAAGCATATACCGTGCTGCATTAGTAACTGGCTTTAAAAGTTGTGAACTAAGAATACTCATTGCTTTCAACAATGTTACAACTAGATTCCGTACAGTTTTATGTCTTCAACGCTTTTACTAGCAAGTAAAAATCGCAACGGCCCACTAGAATCTAGAATTCATTTGCCACATGACTGTCTATTTCGTCTACCGCTATCAATTTTTTGTTTTTTTGTCTTCAATTTTTTTTAGTATCACTTTCCGATTGGGGTAAATTTGCGACGAGCGGTTGTCCTTTACCTACTTAATGCGATACATTTTTCCTTCGTATGTTTCAGGTGTACCTAATGCGTAACAAGAGTTCATTCTCTGCGACGCGACGCCGTTGAATTACTCGAAACTTGGCCAAGTGATCAATCCGGCATTAAATATTTAAATTCAATTTTCTCGAAAAACGACTACTTCTAACAAAAGCGTAAAGTACAACTATTTCTGAATATTAATATGAAGAATGAGACTGTGAAGTCAAATTTTCAAAAAAAAAAAAAAATGAACGATTAAATAATATAATTAAACATTATTTATTCTTATCCCCACGAATGAGACTCTCATGAATTAGATACTGAAACCAAAATGTGTCTAAATTACTTATGTATTATAATTAGAAATGATCAAGTACAAAATTTTGAATTATTTGGTTTATTAATTTTTAAAATATCGACCGAAACTAACTAGGCGCCTCCTCTGGGGGTGGGGGTGTGTAATAGATCCATTACGAATTTTTGCACAGTAATTAGAATGACCTTGCTATGTACGTTTAGTTAAATCGACTTATTTTGACCTTAAGGTTGCGTTAGCACGCCTCGTCACCAGAATTACCAACATAAGATTTTAAATCACTGTTAAACATTTTTCTATTGATGAGAACAAACTATGAAAACAGTTAATTCATCTTAAATACCATATTATGGATTTAATATATAAAATTATAGGCTATACTGATTCGTATTTTTAAGAAATACATACCTATATTTATTTCGTCTCATTTTATGAAACTAAAAAACCGTATTTTCTATTAATAAAGAAATACTCATTATTATTGTTTGTAATTTTGTATTTACAGAATGAATCGTTTGTTTTAGTTTTGTAATATTACTAACAGAAAAATTTTAATAGCGATATACTTTTTAAGATGGATACTTGGTTAAAGCACACTCTTAAGAATCTGAGGTGGCTCTATGCCATGTAATTATAGGATATGGGACATCCTGTATAACTCTACTAAATTATAGGTATAAATACTTTGTCAGTTAAAATGATTTAATTTCTTTATAGGTTTAATGGGTGCGGCAACAGTTCTTCCTTTTGTTAAAGCATCCAGCAGAACTGATGCAAGTTTTGAAAACATCATTAAAGATGAAAGCCCGGACGGATTCCGTTATCACGCTTACAACAATGAGAGATACAGGAAGCATATGGAACATCTTTTACCTTATTATGATAGTTTTGGAATTTTAGATTGAAATATGTCAGTTTTATTTACTTGAGGAACCAATGATACGTAGTAATAACTGTAATAAATAGAATAATTAACTGTAACATAGGAATCGTTCTCTGATGTTGAATAAAAAACATTATTACAGATTGTGGCAATTAGACGGAAACAACAATATTAAAAATAATAATTTTCAAAATTAGTTCAAGGTGGAATTTCTTAAATAATTCGTCCTTAATTAGGGTAACTTACTATCCAGTTAAAGAATAGTTAGTGATTAAATAGGAAAACTAAATTATTGTGTTTTATTTGCCTTGCCCATTTCCACTAAGAACAATTTGACTCACTAATGTTTTTTTCAAATTTTTTTGAGCACCGTGAGAGGGTAAAAAAAAACAGTTTCGAATTTTAACCTTCTGACGTCGTCGTCCGACTAGTTTCGCTCCAAAACAGTAGTAGTAGGCAATGAAACCAAGACGGTTCTGCCGTGTTGTCAGTTTTACTTATTAGCGTGTCCCTGTAATTATTTACATCATTCTATTTCATTAATAAACTTTAACGTTTTATATTAAAACATGAAGAATTTTTTATTTAAATCTGTCACAAACCAATGACAACAAAGGTTAGAGAAAGTTATTTATTAGTACTATCGTCGCAAGAGTTAAGTTCAGTTTCCAATAGGTTGTTAGTTGCAAAATACGTATTTTAAGTGACATATTTATTATAATAAATATATCACTGGTTTTCTGCCGCATGCAAAATTGCAAAATTATTGTATTAAAATTTGTAAAAGACACGTTAATAATAAACCAAGATATGATTGCTAAAAGGAAAAAGAAAAATCTGACAAACATAAGATACACACAAAATATTTCAGACGAGACATATGTACCTACATAACGGATTTGGTGATATCAGAATCTATGGATGTACTGTATTCCTCTGGACGGCACCTTCAGAGATAAATATTCATTACGGCAATGCAATAACCGAAAATCCATAGTGGTCGATGGTTTAATAAATAATAGCCGTGAAGTACCTAATGGTGTTTAAAACAAACTAAAATTCAATAAAAAAATTAAGGAATTTATAATTTGATTTCATGCCATACAATGGCATTTCTTATTGATACTGTTTTGTTATAATAAAGATTTGATATGGTGCAACCAAGGGTGTAACAATTGCAAAACGGTGTGTTTCATGCAGTTATGTAATATATCCTTCAGTAGAGGTGATATAGAAATGAATGAACCATAACCATATTGTAAACAGAGCAAAAAAAATTAGAGAATCATATTTCATAAATAATTATAAAAAAAGAACTTTAAAAACTATCTAAGAACTCGTAAAATGGATATATAAACAGTGCCGTAACTAGGGGTGTGCTGCACCCACCCCAAAATTAAAAACATATCTCACGAATAATCCGTTTTTTAATATTTAGTGTTCCAGAAATGTTGAGGTGCTTTTAAAGCACAATGCCCTTGATTTAGAAAAAATCTTTGTCTGTGGTGCATTGCGGGGGGAAGTCTCTCCCCGAACCACTAGCAGCCAATCCGTGTGCACAAATTTGGGAGCGCAAAGTTATTATATGGCACAGGGCATAGAAATTGCTAGTTAAGGCACTGTATATAAAGGGACTTCTATAGTAGTTGTAGTTAAATTACAAGAAAAATTAACAACTAAAATTTTATATTATTATAATCATTCGATAATAGCAAAGTCCTAAACCCATCTAAAATATTATACCACATTTGATATTTTAAATTATAATTAATAATAAATCTAGAATAAATGCCAACTTCCCTTTCCCTTTCCGAAATTTCAACAAATTCTTTATCAATTAGAAATTCTAAATTTTTTATTTTGTTGATACATTATCATCATCATACATTTTTATTTCCAATTTGTTAAATTTTAATCTAATATGCACATTCTTTTATATGTATTAACACACGAAAAAAATGTCTTGTGTATAAAATCAATAACAAGAAACAAATGCAAATTGTATTTCTTTAGAGAAATGTGGTCATTCGTGCATGAGAACATGCACTTTTACTTTAATAGTTTCTAAATATATAAAATAAAATAAAAAAAAAAACACAAGAAAACCATGACTTTCATATTTCAAATTATTTTACGCTTAAGAGAAAAGCAAACTGTAATTATGTGTGAGAAAGAATGCAGTTTTTTTTGTTATAAATTCGGAAATACACACAATTAAGTTTATTTTTGTATAAATACAAGTAATAAGTTTCTATTTCGTTTCATAAGTAAATTGCAAAGAGTTTAGTGTAATATGTTCAAGGTAACATAAATAATATGAAAGATAATTTAAAGCACATATTGTCAATATCCATATTTTTTAGGCTCTGTTATTAAGTACTTGTTTGATTGGTTTTCTGACTCTCATAATGGGGCATTCCGTTTATGACGATATGGATACTGCAGCTTCTGGAGGTGAGTTAATAAAATATAAGAAATATCTTAATATAAAAAAAGTACATATCAAACGGAATGGATTGAATTTTGCATTCTGTAATGCAAACAAAAAAATTATATAAATTAAATAAGAACATCATACAAAAATGGTAGTCTTTTTTGAGAAATAAACGAACCCGCGAGTAAACATATATATAACGTATACATATGTATATGTATACGTTACCCAATAGGAAATTGTATTGTATTTTTTAGATAACGTATGGTAGTGTCAAGAAAAAGAAAAAAATTGAGAATGCCACAAATAACTTTCAGACAATATGTATTAAGTTTTTTTGCTAGTTTTTATTTTATTTTTGCAATTTTACCCTGATGCTTATAATAGGTATTCCTATTCGACGTATTTTCTTCCTTCCTTTATTTAATTTAATTTATTTGTCCTTGGATTCCATCACCTTATGGTTAAGTTTGTATGTACAGGTCGTGGCCGGTAACTTTTAATTCCTGGCTTGGGCTGGTCTCCTGTACCTAATCCAGCCTTGCGTGCAACCACCCCATTAAACAAGAAAATATCTTGTTTGTGGGAAAGATAGAAGTACTCACATAGCAGTTCGTATTATTTTTTATTCTGTTAAAATTATCGTTGGTCACGATGATTACTTCTCCCTTCTCCCCACTATATCGACGGATCTTTTTCACCACTTTATGATGAAATTCCAATTATAATATGATAAGATGGAGTGATTGGATTGGAATGTTGTTGTTTATAACTAGGTACTGTTGTTATATTTTTAGTATATTTTGTTTTATTGCTATTAATTTATACTTATTATTATAAGGCCAGGATGATGGGAATACAGTAAAAAGAAAAAACATGTTTATTTTTTATTTCAGATATTAAAATAGTTTTTTTGTTTATTTTAGATCAACAAGGTAGAGTTCAAATTAAGGTTTATAGAGGCCCAACGGAATATGGTAGTCATAAGCATTTTGCACCTTGGGGATACTGGGTAAAACAACCTGCTGATGCTAATCACCAACATTAATTTTTTTTTAAGATTTTTTTGTAAATAGTTTTTTATGCACAAAATTAAAAAAGTTATTTATTTTTAATTTTGTGTTATTCTTGTAAAGGTCCTAACGTATTTCTTTGTAAATGAAAATATTCTCATTGAAAAGAGTTCTTGATTTTTTTAAATATGCTCGCTCAACGAAAAAAGATGCATTTATAACAGGTATATGGATAAAAACTAATAGCATTTATGTTAAATGCAAAGTTATGTATATATTATTGTATATAAAAAATATATACTTTTAATCCATTCACGATATTTTTGCACTATATAGCCACTGATTTACGAATAAAAACGTCTCCATTTCTCACATATTCATGTTACGCTCATTATTCACACGGTTATGTTTCAAGAAAACGCGAGAGGAACAATGACTTTTGCCAACACTATATGTTTATTTTCTTTTGGGTTTGGTTGTTTGAAAGAAGGGGTTGTTGTCATATTTATAATTAATGAAAAATATAACGTGCTAATATGCTTTCTTTAACCATTAAAACAGGACACAATTGTAAGTACATTTCAATTTTAGTATAACACATCCAAAAATATTAAATTTTTGTAAAATAAAAAAATTACTTATTTACACAAACGTAATAATTAAAATTTATACGTAATATTAAAACAAATATCGAGAAAAATCTTTTGCAAATTAACACAATATCGGTCGACTTGGAATTCAACAATTTATAGTAGCCATTAGCCGATTTGTAAATACCCAGTTAGCTTCTTTAAAAAAAATAAATAAATAAGCACATTTGACGTGTCTATAGTTAGCCAAAGTCAGTTGTAATTCTTTTACTACATTCACAAACTATTAAGCTACAATTTTGACATATGGTTATAAAAAATAAAGTCTGATTCCTCAAAATGAAGGCAAATAACATAGATTTTAGAAAACTCTTCGGACTTCACTCCAATAAACAAAATTTAAAACGACGACGCGCACGAGAGGAACTTTTATAAAAATAATGTCGTCATAAAAAATCGGCATACTAAAATAAATTAAAGATTCGGCAGTGATAGTAAATGAAAATAAATGTGTATTCAATTATACTGTAATATTTTTTATATCTTTACTACTTAAAGAACTAAACAATATTAATGTTCTTGCATAGCATGTCAAGGTAGGGCAATAGTTCGTTTGACTTCGACATGTCGAATTCTATGATAGCTGGAAACTTGATTTAAAAACATAAATAAACTAGATAGAAAAATCTATAACCGAAAATTATTTTCGAATATACAGGGTGAGCCAAGATGATTCTACAAGGTCAACTAAAATTATTTTAAATGGAATGCCATATACAGGATGTAACAGGATCATGGGGTGTACCCCTTTTTTCTCCTTTAGTTTTGAAGATAATTGATTGACATTTGTGATATCCTATATACATAATAAGCGGCACTATTTGACATACAAGTGATTTTTTTCACCTCCGGTTTCGCCGGAAGTGACAGTAACTTTCGATGTTTACATGGAACAACCTGTATATTATTGCATTTTTTGAATTCTGTATAATTTTCTGAACCCAACGATCTCAAATAAGTAACATTTCAAACGTCAATATTTTTATAATATAAATTTTAGTTTTTCATTTAAGTCTGCCATGATGGTTCCGATTTATTCTAAATTACCCGTGTAATGCTAGAAAAATCGAAATTCCATCAAAAATACTAAATTACGTGATTTATGCTCAAATAAAGTTTATCAAAATGGTTTTGGGGAAAAACTAAATTTTTTCAAATGGAACCATATTGGTACCGTGGTACCATTTATTAATACTATTAATAAGGAATTTATTCATAATATGTCGTATTAAAATGTGCGATAAATACAAACACAATTACGGCTAAAAGAAAATAAGAAAATACAATTTTGTTCTAATTAAATGTTAAGAAGTAACTAAGGTGGCTTTGAAAACAATGAAACATTTAGCTTGTCAAACATTTCTTGGTTTACCGGTGTTTTTATTATGTCTTTAAAAATTGTTTAGAATTCTTGTTAATTATGTTCAAAATGCCGCAAATTTTATACAAAAGATGAAAAAGTGGACATGTTAATTTATTTATGGGGAATGTAGAAAAAAATGCCGTTGTGGCTAGATACCTTTATGCCGAACGATATCCTGATAGACAATGTCCAGCGAGAAATTATTTTAATCGTCTTTAAAATCAATTCCGAATTGAGCCCAACAATGATCCCGAAGAAAATTTCATTCTTGACAGAGGAACGGAAATTAATATTTTGGCTCGAGTAGAAGTTGATAGGACAGTTTCTTTAAGGCAAATTGGGTTTGAATTGGAAATTAGTAAGCCGAATTTTGCACAAATACCACTATAAATCTTTTAAATACCAATTGCACTAGCACTTGTACGAAAATTATTACGAACGTAGGATGGAATATTGCAATTGGATTTTGCAGAATAACGTGTAGCCAAACAATGATTTTTTGGAAATGATTTTATTTTCGGACGAGTCTGGGTTTACAAATTTGGGATTATTTAACCGACAAAATACAAAACATTGGTCACAAGAAAATCAAAATTTATTACGAGGGTAACTTTCTAGTGCGGTTTTAATGTTTGGCTTGGAATAATCGGTAGTAGAATCATTGGAGAAAAGGAGGGCGTACCATGACCCTGTTACTATATCAGAACATTTTTTGAAACCTCTTTGTTTCCTCCTTCCACTTCTGTATTATTATTGACACTCTTCCAACCGCTTGAATGTAATGATTTTTTTTTGTTGAAATTATGCTATTTACACGTATAGATTAAAAATTCACTACAGTCACGTCACAATAATTATCGATTTTAAGAAAGAATATGTTAGTAGCAGTTATGAGACATCTGTGTGATGACACTCATCCATTTTCGCTTTCTAAAAGTATACAGGGTGACCAAAAATAATTTTGAATTTTACATCTATTTGAACTGAATTTTTTCAATTTTTTCAAATGGAACGTCCTTATACTATATTTTTGGACGATGTGAATAGAATTAAAAAACGAACATTTTTTTGTACATACATCCTATGGCTATGTGTAACCATTTTCGATTTATTGACCAATAACTGCAAGATTCAGTAATAAAAATTAAAAATATATTTTTGTATAATTCAAGAGAAGATATTATAAAAAGTGCTTCACATGTTGCCCATTTTGATTGACACACATTTACATGCATCTTTGGAATGATGTTTCTACTGTTCATAAAATTGCTGGAGTGATACTTCTAAAAGCATTTATTATCCTTTCCTTCAAATTTTAGATTGTTTTTATGGGCATCATGTAACACGCTTATTATAATACCTTCTCTTAAATTATTTGAAAAAAACTTTCATTTTTAATTTTTATTGCTGAATTTTGTAGTTACTGTTCAATAAATTGAAAATGGTCACTAATAACTACAGGAATGTACGTACAAAAAAAATTTCGTTTTTTAATCCTACATCACATCGTCCAAAAATATACAGCGTTCCATTTGAAAAAATTGAGAAAATTCAGTTCAAAAAATTGTAAATTTAAAAATCATTTTTGGCCACCCAGTATACTTTTAGGAGGTGAAGATGGCTGAGTGTCATCACACAGATATCTCATAACTGGTACTAATATATAGGTATATTTTTTTAAATCAACAGTTGTGATTTTAGTGGTATTTTTAATATACACTTGGTAAAATTTCAACAAAAAAAAATCATTACATCCAAGTGGTTGGGAGAAAGTCAATAATAATACAGGACTGAAAGTAGGTCACAAAGAGGTTTCAAAAAAATGTTCTGATATACATGGCATTTCATTTAAAAAAAAATGTCACTTGACCCTGTAGAATCGTCTTGGCTATATATTCGAAAACAATTTCGGGTTATAGACTTTTTGTCCAGTTTACTTATATTTTTAATTCAAGTTTTCAGCTATCATAGAACTGGAGATATAGAAGTCGGACGCACTACTGCCCCACCCTGTATATCAACAGTTCTATGTATTTATGGATATCACATAAACAAATAAAATGTATGTGTCGAGTTTACTCTAGACATTTCATAATACATATCTGCAAACTGGATTACATGCCAGCCTACAAAGCACAAAACAAATTTTGTTTCTGACACTTAAAGAAATATTTTATTATTTATTTAATTAATGTTATTTGTCAAAAAATACCCTCTGGTTATTCCTTTGTCAGAGGACAAGAGTAGAATTTTATTTCCCAGTAATATTGTTTAGATTTCATTAAATTTTTGAAATATTCTGTCTTTTCTTCTTTATGATGTGAATTTCGACCTGCCAGCAAAACGATTTCTGAATAGTCGATGCGTATAGAATAATATAATATATAAGCGAAGAAATAGTGACGAAATCACGAAAAAATTTATGGGAGAAAGAAAGTGTGAAGCAGACAAAAATCTTACTTATTTGTTGAAAGGCGAAAAGAGGGTAATTAGGGTTAGGTAATCGCAAAATAACGTTTGAAAACTGTAAAACAATGACTGGGAACTTCCTGAGTCTACAGAATATATTTTTGGCAACTGAAAAATAGTTGTAGATATCACATTAGATAAGAAATCCCTTTTACCTTTTTCAAAAATATCTGGGCCCATAAATATATCATTATTGAATTTTCAATACTTGAAACAAATTATCCGACTCCGAAACAACTAGTTACATCTTATTAAATAGGTACTTAATAAATATTTTGGATGTTATTGTCAACAATCTTTATCAACAAATTAATGAATGGATTATTTACTATTTAAAGCCAATTTTATCAATATTCGTATCGAACAGCGCATACCGATTTATCTTGGGGCCATTTTTATGAGAAAATGTTTTCCTAATCTTTAGTTGTCACGGAGTCGCGTGAATTTGTGTCGCGCATCCTTCTAATGAGATTTATTAACACAATATTAATATTTCAACCTACCATAATTTGGTGTTACTACAAACAGAGTTTTAGTTTATGTGTCTGCTTTGTCTCTTGTGACTATCTTCTGCTCTGAATTTTAAAATAAAATTAAGGTAAGGTGACTCTACTCTAAGAGGAATATAATATTAGAAATTAATTCCTTATAGTTTACTTTATCTAATATATTACCGATGTAAATACACACACATACGCTCACATATTAACAGATATCGCGTATGACTTTTTAATTATTTATTAAACTAAAATACGAAAATACGTAATTGTATATAATTATTATTAATACATTTTTAGTATATTTTTATATTGTACTATTATTTAATTTATTATTATTAATAATATTTCCTTCAAATGGAGATAATGTTCAAAATTATATTTGTAGTACACACACAATTTTATTTATTTTATATATAATTATAGCACCATTACTCATAAATATTGTTAAACTCATATTTACAATAAAAGAAGAAAAACAAGATTCACATTTCGAAAAATATTTGGTTCTATTTTGATAATACTTTTACAAAATAGCCAATATTAACCAAAAGGAATAAGTATAGGATGAAATGCTTTACAGAATTTAAAAAGCTCTCGAGCATATATCAGAATTTATTAAAATTAAAGACGCTCTATGTATCTAAACCATTTATTATTAGAACAGCGATAGATGTACCACAGGACGTGGTAATAGGCACAACATTTTTCTCCTATACTTATTAATCAAACAATTAGGATAATAAATAACAATTAGAACCATCCCGTTCAAAACTGGCACCTGAGGCTAGGCCCAATTTTGCCGACTTTTTTAAAAGAAATCAAGATACAATATACAATCAAATAAAACTCAAACTTATTATACTAAAATAAAAACACAAAATATTAATATACAAAAACAAAACATAAATTCTTACAAAAAAAAAAACAACGGAACATATGCATATATTTATTCTAACTGACTGCTCAACAGAATTAATGGCGATATCTACTAATTAGTTAACATTGATTTTATATTTCCCCTTTAAATTAATTTCGAAAAATAAATAACTACATAATATTTGAATTATCTTTTCACACACTAATAACAAATTACCAAATTTTAATTGCCCTTTTTTACATATCTGAATTGCCCTTTTGACAATATTGAAAGTGCCGCCTGAGGCGGTCGCCTCACCGATTTACCCCACGAGCCGAACAGTTCCAAAATATGAGCAAATGGGAATGACACACTGAATGTTAATTAGTTTAAAAATATTTTTGCCAGTTGCTGCAAAATAGATAACAGGAAAATAACTAAATACGAGAAAGCCAGTATTTGTATGATCAAATGGTTCAAGATGTCAGTAAGACCATTGTTTAGGTTCTAATGACATCAGCTTTGGTCTTTTGTTTTTAAAACGTTCACGTGGTTTCAACATGTCATCCGAAACGTATGGAAATATGTTCTATATTGTTCTAATGCTTATGGAATATTAGAAACTACAAATGCTCTTTGGTGCATACATCCTTTAGATACCATTGGAACGATAAGTTATAGCGAAAGTGGAAAAACTCCTACATTTATAAAAGATGTCTCCTTATGTGACATATCACACGTGTTGAAGAAATATTGATTCAAATATGCTTCAATATGTTGCACGTGAAAATTTAACACATGCAGTCAATAGAGTTGATGAAACAATTAGAGCGCACAATCCAAACGTGTACAATTTGGTATTTTATGTCAAAGTCTTTCTAAAAGCACCACGTTTTGTAAATCTGTTAGGCGAAATTCCTCCTACAGCACAACACATAACCAGTGGAGTCCATTTTAATGTGATAGGGACGTTGCTTGGACGTAGCGACCAAAATAACGTTAATGTCATCAAATGAAAATACATCTGAGACACCAGTTGCTATTTCAGATGCCTAGCAGACAAATGCCTACTATTAAATCCAACACTGCACGAACGTCTAGCACATGGCCATGCGCATTTCTCGAATAAATCTACGGTAAATGATTCCATGAACTTTATTTCAGTTCTGCTGACTACCTGTTTTAATTATCTCGAGATGTCTTGAGGATATCAAAATAAACGAAATGTGGAAGGTAGCGTAGTGGTTCTTATATTCTGAATATGCTCCAATTACATATATAGATGTTGTGCGAAATGTAGATAACATTTAGATTATGATCTGTACATTCTTGTAGTAGTCACAGCATGGTTTATAGTTTGTGTGATGATAATTTATCTTATATTCATACATTAAACATACTGTCTAATAGTATATGCCTATTATTTATAAACAGTTAGCCGCAACATGGCCTTGAGCATAACGTAAGTTATCAATGAGCAAGTAAGGTTACTAACCTACCTTGAGATTTTTGACAGTGTTCGAAGAATGCGTGGTTATGTATTATTTTTTCCAGAGTTTTAAGATTTTATTCTTTGTTCAAATGGAGTTGTATCTTCTCTTTATCTCCAAAAAATATGTAACAAAATTGCTTATAATCTTAATTATGCATGCACACAAATATCCCAAGCAGCACATATAGTAGCTACCATCAGTGGAAATTTAAAGGTTTCCGCAACTAACGACCGTTACGTAATGGGAACGATCCGTCCATCAAGCATTCATCAAAATGGGGAATAATTATTACGTAGCTATTACTATTCCGGAATCTTCCCTGTTACTAGGTTATTACGTAAACGGAACGTAACCAAGTAGTAGAGATGACTAATTTTTGGAACAGCTTTAGTGGCACGAAAGCAAAATATATTTTGCTCTCTTCCTCATTCGAATAGAATAGTAAAATATAATGTATTGCAATCGGACTTAATGATTGTGTGGTTAGAAGTCAATATGTCCAAGTTAAATAAATTTAATGAAATATATGTAGGTAATAAACCATGATATTCTGCATTAACTCTGTGTGAAAATTAAAGCGACTACTTGTTTTCTGTAAAATGTTTACATGATACTTCGATAAAAAAGACGCGCTCTCTGGAAAATTGGTTTTTCGAAAAAGAAAAGAAAACTTGCTCAAAAATGATATGTACGCTTGAAATGCTAAATTTTTGATGGAAAACATTTTTTTGTTCATGTGTTATGATTTGTTATGAAGTAATAATGATCTATTTATAAAAGATGTTTGCAAATGACTATATCTAATAAAAAATGGTTTTCAGAATTATATTTTTATCTGTCATTATGGCGTCATCATTCACAATAATTTAACAAAAAGTAACAAATGCAACGAATGACGTCATTTTCTTGGTAGCTTTAAACTGGACTCTACTACGCTACTATGAAAAGGTTACTGCAAAGTTCCTACGTACTTTACGACCCTCACTTTTAAGTTGGTAGAGCTGGCTGATCCGATCTATACTCCGTTCATTTCATATAAGCACATTTTTTACCTCTATTCGCAGAGCGACCCTTTGTCGACCTTCAGTGCATAGTTCTTAAGTATAGGCGCGCGGTGCAATATATAAATTCACAAAACGTATTTAATACCGCGCGCCTATGCTAGATTATTTTATTTGCTTATATGAAATGAATGGAGTAGAGTAAAAATAATTTTATTCTTTGGGATTGACAATACGTTAATGACTGACTAACCATCAACAGGTGACATATGGAAGTGTTATTAGCGAAAATCAAACAAATGATTAACTCGAGAATTTACCTTGAATACCAACAAAATTCAATGTGGCTGAAATCTCTGTTGATATTATTATCCATATTTTCTGCCATCTCATCATTCACGTATTCGTACATTTTGTAACTGCTCTACGTTATTCATTTGTCTGAACCTCTGCGAATTTGTTCAGTTGGCGAAATTTTAATTAATAACAATTAATGGGAAATCAAACAATCATAATCAATTACATTCTTTACTTCAACATTTGTTGGGTCTTCACGGCAATGTCCCATTTTCCTGACAATTTTTCTGGTTATTTATCTATTTCAATGAATAGGGGTCGGTTCCGCATCAATCAAATAATTTGTTAAATTGTTAACTTCACTTAACTGTGACATAACTGTTCTATAAAAGGTCGATTAATGCCGGAAAATCTCTTTTGTTGTTGTACTGCTTTTCGGCGCCATGTTCGATTAGTTTCGAATAAAAAAGTGACAATGTCGCTAATAAGTTACACAACATTAAAGATCCAGAAAATGCCCCGACAACGTTACAGGAATATTAAATAGAACACTTTCAGTTATCTTTACTTTGAAGTGATTCTTTGGTAACGCTGTGCAGTCGGCATAACTAATAATTCTCACTTTAAAGTTGATATTCTTTAATGCAGAGTAGTATCCGCGACGTTGCACATACTGCATCAGTTATTTGAAAGTGTAATAACTATGCAGCACCTGAATTCGGTAGAATTTACGTAATTGTTGCTACATGGTCATATCACAAGAAGAATTTTACACTAAAGTCGCATATTTAGTGACAGTTATATAATGCCTACTATATTAAAGGTCTGATGCCAGTTCGCGTCACTTTGGTTCTAGTTGGGAAATACATAACATTATTTTACGTACACAGCCAATATTATGAGTATCTCTTTCTTTTCTTTTTTTATTAATACTTCCAAAGGTGTCTCCAGACGGTTCTATGTTTTCTGAATAATATTATAATGATTAGTGTATTTTGACCTTTTAACAATGTAATATCTTATCAACGAGTAGTCTTTCATTATAATTAAATTACCGTTTCAGTGGAGTAGTTGGCTAGAGCGTGCGATGGCAAGTGTGACTAGATAATCTCTCTATCGTCCTGCGGGTTCGAATCTCATTACCAACACAGGCAATGTAGGTGGAAATGGTTGTGTGTTAGCGTAACCCTCATCCGTCATTTCTGATCCCAAACGAGTTTCACGATAATATATTACGGTGCTATCAATTAAAGATGTTGACGTTACATTTTCCTAAGTATAACTGGATTACATTCTATAGGATTACTTGATTCCTATTCACTGCTTCGATTCAAAGTACAAAACTCGAGCTTTTCGCATTAACTTGCATTCATGCAGATTTCCCAAATTATTGATAGTTTTTAATGCACTTATTAGATATACGAAACGTCCACAAGGATGAATTCAGCATCATAATTTCTTTTGAAATACTTTGGCAAAAACCAGTAACCGGTCTATGAATGATATACGCAAGAACCTCAAGAAGGAGCTCCATTTATTTGGTAAAAATCTTTTACTAGTGGGCAATCGCGTTTAAAACTTAATCACGATACAAATTTATAAATCATCAAGAAGTGTGTGTAGCAATTTTATTTAATCTCCAATTAAATAAAAGGAGAATATTACGACTTTGATACTTTATTTAGGTATTATTTTTATTATTTGTAAATTAATTTTACCCTCATTGTTGGAATATTTTGGTGTTTTAATTCTTATTATACCTTATTAGTAGATACGTTTGATATTGTTGTTCGTAACAAAATATTAGGATTAATTTAAATTTTTCCATGTGGTATACACTTGAAATATAGGTTACATGTTACTTTTTCGCTAATGACTAATACAGAAATTGTAGAATATTATCTTAGAAACAACGTTACTATTCATTGTTAGTGATTATATCCAACCAGATATCTTTCCACATCTCACACATTCTGATAGTGAAAAAAACTTGCTGGCCCACACTTCTCTTTTCTTTTATTTGAAATATCTTGAATACGTTATTTAGATAATTTATATAAAACATTTCAGAAGCCACATTACAATTTTTTCAACGAAAATTTTAATTTTCACAAAATTTACAAGGAAACTTTTGATTTTATAGAGAAAATAGATCTATTTTGTAGACAATTTTTTTGAAGAAAACGAATGAAATAAGCGATTATCTCTTTTATTTCTTTCTTTTTGCTTTGGTTCAAACTACTGTAAAATTAATCGTACAATGATGAAGTCTCAAGTCCCAGATACTCTACTCTATGTTCTAGTTATGAATAAAAACATTCAGTTGAACTACTTACTTGTGAGTGAGGGTAATTTCCTGAATACCGGCGTATTCGCCTAAAACACGCTGACCGACGCTACACACGCGCCGGCTGTGCTCTCAGGCTCGCTTCCATTGAACTGAATAGCTTTGTGTAGAACTGTTTTTTTCATTTTATTTAACTAAATTAGAATGTAGTAGTATTTTAAAAATAGTTTTATCTACAAGAATCTGACAATGTGTTATCACTGATGCCATTATCTTTGCTATATAATATTAAGTATAATATCATTACATTATTATAATTTATTATTATTATATTTTATATATTTTTTATTATGATATTACATTATATTTTTACTTTCTTATACCTAATATAAGTATAAAGTTTTTTTGATTAGTTTTTTATACGTTTTCAACATTAATTATTTGACTTTTTTTTTTTGAGTTGAATGGGTGGTGGGGGGGTGGTGTGTGTGTATCCACGAAACGAAAATACTAATGAGAGACTTCCCAAATTTGGCAGTTAAGATTGTCAACAACATTTTAGGTGACACATTAAATTTGGTGAATGTGGTACCACCAGAAGAGACATACTGAATGAAAGAACAAAAAAAAGTACAATTTCGAGATAAACATTAAAACATTTTTATTGCATTTCTGGACGAATCTTGACGAATTATAATGAAAAAACATAATTTTATGAAAAAAAATCTCTCCGCATGTCTGTAGTATCGCGATAGCAGCCACAGTTTTTGAGATAAAGCTTTCAATTTTGGTACACTTGTTCTAAAGGCCAAAGACAATGAAAAATTGGCCAGTTGAAAGGAGGTCCAGGACCTAAACTTTTTTGTATTGGAACAAAAAAATATATTCTTAAAGAAACGATAAATCATGTCTACTATATTAAGCGAATAAAAATATTTTCCATATATTTAAATAAAGCTGATGTAAACTGAAATATTTTACACATTTGGCCTCATAAAATGGGGTTGGGATAAATTTAATAGTTTGACATTTTAAAGGTCTAATTTAGTTACAAAAATGTTAATGCCATATTCCCCAAAAAAAAAAATTATGCAAATATAGGACATGAATTCGGAGTTATTGCCCACAGCGTAGCGAAGGACCTGGATAATGGAATTATTTAGGAAAATTTTAAGAAAGGCTGGAAAGTACAGTACACAGTACTAAAATTTAATTAGGTTCCCATGTGCAACAATTGGAATAGATGATTTTTATAGCAACAGATGAGAGCTATACTGTGTACTAAGCAAAGTTCCCACCTGGCACATACAAATAAAACAAGATAGTTTTGGGATTTAAAATAAAACAAAGAAGGTTTAGTGCCATATTCCCCAAAAAGAAACAATTATGCAGCTACGGACACGTGTTTCGGAGTTATTGCCCCTCATCAGCGTATCGTAGCTAAGGAATTGGATCTACGATGGGATAGATCAGGAACAAGAACTAAAATAAGGCTAGAAAGTACAGTACACAGTACTCAATTAGTGTCGTCATGTTCCCATGTGCCACATTTGGGGCCTCGATGAGCACAGTCAACACATAGAGCTCTATGTGTACTGCTCATTTCCACCTGGCACATACAAATAAAACAAGATAGATTTATTGGGGTTCAAAATAAAACAAAGAAGGTTTAGTGCCATATTCCCCAAAAAGAAACAATTCCAGCCTTATTTTAGTTCTTGTTCCTGATCCATCCGATCGTAGATCCAATTCCTTAGCTACGCTACGCTGATGAGGGGCAATAACTCCGAAACACGTGTCCGTGGCTGCATAATTGTTTCTTTTTTTTTTTTTTTTTTTTTTTTTTTTTTTTTTTTTTTTTTTTTTTTTTTTTTTGTGTGGGGTGGGGGGTTTTTTTTTTTTTTTTTTTTTGGGGGGGTGGGGGGTGGGGGGGGTTTTTTTTTTTTTTTTTTGGGGTGGGGGGGGGTTTTTTGTTTTTTTTTTTTTTTGTTTTTTTTTGTGGGGGGGGGGGGGGGGGGGGGGGGGGGGGGGGGGGGGGGGGGGGGGGGGGGGGGGGGGGGTTTTGGGGAATATGGCACTAAAAAAAATTATTAAAATATAACCTGTGTTATAGACTGTCGTCGGTTTTGTTTTTATTTTGAACTAAAATTAAATCTATCAAAGATAAATTGGTTTTATGTGCTGGTCTAATTTATGTTAATTTGAATATTACATCTGTCATTATATTTTAATATTTTTGTAGCACAAGCCATTACTTTGAAATGAGAGAAAGTGGGGAATTTACGAGTTAAAAGGAAACGTAATTTTTTTAGAAATCTCAAAATTAACAGGTTAATGGCGTTAATGGGTTATGAAAATACCAAATGTATACCTTTATATGCTATAAATAATGTGATTATTAGTAATTCATTGCCGTGTACTTAAGTACAAAATAACAAATAGTGGAAAAATATAAGTAATTGATTAAACAATAAGCAACGTTTTATATTAGATCTGTCAATAACTGTTAAAGTAGCTGCTAGTATTTTCTCATGCAATTTTATTTAAAATAAACGTAGATATTAAATAATTATGTTCTAAAATAAGTACTTCAAATGTATCAGAAAATGTGTTTGTTATGTATGTTCTAAACAATGACGGGAGAAGTGCCAGAAACATTTACAGTGCATTATAAAAAAAACCAAATTATAAACACACAGCAAGTAATTGCATTCGGGCGTTGTCGACTGAGAATACTTATTTGATTAAAATCATACTCTGTTATATTACATAATTTACTTGCAAAACTTTTCTGCACTTGGCACCATTGTGATACATATGTCTATTGCTGTATAATAATTTTATTTTGTAGTTACTAATAATAAGGTTTCATTCTAAGCTTGTTTTCATGTGGGAATACTTTAAATGCTTTCAAATATTACACAATTTTTTTATTGATGTTGAAATTGATAAAATATTATTGTTAATTTTCACGACCATGTTTTTTATGCAGTCCACCTTTTTTTTACCTAATTTTCGATTTTCTTAAACTGTATATAGCCAATTTATTAGTGCTTTAATTTCTAAATAAAACCTGTTCCACAAAGATTATTACTTTATATAATTTGAATGAGTCAATCAATAAGATTAATTATTTTCAGAAATGGCAAATGAATTCCAATGAAATTTTTTACCTAAATGTCTTTTATTGTGTACCATGAGTAAATGTATAAGAAATAATACATACCAAATGTTTTTTTAGAGGAAATCCAAATTTTATAGTGATATTGAACAATTTATGTAAAGCTTTTGAAATTATATTACATGATATTATTTTTCCTCATGTCAAGCCTCTCATTTGCCCAAATCAATATAGACTTATGGCTTTTAGATCCACCACCAGCAGCTTAATCTGGCATTGATACTAGAGGCCAGATTGATGTCGTTTATACAGACTTTTTCGAAAGCCTTTGACCGTCTAGACGATGGCATACTGCTTAGCAAACTAAGTTTATTCGGTTTTGTTGGTTCTCTCATTATGTTTTCTTTTCTTCCTATTTGCTTAATAGAAAACAGTATGTAGTGTACCATGGTTACAAATCTAGAGAAATAGTAACTAAATCTGGTGTTCCCAAGGTTCCAACTTTGGACCCTTATTGTTCATAATGTTTACAAACGATATCGTGTCTGACCTCAAATGTATGTCTCTCTTGTATGTAGACGATTTAAAATATATTAGACCCATAAAATCAATGTGTTCCCATTGGGTTATATCTTATTATAAAATGATTTGCTTACATTTGAATCATGGTGTGATAGAATAAGTTGCCGCTGAACGTTGGAAAATGCTATATTATGTCTTATACTAAATAAAGTGTCCCGATAATGAACACTTATCTACTCAATGATCAGGTCGTGAAAATTTGTAATTAGTTAAAAGATTTTGGTGTAATGTTTGATTGCAAGTTAACTTTTGTTGATCACATTTCATCTATTAGTGCGGCTTATAAAAATTTAAGTTTCTTTCTCAGAAACACAAAAGATTTTAGAGATGATACTAGTATATTTTTTCCTCTTTAATGCATTTGTACGCTCAAAATTAGAATATTCTGCTATTATATGGCATCCTGCGTATGAGGTTTATATTAATAATATTGAAAATATTCAACGCAAAGTATTTAGTTTATAGACATGGTGGGGTAGATCCTGAAATAGGAACCTCTCATGATGATTTGCTTCAGCGATTTCTTGTTAATAATTTATGTACTAAACATAATTACCACAGTACTTTTTTTTACATAAAATTCTCCGTAATAAAATTGATTACCCTGAAAATCTCGGTATGATCAATTTTCACGCACTACCCATTTTTACACACAACACTTCTTTATTCTATTTGCCAACGCCTAGAACGAATGTACCTACTCAGTTTCTAACGTTTACATCTAATGTGTTCAAATTATCAACCTATGCATAATGTAATTGATATCTTTCTATGTAATATTTATAATACAAGAACTAAGATTCTTAATATGTATTCGTAATTGTATTGTATTTCATTTAATGTAATTATTATTGTATTTTATTTCCTGTTATGCAAACGGGTTCGCCCGTCGGGCAGTGTATGAACAAAATAGAAAATAAAATAATAAAACAACAATTCACCAAGGATCAAAATTAGATATTCAAGTCTATGATGTATCCTTTTGCTTTAGTATAACAGGGCTGTTACGATACCAAATCAGATATAAAGCTTTTTCAAAAAGGTGGTTTTTGATTAAATAACAGTTTTAGCAGCCCTGTTATTATAACACGAGATGGTAGAGGGTTATTTATTATAAATTACCCACCCCTTATCATCGTTATTATTGCCTATAGAAACAAATATTTTAACTAAAAGTTGTGTGGTTATGACAGAATTTTGTTAAAATGCTATAAAAAGTACAGTAGCGTGCAGATTTCAGGGATACAAAAAAAAAAGTATATTTTTAAATGGGATACCCTGTATATTATAAAATTTTTGGAATGATCCTTTGTTTCATATTTCAACAATATACAATATGTTACTCCTACCATGTATCGTTTTTGAGTTATTAAACGTCGAATATCTTAGTTAAACTAGTTACTGTAAATATGGAAAAGTTAACATTATTAAAGTGACCTATGAAAATGGCAACTATTATGTTTGATAAGTGACATCTCTTTAATGAAATAATCAAAATGGTTTACAGTGAGGAAGAAAAAACCAAATATTTATACAAAATAGATAACAAAGATTTATTTAGGAAATTTAAATATAAATAAATGATAACTCATAAAAGATGTTCGATGTGTCAACCATTATTATCAATGCATACTTGATAACGTCTTCTTATATTTATAATTGCACCGGAAATGGCTTCATTATTTACATTCAGATTGTTTATTTCAAGTCGAATCCTGTCTTTAATGACTTGAATACTATTATTATTATTGACAATGTCTTTTAGAAATCCCCAAAAAACTTAATTCATAGGGGCAAATCTGGACTGCTAGGTGGCAAATTAATAGGTCAATTATTCCCTATCCATATTGGGATACGTTATTCAAATGATCTCGAACGGGTAGGACACTATGCGAAGTTACCCCATCCTGTATCCAAATCATATCATCAAGTTCGGCTTCCGGAAAATTCTGCAGAAGAATATTTTCTGGTTCTGGGATAAGAATTATTTACAGATAGATAACTCCACTTAAAGTATAGTCATAAAATATAGACCCAACAATTTTGTTTCTGAAAATTCCACACCAAACTCTAACAGTTTTTCTTCCTGATTCTTTATTTGTTTTATCAATATTTTTCTGTTGTGCTTGTTTTCCCACGACCTTCGATTTTTTGTATTAAAAACTCCTGCCGTAGAGAAGGATGAATCATCAGTCCATAATATTTTAGTAAAAAAATTGGGATCATCATCCAACTTATCATCTGGCGGCAAAATTCCAGCTTTTTCATTTTATGAGCCTCTGTTAAAACTTATACAGATAAAATTTTATATGGTCTGTAGCTGTTATTTGTTAACGTACGTTGGATTTTGGAATAACTTTTACCTAATTGATCGACTGCATTATTTATGCTACATTCAGAATTTTCTAAAAAATAATACAATGTTCCAAAAAAGTCCATTCGCGAATAAATATGGATGGGTTTACCTTCGAAATGAAGCAGTATATCTAGCTGTTCTTCCTGGTTTGCTTGACCTACACGCTTTTTTCTACTAAAACTGGAGGAATTGTTCACCGTTCGGTAAATATTTTTGAACTTATTTTCTGATGGTGTTGAACGATTTGGATACAACACCCTATATGCCCTTTTTGCTGCACGTTTATTTTTGTTATTTTGTATGTACATATTTGGACTTTTTCTTCCTCACCGTAAACCATTTTGATTATTTCATTAAAGAAATGTCACTTATCAAACATAATAGTTGTCATTTTCATAGCTCATTTTAATAATGTTAATTTTTCCATGTTTACAGTAACTAGTTTAACTAAGATATTCGACGATCACTAACTCAAAAACGGTATATGGTAAGAGTAACATATGGTATATTTTTGAAATCAGGAACAAAGGTTCATTTCAAAAATGTAATAATCTACAGGGTATCCCATTTAAAAAAATATTATTTATTTGTATCCCCTGAAATCTGCACGCTACTGTACTTTTAATAGCATTTTAACAAAATTCAGTCATAACCACACAAGTTTTATTTAATACTTTTTTTCTGTAGGCAATAATAACGATGATAAGGGGATTGGGATAAGTAGGACTAGATTCTGTTAATCAACTTACAACCCGTTTATACTAAATAATCCATAAATGAATTTGCACACAGAAATTAACAAATGGCAGTTCAAAATAAGAATACGATACCTATACAGATAGAAAAAGTATACCTAACATTCTCACATATTTGTTACATAAAAAAAATGTGATAAATGAAATTATGTATTGAAGAAAAACTATTGCTTTGTTGAAATATCTATTAGCAAATATTAAACAGATCTAAAAATAAATTTTAAATTCAATCGTTATATTTTACCTTTAATTAAGTCAATTTAAACGTGGCAGCGAACTTGTTTGGAACAATATTTGATCAACTATTGTTTACCTTATACTTTAGTATATCGATGTTAAATGTCAGGCAAGTAATTACAAATATGTTATTCTGGCTCTGAACATTTATTTATGCAATACATTCTTTTTAGAATTCCACTTTATGTTTCTCTTTAATAATTATACTAAAATGAAAAACAAAATTCCTAATAAAACAATAATCATAAGTACACCCTCTATAAATAAAGATATGCGAAATTAGTTTAGCAAAGTTATGTTGCAGATAACATTGCTACGTGGTTTTCCACAAAACACTACATACCGCACTCGACGTGCATTTCGCCAGCCAAGTTGGCATCATCTGGAGATGATTAAAACTAGCTTAATGCTAACAATGTATCATATTTATACCTTAACTGGACTACATGGGATTGACCCTCTGTCATTATTCATATTGTTTTTACACTTTGTCTAGTGTGTCTAACGTACATTTTATTACAGTTCTTACAACTATATTCATAAATCCCTGACTTTTCGTTTGTTTCAATTTTGTCTCTTGGATTGCGCAAAAAATGTTATAGTTTATTTCCCGATGAATGAACTAGTGTCTCATACCCATATCGCTAGAACTCTTACCAATACCACGGGAGAATCGAGAATCGTATGGAATCGATACAAATTTCGAATTTTCTATTTCATTTTGAAAGGTCGAGGAATGTTTAATTTAGAAACGAAATTATCAATATCAGTGATTTTTGTATCAAACACTGCAAACATATCATCCACATATCTAAGCCAAACCCTAAGGCAGTGTTTATAAAATTATAAACACTGCCTAAGGAATACTCGAATTCTTCTTTTGCTTCTGTCTCGAATCTGCTCATGAAGAGACTGTCAATGAATGGTGAGAAAGAGTTACTCATCGCTGTTCCTTCATGTTGTTCGATGAAATTTTCGTTGAATCGAAAGTAATTTTGTTTCGTGCAAAGTTTACTGAGTTAAATATATTCTTTTACTACATCTTGACTGAGATTGTTTGGTCTTCAAGGTAGTTCAAGGTCTGTGGTATCGGAACACTTGGAAATAATGAACAAAGAAAATCAGGGTATGTTGGACAAACTAGATGATCAATTTAACCAAGATTCAAGTAACGTATGGCTAATTTCAAATATAGTAGAACAGATAAGTCTAGTGTTGCCCAACATGCGTTTGTGAACAAAAAAAATAGATAATAGCGATTTAAGATTAATTAGGAATGTATCAAATAATAGACAGCTGGATGCATTTGAAAGTGCAGAAATTACAAAGTGTAAAAAAATAATGTGAATAATGACAGAGGGCCTATCCCATATAGGCTGCCTTATTAGTTAGTGAATCACGGATCACCGAACCGTAACAGTAGTCCAGATATAAATAGTAGTTACCACAGTTGTTCTGTGCTTACTACCAGTGGCGGTTCGTGGGTTAAGAGATAGGGAGGTCAATTAGAAAAGTTTACTGTATTACCTACCTTTCAAGGTGATTTAAATTCCAAGTCGATCCTCCGGTCTTTTTGAAATGCAAAGTGGTTAATTACTTTTTCATTAAAGTCTTTTATCTTCTTTATTAATGCCCTTTCTATGGTAAGCATAGCTAAAGAAGATAACCTTTCCTGATCCATGGTATTTCTTAAAAATGTCTTTATTCTTTTTAAGGTGGAAAAACAACGTTCACTTTCGACGGTAGTCAAAGGGAGAGTACACAAGATTTTTAACAATTTAACACTTTCAGAAAAAGTATTGCACAAATTATTGTTAATAAAAAGCTGTAACAAAGCAACTGCACCTTCACTATTGGAAAAATCTTCTCGGCTATATAATACTTCTAATTCAGTTTTAAGTTTTAAATGATTTATGACTGGATACTCCGTTTTAATTAATTTAAACATGAGGAAAGCTTTTTTTATAGTCTTTAAATCGATGTGCGTGAAATAACTGAGACATTGTTAAATGATAACTGAAGCCAAACCTGTTTTTGATCTCAGATGTAATTATATCACAAACTTCTAATGAAATTCTCCTTTTTGATTCTTACATCTCTGGGCAGACTGCATGGATGTCTCCTCCAAATAGTTATTCAAAATTTTATTTCTGATGTCTTCAATTTTACTATTAAAAACGCCAATACACTTATTTACTGTTATGAGATCGATATTACATTTTTGTAATTGATTGAACAATATATCACACTGAGGCATAACTAAATGAAAAAAATTTAACCAGTAAAGAAAATGTTCATTTTGTAAGTAGTTTTTAAACCAATAGCTTGGTTTAGAGTGTTCTTTTCTGATTCATTATCAATGATTTTTTCTAAACAGTCTAATAATTCTGTTCGATAGGTATAAACAGTCTATGCACTTTGTATTAAAATTCTATCATGTTGGAGCCGCTTTAGATAATCTCATCTTAACAACGTTATCTAACATGGCTGTTCTTTTTGGCGATTTTCCAAAGAATGAAAAAGCTATGTAAATTAGCAAAAAAAAAATTTTATGCTTTTTTCCTGACGATGCTTTTTTGTAAAATTAAATTTAGTTGATGAACGTAACAATGAATAAAATTTGCTGAAGGATAACTTTTTTAATTTTGGCTTGTACACCTCCAAAAGCACCACTCATTACTGATGCTCCATCGTAACTTTGTGCTATCAATTTTTCAGGACTTTCATTAATTTTCAGACATTCTAACTATTTTAAAATTACATCTGTCAAATGCTGCTTGAGGCTGAAGAAATTTCCAAAATCTCTCACATACAACACTGTCTAAAACGTATCTAAACACAAAAACTACTTGTACTTTATTGGAACTATCTGTGGTTTCATCCACTTGAACTGCAATGAAGTCAGATTGATTAATTTCAGATTTTATTTCTTCGTGAATAATCGCCAGTATTGAAACTAATAGTTCATTTTGAATTGTCTTCGAAGTGCCCTTAAACACAGTACTGTTTTGCAGTTCCCTTTTCCATTTTGAGTTTCAGTTTACGGGAATCAGGACATCTAAACATTTTTAATTATTCGCATATAAATTTATAAGGGCCAAATAACCCGATGACATGGCCCTAAGAAGTGCAATAAAGAATATTATTTAACATGAAATTAAAAGCAATAATCAATTCCTGAGTTGAATCATATAACAGCATATTAGAGCAAATCCCTTGGAAAGCTGTTGCCATTATCAATCAATGCTTCAACATTATTAGCCTTACTTCCCTAGAAGCCATAAATTTGAGATTTAACGTATTCCCATAAAAATAAATCATTTAGGTTTCTAGCTGGCCATATGATGATTCCTTGTCCACAAAATAAACAGTTTGGAAATGTATTAATCTGGTATTTCTGAACTAAAATACTATTAAAGGCAGGACAACTATCTTGTTGAAAGCAGGTCATGTTAAATCTTGGACTTGCTATCGGTCGATTATGCGGAAAAATTTGCTGCTGCAAAAGATCCAAATACCATTCAGTGTGCCAACAATGACGAATGATCCGTTCATATTTTCCCCCAGTATACCACCACATACATTTTTTGAGGATATTGATCTCGTAACTAAAAAATAGGTGAGGATTTTTCCGACCAATAAAGAACGATTGAAGGGTTATGTCGACCATGTAATGCAAATATCGATTCAATAGTAAAAATAATATTTCTTATGAAATTTTATCATTGTTTGCTATTTCCATTACATGTTCACAAAACTCGTTGAAATTATCCTCGGAAAATATTTTATAATTTCTATTCATTAATTTGTATGATCGGTAACTATTTATATTGAAAACCCTTCTTACTGTACTGTCGCTCGAATTCACTACTTCAGTAGTTGCTTTGGAAGAAATACTAGGATTTTCATTGACGGAAGCCAAAATCTTTATTTCCGTCAATTCTATATCATTAGCCGGGGCAGATTCTATTGCTTGCGGGAGAATCGCACCCCTGTTTTTTCGAAAGTTTGTATGATACGATTCATAGTCGATCGTAAAGGAGAAGGCTTATTTTGAAATGTCGTATCAAATAATATGTTTTTCACAAATTTAACGACCACCAAATACATTTGTATACACTTCTGTTGCTGGAAGCGAAATAATGTTGTAATGTAGCAGGTTAGCTCATCATCTTCAATCAACCGTTCAACTTGTTTCATACCTTTGATAACGTTCACTCATAAATTCGTCATATAACGATGCATGTCTCTAGTTCCTTGTCACAATCTGTATACCTTACTGCGTTTTTACTTATATATGGATGCTTATTATACTTAATAGTTTTTTCCTCAATGACTTTCTGGTGAGCTTTTTGACATTCCTTTCGATGAATAAAAAGCAAGTCAACATAATCAGAATCAGAATCGAGATTTTTTTTAAGAGCGAAGACGTCTGCGAGTTTATTTTATTACTGGGATGTTTTGATTCAAAATTTTACTCAAATTTATACATACTGTATCAGTAATATAATTTATAAGATATATTTATACCCAGGACCAACTTTTAAATGCCCACTAGAAAAATTCATAAATGATCAGTGTTTATTTACACAACAATAATACACAAAACAAAAACATCTACTTATATTAGAACAATTCTGAATATACTATCATGTGGGGTAGATTTATCTTATTTCACCCCTTTTTTGTATAGACATGAATTTAATATTTAATCATCTGCCTCACATTCCCAAAAACACAATATTCTTCTGGTATAACCAGGTAAGTATTTTTTATTTTTAGTTTATCTAGCTTATATTTTAATTAATCTCGATCTCAGAAATAACCATCATTTTCAAACATGTAACAAATTTATTAATTATCATATTAAAATTTTATAATAATCTAACAATCAATATTTTATGAATAAAAACTTATCTTAATTAGTGCTCCTTTCATTAAATGGTGCAATTTTTTTGCAAAATCTTACTATAGCATTTATATTAATATAAGATTACAAACCCTAAAAATCCCTGTTAACTAGCTAACTTATTCTATTAACTTTTATATAATTACTTTGCCACTTATTTCAAATGACATAAAATGTCTAAAATTAATATAATCAATTAATCATTCTGACCATTATTGTCTATGCTCTTATTAGAATGTTAATATCATTACTTTTAAATGTGTATCACATCCAATCTTGATCTCTATTCTTCTTTATTAAATTCCTCTCTATTTCATTCCATTATTCATTTACTATGTATTCTACATTCCTCCTTTATATGTAAAATATTTCTAACTTTTTTTCTTGTCTTTACCTTTCATTATTTTTTAAAATTTTTTGTTTTACACTATGTTTGAAATTGTGTTGCTGGTTCACTTAATTGTAAATTGTAAATAGTAAATAGGGTGGACTGTATTAACTAAACTTTTATTCAGGAGACATGGTTACGTTTACAGCACAGCGCTCTGTCTACTACTACTACTACTACATTTTCATACGTACTACTCTCCGTTACATTGTTGCCATGCTGAGCAAAATATCAGCAACTTGCAGATGAACAAAACAATAGAAAAACTCTAACACACTATCATTTCAGAACTTGGTATTATATTTTAATATTCTTATCTGTTTACTCTTCTGCTCTATCTTTAATTTCTCTTACAAAAAAATTCTCATCAAAATAAAAAAACCTCCTCTATCAACAACTTCATTTGTTCCTTCTTTTTTTTCTTTCAGTGTCAAACATGTATTGTTAACCATGTAAGATTTATTAAGGATTTACCTTGATATTTTTGTTTTTCTGAAATTGAAGGTTTTTTGCTTTCAGTATCTCATACTTATGTTTTTATTTCGTTTTAGCGAATCGTCTTTAAAACACTCGCGCACTGTTTTTTAAAAGTTTTATTCTCTTTCTCAGCACTACTTTTCAATTTTGATTGTTTAATTAAACTATTCTCCCTATACAATATTCATCTACTACACTTATTATCTAATTAATTATGGATGAATCTTTTTTACTGTATTTTGACCACTTGTCAAAATATTGATTATTGAGTATCTCTGTGTCTTCGTTTTTTATGATTTCCTCCTATCTAGATTTTTTTTTGAATTATTTCATTTCTTTGCTATTTACATTTAATGTGTTATTTTCTTATTTGTTTGATAATCAATGAATCATGTTCCAAGATCAAACTTAATCAATTTATTAATGTTTTTAATCATTTTTATAACTTATTTTTATGTATAATTTGTTCATTGAATTTCACCTACGAATGACTTTTGCTCTGAATTGCATGTTTATTTTTATCTAATATTTATTTACTAATTTTATTTTATTTGTATGAATATGTAATATCATTACAACACATAAAATTTTTCTGTTATTGTTTGTTAGTATGTTTACGAATTCTTTTTTAGATAAATTAGAGAACATTATCTTTTGTTGCTAATCTCATTTAGTTTTGAAAATAGATTTTATCTGTGTGCAAGATTATTTATTTGTATTCCCTGGGTGTCATATTCTGTCGATAATATTATAAATATTGACATCAAGTTGGGGTACGTAATAAACACGTCATTTAAATATTATATCAAGCAAGAAAGTAATATATGGGGTGAGGTGTTTAAAAAATGAACCTCTATTTGTGGGGTCTAATTTTACTCATACGAAAACGCGGCCAGTAACAACACTTTGTCGATGCGAGTTCCCAATAAAAAAAAGTAACCAACACATTTAAAGGATCACTTTTTCAAAAAGTCATATATTTCCTGCGAAAATTGATTCACATCTAATATTTCATAAATTTATTAATCAAGTTGGCTACTGCCATCCTAACTTATTTTCGAGTTACTTATTTGTTGTCATTACAAGTGGTATTATTATAAGCATGAGAGTAGACAAAAATAAGTGTGATTTAGTAAAAATTCGAAACAAAAACTGTTACTAAATATACATTACATACGTTTTTCTAATTTGTTATTCTCTATTATTGAAAAATGAACGCTAGACACCTCAACTCCAATGATGTAATACGAGCTTATGCTTTTGCAAGAGGGGCGCTCTCAGTGATATGTAAGCCAAGTGCTGAATGTTTCAGAATGTGGTCTCTAAGACCCTAGAGACGGCATCAAGAGACAGAATTTATCAGAAGAAGGTTTGGTCAAGGTCGCTACAAGGCCACAACCGCTCCCAATGACAAATTAATTAGACTGCAGCTCCTTAAAAACCCAATTGCACCCGCTCTAAAAAATGACCTCTCGAGCTAGAAAGGTTGAGGTTTCGATTCTAACAGTGCGTAATAGATTCAGATAAGTAAATTTGCGGTTTAGACGACTACTTAGATTGCTCAGACACCATAAGCAGGAGAGATTATTGTTTATTCGAGAACATCAACTTTGGTAGTTACAGAACTGAAGCCAAGTTATGTTTTCAGATGCGCCAAGACTTAAATTACGAGTTAATGATGGACTATTTCGGGTTCTGAGAAGACCCAATACATACCAATTTTAACGAAAATACCATAATTATAGAAAAATCTATTAAAGTTTTAACTTATGATCCTTTAATTGTTTTGGATAGTGTATTTTAAAGGGAATCCAGCATTAATTTTTTATAAACTAAACTAGATACCACCAATTATTAGTTGAGAGTTTTCGAGAGAGCCTATAAATACGAATATGACGACTTAAACTGTGTCCTATTCATTCCAGGATGTAGCTATTCTACGAAAAAATTATATTTTACAAGATATCAACTTTCATGGATTTGTATAGTATGTGAAATCGATTATAGTTTACTATATACCAGATTTCATTAAAATTCATTAACGACAGGCTATTTGTTGCCTTACTTCGATTTTTAATAATCTGGTACACAACAATATTGACTATCTAAATATACTGGCCTAACTTAATTGTATGTACTGCGACAGTCTGCCAGACATTTCATATTTTATTAGGCATCTAAACGTCTCTTATTTACACTATAAGTTACAAATTTAATTAAATCTGTATATTATTAATGTATCGAATCTTAGTTATTGGCACTTATTTGTACAATAATCTATATTATACTCAGACAACGCCTTGTACACAAATATCAAAAATTTATTGAACAATAGTGGCGGTTGGTGATATTTAGGTTATGACATATCATAGTATTGGAGCATGGAATCCAAACGATACTTGAAGGCAAACCTAATTGAAGTTTTGCAGAGAAAAAATTACGATTTAAATTTGCCAAAAAAATTGCAAAAATTGTGTGCCCCACAAGGTTATTTTTTTGAGAATTTGTAAAATAGGTATTTGCAAAACATTTTTTTTTTCAGAATAGAGTAGAAAATATATCGACATATTTCAAACTTTATCAAAAAATATTGTTTTTTTTATAAAGTTACACCTTTTTGAAATTTGCGGGGTGGAAAATGAATCTAAAATAAAATTTCAACTTGTTTTCCGTCCAAACTTGAAATACTGTAGCTCAGTTAGGAATCAATTTTAAACGTTTTCGTCACTCTTGATCCCTTTTATTTTGGCCACAAAATCAATACCCTGTCTGTTAAGTACGTACGTAGGTGTTCTAGTAATAGTGTGGACTTGTGTGAGAATGGAACTAACTGGCGACTTCCTATGTGCGCTGTCACATTCACACGTTTATATAATTTTCTAACGATTTCTGCTCGTTCTCTGTTATCTAAAGTAAGTATCAATTAAAACTATTCACACTAGTTTACCTAAAATTTGTGTCATTTATGCTTTGTACAGCATCTGAGAGGATGCCTGATGGGCTGCCCTGTAGAATAATCTAGAATTTCGTTATTATTCATATAATTTAAATGATAATTCAGCGTGGCTCCCAAAGTTAATTTGCATGGTACATCATGGTAAATCAATGCATTAATAACTTCTGTTAGGTATATTTTTTAACTAATATTTATTTACAAACTTTATAAAAATATCATCAATAATGATAACAAAATATATAAAATTTATGTACTGCCTAAATACAGCAATAATTTTTGATGAAATATAAAATGATTGCATAATGCTAATGTCTCTTATCCTGTCTTATTAATAGCCCAGTATTTTTATTCACACATAGCTTTTACTGACCAGAGAAAATCAACTTCGCAGTTTTTACCAAGGAATGTCAGCATTAAGCATATCCTAATTATTTACCGAGAACATGAAGAAGTATGAGAGAACTGGCAAATTGGATATATTAATGAAGCCCTGGGGAATAACCTAAAGAATTTAAAGAATATGATAACATTTTTAAAATACTAATAATATATACCATAAAATATGTCATTTTCTTGTTACCTGGTTGTATTAGTTTTATGTGTCAAATAAGTGATTCTTCTGTTGTACCTAACCATAATAAAATATTGTATCTTTGTATTGTAATAAACTAATAACCCTCAGTGGTTGATGCATTTCATTATTATTCACTTTGAGGAAGTTCGTTGGTAGTTTTCTTTTGTTAATCCATCTTTTAGCTCCTACCAGCATTATACTTTATACTTGTACTTTGCAATTGCCCCACGTTGAGCGCCAAATCCAACAAACTATAATGTAGCAATCAAAATAAACAATTAATGAATTTCTGATCTTATACAGTTACTGACACATTTATTGGAGTTTCATAACTCAATTACTAAATTTAAAAGTATTCAGTTTTGAAAATTTTTTAAACTACAATTTACAAATAATTTCAAAGCTTTACATAAACTTTCAGAATTGTAGTTAATCAATGTAAAATATTGCCGAATACAATTTAATAATGTATAATTTGATATACATGTAACACAGAAAATTAATTTCTTTAAGAAATATTTTTTATATGTATAGAATCTATATTGATTGCATCGTTTTGTAATTTTATTGACATATTCATTTATATTTATCTCAGATTAATATAGTATTATTAATCTGAGGTATTTATAGTAGCAAGATATGCGCATTTGTAAGTGTATTATTTAATTTTAAATCTGACGATAATGTCACACTATTTTAAATTGATATTTATCGCGCTGGATAAAGGTATTAAATTTTAAAATATTTTGTGTTATTGATATTGAGAAATAAATACAATAAAACTTGAGTACACACGAAGTGCCAATAGATATGTCACAATCTGATATAACTAAATAAGATATTGTAAATAAAACATAATCTTCAATGTTTACCAAACAACAACTGGCGCTTTTATAAGGCTTTTATCACATGTTTTACCGAATATAAAGAGGCTAATTTAAACAGATGCGCCTGGACGCTGCCTATTGCAAATATAAAATCCGGGGGTTAAATGAAATAATTTTAATAAAATTTATTAAAAAAATATACAAAATCTAAATCAGATAAAAAATTTAGCAATTCGTTTAAAAAACTGAGTTACAGTATTTCTTTTTCAATTTTTATAACAGCACAAGTAGTTTTCCTATTTAGTTGTCGGATCCTGTATTAGACATATTTTTATTAGTTTGCCATATAATAAAACAAAGGTACAAAAAGTTTGCTTTTAGATTAGGTTCATTAATCGTGATTCTTATTGATTTATTCAGTTAAGTCGGGAGTTAATTACATTTTTTAATTTGTTTTGTATGATAAAAGTTATCTAAGAGTTATTTAATAGTGACATACTAAGCGAGATTATTTTGTTGATAATTGTGATACATGGTAAGCTAAGGAAACAATTCCACTACTTAACTTGTGACTTCAACTTGCAGTAAATGGTTATTTACTTAAAAAAACCGGGAAGTGATTTTTTACTGAGCGAACTGGTACTTTCCAGGGCGAGTACCAGCGAATCCTGGAGGCTGACGAGATCATTAAAGACAATTTCCGGGTGTGTTGCGTACAATATTTTTTTGCAACCGTTAGTGCTACTTTCAAAACACTTTTTAACTTGAAATCTTTTGAAAACAAAATTCATAAAATTCAACTGACAGATGTCATGCGTTGTTGTCTAAAGTGCTTAATTACAAACCTACCCAAAAAATCACTACGGCGCATATGACGCTGCGATCAGAGGAGTAAAAATCAGCAGATTCTTGGGTTTGTTTATATTCGTTTTATTCGCTTTTGTAAGTTTTTTCTTGGGTAGAAAAATATATATTATTTTCCAAAATTCCAAAATTGACAAGTAAATTCAACAAGTTTAACATATTTTGCACTACTTTTTGCCTAATTTGTCGAGGTACCTAACCTAAAAATGTCACTATTATAACTATACACCTTTTGTAATATAGTATTCTGACTTGAAAAGGACAAGCATTGCCGAAGCTAATTCCCCATCAATTATGCTTTCTCCCATATTTTTCTTCTACCTATTTTCTCCACGATACCACAGCTATTGGTGGTATAAATAAATTTCGCGTCTTTCATGGGAAAATAGTGAAAGTGGCATATTATGAAATAAACGTTGATGAAATAAAAAAAACGGTAGTAAAACCCCGACAAACAAACTATACAAATGTGATCAAATAAATGTAAACAAAGAAATTTTACTCGTTTCATCAAAGTGCGAATTTTAGCCACCAGGGAGATACGTGAATATTTGAATTCCCAATTACTGTCAACTAAAAGTGACATGAGGGATCGAAAAAAGAATTTTCCCATCCTTTATGTCACTACCAGGCTAGGCCAGTCTTTACTGGTCTAGCTTGTATTTTCCCACTCAAATAATTTACCAAAAACAGTTTACTTTCTAGACAGTTGCAGAAGAAAGTATTGTACTGAAATAAACAAAAAAACAAATTTGAAATCTAGTAAAGTCCTTAACATATAACAAAGAGCGCAAGATAAATTCAACAAAATTGCTATCTTTTTCAAATTTAACTATGATTACAAAATAATTAATTACCAACGGCAACGACGACTAGATATAAATTTTGATTTTCCGTTTCACACTAATATAATGATTAGTTAGTTTCTCAGTTAAGTGCACCTAAACAATACTTTCTTATCATCACAAACAATTTTATATAAAAGAAAATAATTAGTTGTCAATAAAATATTAATTTCATTTTACCTGAGTAGTGGTGAGAGGTATGTGAAACTTCTCATATGGTCCAAATGCTACTATCCGACCGACATCATAGATGTCTCTGTGGCGGATAGCGACTTACGAAGCAAGTACCGAGAGCGGCGACCTCTAGCCCAAGTGGACTAAACTATTGTTATTAAATATGATATGAACGAAACAACTACTCAGCGGTCAAATACCCCGACCTGCATTGGATTATACCTTTAAAACATGATAGATCGGTAGCCAATATCATTTGTCAATTCCTAACCAGACATAGACCGGTTTCGAACTTATTAGTTCTTTCTCCTCATATTTAATAACAGTAGTTTAGTCCACCTGGGCTAGAGGTCGCCGCTCTCGGTACTTGCTTCGCAAGTCGCTAGCTGCCACAGAGACATCTATGATGTCGGTCGGATAGTAGCATTTGGACCATATGAGAAGTTTCGCATACCTCTCACTACTACTTAATTTACCTTAGTCAGTATATGACTAGCAGGTTGGCCACTATCATTTGTCTTTTCCATAACCTATGGCATACTGAGGAGAACTAATAAGTTCGAAACCGGTCTATGTCTGGTTGGGAATTGACAAATGATATTGGCTACCGATCTATCATGATTTGAAGGTATAATCCAATGCAGGTCGGGGTATTTGCCTACTGAGTAGTTGTTTCGTTCGTTTTACCTATATTTTTTTACTGAATTTTTTTATTGGATGAAAAATTAAATTTAGCATCATTTTACTTAGTAGGTAACCTTGTGGAACATAGTTTGATATTGAATTGTTTATTATTTGTTAGTACATTATTATTGTTTATTTGTAGGATATGTGTCACATGGTAGTGTGGGCAGCAGTTGTGACATTTTATTTGGATTTTTCCAAATCGATGCAGAATCTTGAATTCCAAAAAATCTAATATTTTTACACCTGTACCATCCACATCTATACCATATTATTGTGAATATAAGGACCATAACAACACGGATGTTCACTGTTATGGAAATGTACTTCTAGAAATTCCTACTAATTTACATAAATCTCTGATGAAGCTGACCATTACCGATTCTAACATAAAATATGTAAAAATAAGTTCCCTTGGATCCATACAGGGAGACACTTAGAGATGTGTAAGTAAGTTTTAAAATTATGGTTTCATATAACAATTTTGTCAATTTGAAATCTTTCCACTCTAAACATCTCTTTGAAGCAAAATATTAGGGTGAGTCTAAGCCAGATATGAAAGATGATAAGAAGAATAAGTAAAAACGTTTAAATAAAGACTTTTACGCCAGAAAACACACAATTTGAAATCCTAAAAGGTACCCATGGGCTTCCGTTACTTTTCAGATGAATGTTGTCACGGCACGCGTGCTTTT
Organism: Rhamnusium bicolor; assembly: GCA_029963845.1. Classification (NCBI taxonomy): domain Eukaryota; kingdom Metazoa; phylum Arthropoda; class Insecta; order Coleoptera; family Cerambycidae; genus Rhamnusium; species Rhamnusium bicolor. The sequence continues at coordinate 83,469 of JANEYF010003767.1, forward strand.
AAAAAATAATAATAACGCATATTCCTATAAATATTTATTTTTATGTAATAAATGTCAACGTCAAGCTTGAACACCATGGAGATCACTATCTATACAAATCTGAGCTTTATTACAATTTAATAATAATAATAATAATAATAATAATAATCACTTTAGGGGGATCTCTCCGACCCGAGGAATTATAGGCCGATCACTTGCCTCAACTCCCTGCTACAAGATATTTACACGTATCTTGTATGCTAGGACACTGAGGTCTGTTGATCCGGTCTTCCAGCAGATACACGAACAGCGTGGTGCCAAGAAGGGCATGGCAGGTTGCAAGGACAGCCTGCTGATAGACCGCTGTATTACACAGGATTCTGTGCAATACAAGCGGAATCTATCGATGGCCTGGATTGATTACCGCAAGGCATTTGATACAACATCGCACGAGCTATTGTTGTACTTGCTCGAATGTCTTGCGGTACCAGCACCACTAGTGAGATGCATAGAACAGCTGCTGCCGCTCTGGAAGACCCGCTTCACCATAACATCAGGTGCGCAGCGGGTCACGACAGAGCAGGTGGCATTTAGGAGAGGAGTTTTCCAGGGTGACTCCCTGAGTCCTCTCCTCTTCTGCATCTCACTGCTGCCGTTGTCTGTTGGGCTCCGCCAAACCCGCGGATATCAATGTGGGCCACCCAGCGACCGGAGGCATAAGGTCACCCATCTATTTTATATGGATGACCTTAAACTTTATGCCTCCGGAGAGCGTGAACTACAAAACGCTCTTAGGGTGGTCGAAGAATATACGCGGGCAATTGGTATGGAGTTCGGGTTGGACAAATGTGCAGTCGTCCACCTCAAGAGAGGACGATGCGGGGAATTCCCTGAAGATGCGCAGCTCGCAGACGGAAGCATCCTAAGACATCTGGATGCCGGAGAGACCTATACATACCTGGGTGTGCAACAAAGGCACATCCAAGATGTAACACAAATAAAGGATTCTCTCCGCGGCAAGTACAGACACCGCCTCCGAAAGATTTGGTCTTCCGAACTTTCGGGGAAGAACAAGGTGTCTGCAACTAATATGCTTGCCGTTCCGATTCTGCTCTACTCCTTCGGAGTAGTAAAGTGGAGGGTAGATGAGCTGCGCCAATTAGACAGAGATACCCGCAAGATGATGAATATTCACAGAAGTATTCATCCTAGATCGTCCGTTCCTCGTGTGTACCTCCCACGTCAACGGGGGGGCCGAGGACTCTTGAGCCTGGAGTGTACGCATGGCAGAGTAGTACTGAGTATGGCATGTAACATACTCAGGGAGCTCAGATCCCCTCTTGCGGTTCGTAAAACATCACGAAACTGTAGGAGTGGGAGCAGGATTGTTCAAGGCAGCAAAAAGAGCCGCAGATGAACTCGGTCTCGCATTTGACATCAGGCGAGGAGGCCGGCGAGGTGCTGATGTTGAGTCAGTCACCGAACTTCAGCCAAATCGTCTGAAAGCCCGAATAAGAGCTGCCGAACAGGAAAATCTGTTTCGGCAGCACGTCGATAAACCCCAGCATGGTGTCTTCTATAAGAACATAGAAACACTGGGTTTATCGACCAAGCTGACCTTCGCCTTTCTAAGGTCAGCAGGGCTTAAGTCGGAGACCGAGGGATTCATTATGGCCTGCCAAGATGGTGTTATCAACACCTTGGTCTACCGTAGCCGCGTGTGGCGTGTAGAGGTCCCTGATATCAACTGCAGGACCTGCCATCAGGCGCCGGAATCGCTCATGCACTTACTTTCTGCATGCCCCATATATGCGATTTCGGCCTACATCCACCGACATAACGCGGCTTTACGAGTGCTATACTACCATCTAAGGCACTCGTACGGGGTAGACCAGACACCAGTGCTGCCTTACGTCCCCGGAGATATTGAGTCCGTTGTCGAGAACGAGAAATGCCGGATTTACTGAAACTACTCGTTCCCGACTCTCAGGCTAATCCAAGCCAACAAGCCTGACATAGTCCTCCTCGACCATCAACTCAAGGTGATGTATGTTATCGAGTTCTCGGCACCTGCGGAGAAAAACATCACCTTGAAGGAGGAGGAGAAACGGACCAAATATCGCGATCTCCGGTACGAGCTCCAAGTGCTGTACCCAGGCTACTCGGTCAAAATGGTCGTCCTTATTATCGGTGTACTCGGAGGGATAAAGCCTACGCTGCTCTCGGAACTGAAGATCATACCGGCCTGCCAAAAACCAGCCGAGTGGCTGGCAGGTCAAATGCAGAAGGCGGTCATTCTGGGTTCTCTCCGTCTGCTTAGGGCACACGATTCTGGTATCTACAGTCACTAACCCTGCGGGATGTGGGGAGTGGCTGTAGTTGATACGCCGGCGCGACTCCCGTGAGGCGTCGGAGGCCACGGGAGGACTGACCGGCATCGGATATTCCGAAAAAAAAAAAAAAAAAAAAAAATCACTTTATATTCTTAATTTAACCCAGTTTTACGTGATCACGCAACCTCTGGTCCAATACACAAAATTTTAAACAAAGAAAATGTGGTATCATCTTATTACTATATGAAAAACACCTAATATCTATGCAATGGTATAAACAAATATTAAACTGCAAAACATAATTTATTTAAACTGGAAACTGTAACTAAATTCACTAATTACTATAGAAATTTACTTCTATCCTCGCTACGAGTCGTCCAAGATAAAAAAAACAGGAAAATGAACCAGGAGCAAAACAGAAAATTACTTGAAAATTAAATGTATCCTAATTTTCATCGACATTAAAATTATCCTACAATTATAAATAACATTACGACAAATTGTTATAGTCTGCGGACGACTGTAAACGCAACCCCATTATTACAGCTTTTGTATTTAGTTGCCATAACGGATTTATTTTATTGGATTGGATTGGTTTTATTGAAATGTCCTCCATTGAAATTTTTGCCATAACACATTGTACTATGATTATAACCACAACATATATATTTTTAGAACACTGTCTAATTTGCCCTATCTAAGGGTGATAGAAGAGGGAACCTTTGCTGATATGCCTAATTTGCGAACACTGTAAGTACGTACCATTTTAATATACATATGAAATATTTGAGAAAAAAATATTTACGTCACTAAATATCTTACTGATTTAAAAGAATCAACTTCACAGTATATAGTTTTTTCCTATTTATTAACATGTGCATAAATATATGCAAAAAAAAACTCTAAAACAAGCTTGATTGTGGGTTGTTTACATCTGAGATTTAAGAAATTATTGGTCGTCATCAGCACTACACAGTGCTGATGACGACCAATAATTTCTTGAAAATTAGTTGAAAAGATGGGCACAACTTAGTGAAACGTTTTCCTAAGTTGTGCCTATCCTAATGTATCTATTGTTTTATATTCTTATAGAATTTGATACCAAGTTCTATATTTAATATTACACACCCTTAAATCAAACTGCATTTTTTGTAATTTTAGATACATTTCACATTCGCCAGAGTTGAAATTTGTATATGGATTATTGAAGGGTGTATCATCCTCAACATTTTATTCTTTGTAAGTATAATCAAGTTTGAATTTTTATATTTATACACTGTGTGTCCCCATGGAATGTAGTTTATTTTTTAATGTCTTTTAGTGTAGAAGGTTGAGCCCTTTTCCGAATAGTTTGTATTTTGATATGCGTTGCCGTGTCAAATGTACGATAAGTACTTTGCCACACGCTTTTCTTATAAAAGTGTGGGGAAAGTAATTTAGAGTTACTACTGAACGACAAGAATCATTTTTAAACAGCTTTACTTAAGTAAATTAATATAAAAAAACTATCGAAAATTGGTATTAATACTACAATAAAATTATTATTACAGTTACTGATTTTAATAACAGATGGTATATTATATTGTGTGGCTAGAGCAATTACAATCGATGAAGATGGTAATGTAACATCGTAGTTGAGATGATGAAATTTCGAATTTGCAACTGCCCCACGTTGTGCGCCAAATGCACCCAACTGTTAATATAGGAATCAAAATAAACAATGGTTTTATTTTTACTTACTTAAGTAAATCATATCAAAAAAACTATCGATAATTGATATAAATACTACAATTATTATTACAATTACTGATTTGAATAACAAATCATAGTATTCGCATTCGCAGAAGATGGTAGTGTGACCTTTATGTCAAAGTTGTCTTTATCAGTAAATTAATTATTAACCCCGCCAGGTTCAATAAAGTTTAATAATTGGATATCATGGACTCCAGATTTGTAATTTTCGTCCAAGATTTTATTTAACATTCTTGTTTTAATTTCAATAGAATACTCGATATAGTTTTCTGCAACCGCTGTAGATTTCTATCCTCGCCTCTCGGGGTTTGTAATGTCGCTTCCAACATCAACCAATAAAGTTGCTGAGAATCGACGTAAACTGTGACCGGTATAAGTATTTTTTGGAGTATTCTACCAATAATATTAAACCAACTCACTGATTAAAACACCTTCCTGATCTGTAACACAAAAACAAACGCCTATAATTCGAATTAAAGCAAGTCTGGTTGCTCTTCAGTTGTATTATGAATATTCTTAGAATTTAGTTTTCAAGTCAGGTATGGTTATATTTAAAATTGACCCTACATTTTCAATATCATATACCGAGTGCGAGAAATACTACATTTAATACTACTATTTCTTTTAATTTCTCAATTTGCTATTGCACCTAAAAGTAATGTTTCACCAACTTTAAGACGACAAGAGTCTCCACTAAATCATATCTTGTTACTTACTTTATTAAGTATATATTTCCCAAATTCCTGTTAAAAATTTTTCAGGAGAATCATTTGGACAGGACTGTTAGAAGTGCCAGATTTGTCTATGTTACCCAAAAACAACACAATGTTTTTGCTGTAAGTACAATTTTATTTAACGTAATAATAATATTGACCAGTAGAGAACAACATAGTGTAGTACATTTAGTTTTGTAAATGCTTGAATTAAAATTTTTAAATCGAAAAATAGGTTGCACACGGAATGAGTGTTAAAATGATTTATTTACTCTTTCTCAGTAAAAAATCAGAATATAGTACCCACTTACTATATGATTATATGTTCACAATTTTTTTTTTGAAAAGACCTTCATAACCATAAAAAAAACTTAACCATAAGTTTGTACATCGAATTTTTATGTTGAACGACTTCATGAAATAAGAATTTATTCAAAATAGCTCCCTTGAATAAAATTGAGGCGACGTTCATGCTGATGCATATTTTAATTTCAGAGATTTGGACCACAATAAGATCGAACGCCTTCCTCAGAATTCAATAAAAATTACAGCACAGCAGGTGTAAGTCTTATATTTATAAATCACATCGTTTCTAACTTTTGAATACCTGAACAGAAACCTAAATAAAATATTGTCGTTTCCAATTGTGGGGGCACGTAAATGACTAAAGTCTATCCAAGCATCTTATAATCCATGTTCATAAAAACATTTATTCTTATTTTTGGATGCCTCCACATTTATTAATTTAGTCGATCGCTAAACCAATCATCTTTTAGGACCATGAATTTTAATGACCTCTCTCATGTGGATGATTATGCCTTTAATGGTTCCCAAATAGCAGAACTGTAAGTAAATATTATACTGTTTAAAATATTAAAGCACAATTTAATTATTATATTGTTTGATCCACGATTATAAAATAATGTACGAGTTACCACAAGAATAGTGATATCCATTATTCACTGTAGTGAATAATGATATCAATATTCACTGATTTTGATTTTTTTTTATTTTTATTAAAATAAAATTTTCTACGACGACGCATCCACAAACGTTTTTAAAAATTTCGTCATATAGGCCTTGACATGTCAGTCAATGCGCTAAATTGTTATTTGATTTGAAATGTCAAAGTTGTGTAGCACTTTTATCGCGATATATAATAGTCGTGGTCGAAGTAAGTATTCTACTCGCATGTAATGAATATTATTCACCAGGGTGATTTAAACTTCACCCCCGTGATTAATAGCCATTATTACATGCTCGTTGAAAAATATACTATTATCCACGACTATTAAATAATGTATTCGTTATGTATATGTTTCCTCAAGGATAATGTTATGCATTATTCACTATACTGAATAATGTTTGCGCGCAATTGCTATTTGGTTTGAGACATAGCTTGTCATAATTTTTATCGCGATATTTAAAAAAAATTGTTATTATTTAATAATCGTATATAAAGTATAGTATTTGTATGTAATTCACTTAGGTGACTTACGATACTCTCCTAGGACTCGTGACGTAAACTTCACCCTCGTGAAAAATAGTCATTACATGCTTGCAGAGCTGACTAGTAGTTAACTACAATTGTAGTTTGACTACAATTTAACTACTAACTACAAGTACTTATAAGGTAGTTGTGAATACACTAGTATTTTTTGAGTACCCGCTACTCAAATTACTTTTTAAAAGTAGTTAAACTACTAAAGTAGTTGCAACTACTAAAGTAATTGCAACTACTGTTTATGTGTTTTTGTAGAATTTGTTTTGATATATTTTTAAAGTGTTCCTGTTACTACTGACAAAGTTTACAGAATAAATAAATTATTTATTCTGTAAACTTTGCTACTGATATCGAAAAACTAAAAAAAAGTCCATCTTAAATAGTAGTAGCATACCTATATAATTAATTACAGGCCATTCAATACTGATGCGTATTTCTTTTTATTAATAGAAACTACGATTATTAGTTCCATAAAATATAAAACGACACAAAAATAATATATTCGTATTTTCTATTAACAATAAAATATACTCATCAATATCGTCTGTAATTATATATACACTGTGTATTGTGTTCTAAAGTGAGGCTGCATGCTGCATGTATTGCTATCTCCATTATTATTAAAGATAGCCAACTTTAACTTACACTTTTCATCTTCTGTTCTAGTTTTTCGATATTAGGAGAGAAAATTTTAACAGTTAAGTTTAAGTTAATCTGCCTAGTGGCGACGAAAGCGTACAAACCTAGCCCTAAGAATATTAAATAATAATTAAATGAATTAAAGAGATTGCAAATGGCAACAATGTGTAAAAATGAACTGTAGGTGTAGGGTAGGCTAGGCTGTCTGTTGGGTTATTTGCACACCGATGTAGAAAAGAATTTTGGGGCATTTTGTCACGTCACATATTGACTGGTTAGGCTGGCAGTATTGGCATTCATTTTACAAATTATAAGTATAGTTTAGACTTTGCGGTTATATAACATGACAAAAAAGGCCTTCAATGTCTTAAGTACATAAGTTCTAATGACCTAATTTGTGCTGTGCAACTGCAAGTGTAAAAAGTGTACCTACAAAAAGTAGTTGTAAATGTAGTTAAAAGACACGTAGTTAAACTACTTTCTCAATCAAAGTACTCGAGTATTTTTCAACTACAATGCATTTACCATGAGTACTCAGTAGTTGGTAGTTAACTACTTTTTCAAAAGTAGTTTATGCAGCTCTGCATGCTTGTTGAATAATAACTATTATTTGTCAATTGGAAATATTGACAGTCATAGCCAATAATTATTATTATAACATAATGTATTATACTTGTAGTCCAAGTTTAAGAAAAGAACCTCTTCTTCATTATTCCTTCAAAGATGTTATTGGTGTATGTGTACACACATTGTGCAATAGTTAATTTTTTGATTGCGCTGAAAAATAAACATTTATTCGAATTCAAAACTATATTATAATATTAATTGTAAACACAAAACATAAACAAGGCATGAACAGCTGATCTAATTCTGTGGCCTCGGTTATGTTCGCTAACTTCGCTTGGCGCAATCGGGCTCGGCTGACATATTTTTGACAAGTTGAAGCAGGCGGGAAATTTCTGGTATTAGTAAATTTCTCCATTAAATTTCATTATAAAATATACGATTTACAAAAATACTACGTAATCACAAAATTCGATGAAATGTAATAGATTTGAAGGCTTGGGTAATAGGGAATAGAAATGATTAAATTGTAATGGATCTATTATAATTGTAATAGGTGTTGCAACACTGGCGATGCACCCAACGTCCACAAGGATCTCGGTATCTAGAGTCATGATACCGAGATCCTGTAATAGAGTACTAACGAGTTATAAGTAACTCCATCTTTATTTAATTTTTAGTTACATAAAGTGAGAGGATTACGAGTAGGTGTTGCTTTCACTATTTATTACTATTTGTAAATTAATCTCATCTAGCTATTGGACTACATTGGTATTTTATTTTTATTATACCTTTTTTAATCCATCTAGAAAGTTAACTATTTTTGGTAAATTTTTTTAGTAGAAAATACATACTTACTGGTCTAACCTGGTAAAGTGACAAAAGAGATCGGTATTTTTTTTTATTTGAAACAGTCCATAAAACAATCAATATCAAGTAGGCATTAATCTTGTAATAATGAAGCATAATATTATTAACTTTTATCGTATCATTGAAAATTAGGGTTCCTTTAAGTTAAATCTTTATTGATAATTATTAATATCATAACATTACAACAACTTCACAATAACTTAGTAGTACATAATACGTTAGTTATAATATATAATACGTTAGTTACCATATCATAATACCCTAGATACGAATTTTATTTTATAGCTATTATTTATGAACATTGACGTGAATATTTTGACAGTTTTCAAATTTGATAGATACACCTGATACATTATTATTTTCCAAAATGATGGGCATGTCCACTGAACCTTGCCTAGCAACATTTTTATTCAGTTCGATGGTCTCTTTAGTACATGATACAGTGTTTACAGAAACGTCTTCTACTTGAATTTTTCGCGCAATGGAACCCTTTTTACTCAAGTTATCTTCTAAATACCCTCTTGCAATATTGCTCGGCTATTGCCTCGTCGCCTGGCAACGTCCTCGATTATTATAAATCACATAATAATCTCGTTACATTAATAGCTATTTTTAATAATAATACAGACAATCTCAAAACATAACGCAAGAAAAATTTCAAGAAGATAAAAATTATAATAATTGTTCTATATGAGAACCATCATTCTGAAAACAAATTAATTCTTTCTTTTGTCAGCTTAGTAGCTCAGTACTTTTACGTTAGGCTTGATACCAAGGGGTCTCAGTTTCGATTCCTGGCTAGAGCATGGAGCTAATGCGGTGTTTTTAAATACCGAAACTGTAGAACAGTTCGCTAGAGCGTTGTTGTGCGGCAGAACTCAGCTAGTCACTGTCTATATCTCTTATGAGTTCGGGTCTCAACTGCGGTATTTGGCAAATGTCGGAGGGAATGGTTATGTGTGTCTGTCCAGGTTGAGTGGTGAAATAGCAATGTGCTCAATTCAGCTAGGACGCTAATATAAATAAGACCCTAAAAAAATCTGCAAACGTTTTCAAGAGTATTTCTGTTATTTATGCGATTAATAACACGAATGATTCCTCAGCATCATTAGTTATTTTTTTTATAAACCATTTTTATATATCCCCACAAAAAGTCAAGTGGTGTAAAATTCGGACTTCTTGGTGGCCATCTTATAGGCCTGTTTCTACTTGTTCATTCCTAAAAATGCTCATTGAGTTAACTTCTTACTCTCTGCGTATTGTAGAAAAGAGCTCCAGTTTATTGACAAGTAATTCACTTCAACGGATATTTTACAAATAGTTTTCAACATTTTTTACTTACAATGAGTAAATGTCTTTCACCCGTCATATTTTCATTAAAAAAAATCAAAATTTGATAATTTATTGTCATCCCGTCCTACAAATTTAAACTTCCACGAAGTTGAACCTGAATTTCTTCAACTATATTCAGATTTTCTGACACCCAGTAATGTTTATTCTACCATAAATATCACTGTCTTATTTTCCCGAAAACGGTTGACAAAAGATCTAATAAACATGTGATGTTATTATAAACCTTATAAAAAAAAAAATAAAAACGAAAATAGGATCTTCATATTTAGTATTTATTTCGATTTGCTATTTTGAATTGCCGTCATCTTAATAGCTTCCTTGTTTGGATGGACATCACTTACTTTTATGTTTCCTAGAACTCACTTCATAATACTGCAAGTTTCACCTGATTAATTAATTTAACCAACATATCAATTTTTGATTGCTGTGCTTAGACTAGTAGAAGTAATTCACCAATTAAAACATTAAATTAGGATTTACTAGGGAGCAGGTGACAAAGACACATTATCCGGATTCCCCCATTGTACGTTACACATTTCAGTTTATTTAGTTTAAGAAAATATATTATTTTCCTCGTAAATTGTATAGTTATGTATTTTGTATGTCTGATTTTATGCAATTAGGTACTTAAGATCAAACTACAGGTTACATGCGCTGGGAGATAATGCGTTTAATGGATTAAGAAGCCTAAGAATGTTGTAAGTATCCACATCAGACATTTACGTATGGAAATAATAAGAATACCAATTTATACATTATAATACAAACTATTTTATGTATATAAGTTAAATAATCTGACAGATCTGACTATTAGTTGTCCTTATTTGGCAAAAACAAATCTTTACATTTTGCCCAATAGTTTGACTTCCTATTACTTAAAAGTGATATAAAAGGTTTATACCACAATATTGATTTCATTTGTTAAAATAATAGCACATACAATGTATTGGTATTGGCTCATTTAGTGTAAAATGTGGAACTTTGTCGAGAATGCATCCTTGGAGTAAAGAAATTAATTTGTGAAAGAATTTGGGGACAGTCAAATTTATTATGTAATAATTTGTATAGAAAAAGTAGCGTAGAACAAATTCGCCGATACTCGAATCTTTCAAAATGAAAAAAAATTAAATCCATACTTTGCAAATTTCTGTAAGAGTAATTGATGGTCGATGCGATCAAAAGCTTTGGTAAAATCTGTATACAAAGCGTCTACCTGTCCTCGTTCATCTAGAATATTAGAAACTGTTTGACTGAATATGACTTAAGTTCGTAGTAGTTGATCTATTTGATACAAACCTATGCTGATCTACTGATAATATGTTTTTAGTGGACACATAGATGCGATTGTATAAAATAATTTAAAGAACATTAGCAAAATTATACAAAAGAGAAATTTGTCTGTAATTGCTTATATTTAACGTATCGCCTGCTTTAAAAATCGGAAACGCCTTTGCCACTTTCCATCGGTTGGGAAAAATTGATATTTTTATTGAAATATTAAACAGAATAAAAAGCGGTGTTAAGAATGCATTGGCACAATCTTTCACCAAAAAGGATGGTATAAGGTCTGGGCCGGATGTAATTTTGTTCTTTAGCTTTTTTACAGCATCTTAAATTTCTAACATCGAGATGTTTGTAATACTGAAAAGTCAAAGTTATTATTGCCTACAGTCACGTGATTGTCTTGTGTATCACATGAAACAGTATATACTGAATTAAAAATATTATGTGGATATTGCTAGGTATTCGTGTTTGTTGCCGTTTTAATTGTGCAAATGACCAAAATATCTTTGGATCCGAAGATATTGAAGACTGAATATTAGAGAGGTACCTTTGATAATCTAAATCTGTATGTTGTTTTATTAAAGTTCTAAGTCTATTAAACTGTTCTAAATGGTAAAATAGTTTGTTTTTTTGTACTTACGGAAATATTTACCTTTTTTGTTTAATATTATTTATTATTTCGCTAGTGTACCATTTTGGATAAGTTCTTTTATAAAATTTAATTTGAGGTACATACTAGTCCAAAATATTGTACAGTTTAATGTAAAGTGCTTCAACAGTTAAATTAACATCTGAACATTTTTGAAAATAGTACCAATCTGTTTCTAAAAGAGCATTTATATAGAGCTGGATAATTAGCTTCCTTAAAGTTATAGGCTTTTTGATCATTAACTGATGCAAAGTTTGTACATCTTGGGGGAAGTTGTATTTTAATGAAAAAGTTGGCTGAAAAATGTTCTCATGTTCTCATGGCGCATTTTCTCGAGAAATCTCACATTTTAGTTTTGAGGAAACAAGATCAAGTAAATGACCTAAATTGTTAAATATTCCGTTATGTTGCTGTATATCAAAGAAGTTTGCAAAATTGGTAATTAGATTGGTTTTCTTATCATTACTATCATTGTGAACAAGTGGAATATATTAAAATCTCCAAAAATAAGTATTTTTGTATCTAAAACACAATTTATTTGTTCCAATGCTTCAAAAAATAATTCATATTGTTCTAAATTAGTACTAGGTGATACATAAATAATACAAATATAAATAGTTATAAATTGAAATTGACATTTACAGCCATATGAGTCAAATGTATTGAGCCCTCAATTAAAATATCTCCATAACGGTTCAGCTTAAGTCAACCAAATTTTAGTTAGCAGTTTACAAGCTACACATGATAAATACACAATTTTTTAAATTTTCTGTGCTCCTCCATTATTAAAATATTCGCTGTTAAAATGAAAGTTCAATGCAATTAAAGCATATCATCTAAACTTCACCAATTTCATCAAATTAGGATTCAAATAAAAATTGTACTTTCATAATTCTTGTTTTAGAGATTTATCTGAAACTGCCATCCAAGGTCTTCCAATTGAAGGACTAAAAGAACTGGAAATTCTTAAAATAGAAAAAGCGCCCACTTTGCGTAAAATTCCTAGCATTTACGATCTTAGGGTAAATACATTTTAATAAGTAAAAAACAGTTGAAAATGAATTAAATGTCAATTATATTTTCTTTAGAATCTAAAAGAAGCCAGACTCACCCACTCTTTCCACTGTTGTGCGTTTAAATATCCTGAGCAGCATAATCCGCAGAAACATGCTCAGTACGAAGAAAACATGAAAAAAATTTGCAAAGAACTAGAAAAAAGCTAGAGCCCAATTTATACTTGGTCCACGACAGAAGAGATTTGCAAATTCAAATCATTTAGAATATTCTCATTAGTAAGTATTACTGACGGTTTATTATTTATTTCATACATAATTTTTGTTAGAATACAATCATAAATTTTAAATGTTGAGTATCAAATTTAATTCGAAAAAATAATTAGCTTTATATGTATTTACAATGTATAAATGCAAAGTGTTATAAATTTCTTAAGAACGAAAAGAAATCTCAAATGGAAAAATGAAGACAATTTGTTTGTAATTTTTTCATTCCAGAACAGGATGACAAACAAATCTTCGTTAAGGTGTAAACAGACACACGTATATGTATTAAGACATGAACGCACATTTATGTACGCCAGTATGTGTAGACAAAATTTCATTTAAATGTTCCATCGAACATGTCCTTTATTGCTGCTTGTATATAATTAAGTGTGAAGTAGTAAAATGCCAGATACTTACACGATTTCACAGTGGCGAGCCCAAGTAGGAGCTACCCCCCGCTTCAGTCTATATTACCGCCCTACCGCCCCAAGCGAAACACCTAGTGAAATTCGATGAATAAGAATTATACAAAAGTAAATCGTTCCTCTCTTGAATGATTAGTGACCTGCCATTTTTAAATGACAATTTGGTGGGAATAGGGCAATTAAAACAGAAAAACTACTTGTTTAATTTAGTCGATGTTTCGCTATATGTATTAGCATCCTCAGGACTAATTAAATTGGGTATTTTTACATAATCAGTAGTAAATTATATAATAAACAAAAACTGGTAAAAACGCAGGTTAAATAAATTCAACATAATGCATATAAATGATCTTTAACGTTTCAACGATACACAGAAAATTTGCAATAAATATAAAATTTAATATCATATTGTTACGTGTTTGCTATCCCCACAAACACTTACACTCGTGGATTCGTTGATTGAATGTGCAGGTAATACTTACTCACTACTTTATTAACTAATTAATAATTAACAACAATAGATTAATGACTATCTTAACTATAATCACAATTAAACACTTTTATGTATGTATCTTATTTCTTCTGTACTCGTTCACTTTCAACTTAAAACTGAGTCTCGGCCCACCGTGTGTCTTATTTATAGATCCATTCACACGGTCTAGAACATTTCAGAATATTCCCGGCCGTTCTCGTACAATTCCAGTCTCATCTAACGAGTCTACATAGTCTATTGGCGTAACACTGCCTCATCCTTAAATCTGAACGTCCATATCAGGCAATTCATTGTTCCCTGCATACTTGGCTAGTCTCTTTATATGTACAATCTTCATCTTTGATTTTGGACTTTGCTGAATTCGGTATTCGACGTCGTTTATTTTGGTGACGACAGTGTATGGTTCTTCCCAAGGCGGGTGAAGCCTCGGGAACCTGCCTTTCTGTCGTCCTGGGTTATATAGCCAAATCAGATCTCCCACCTGGTACCCTCTTGAATTAGCCTTGAAATCATAACGAGCCTTCATACGGTAACTTGCTATTGCAAAACCCCTTAAAAGGAGCCCCGACGTTATATTGCTTTATTGGGCCCTTACTTCTTGTCTGTGGCTCCATTCTTGTCGCGCAAACTTCACATTGGCAGCATCTTGACGACTCTTTACGCAGTAGAATCGTTCTCTTATTTTTGTCAGGGTTTTGTTGACGGAAAAATGTTCGCCAGACGTTCCACTATGCACTTGCTGAAGTACTTTTGCTACGTGACACCTGGGGATTACCAATTTTCTTCCCATCTGGACTTTCCCACGCTTTCTTCAGTAGTCCATTCTCTACTCTAAGGGAGTCCCATTGTTCCCATAAAGCCTTCAGCCCCACTGATTTATTTGAAATGTCCGTCCAATCGGGTCGATTTCCTTATCATTTAACTAGGTTTTCTTAATAACTTTCTTGTCCAATCATCCGAAACATCAATCTTAACGGTATTCACTATTTGTACATCTTGCTGTTTTTCCTCACGGTGACAAGGCTTGCAGTGTTTCTGGCATGGTCTTTTGGAAAGGTCATCTGCCTTTTTATTAACCAGCACAGTCTCCGAGGTACCAGCCCGCCACTTTTCCTGCAGGTCTTCCATTACTACGATATTTGCCCTTTTAGGGCTGCGCTGACGATAGTTACTCTGAGTATGGCCCACTCTGCCACACTTCTAACAACGCATGTCTCGTCCATTCTGTCTCCCACTACTTTGCTGTTGGTTTTGTATCGTCTGGAGATTCGAGTTTTTCAGAGTTGCAATTTGCCACACTTATAACAGCGAATACCTCCATTAGGGCTACCGCTATTTTGTTGTTCTCTTCTCGTTTCTGAAATTATCTTTGTCGTGCGGTCAACTTTTGTAACTCGGTTAATACGACTTGCATGGTTTTATCTGCCGGGGTCTCTTCCACAGTCATGGCTTGCACTCTCTGGTCTAATTGTATGGTATCCTCATAGGCAGCTTCAATTTCAAGTGTATGTACTAGGGCCTCACTACTTCGCTTGTACCTGGCTAATTTAGGGATTCGGCTAACCTCCTTGTCCCTTACCCCATCAATACACGCTTATATCTTCTTTTCCCCCCTGTCGTCTTATTTCCAGGCCCTCCATCAATTTTCAGAAGTCTTCTTTTTCTTCATGGCGTCTTCTCTCTTGTTCTCCTTTTTCTTCTTGTCGCTTTCTTTCTTGTTCTTCTTTTTCTACTTGTCGTTTTCTTTCCTGTTCTTCCTTTTCTTCTTGTCGCCTTCTTTCTTGATCTTTCATAATTTTTCTCTGTTCTTCTATTTGTTGCATTAATGCTGTAAGTAAGTCTTGTGTTTGTTTCTCCGCCATACTTCTTGTTATTGGCATTTACTTACGACACGTAAATCAATTCAAAATAAAATTTACTACACCATATTGCCCATAAAATGTACCTATCATGTCTAGTTTAATATGGAATGTTCCAGAAAAATATCAAAATAGTACTAGAAAGTCTTATTTAGAGTCTATACTACTTTTGTGTTGACGAAATTTACTTATCTCCACTAATTGTGCAATGCAATGTTCGAGAACTTTCACGAAATGTCACTATTAAGTCTTGTTTTGAGTCTATAACACGTTCTCGTTAACACAGTTCACGTAACTTCTGTGGTTTCCAAATTGAGTGTTCTAGAATTTTCACGAAAAGTCACTTATAGTCTTGTTTTTAAGTCCATAACACGTTCCCGTCGACACAATTCACGTATCTCTTATAGTTTCCAAATATGATGTTCTAGAATTTTCCCGAAATTGCACTAATAATCCTTTTTCTCAGTCCACAACACGTTATTACTAGCGGCACTCGCATATTTGCAGCTGTTTCTAAATCGAATGTTCTTGAAACTTATCGAAAATCCACTTTAAAGTCACTATTCAGTCCAGAAATAGTCCTCCAAATACTGACCAGTAGCTTAATTTTCCGTGTTACCACTAATTTCTGAGAAGAACACTGTAGAACCTTTTCGAATATACCAGAAATTTCTCCGCACCAAATTGTTACGTGTTTGCTATCACACAAACACTTGTATTTGTAGATTCGTTGATTGAAAGTGCAACACTTACTCACTACTTTATTAACTAATTAATAATGAACAACAATAGATTAATGACTGTCTTAACTATAATCACAATTAAACACTTTTAAGTCTGTAGCTTGTTTCTTCTTTACTCGTTCACTTTTAACTTAACACTGAGTCTTGGCCCACCGTTTGCTTTATTTATACATCCATTCACGCGGTCTAAAACATTCCAGAACATTCCCGGCTGTTCTCGTACAATTCCAGTCTCATCTAACCAGTCTACACAGTCTAGTGACGTAACAATATTTAATTTGAATACACTTTCATTACGATTTGCGTCCCAAAGAATGCTGTGCTCCTTCGCCCCAAAAGACACGACACGCCACTATGAATGCCCCTACATGAACGTGCGTCCATGTACGTCAGCATGTAGACAAAATTTTAGTTAAAAGTCCGTCGAAGATGTATTTTTGCTGCTTGAATAGAATTAAGTGTGTGTGTGTGTGTGTAGGTAATATGGATACTACGTGGGTACATGAACGTGCGTTCATGTCTTAAGACATGTACGTGTGTCTGTAGACACCTTTATACATTTGAAATAACTTTTTCTGCACTTTTTCGTCAAGAATATATAAAATAAATGTTAATTATTTATAAAGAGCCGTCATAAATGATCGTAAACCTCGTGATCAATTGGTACCTTTTATCTTATGATTTTGTGTCTCTCATATTACGGCAATACCCGACGAGAATTTTTGTACATACCAATGTGTCTAAGAAATAGTTTTCAATCATCTTTTGCTAACAGGACGACTCGACGGGACTGTTAAAGGTAACTAATTGATCACTTGGTGTACGTTCATTTATGAAAACCCGTTACATGAGCTAGAACTACTTTATTTGATTGTTGCTTATTTTTTGTTGACAAATGCCACTAAACTTGGTATTGATTAAACTATATTCAATCTGGCGTTACTAATTTGTGCATTCTATTATTTATAATAATCCGCATGGTCAATTTAGTTGCGGTATGTGTTTTTTTCTTTGGAAATCATTATTATGCGGATATAAAGCTAAAACATTTATATCACGTGTATGTGGGCTACATATTGGCATCGAATACGTTAACCATTTATGCACCTTAAATATTTGTTCCCGCTACCAATTATTTAAATAACTATTAGCATCCTAGCTATGCGCATGTTAACGTAGGTAAGTATTTCGAGGTATTAGTTGCTAGGCGCCTAAGTATCACTTACGCAGCCAGGACAAAAAAAGTAACAAACGTCATTTTGAACACAAACTAATAATTCGTATTTTAGATTATTTATTGATATTAAACGTAATAGTACAATTGGAAGAATTTAAATTGTTAATCGAGGTATTATTTTCTTTTGAAATCACCTCCATATTTTGGGTCGACATTATCATCTCCAATGTCAAGTATATTTAAACTAACATTATTGTTAGCGGATTGTTGATTTTCCTTTTATAATGAAACAGAATTACTGGGATTACCATGGAGAAATTTATTAGCAATTTCTACTTTATTACTGAGTGAATCAGCTATATAACTTTCATCTACGGTAGAGAATTTCCATCCTCTATGTTGTTTTAAATCCAAGATGTCGACTTCTGATGCAATTTCCAGTAAAGTAATTGAAGTTCTCTGGAAAGTGTGTCCAGTGTATTCATTTGCGTTCTGTAGTTTTAAAAATTTGGCAATTTCACGTGGAACCTTGGATAGCGTGTGTTTTCCCACTACCTGGTTTACGACGTTCGTAGCGATAAGAAAATTGATCGTCTTGGGCATTTTTAGGTCAAGTTTTCTGTAGTCATGCAAAAGCTGTAACCAATCAACCTGGCCTGTTTTATTGGATATCACAAAACTCGTCTTTATATTCAATGTCTTTCATCTTCCTTTTATGGAGCTCATCTGGTCGGCATGCTTCAGCTATTCCCAATATTGCAACAACTTTCATCATAAGATAACTTTGATTAGGAGCCTCACCAAATAATTTAGCAATTTTTTTGTTTGTAAACCCTTTAGATTCCTTAGATTCATATCCAACATTCTTTCTCTTGCGAAAAGCATTCAATCGCTTAAATTTTGAAATATCTTTGTTTTTGCTTGCATAAATTGTCAGCTTTAGCATTGAATATTCAGCCTATAAGCTTGCTGGTGACTTCAGAGCTTGCGATCTCTTGAGGAGATAAGCCAATATAACATTTTCGGTTACTTCTACGATGATTTTCGCCGTACACTATTTAATAAATAACTCAAAAGTTTGGGTGTATCGAAGTTTTGATTTTTCAGGTAATAGTGGGCGCAAGCAATATTTGCAGTCTGCTCGATTTCACGTTCGCTTTCATTCATCATATTATCAACAATAAAAACAAGAAAATTAATTGTCACGTTGACTCATACATCAATTATTTTACGGTTGCTGTGTATAAGAGTGCGAAACTCGCCCCCGCCAGACTAAACAATAAGCATATGCGAGACTGGCGAGAGCACTGGCATATTTCACAACCGCACAGTGGACGGAAACGCCAAAAAGCTGGCCAAAATTAAAAAAATGATAATTTTTTTTAAATGGAAACGTTTTAAATCGTTGTAGTGGTACCCCTAGCATTAGAAACGACCGTTAATACCGGTCCGGGTTCACTACCCGAGCGAGGAAATTACTTATTGTGCGACCGTGCAGCACGTCACTTCGGCAGCTCGCAACGGTTCAAAAATCGATAAATTTTGTCTACAGCGTAAAAATTCTCAAAGTGCAGTTTTCTGTGTCATAAAAATGGATTATGCATCAGAAAGTAAGTACAATTAAAATATCTCAGTATCAGATCAGTTTATTTCTATGGTAATTAGTAAATAATTATCGAAGTGAAGTGCATTTTTTGTACATGCAACGATTCATAAACTCCACAAAAAAAGCCATAAGTTACGCGGTTGGTGATGGTTGGTCTTGAAACTTATTGGAATGTGTTCAATGAACATTTTTTCGAAAGTGTATAAAAAATTAGCTGCATCTTTTTGCATCTTTGCGAGATAGTGACCAAATTGTGCGCGAATGCACGGATGCATGCACATTCGTGCATCATAAAGTGAGCTCCTTTTGAATTCGTTCTCATGAAATGAGAACGTCATGCGTTCTCAACTCATGCGTTCAAAGTCATTACACATTTTTATTCCATTCCCCAGATCCTAATTTTCCCGAAACAAATGAAACACATGAATTCTCTTCAATTCAATAATAATTTTTGAACTATGTATATATTTTTGACCGTAATTTTTTGAAATTCTATATGGGATTCTTCATCAGCGACCCAAAAAAACTGTATATAAAGTTTTGTAAAAATGCAACGATAATTGGCGATTTTTGATATGTTTTGGGGGGATTTCATGGCCGCCATTTGGTTTTTTTTCAAAATTCAACTTCGGATTCTTGATCAGCAACACAAAAAAACCCCTGTATGCACAATTTCAGTAAAATAGCTCAATGCCTTTATATTTTGGCCAGCTCTTCGGCGTTTCCGTCCACTGTGAACCGGCATGATTTAGTTATTGACATTGCGTTCAATTATTATTTGAATTATTAAAATATCGGTAGTAGAAAAAATTTATTACATAAAGCGATACGTAAGCTCTTTTTTGACCTCAGAGGTTTTAAGGGCCTCTGCTCTGTCTCGACCCCTAAACTACCTCCTTGACCAAAAAAGTGCACTTACGCACCTAATAATGTAAATAACTATTTTTGCTTCAGTGCAGAAAATATAGCTTTTCCCACTGATATTGCATGGAAAGTAACTCTTTTTCAAACTAATGGGAAAAGTTATAGAGACGTCCTGTCACTTTTTTCACAATTGTGGGAAAGTGACAATAGCAATTAATTAAAATTTTAAAGAATTTTTTCCTTTTGACATACATTTTTCGCCTTACAACTTTCTGCTTTCCGTCTAAGCAAGCTATAAGATTCTCATAGTTGCTTATATCAATGTTCCTTTTCGTGTTTAACATTGTTTTTATCATCGAGTACATGCTCCACAATGTCAAAGCTCCAATGTTATTGATTTTTGTTGGAAATAGGCTAGTATTACCTTTTCATTAATGGTTTTCACTTTACATTCCATGCACCATTTTTTCAAATCTTGTGAAAGCAAACTAGTATTTCTGACGGGATTTTTCTGGCACAGCTACTGCTGGAAAGTCTTCATTGCCGGAATTAAATGCAATAAACTTTCCACGTCGCTTGATTTGCTTCTAAAAATTTAAAAAAAATTCTACAAACACTTTGTTTGTAACAGACTTGGTTAACATGACAGAAATAACTAATTCTGCCATAGCAACTAAAGTAACAGGCAATGAGTGAATTCATCAGCGTTAAGCGGTTAAAGCGCTTTAAGCCGTTGGACGATGAAGATGCATCCGACGTAATTGAAAATGAAATATTCAAGTTATCTTTGACAATATCAAAAAAAAATAAGTACTAATTTTGAATTATTTTTCAAACTTTCTACATTGAAGTAGAATAAACCTTATGTACGGACACGTGGGATACGTATTCATTGTCACATTTACATGATTGCAGAACTCGACTAGCGCCTTTTTCTTTAAATTTCATGCATGCGTGACAATGATGGACTTTTCCCACTAGTTCTACAAATAGCTATTTTTTAACAAAGCTGAAGGCAGATCTATAAAATTTCAAGTAAATTCATATATAAAATGATAGATTACCAAAAAGAGCTACAGATTTTTATGTAGAATTTCAATGAAAATGCTCAAGTTTTAATTCCAAATTTTATACCATTTCATCTAACTTGCAATGATAGTGTTGAGTAACACTTGTTATCTCATTAATGTTAATACTTTTAGTATTCCAGTTAATAATTTAAAAGAAGAAAAGCTCTTAAATATATCATTGACCAATCCGATCAATCCTGCGTCATTTGGAAATTCAGATAAAGCCTCAATTACACCTCTTAGAGGACGGACAATTGAACATCAAAAAGGCAAAACAATCGAAATTGTTAAAGAAGATGGTTTTTTCCACCCACACCCTACACAAATTAACGACAGCCAACTTGATGCTATTTGTGGAAATATTATATTCGGGTAAGCAAGATGAGAAAAAAGTCAGTGATTTTTTATAAATGAAAATTATTCGTACTACAATAATTTTATATATTACAATAGTTTTGATTTTTAAATAAAGTTTATTCTGAAACACATGCATATAACCCAGGATTATATAAAATGATAATCTTCGGTGAACCATTGAAAGGTTCAGTTCCAACAATAAATAATAAAAGGAAAAATAGAAAATGGTTAAATATTCTTAGCTCTGGAATTTTCTATGCTTCTTTATTTTTAACATTGTTATGAAATCAAAAAATTACCTACTGGTTGTGTATATATATCGTTTTCTGAAACTCAGTAACACTTAAAATTACACATTATTAAAGAATCAATCAAAACATATTAAATACATAAAAAAGAAAGATTGATTGTATGATACAATTCCTGAAATACTAAAGCAAGAAAATATTATATTATATTATAATATTACAAAATTATAATACTATATTTTATTACAGTAGTATTCTAATATGTTATATATCGTATAAAAGTAGTATTATATAATAACAGTAGTTTTAATAATTATAATATAGGACCGGTAAATAGTTATAAAATATTACTATTGACGAGAAATAATACCCACTGAATGGAAGAAGTTCATACCTAATATTCACAAAAAGTAAATATTTGGGTAGGCTGAAGTGAGTTAGAACCTTTGATGTGAAGCTACCACTGACGTACTTTTCCATAAAACACCTAAATACCATATTATTCTGCTCTCCATGCACGATTCGCCAACCAAACTAACGTTATGCTAACAATGTATCCTATTTATATCCAGACTATAGTTACAATTCGGAGAACCTTGACCCACTAATGGTAATGGTAATGGTAATGGTGGGGGAGGCTGACGCCTGGCAAGTAGGCCACAGACGGGCCCCTTTTACCAACCCCCAGCTGTCCCCTCAGCCATGTGCTTCTCTTGCTCCCTCATCGAATCTTTCCGACCTTCTGATGAAGGTCAGGATGTCACTCATTGCGAGGGAGCTCATCTCCTCCCTTAGAAGCGCCTCAGAACCGAAGATACTGTGTCTCAGGCGCACAAACGCTTCACATTGTCCCAGGAAGTGGTAAGATGTCTCTTCATCACTCCTGCATCTTGGACATGTAGGGTCTTCCTCAATACCTATCAATGATAGATGCCTCTTAAGTCTGCAGTGGCCTGTCAGAACACCGATTAAGAGATTCAGAGTTTTACGACTCCGTCCGAGCAACCAGGCCGATCTCGATTTGTTCGGCCCCGTCACAAAATCTCGGGTTTGCTTGCAGGCCCTGTTGGTCCTTCAGTGCGTCCTCAGTGTCTCGTGGGCCCACTCATTGAGGGCCGTTGTGACCTGCCTTCTTGAAATACCTAACATAGGCTCAGGCCCGTGACAGGGTTCCTCGGCTCCGATTCTAGCCAATTCATCGGCCTTCTCGTTGCCTGGAACTCCCATATGTCCCGGGACCCATACCAGTCTCACTTGTTTATGCCTGGCCAGCTCTTCTAGGGCATCTCCTGGACGAGAGCTGATCTCGTCCTGGGGGAGCACACCGCCTTTAGAGCAGCCTGGCTGTCGGAGCAGATGTATATTATCTGTTCCACCCCATTCCTAACCTCAGCCCTACCTGCCACCACCAGGATGGCGTAAACCTCTGCCTGGAAGACAGTGGTGTACGAGCCTAGAGCAAAGCTCTCCTGTACTTCTTTGCCTTCCAGATATATTCCCGCCCCGGAAGACGGTCTAGTGGCCAGCCGAGATCCGTCTGTGTAACACACCAGAGAGTCCGGGCGGAAGTCAATTCTTCCTTCACCCCACATCTCTACTAGGAAGAGTGAGAGTGTAATTCCTTTCCAACCTTAGCTGATCTTTCGCTTCTCTCACCTTCAGGACAGAGAGAGGGATTTCCCCTCTCCGTCAGTCCAGCAATTTCTGCGTGACCTTCAGCTCTGCCTGAACACTGCCAGCTCCCAGAATCCCGCATTCTCAGATAGGCCGCCATAGCATCCCTCTTTATCCACGAGGGAAGCGTTGGCAGGCCTAGCAGAACCTCCAGAGCAACTGTCGGTGTCGTCCTCATTGCGCCAGTGATCCCTAGGCAGGCTAGTCTCTGGACTTTTGCCAGCTTTCGGGACGTAATCGCTCTGTCCACGCTCGGCCACCAGACCACGGATCCATATTGGAGTTTAGGCCTGAAGACCGCCGTGTACAGCCAGTGTAGGATCCGTGGGTTGAGGCCCCAGTTCCTACCTACCGCTCGGCGCAATTGACCCACTAACTAATAAAGCGGCTAAATGGGATTGACCCTCTGTCACTATTCATACTATTTTTACAATGAGTAATTTACAAGTTTTCAAATGAATCCAGCTGTCTAGTATATGTTAATTTCCTAATTAATCTTAAATGGCTACTATCTATTTTATGATGATTGTTCACAAATACATATTGGGCCACACTAGACATCTGTTTTACTTTATTTGAAATGAGTCATATGCTTCTTGAATCTAGTTTGAATTGATCGTCCAGTTCGTCCAACATATTTTTGATTACAGTTACAGCTAATTTCGTAAATCTTCGACTTTTCGCTTGTTTTAATTTTGTCATTTGGATTGCCTAAAAGTTGTAGTTTATTTCCCTACGAATGAACCACTGTCATCTTTGAAAATTTTACCAATACCATGGGGAATTCGAGGATCGTATGGAATCTATGGAAACTTCGGATTATCTCTTTCATTTTGAGAGGTCGAGGTATATCGAAGTATTTCTTCAAATTTACGTTTCCTAAATTATTTTGTCAACTAAACTTACAGAATATTCATTACTCACAACTATATCCTTAGGCGATGAATTAGGAAATTAAAACTCCCCATTTTGTGTTAAACACAATGAAGAAACTGGCAGTGAATAGTGACAGAGTCCCTTCATGTTGTTCGAAAAAATTATCATTGAATCGAAAGCAATTTTGTTTCATGTAAAATTTAGTGAGTTGATCATAATATTCTTTAACTGCATCTTGACTGATATCGTTTGATTCGAGGAAATTCTCAAGGTAATTCAAGGTCTGTGGTATCAGAACACTTGGTAACAACGAACAAACATCAAAGGAGGTAAGAATTTCACCTTCTTGTAACTGGATAATTTTCACCTTAAAAATGAAACCATTGGAATTAATCATAGAGACACTAGGTGGTGCAATGGGTAAACTTTCGAACTTCTCTGTTAACCATTTTGATAGGTGGTAAATCGGTGATCCAATTGCTGAAACAATGGGATGCAACGACTTTCCTGATTTATGTATCAAGCAGTACAATCTAGGTGCACTTGGATTATATACATGTAACTTCTTAATTAAATTTAGAGTAATAAGGTTGTTACAGGATTTAAGCACATTTCTTACTTCAGAAATCATTTTTGGTAATGGATCTCTGGGAAGTTTATTATAAGAACCATTACTAAAGGTTGCCTACCCTTTCATAATAGTCCTCCTTATCTAAAATAAAAACCTTATACCCTTATTAGCTTTTAAGTAAAAACAATCTTTTCACGTAACCGTCTTATAGTTTTTCATCCTTTGTGGATTCTGACTTTATGTTTACTTTAGTGACAATATTTGTGGAGATTTGATTCCTGTGAGATTCTCTGACACATCCTTTAGAGGAATCAAGAAGGTATTGAATTGAACTGTCATCACTTAAACAATCTAATTTAGAATGCCTTCAAGGTAGGTAACGCAGAATTTAATCCATTGTTAAGAAAATCAATTTCTTCCATATCAAAGGACTGTGAGGAATGATTTTCTACAATGCTGAGAATTTTCTAAGGAACAATTTGGGTAGGAATAATTACATCATCACACTATAGGACCATTTACTATAGATAAACAATTAAAATGCTGAAATATGTATACCTCAACATTATTCAACAAAATATTATTCTTGCACCTACAACTTTGTATATGTCAGAATAATAATCAGATTGATGATAGAATATGGTGTCAGTAAGATGAAGCATCTCTTATTTTATTGCAAGGACATACCTGAATCTAGTGTTTGTAAAAAAGAAGATATTCTATATAACGGACAGCCAGATCACCAGATTTACGCACTTTTTCTATGCGGCCAAGGAAAAGTTTCAAAAAAATCTACCAAACTATGTCAAAATTTAAAAAAAAAGAAATTGATATGTTTCTGGTAATTCAGTACTATATTCACAAGTAACTTGTTCATTTTCTAACAATTATTGGAGTTCTTTGCGAGAGAGTATTAAATTTTAATTGTTTTTACTTTTACTACTTCAGTAGTCTTTGTTTTTATTTCAGCCCACTTTCATCATATTCATTATTACTATTTCATTTTAATTTATTTTGTGACACTGTATAACAGGATATTAAACTAAAACTAAAACATATTTCTATTTCAATTATTGAAGTTAAATGTTATATTTTGGCGAAGGCGCCCATGTTAAAAAATATTTACATATTTTACATTAATTAGCTCAAAAATTTCCCCGTGTAACCCCATATATATATTTTTAATATTGTTAGTAGACAAGTATTAGATAACGTAATAAAATTGATGTCGCCATTTTAAAAATATGTCAATGGCGTTATATATCGCGTGTGTAAGTCGCTTTCCTTTCTAGAATATACCTATGCAATGACTTTTAATTAACATGCTTTTATTATTAGCTTCAATTGTATGTTTGTTTGTTTGTAACCGACTCTTTGGACTCGATTTTGACCCACTTTAAACGGACAGATTTAATTGAAACTTTGTACACTTACGAAGAACCTGTAACAATACAATAATTTGATAAGTTTATATCATTATCCTGATCAGGATCGCCAGTCCTTTCCTCACGTATCCTCTGCGTGAGAGCAAGAGGCTTAATATTGTAAGTATATTCCGTGATTCTCAGTTCGGTTGGTGACCGAGCGGGCAAGTCTTAGTCGACGCGAAACGACGGACTCCTCGGGCGTGAGTTCAAATCCCATGGCTGAAATAAAAAACATTTTTTTTTTTTCAGAAATATCTGTTGGATAGTAATATGTTATAATATCAGCATCAATGTGGACTTAAGATTTAATAAACATTCTAGTAGTCTCATCCAAAAATCATATGGCAAATTAAAACTCTTATATATGCATAAAGACATTTTAACTACAGACCTAAAACTTAAACTTTGTGATACATTGATTTTGTCCACTCTCTCGTATTGTAATACTGTTTATTGGCCAGCTCTGTTAAAAAAAGATCAGGAAAGCTTACAAAAAGTTCAAAATTCGTGTCTAAGATTCAGTCTGAACATCCGAAAATTTGATCACATATCCCATAGATTTCACGAAACCAATTGGTTGAATTTACAAGAAAGATGTGAGCTGCATATGTCTTGTCTTACATACAAATTAAATAAAACTTGTGAACCAATGTATTTATTTGAAAAACTGGTTAGGGGAATAGATACCCATAATTGTAATACACGCTCCTGTGACATGTATACGGTTCCTAAGCATACCTCTGCTCAATATGAAAGGTCTTTTACTTACAATGCTACAAAAATTTTTAATAAATTACCATCTCAAATAAAGTCCCTCCCTGGTCTCTCTGGCTTCAAAAGAAGTGTCAAATCCTTACTAATAACAAATAGAAATTAATTATATATGTTAGCTTATGTTTCATTTCATTTTTATTTCCATCTTTCTAGGCCTATATCAATTATATAAATACTGAAATACTTACACGCCTAATTATAATAAAATATAATGTGTACTATTAGTTACTACTTTCGGGGGGTTACGTGGAAGAGCAACATAGTTGAACGTCGCCTCCCTCTTACTGTTTATAATTTATTTACATTTATTCAAAAAACAATAAAGACATATTATTATTATTATTATTATTATTAATAAGCAATATAAATATAGTTTAAAAAAACTACAAAACACGCTTTCATAGCACATCAAACTAAAAAGTGAAAAATAAATATAGTTTAAAAAAACTAAAAAACACGCTTTTAAAGCACATCAAACTAAAAAGTGAAAAATAATTATTAATATAAACTGAAAACAATAATGAACGAAAAATACTAGTATTATTGTGAAAAAGCGTGGGGCGCTTTGTGCCATATTTTTCGTATATCGAGCGTGTTTTTTTAGTTTTTTTTAAACTATATTTATTTCTCTCCGTTCATTCTAAATTAGATGTTGTGCGTATGTTGTGTTGTAATGTTTAACACATTTCCGCTTAAGGCTCTTTGGGGATACAGGAAGCCGTATTATCTACGGGGTTACTTTTAATTAATATTTTCGTGGGTCAGATGATTTAATGAAATTTAAATTCTCTAATGTATACAGATTAAATACAAAAATTGTTACTACACTTTTGTGTCTTTCTCAGTTTCATATATTTTTGCTGCAAAGACCTATTACTAGAGTTGGCAAAAATGCGCCGCAGGACATAGGCGTACGCAACATATTAAGTGTAATAAAAGAAATTGACCAGTAATAAAAGCAGTAAACTGTTACAATTTATAACAATGTATGCACAACTTACCTTCTTAACTAGCTTGGTTATCACAAACTGGAAAAGATCTGTAAAAACTTTGCAGCATCATATATGCTATGAAATGCGCGAAGACGTTTAGGAGATTAAAGAAACACTTTTTTTTGTACTTGCTATTATTGCATCTACCTTTGGAAAACCTTGTCGAATAGTGTCTGCCACAAGGTGTAAAGCATGCACTTTATTCTACTAACCTACAAGCGTGTTCTTGAAGAAAACGGCCTACCAAACGCATTGTCGCGGCACCATCGGTCACAAACATGAACACTCAAATTTTTCTAACGTCTCCAGCACCACTCGCGTAATTGTTTGACCAGAACACTCAGTCTTTTGTTAGCTAGTAACAGTGGAAATGTCGGTTTAAGAGGGCTCAGTACACGTACTATAACATTTAAAATAGAATCTTACGTCTCGTCAACACATAACCACAGCCGTGTATTTTTTTGTACACATTTTCTTCAATATCTTCGCTTACAGTTGGTACATAATTACGCACCGTTGTGCGACTTGGTAACGTCACCTAGGCATTGTATTTATTCCAAAACTCCAGAAATGGTTGTTTATCGAGTATGTGCAGCGGAACATCACAGGCAATCAGCATTAAGAGTAAATCGAGCATAAACTGTGTTGTCGAAGGCACACTATTTTTTTTAATTTTATGTTGCACAGAATTTACGTGACGTTTACAGTCACGTTTGACCCAGCACATCATGTCTCATCTCGCAAACCTTACAAATTATTATAGCACCATTGTAGAATAAATCCGGGAATTCACGCCTTACAATGCGTAGACACGCCTTCCCTATTCCAAACCCCCACAGCGGCCGTAAAGTTAATTTTAATTTTCAAAATAAAAAAAATCATTACTTTGAGCAGGTTTTTTGGAATTTTTCCTATGTACTTACAATCACCCACATGTTCTCTGTAAACTGACCTTTTTAATTATTAAAAATTTTTTTGTTTTATGAATTATAATGTATTGTTTGTTTCTGTGCAGGAAAATGCCTCCATGCACAATGATAAAAGGTGAAAAATGACATGAGCTGCCACAACACCGACAACCAGGAGGACACACCTAGACGGTATTGTCGTCCTGGCTAGATACCATTTTTTGTCATCTTTGTCCCTCGTTATATTATTTTTTTGTTTTTATATATTTATATATGAAATAAATAAAATAAAAAGTAGCCTTAATTACAAATGTATATAAAGTCAGAAATAAAGCTGATTAAACTGAAATTGGAATTGGGAATTCATTGATAAATTTATTCACTTTGTCAGCATATAGCCGTTTTTTACCCTTGGGCAGGTCTGATATACTCTATTATTAAATTAATATCAAGAATAAAATACAACAAATAAGATTATCAACAATATAACAGAAGAGGAATACATTACGTTGTACACACTACGTGGTAAAACAGTAGTCTAAATTCAAATGTTAGTCTTTGCTAAAAAGTCTCGTTTACTCTACCTCGCACCGCCTATGACTTGCGGACCGATATACCAACTCTACTTATTACTTCATGATTGATTATTTTGAAATAAGAAAGTGTATCTAGAAATAGATTTAGCCATTACTTTTAATTTCAGGATACCGGTAGTGGATTGCTATCCAGAACCGAATGCTCTAAACCCTTGTGAGGATATTATGGGCTCTACTTGGCTGAGAGTATCCGTATGGTGTGTCCCTCATACTGGCTCTATTTGGAAACTTATCTGTGATAATAGTAGTACTATTTAGTGATTCAGAAATAAACGTCTCCAGGTTTCTCATCTGCAACTTAGCTTTTGCTGATTTTTGTATGGGGCTATATTTGCTTCTTATTGCCTCGATGGATTACCATTCCGTAGAGGCGTATTTCAATTATGCCTTCAACTGGCAATATGGTAAGGTTCTATAATATTACCTTGGATATAATCAGAAGTAGGGTGGAATGAAATTTGCAATAAATAATAATAAAAATGAGGCCTTTAAGAGAATGATTGCTACTAAAAATGATTCTGATTTTAAGGCTATTAATAAAATTGATACCAGTGAAGAAAAATAATGTTGCGAGGAAGCAAGAAATGAACTGAATAAATGGCGCATAAAATATTTTATTAACATTTTAATAATAATAATTATAATAAGAATAATCTTATTTAGGAATAAACCGAGGTAGAAATGTGACATAAGTGGGAAGCATGAAATAGTGTGAGATTAAAATAAACTATAGAAGTGAAAAAGTTTAGAAACGAATAGCAAAAGTAAATGATGATATACGTTCATACATTACATACATTTGCAACATTAATAATAATAAACCTTATATAATATACTGTTGTTTGTATAGCCAGTGCACATATTGCACATATTTTATTTTTTGACACTTTACGTGTTTAAAACAAAAAAATTTGTAGATTCTCTAGACAAATGAAACAAAATACACAATAGACGAAATATTGAAATATTTTAATATTAGTAATTGTATAATACTAAGCATTTTTTTATGATATAAAATAAAATAGCTAGGTATAGCAAAAAAAATGCTCCAAATTATTAATTTTGTGTTTTGTTTACCAGTTTTAAAATTTCTGTTAATAAATTTAAGATTATAAAATATCCGAATTTTTTTATTAAAAACACTTTTCCTCGATTTTTTGGAAAAATTGCCGATACAGCGCCTCTACTCATATGACATGGTGTGGAGGTAAAACATATTAAAATAAAAATCTTTGAAAAAAATATTCATTTTTATCGTATAAAAACAAAATATTGATGTCCTTAGCAATTAAATTTAGTACAAATTTCGTTAATTTTCCTTAATATTCTTACTAAAAACAACTAGTGCATTTTTTGTAACATTAGAAAACGCCTCGGAAAATGCATAAATATGATTTCAATATAATAAAATTATTTTTTTATTATCGAGTACCTAACTCCTCTTATTTAACAATAATTAAGATTAGTATGAATAACAAATGTGTATTTCATATTTTGCACAGATAAAGTTACTTACCTTTCAAGATCACGAGGAAAAGAAAAAAATATTATGTTCCTGTGTAGCTTTTATTTTTACAGGTTTTGTAACAACATACGTGACTTACTTTTTTCTTTATCGCTTCAATTTCACATTAAAAAACAAACAAAAAATAAGTAAAGTATATAAATATGCAGTAAAAGCACAGTAAAACTAATAAAAATATTTTTAACCTGGAACGCAATAAACGCATGAACTAAAAAAAACAGGAAAGCTTACACTTTCTGACAAAACGTAATAGCCGCGCTTAGAAACCACCGATTACTGTGCCTAGTAACAAGTGGATATAACCTATATACTAATCTCTGGAAACCTCTTGTTATGCAAAGTTCTCAGCGAATTTTTCGTGCTATCTCCGCTCGATAGACCGCATTGCAACGGGTCGGCTTTAAACGACAATATATGTTAATAATACGATTATTCCTACTTTTTCAGGTTTGGGTTGCCAATTAGCTGGATTCTTAACGGTTTTTTCAAGTCATCTGTCTATATTTACCTTAACAGTTGTTACACTTGAAAGATGGTTTGCCATTACTTATGCAATTTACCTAACAAAGCGAATTACAATAAAATCAGCAATAAATATATTATTAGGAGGATGGTTTTTATTCTATTTTAGTTGCTGCACTGCCCGTATTAGGGATTAGTAATTACAGCAGTACAAGGTAGGTGTCAGAAATTATTTTTTGTTTTCCAATCTCAATGCATGTTGATAATGCCACGTAAAAGGTATGATATATCAACTTTATTATTAAGATATAAATAGTATATATTTTTCAGCATATGCCTTCCAATGGAAGCAGATGGGTTAATAGATAAGGTGTACTTGTACAGTATAATAATCATAAACGGGCTGGCGTTTGCTCTTATAGTGTTCTGTTATGTCCAAATCTACTTGAGTCTGGGAATAGAAACTCGACGCGCTAACACCAAGGGAGAAATGACCATAGCTAAAAAAATGGCCCTTCTTATTTTTACCGATTTTGCTACCTGGTCTCCCATAGCATTTTTTGGACTAACAGCATTAGCTGGATATCCTTTGATTGGTGTGACCAGATCCAAAATTTTATTAGTGTTTTTTTATCCACTAAATGCATGTGCCAATCCTTATTTATATGCACTTATGACTGCACAATATCGAAGAGATCTATTTGTGTTAGTGTCAAGGTAAGTTATATACATTGTGGGGCCATAGTGCGTCCGACTTCGATATTACGAGTTCTATGAGAGCTAGAAACTTGATTTAAAAACATAAATAAACTAGATAAAAAAGTCTATAACCGGAAATTATTTTCGAATATACAGGACGAACCAAGACGATTCTACAGGGTCAACTAAATTTTTTTAAAATGGAATGCCAGTGTATCAGAACGTTTTTAGAAACCTCTTCGTGGCCTCCTTCCACTCTTGTATTATTATTCACTCATTCCCAACCACTTGGATGTAATGATTTTTTCTGTTGAAATTATGCCATATTAAAAGAATCACGTCACAATTATCGATTTTAAGAAAAAATATGTTAGTACCAGTTATGAGACATCTGTGTGACAACACTCAGTCATTTTCACTTTATAAAAGTATACAGGGTGGCCAAAAATAATTTTAAATTTACAACTATTTGAACTAAATTTTCTCAATTTTATCAAATGGAACACCCTGTATATTTTTCGACGATGTGATGTAGAATTGAAAAACGAACACTTTTTGTACACATATCCCTATGGCTATTTGTAATCATTTTCGATTTATTGAACAATAACTGCAAAATTCAGCAATGAAAATTATTTTTTTTTTTTAATTCAAGAGAAGATATTGTAAAAAGTGCTCCACATGTTCCCAATTTTGATTGACATACATTTCTATGCAGCTTTGGAATGAGGTTTCTATTGTTTATAAGATTGTCGGAGTGATACTTCTAAAAGCATTTATTATCCGTTCCTTCAAATTTTGAATTGTTGTTGGTGTGATGTTTTTATGAGCATCTTGTAACACACTTATTATAATATCTTCTCTTGACTTATTTAAAAAGAAACCTCATTTTTAATTTTTATTGCTGAATTTTGCAATTATTGTTCAATGTACGAAATGTTCGTTTTTCAATCCTACATCACATCGTCCAAAAATATACAGGGTGTTCCACTTGAAAAAATTGGAAAATTCAGTTCAAAAAAGTTGAAAATTTGAAAATCATTTTTGACCACCCTGTATACTTTTAGGAAGTGAAAATGGCAGAATGTCACCACACAGATGCCTCATCAGTGGTACTAACATATTTTTTCTTAAAATCGATAGTTGTGAATGTAGTGATATATTTAATATACACGTGTAAAATGTATAATTTCAACAACAAAAAATCATTACATCCAAGTAATTGGGAGAAAATAAATAATAATGCAGGAGTGAAATGATGCCACAAATGTTGTTGTTGATATACATGGCATTTCATTTATAAAAATGTTAGTTGACCCTGTAAAAACGTCTTGGCTCACCCTGTATATTCGAAAACAATTTCCGGTTATAGACTTTTTTTGTTTAGTTTACCTAAGTTTTTAAATCAAGTTTCTAGCTATCATAGAACTCGAGATATCTAAGTCGGACGAACTATTGCCCCACCCTATATACCTCAAATGTAAGGAAGCAACGATGCAGCTACGGGCATATGTTTCAGAATTATTGT
The DNA here is from genome assembly GCA_029963845.1 of Rhamnusium bicolor. Lineage (NCBI taxonomy): Eukaryota > Metazoa > Arthropoda > Insecta > Coleoptera > Cerambycidae > Rhamnusium > Rhamnusium bicolor. The sequence goes on from JANEYF010003767.1 coordinate 117,263, forward strand.
TTCTTGTCAGTGTAGTATAGCATTGGGATTTGAATCTAGGATGAGATAGATTAGAAACAAAAACTAATATGATTGGAAAGTACAATATACACTATACACAGTCAGTGCGTGCTGTCATATTCCCATGTTGTACATTTGGGTACCAATGAGAGCAGTCGACATAAATACAAACACAACACAAAGCATAAAACAATGTAGCAATATTGCTTAGGGCGGTATTAAGTGTAGATCAGTGGCGGATTTAGGGGGCAGGGTGCTCATCCTTAGGGCTGCTCGCCCTAAGTGTTAGATACAAGGAGAGGTCGGATTCTACCAGCGAATTTTATCTAAATGATTTAAAAAAATTTTCGTCATATATATTATATACGAATTTAGATATTAAGATTTTATAATATCTAACAAAAATCTTGTGTTTTGTATGTACATACATAAAAAATTTACTATAGATTATATCGTATATAAAGCTTGCGCAGGTTAATATTATATTATCATATAACAGTACATAAAATATGGAAATATTACTATAAATACGTGTAAATGCAAGCTCGTCGTTTGTTTTCGTCGTCTTCCGCTTGCGGCCAACAATCAAATAACAATAGGTATGTCCACAAAAAAATTGATATGCATTAATATTAGTTAAAATGAGACATTGCAGCTTTTACTGCCGATGTCTGAAACTCATTTGGAAAATGAAACAATAGTAATCATAACAGCAGCCGCAGAAACTGCTTGCATTATTTGAATCCAATAAATAGGGCTGTCAAAAAATGTTCTGTGGGACAGTGGCGTATGCGAAATTAACTAATACGAGAAACAATAAACTGTTACAAGTTATAACAATGTATGTAAAATTTACCCTAAACTTAACTAGCTTGATGAACTAGCTTGCTTATCTCAAACTGGAGAAGATGTGTAGCCATTTTGCAGCATCAGATATGTTTCTATGGTTGTCTCCATGAGTGATGTTCGCTTTGGTGAAAATATATTCTTATATTTTGAAAACGATTGTTCGACATCTACTGATGTAATACACGCATACGTAAAATAGTCTTTAAACGCACTTAACAGATCTGGGGCTGCACCATCACATATTTGTCTTAATTTGGTAAAACCGGTGTCTTTATTTAACACACTTGCGAACTTTTCTTTAACGCGCTCATTTGTTGCGTCACCTATAGCGTGTAGCAGTAGATTTAAATCGTCCACTATTTGCAGTGACTTCGCTAACGACAACGCACTGTTTTCTATTTTTTTTTATGCTTTCATGTAATGGTTTATAGTTCTTCGCAATATTTTTTAAAGCTGTTTCAACGGAAATATCTTCGAATTTTGTCTGGCTTTCCTTAATAGCTGCAGCCTCATCTGGATTGAATTGTAGTATCACAGCTTTTATTTGTGGGAAATATTCAGCGTAATAAAAAGCTGCCTGCAACCATGTTCCCCAACGTGTAAGAATCGGCTGTGGTGGTTCAGGAATATCGGGACACTTGCTATGAAATGCACGAAGACATTTAGGAGATTTAAGAAACACTTTTTTTGTACTTGCTATTAATGCATTCACCTCTGGAAAACCTTTTCGAATAGTTTCTGCCACAAGATGTAAAGCATGCACTTTACACGTAACATGTATAAACTTACAACCTTGTTCTTGCAAAGAACGGCCTACCGAACGCATTGTCACGGCGCCATCAGTCACAAACATCAACACTTGACTTTTTGACAGTTCAAATTTTTCTAACGTCTCCAGCACCACCCTGGTAATTGTTTCGCTAGTACACTGACTTAGTCTTTTGCTAGCTAGTAACAGTGGAACTGTCGGTTTAAGAGGGTTCAGTACTCCTACTATAACATTTAAAATAGAATTTTTTTTTACAATATGTTGTCCCATCAACATATAACCATAGCCGTGTATTTTTTAATTCACATTTCATTTTATTTACCATGTCTACGTATACAGTGAGTCTCTTCAAGTTTTCAGCACTAGACCATGCTTGGATGCAATTATTACTTTGAGTTACATATTTTTTTCAATTAAAGGACTGAAATTACACTTTAAAATACAGCGTAATTTTTATTTTGTAGGTGTGGTATTTGTAAAAAAAAAAGCAGAGAGTTACAAGCTTTCTGAATCTTTTCCGCTATCCAACCCTTCTCCTTTATTGCACAAGGCAGGTTCTTGTTATAATGGACAATACAATTCCACACGCAGGCGCAGCAAGGACATAAAGGTTGAAGATTCCTATGTATAATAACGTGTTCTCGAAGAAGATTAATTTATCAGTGTTAACTGATCAGTTTCTCGTTTTAGTTATGTAAAAGTCAATCGCAAAATAGGTACTTGGTTAGACTATTTGATTGCGAATTCCATTATTCTATAATAATAATAATAATAATAATTTATTGGTCAACGGTAGATACACATTGTACATATGACGAGTCAAAAAAACTAGAGCAAAATCTAAAAAAAGGTAAGAGAAAAATATATATAAATAAATAAACAAAGAGAAAACAATATTATGATAAATAACTAACGATACGTATTATATCACATACAACATATATGTATAAATACGTATTATGTAGCACTACATAATATACTACATTTACACATAGAAAAATTGTTAAAAGGAATTAAAAATAACAAATAAATATAAATTAGAAATACATAGCAATATTTTCCATCAATAAAATCAGATACACATAATACCCTTTATTTGATAAATATTCTTTTAGCTTTATTTTAAATTTCGCATAATGTGTAATATCACGAATATCTTTAGGGAGAGCGTTGTATAAAATAACACAATTATAAACGGGTGATCGTTTAAATGTGCTCGTATGATGACTAGGTACATTCAAAAGATCACCATGTCTAGTCGAATATTGTGTAAAGTTGACCTTTTTTAAAGATTTAAATTATTCTTTGTAAATATTAAGCATTTCAAGATATAAATACACGATGTTGTGAGAATGCGTTTTTCTTTAAATATGTCTCCACAACTTACATTCATTTTTAAATCAAAGATTAGCCTCATAATTTTTTTTGACAAATAAAAACTCTTTCACACTCGGAGGCTCTACCCCATGCAAGAATATTAAATGATATGTAACTATAGGCTATAGCATAATATATTGTTACGTGTTTGCTATCCACACAAACACCTGTACTCGTAGATTCGTTGATTGAAAGTCCAGGTAACACTTACTCACTACTTTATTTACTATTTAACAATTAATAACAATAGATTAATTACTGTCTTAACTATAATCACACTAAAACACTTATAAGTCTCTTTCTTATTGCTTCTTTACTCGTTCACGTTCAACTTAAGATTAAATCTCGGCCCACCGTGCGTCTTATTTATACACCCATTCTCCCGGTCTAGAGCACTCCAGAATATTCCCGGCCGTTCGTGTACAATTCCAGCCTAATCTAACCAGTCTGCACAGTCCAGTGGCGTAACACTGCCCCCTCCTTAAGCCTGAACGTCCCGATCAGGCAATTCACTATTACCTGCATACTTGGCTAGTCTCTCTATGTGTACCACTTTCATCTTGGATTTTGGACTTTGCTGAATTCTATATACAACGTCGTTTAGTCTGGTGACCACAGTGTAAGGACCTTCCCAGGGCGGGTGAAGCTTCGGGGACCTGCCTTTCTTTCGTTGTGGGTTATATAGCCAAACCAAATCTCCAGCCTGGAACCCTCCTGAATTCGCCTTAAGATCATAACGAGCCTTCATACGGTCCTTTGTTATTGTAATTCGCTCAAAAGGAGCCCTGGCGTTATATTGCTTATTTCTTATTTGTGGCACCATTCTTGCCGTGCAAACTTCACATTGGCGGCACCAAGCCTCCACATCTTGACGACTGTTTACCCAGTAAAAACGTTGTCTTACTTTTGTCAGGGTTTTGTTGATGCCAAAATGTCCGCCAGACGTTTTATTATGCACTTGCTGAAGTACATCTGCTACGTAACACCTGGGGATTAACAATTTCCAAGTAACTTTCCTCCCATCTGGACTTTCCCACGCTCTCTTCAGCAGTCCATCCTCTACGATAAGGGAATCCCATTGTGCCCATAAAGCCTTCAGCCCCACTGATTTATTTGAAATATCCTTCCAATCGGGTCGGGTCCCTCTTTCTTTCCATTTCAGAACAGGACCAGTCTCGTTATCGTTTAACTGCGCTTCCCTTAACGACTCTTTTGTCCAATAATCCGGAACATCAATCTTAACGGTCTTCATTATTTGTACATTTTGTTGTTCTTCCTTACGGTGGCAAGGCTTGCAGTCTTTCTGACACGGTCTTCTGGAAAGACCATCTGCTATATTCCGCGAAGTACCAGCTCGCCAGTTTTCCTGCGGCTTCTCCATTATTGTGACTCTCTCAGGGATGCGCTGACGACAGTTACTCTGAATATGGCCTACTCTGCCACACTTATAACAGCGCATGCGTCCTCCACTCTGTCTCCCACTACTTTGCTGTTGGGTTTGTCTCGTATCTTGAATGTTGAGCTCATGACAGTTCCTCTTAATATGGCCCAATTTGCCACACCTATAACAACGGATGCCTCCATTCGGCCTCCCACTACTTTGTTGTTGGTTTTCCGTCTGCTGGGAGTTCGATTTTGTCAGTAGTTGGGTGATCATCTTGTGTAGATCAGATATCAGATTTTTGTGTTGTGTTGTCTGGCTTATCTTCCTCCACACTCACAGCTCGTATTCTTTGATTTGATTGTGTGGTATCCTTATAGGCAGCCTCAATCTCCAGTGCATGTACTAAAGCCTCACTGCAAAGCTTATGCCTGGCCAACTTAAGAATTCGCCTAACTTCCTGGTCCCTTACTCCATCAATAAATGTACCAACTGCTAACTGTTGTTGAAATTCCATTGGTGCATCAGGATAGGCTAGATGGGCTAATCTTTCTACCGCAGCTTCGAACTCCTGGAGACTTTCTCCACCTCGTTGTCTGCGTGATTTGAGCTGAGCCTGATATACTTGGGCGAGATGTTGGTCTCCATATCTTAGTTCTAACGCTGCCTCCAAAATGCTAAAGTTTTGTTGCTGTGCGGCAGGAATTGTTTGGAGCAGGTCTAATGCTTGGCCCCTTAGTGCTAATACCAATGCTGTTGCTTTTTCCTCATCGTTCCAGTTATTTGAACGTGCAGCTGCCTCAAATTGTCTCTTATAAGTTGACCATGAACTTTGACCGTCGAATGAAGGTGGTTGTAACCTAGCACCAGACGACGGTACTAATTGGCCTCCCTTCTCTCTTAATTGTTGTTTCAACCGGGCTATCTCCCCTTCAACTTCACTGACTTTTCCTTTAACTTCAGTTATTTCTCCTCTAACTTCACTAACTTCTTCTTTAACTTCCATGACTTCAGCATGTACATCTTCCTTCAGTTGTTCAGTGACCGAGAGCATGACTTGATGTTGTCCCTCCATAATTTGTCTTAATTCTTCCTGGCGTTCCTTTCTTTGCTGTTCCTTTTCTTCCTGTCGTCTTCTCTCTTGTTCTTCTTTTTCTTCTTGTCGTCTTCTCTCTTGTTCTTCCTTTTCTTCTTGTCGTCTTCTCTCTTGATCTTCCATTATTTTCCTTTGTTCATCTTTCTCTTCTTGTCGTATTCTCTCTTGTTCTTCTTTGTCTTCCTGTCGTCTTCTCTCTTGTTCGTCTTTGTCTTCCTGTCGTCTTCTCTTTTGTTCTTCTTTGTCTTCCTGTCGTCTTCTTTCTTGATCTTCCATAATTTTTCTCTGTTCTTGCATTTGTTGCACCAATGCCGCAAGTAAGTCTTGTGTTTGTTTCTCCGCCATGCTTCTTGTTGTTGGCATTAACTCACGACACGTAAGTCAGTTCAAAATAAAGTTTATTACACTATAAAATCCGTAAAATGTTGATATCACGTCTATTTTAATAATGGAATGTTCCAGAAAAATCTCTAAACGGCACTAGAAAGTCTTATTTAGAGTCTATACCTCTTTTGTGTTGACAAAATTCACTTATCGCCACTAATTGTAAAATGGAATGTTCGAGAATTTTCACGAAAAATCACTAATAAGTCTTGTTTTGAGTCTATAACACGTTTCCGTTAACACAGTTTACGTATCTCCTGTAGTTTCCAAATAGAATGTTCTAGAATTTTCTCGAAATTGCACTAGTAGCCCTTTTTCTCAGTCTACAACACGTTATTACTAGCAGCACTCGCGTATTTGCAACTATTTCTAAATCGAATGTTCTAGAAACTTCTCGAAAATCTACTTTAAAGTCACTATTCAGTCCAGAAATAGTCCTCCAAACACTGTCCAATAGCTTAATTCTCCGTGTTACCACTAATTTCTGAGAAGAACACTGTAGAACCTTTTCGAATATTCCAGAAATTTCTCTTCCAATCCACTTCCGGCACCAAATTGTTACGTGTTTGCTATCCACACAAACACCTGTACTCGTAGATTCGTTGATTGAAAGTCCAGGTAACACTTACTCACTACTTTATTTACTAATTAACAATTAATAACAATAGATTAATTACTGTCTTAACTATAATCACACTAAAACACTTATAAGTCTCTTTCTTATTGCTTCTTTACTCGTTCACGTTCAACTTAAGATTAAATCTCGGCCCACCGTGCGTCTTATTTATACACCCATTCTCCCGGTCTAGAGCACTCCAGAATATTCCCGGCCGTTCGTGTACAATTCCAGCCTAATCTAACCAGTCTGCACAGTCCAGTGGCGTAACAATATGTTTATTAATCTTGCCTTATCTAGAGTGGATTTTAACTGTAACATTGCAAAATATGCTTTATTTAATTGATTGCAAACGTGGTCGATATGCCTATACCAGGATAGTTTGGGATCAAATTTAGCTGAGTCTGAAAAGATGATTTCATCATCAGATATGAAATTTTCCGGCAAAGGTTCTTGGAGATGAAAATTTAAACAAACGGTTTTTTTTTTCATTTAAAATCAATTTATTTCTTTGGCACCTTGTACATTATGATTCTGTTACATTATTAATCATATTGTAAAGCTCATCAGGTGTGTCAGCTGATACGGTATTTGTTGTGTCATCCTCAAACATCGTTATATGGCCATGCTCCATGTAACTGGGTATATCATTTACATAGAGCATGAACAGTAATGGACCTAACACTGAACCCTGAGGAACCCCAAGTGAAACATAAAAAGTATCGGATTTTATTTCATCCAACCTTACTCTTAACGATCTATTTTCCATATAGGAGATTGACCATAATATAATGTTACCCCTAATGCCGATACTATTTAATTTATTGTTTAATATTTCTTTATTAACGGTGTCAAACGCTTTGTAGAAGTCGAAAATCAGTGAGACAACGTACCTACCCTTATCCAAGCATTTATAAACATACGCCAGAAGATGGCAGTAAGCCGTCTCAACCAATTTGTTCGACCTAAACCCATGCTGCGAAACTGTTAGTATCTTATTCTTTTCTACATAATTAGATATTCTGTTGTACACAACTCTTTCAGGTATTTTAGAGAGAATACTTAAAAGGGAGATTTGTTTGTAATTATCTAAATCTGTAGGATCGCCTTTTTTAATAAGGGAATGACAGTCGCTAATTTTAGCAAATCTGGAAAAGTACCAGCCTCTATTGAGATATTTATTAAATAAACAAATGGTTTCAGGATATTATTTTCTATATTTTTTATGATCTTTGTTGTTAGGCCATCATACTCAGATGAGATTTTATTTTTGAGCTGAATAATAATGTGTTGCACCTCTACTACAGTAACATCAAAGTACATTGAATTCACATAATTATCAATCAAAGTGCATGTCAGAGAGAGATTTGACCCAAAATGTTCCTCAATTTTTTTAGGCGCAACATTGGAAAAGTGATGTCCAAATGCTGTAGCAACTTCAGTAATATCATTTATAATATAGTCATTGACATTAAGAGTAATACTGTCGTTAGTTCTATTTTTATTCATACCTAGTATTTTATTAACTATTTTCCAAGTTTCCCTATTTTTGTTTGAGGAATTATTTATTTTGTCGTTATAATAGGTTTTTAGTTAATTACTTCCTCACCTCTCAAAGTGAAGAAGGTATGTATTCGTGAAAAAAAATTTGGAAAATTTTTATTGCATTTCTGGACGAATCTCGACGAATTATGACGCTACACAAAATTTCGAACAAAAAAAATTTCTGTCTGTCTGTGTGGTTCGCGATAGCAGCTACAGTTTTTGAGATAAAGCTTTCAAATTTGGTACACACATTCTAGAGGCCAAGGAAGAGATTGAGTTCGTTGATGAACAAAATCAGTTCTTAAAATTTGAAACGTCAAAAAAAATTTTAGTGACATTTTTGAAACTCAATTTGAAATGTAAAAATTTTTTTTTGACATTTCAAATTTTAAAATATTAGTGAAATTCCACCAATGTGACTTTTTTGAAACGTCAAAAAATTACTTTTTCAAAAAAAATATATGACATTCCACCAATGTGACTTTTTGGAAACGTCAAAAATTACTTTTATTACAAACTCCACCACCACACATCGAGTTTTTTTTGAAACGTTAAAATATGACTTTTTTGAAACGTCAAAAATTACTTCTATTATAAACTCCACCACACGTGGAGTTTTACTACGGTGAGGAAGTTCTGATCCCCAAATAATTGGCAGCGGTTTTTTATATTATGTCTGTATTTCTTTTTTTCCATTTTCCATTTATTGAACAATAACTGCAAAATTAAGCAATAAAAATTAAAAATATTTTTTTTGTTGTAATTCAAAAGAAAGATATTCTAAAAAGTGCTCCACATGTTGCCCATTTTGATTGACGCACAGTTCTATGAGTCTTTGGAATAAGGTGTCCACTGTTCATAAAATTGCCGGACTGATACTTCTAAAAGCATCTGTTATCCTTTTCTTCAAATTTTGTATTGTTGTTGGTGTGATGTTTTTATGGGTATCATATAACACACTTTATTATAATACCTTCTCTTGAATTATTTGAAAAAAAAACCTCATTTTTAATTTTTATTGTTGAATTTTGCAGTTATTGTTCAATAAATTGAAAATGGTCACAAATAGCCATAGGAATGTATGTACAAAAATGTTTGTTTTTCAGTCCTACATCACATCGTCCAAAAATATACAAAAAATTGAAAAAAATTGAGATAATTCAGTTCAAAAAGTTGTAAATTTAAAAATTCTTTTTTGACCACCCTGTATACTTTTAGGAAGTGAAAATGGCTGAGTGTCACACAGATATGTGCTACCAATCCATTTCCTATATTTTTTTCTCTAGCTGTATTTTTGGTAATAATAAAGTTTGGCGTCTCTCGTTTACCAGGTGTCCACGGCTTTTTTAAAGCCAGTCCAGCTCTGTTATTTCGAAAAACATTTAAAGAAATATGAACGTTAATTGTTGTCTTTCAAACGAATAAATAATGAAAGAAATAATTATATTATCTAAATCTTTTTTCTGAATATTTTTACATTTTATGTAATCATTCATTGTATCCATATTTTTTTATATACCTTAAATAATAAAATAACTGAATGGGCAAGAATTCACATTTTTGATAATAACTCCGAAATTTTAAAATGAAATATTAGGAAAAAGGTAGTTTATGAATAAAGCTATACCTACTTTGCCGATAGTAGGTAGGTAAAATTTTATTTACATAGGATGTAGATTTTCTGAGACAAGAGAATAAAAATCTGTTATGGTCAAAATCTCCTTAAAAGTGGGTATTTTTAACTTCTTCAAGACCGTTCGGCGTAAATTATTCAAATTTAAGTACCTAATCGATTTTCAATAGACTACACATAATGAATCCATAATTTTTTCAATTCTTTTCTGCTCCGCCGTTTTTAAAATATTCATAGTTAAAGTGAGGACTTAATACATTTATTTTGAATCGTATTTTACAATTAGTCACTGTCTTGACCACAAAAATTGCATTAATTTGCGAAAATAATTTTCTCGCGATTTGAAATATATAACTATATAATATATAATTTTTATTCTATATTAGAATATTAAAATAAATATGCAATTTGTATATTATAATCTTTATTTTTAATTTTATACAATAGGCTAAAAATGTGGAAGATTGTGAGAGTATTTATTTTTATGGATTTCTTTATATTAGATTAAGAATACTTATATATCACTTTATTTTAAAATTTTCCAGAATTGTATATATTTCATGCATTTTTAATATTTTTATACGTTATTATTCTGTCCTGATATGACTTGCTTGGTAGTTATTTTGTTAAAATAAAGAACTACACTGTTGTAAAATTGTATTTATTTTTTATTGGTTTAACTTTATGGCAGTGGCTGTCTGGTTTATGATCCAATGTATGACATTGTAATAAGGTAAGGCGACAACTTAAAAGATCTCCCAGATAGCACAAATCAACCCAGAGACCTCCAGTTTTAGTCCTTATTTAGTTTGAACGTTTTATGACACAATATGGACGTCCTCAAAACGTCTTGAGTAAGAAGGTCAAAAATATATGTCTTTAGTACGTCGGTCATTTTTATATTCAGTATTTTGAAAATACATTTGTATCCAAATTGATCATTTTTACTTTCTTATACCTAATATGGATGTGGGTGTGGGTGCGTGCGTGCGTGCATGCGTGTGTGTGTGTGCAGAACTAGAGAGAACAACAAATATAATTTAATATATGTATAATCATTGATAAATCAACGATATAATATACATACGAATTATGTATGTAATTATTTTAGTTTACAAACGTAATGAATATCTGCTTTTAACTGAGTAGTATCAATGCAGTAAGAACAAATCATTCACTGTTGGTCTTTGTCAGTGACTGGCTAATTTTCTGTCATTATCACCTTTATACTGTATAAATGTCACTGCCAATAAACTAGATGCCAATTATTGAGTTGTCAAATTAATTTCTAATAGTCGGTTTTGATTACTGTGTAATTCTTATTAAAGAGTATAAAAATAAATAATTATAAATGCCCATGTATTTCGTAGAAAAACGTAATGATTTGTTAAATGTTTATTTTCTTTCCAATAAAAGTATAACTAAAGCCAAACGTTTACCAAAATCTTACCTGGAAATACCGAAGTAAGATGCCCACATAAAGCTAAATTTGAAGATGTGAAAAAAAATTAGAGGAATAATATTTCGTTGCAAAGTAAAAGTAGTTAATATTAATATACACAATAACATAATATACACATATTATACACTCCAACTTTTATAAATATTTAGTAGATTCAGGCTATACTATAACTAATAATCATGTGCCAAAAATATTACATACATATTTATGAAAAAAGTACAAAACTTAATTTACTAGAAGCTATGGAAATAAAAATTATAACAATTGAACAATCAGATGATATAAATAATTCCCCTGTTATTAAATTTAGTTCAGTAAATGTATTGCTGTTAAGATAAAAAATTCAACCCAAAATATAAATTTACTACCTCACCCTCTATGCTTTTAAGACAACATCTGCACACAGAGAAATCAACTATAAACTTATTTACTGTTCATTTTATACCCAAAGAGTAAGTCTGTATTTTTAGTTACTTGAAAATGTCCGAATAGGATGAAACTAATGGTAAAGTTGAAAATAAAAGTGAAAATTAGACAAGTAAAAAACAGAGCTTTGTTTGTAATTAATTAATTTAAATTATAATATAATGTAAGTGAAGAAAAAGAACTAAATGTTTTATTATCTGTTACCGAACAACCCGAAAAATCTACGAGGGATTAAATACGAGATCTTGAGATGTCCTACGGATCCAAAATGCACTCGAGAAAACTGAATTTAAATCTATAAATTTGGTGTGGTCCAAAAATTGAGAGATTACGAGGAACATATGTATTTTTGAAATAATATATTAGCACGAATGAATACAACAAGAAATTAATTTCATTGCAAACATATTTTTGACAAACGAGGCTAATTTACTTTATCTGGTTTATTTAATAGAAAAAATGAGCACCTTTAGACTTCTGAAATACCCCAACGACAATGTCGTCAGTCTACAGGGATTTGATGTGTAATATCAAAAATAATAAAAATTTTTGAGCCGATTTTTTACGAAGGCTGTTTAAATGGAAAAAGATACAAACAATTGAATAATCGGCCGTAACAACGTTGTAAGTCGCAAAATCTGAAAGACGTGTTGTACATATGTAGAACATTCTTTCAATGTACCGTGTATTATCCTACACAACTGCCGTTAGTGGCATTATTATCAAATATTGCAGTATGTATTTATTTGCGCAGTTGAAATAAGATATCCATGAAAAAACTCTATATAAACGTATTTCCTTAATTCCAGAGATTATGCTTATTGTTACATACAACGTTGTTACGGCCGACCATTCAATTGTTGGAAAATGAAATAGAGGACTTTATAGACTATCTTCTTTTAAATATTGAACAGATACCTAGAACGGGGCTATTTTAGAAATGTGGGGTTATTTTGGAATTTGTGGCTTTTAGCAAAGTTTGGCGACCATGTCTCATACTTGAGCGCCGAACAGTCACGTGCGCCTGTCACGGTAGAGACTTAACACGGACCTTTTTAATCTGTTGTTTTGATCTACGGCACCGGCTTGTTTCGTGTCGAGATCTGTAGGTGAAATACTATATAAAAATTCACGGGAAAAGTAATAGTGTCAAACTTTTAGTTCTGGAGACCATCATATATACATTACGGTAGGTAAGGACGTGTCAACTAATTGCTACATGCACTGATATCATTCTCTGAAAAAAGTGAGATTATAAATTAACTGCAAAATTTTCTACAGCTATATTTCGAAAGGGGGTAATTTTAGACATCTTTGTCTAAAATAACCCCACTGTCCAAAATAGCCCCGCATGAATTAGTTGGAAACGTTTTTTTCAATTTCGTAGGTTAATATGGTTCGCATCTATAAAAAAAACGATGAGCCATTCTAGAAATGGAAAAAATTATGTTCCCCTATAAAAGTTACACGGATGAAAATTTGCGAAATGCAATAAAGGCTGTTCAAGAAAAAAGGACTTCACTTAGAGATGTAGCAAAGAGATGTGGAAATCCCACTTCCACATTAGCCTTGAGGGAGAAAAAAAGAGTACCTATAAAAAAAGCAGGGAGGCCATGTCTTTTGTCGGCAACTGAAGAAAACACTTTTATTGAACCACTAGATGTTGCATTTTATGCGCCTTTAAAGAAATATTGCGTCAGATACTCACCGACTGGAAAAAAAATGAGGACCGTAAATTGTCAACGATGTCTAAAGATGTCTTTCCGCTATACTAAAAAAACTACACAACAAACTTATGGAAGATGGGAAAGGTCCTCAAAATCTCATTTCTGGATTCAGAAAAACTGTTCTGCATCCGTTTGATCCAACGCAACGAAAGAGAAGATTACCTCCTGAACATATTGCTACAGATGAAACGCCGACCTTTGTTTCCAATGCGGTGGTGGAAATGCTCACTGCGATGCGTACAGGATCAGACACATCACTGCCAAAACAGAGACGCAAAAGAGTAACCGTCGAACCTGGCAAGAGTATAACTGCCAATGATGTAGTCGCATCAACCTCAACTACTACGCCAAAATGGACACGGTTTAAGAAGACAAACCCCCGAAAACTTTCCTCATGTGTTGATAAAAAAGTTATATTGGAAGTTTAAGATAGATCAGAAAATATATCAGATGAAAGCAACAGTGATGATTTACCTATAGCTATAATTAAAAAAGAATACTGAAAAAAAAGACTGAAGAAATGAAAGAGATTAATAGAACTCGACCAGCTGTAAACGACTGGGTGATTGTAAAATACCAAACAAAAAATAATCACTGTTACTTCATTGGAAAGATAGTTTCTGAAGAAGAAGAAAATGTGTTTAAAGTAGATTTTCTGAAAAAAGTCCACCAAAACGAATGCTTCTTTTATTCCATCTAAAAAAGACGAAGATGGCTTTGTTAGGCATGAAATGATTCCACGATGACCGAATTTAACACCCCTCAATTCTTTACGAGGTACACTTAAACAAAAAATTTAAAAGGAAATTAAATAATCCAGAAATATTTCAACAAATTAGAGAAAATTTTACAAAAAAAAAATAAATTTTTGTTCGGAAAATAATAGCGGGATTTTTGTTATTTTTGTCTTGTTTTTCGTATGTTGTAATACCTCTTTAAATTGTTCTTTATTAAAAAATCATCTACAACGTAAACTTGACTTTTTTTTGTATTTAAGCGTATTTATACTCGGCTACTTGCAAATCAAATGTAAAACAACTATTTATAATGGGGAGGAAAGGAGCTATCCAAATATCCAAAGATGTGCACGATTTTCCATTTAGAAAAACGTGACCATGAGGCGCTCTTTGTATACTCATTAAGTCAGACACAAATTCATAGCACATATAAAAACTTGATGAAATATGCCACCGATCCATTATTTATGTTTTTTTTCTAAATACATTTTAATAATAAGAAATTGGTTTAAAAAGTAGAACTTTCAATCACTCTGGGATTTATTAAGGAGCCGGGGCGCCTGGGGTCGAAAGGCGCAGAGGGCGGCGCTCCCTAATCCCTGGCCCGGTCCGGCCCTAAATACATAGATCCATATTTGCCGCTCAAAACTCAGGACGCACATTTGTATATCAACATGAACAACGCTTATTTATCAATCAATGAATAAAAGATCTATTTCACTCAAGCTTTCATATTTATGGCGGCAATTTTTTTAATAAAAAATTAAAAACTAAATATATTGCTGGGTCAGATTTATTCTACAAGATATACACATGCATTGTTAATTCAGCCAAAATTAAAAAAAAATATGTAAACATTTTAGTACCACTTTTTGTATCCGTCATATCACGCCTGTTTAATTTCATACATACATTTAGATAAATTAAAGGCAGTGTCTTGTGGTGTACCCTTTGGCACAATACACTTAGATATTATTTCATTATATTTAGCCTCATCTGACACTCCCATATGCAGTTTTTTCTTTAATAACGTCAGGTTGAAGTTCCCCTGCCTCATTTTGGAAACCCATTTTCTTGGTGAAGCAGAACAGATGTTCCTTAAATTTTGGGTCTTCCAAAAATTCTCCTGCCATCGCTCTCATTACGGTATCATCAGTAACACCAGTTTGGTCGACACATTCATTGTGAATTGCCAATAACATTTCTCTTTGCTCTGGCGTTAGGCCCTATAGGAAATAAATATAATTATTTTTATTATTATTATTTTTTATTATTGTAATGCATATTGTTATTTTGCAATGCCTGTTTATAATAATGTTCATATTCTTCATTGTAATGTTCCCACCCTGTAAATGGTTACCTGTTGGGTGGTAGTATCCAAATAAATAAATAAATAAATAATAAACATATAGTTACTATTAGCTGCAAATATGCTCACATAGCACAGCACAAGACATACTAATATGCGTAGAACATATGAATAAACGGTATATTCATCTTCAAATATACTTTGCATATACTGCATATATCAAAACAGTTTTGGAAAAAAATTGATAAATAAAAGTGTTTTTCTACAAACAAAAAATGGTATTCATTATCACTGCCGGAGTGTAAAATTATTACTTTTAATAAAAATTAAAATAATTTTGAAAATGAAGTTACACAAAAGATATTTTCTAAAAAATAAATAACGTAAATAAATATTTCTTCTAAAATAATAACTAACTATATTAATCTTTGGTGTAAAGTCTAAATATTTTTACATCGAACTGAATAAAACTCACGTTTTAAGATTTTCACAAAAAATTTTTATATTCATATATTTACAAAATATATATAAACATGACAATTGTTTCGCCAACACAGTGGCTTCGTCAGATGTGAGTACTAGACTAGTACTCACATCTGACGAAGCCACTGTGTTGGCGAAACAATTGTCATGTTTATATATATTTTGTAAATATATGAATATAAAAATTTTTGTGAAAATCTTAAAACGTGAAGTTTTATTCAGTTCGATGTTAAAATGGATTTTCATCAAGTAAGGGTCGAATCAATCAACTAAATATTTTTATAAATCAGTGGTAACCTGCGATTTTCAGAACTAGCTAAATGGTTGATTACTTCTTCATAAAATGAAAATAAATCATTTTTCTTCAACTCTGACAAAAAACGTTTTTCTATTGAAATAGGCGATATATTTGACAGGCGGTCGTGAGCTATTGTGTTTCTAGTAAATGTTTTTATGCGTTTGAGTGTTGAAAACGATCGTTCTACAGAAGCTGAGGGTACCGTAATTGTTGACACTAAAGATAAAAGTTTGTACAGTTCTCAGAGACAGCTTTTTAAATTATTATTATGTATAAAAGTAAGCATTTCTTGAGGCGATTTTGAATATGCTAAAAGTTGCTGGTCAGAATACAACACATAGTTCATTTCTAAACGAAATACGGTTAAAAAAAAGGATACTGGTCCATTAGACTGTTAGGAAATGATTTAGAAAACATTATAAAATTATTAGGATTTACTAAATCGAAACATTGCAAAGTATTTAAATCGTAAAATCTAATGAATGAACTATAATGGTGTCTAAAATTTCTGTAAAAGTTTTTTTGTAATATATGTCTGTCCTGTCAGTTATATGTTGTCTTTCTTTTTTAAAACTGTGGCTCATCATCTAATTCTTTAATATTTTATAAAAAACCATTATATAAAGTATTGAAATGTATTTCGTTAGTGCAAAATTCTTTTAATTTAGATATGAGTGAATTAAGTCTATTTTTAAAATATGTTATAACAGTTAATTTATTTTGTATAATTTGGAAAACAACATCTGTTTCAAAAATCATTTTGAAAACCTTTAGAAAAAATATGAAGTTTTTATCCAACAATAACCCTTTTAATCCGCAAGCTGCTCTTAAAATCTGATCGTCATTTAAAAAGTCGGCACATTCCGAAATAAAATTAAAAACGTCAATAAGTTTTTCCTGTATGTCGTTTCATCAATTTGTCACGAGATAAATTCGCAATTATGTAGTTCTTCATACATTTTGCCTTTAATAATGAAGCTAACACTCTCAATTATGTCATTTTGAATTAATTTAGATGTCCCGGAAAAAGCTGTGGTGTTATTCAAAAAGTTCTCTAATTTTGAATCATACGTTTTTAAAAAATCTATTAGCTCCTTGAAATTTCCTTTATTATACGATTCGCGTTTTTCGACATGTCCTCGAAAAGAATTTTCTTGAGAAGATAAATATATAACGGCATCAATTAATCTCTTTAATATTTCCCTACTTTCACGGACATTTTCATTAAAATTTTCTATTTCTCTTTTATGCACAGAATCCAAAAAATTTAAACCTCGCAACAAATTTTGCAAATTATTAAGCTCGGCCCTGCCCCAAATTGAAGATTGATGAGGATTGATCATTAGTAAATAACAAACATTTCCAACAATATATTTTGTTTTTAACTGTTGATGCCGTTAACCATTTTTTTAATTCTTACCTTTTGATAATAACATAGAGAACTAAATCCATTTAACAACAAATAATCCACCACGTCTGGACAACAAGACATGTCGTTGAAAATATTTTCACCTAGAGCACTCATTTTTCAACCACCTGTTAAATATTTTATGTATGTCTATGTTGTTCTCCCACGAAACCACAAATTGCCACTCTCCTTGTTCTATAAACTGTTGTGAGAGAGGGGATCAACGCCCAACTGAAGTGTACATACGCTAGAAAGAGATGGGATGCTAGAGGCTAGCTGCCCTAACGTTACAGATCCAAATGTTTGCGGTTACGCACTATAATTCAAGGTCATGAACAATGTATTGACATGAGGTTTGGCTCGCCGCTAGCCTCAGTTTATCCAAGCAAGCGCGAAAGCGTGATGAGAGACCGGGAAATATGCATACGTGGAGTGGACTATCAGGACTACAATGTTACATGTTTGTAGAAAGGAAATGCAAAAATTTTTTTTTACACTGAACATTAATTAATGAATTATAAACAACATTGATAATAGAGATATACCTAAGTAGAAATTTTTACTTGTAAAAAATATTAGTTTGGAGATATTCTGCATCTCAAAAAATTGTAGAGGAGGCTCAGCCTCCTCTGTCTCCCCTGACCAGCCGCCACTGCTCATGTATACATTTTGTATAAAATGATTCATATTATGTATATTCATGCACATATTTCTTCTACTTTCTGTATTTACAGTGTACATTCAATATTTTTTTATAATTTTGTATTACCTATATCATTATTAACACAATAATATTTAAACACAACACAAACAAATAGTACTTTGCCTAACTAGAATACTCGTACAGCCAAAAGGCCTCGGTCAAGCGTCGAAAATAAATACTTGCAAGTAAAATAATAAAATAAACTAATTTCTAATTAGCATTGTGGGTATCACAAGTGGGAAATAAATTTAATATTGTAATATTATTGTCCAATTCAATAATTGATTATTACTAAACAGAAAAAAAAACATGCCGTTGCATATGATCAAGAATAGAATCAATGTGACAACACAAAGAAAAGTAACAAAGAGTAACAATAATGTTGCAATTAACAATTTAACGTGAAATTAATTAGAATAGTGAGTCGTAAATTTGCACGTAGGGAATATATGATTTTGAAAATACAACAATTTTTATGAAACATCATACAAAATGTAAGTTTTATGAAGCTCAGTTAATGATTTTTGTTAAAGGGCTACATAAATATAAGGACAAATATGATTATTAATTATTATTCCAGTGACTTATTAATTTAAAAAAATTAAATTCTTACCTGCGCTATTGTAAAAATGGCAAAGCACAGAAAAATGTTTATGAAGCAGTTCATTATTTATAACTATATACTATTGTTTAAAAAGTATTGATGTCCATACAAATTCGTTGCCCAATTTATATACAAGTTAATAATAGGTTACCATTTTTTGCCAAGGATTATCTATTTCCTTCGTTAATTAATTATTAAAAATAATAAGTATAATTACTGCTAGAAAAATATAGATTTTGCAAATTGTATAGAATTAAATTAATATTTAGCTATTCAAACTAACAAATTTACTGCGAATTTCTAATAGGCCAATTTAAAAACATGATTAATATTAATGATATCAGAATTATTAGAGGGGTAAGAAAAATGCATTGTAATTGTGTACTGCGTGTTGACCCTAATACTAATAACCTTTTAGTGATTCAACAAATAAAATTTGCAATAGACAATTTTTTAACTAATGAATGATAGTTACACATAAAAAGTGATTATTGTTGTAATTTTTACTTTCTTATACCTAATATAAGGAAGTATAGTAATCGTGATTTTTTTCGACCTCGAGATTGTTACTGATTTATACGTTTTGAACCCTCCTGAATCCATTCTGACTATTTTCCGAATGATGTCTGTCGGTGCGTGCGTGCGTGCTGTGTGTGTGTGTGTGTGTGTGTGTGTGTGTGTGTGTGTGTTGTTATGTGTGTATCCGCGATAACTCAAAAAATACTAAAGGGAGACCTCCCAAATTTGACAGTTAAGATTGTCAACAACATTTTAGGTGACACATTAAATTTGGTGAATGTGGTACCACCAGAAGAGACATAATGAATGAAAGAAGAAAAAGTACAATTTCGGAAAAAAAAATTAAAAATTTTTATTGCTTTTTTGGATGAATCTCGACGAATTATAATGAAAAAACATAATTTTATGGAAAAAAGTCTGTCTGCATGTCTGTAGTATCGCAATAGCAACCACAGTTTTTGAGATAAAGCTTTCAGATTTGGTGCACTTGTTCTAAAGGCCAAAGACAATGAAAAAATTCGGTGATGAGCAAAACTGGCCAGCTGAAATGGGGTCCATTGGGCCCAAACTTTTTTTGTATTTGACTTTACAAAAAAACATTTTCTAGATGAAAGATTATAAATCATGTACACTATATCAATTCAATAAAATATATTTTCCCAGTACTTAAATAACGCTGACGTAAACTGAAATTTTGTACGCATTTGACCTCATAAAATGGGATCAAGATAAATCTGGCAGTTTGACATTTGAAATATCTAATTTAGTTACAAAAATGTCAATGTCAATAAGAAGAAATTCTTAAAATATATGACATTAATTATTATAGACAGTATCGAAGGACGCTGATAATTAATTATTAAAAAAAAAATTATGAAACATTTCAAGGTACGTTTTTAAAATTTAATTGAGGTAAGTGAAGCGTTAAACAGAATGATTTTTTTAGATCAGGATGATATATACTGGTATAAGAAAGTTATGTGCTGGCCACATCAGATATTTCTTATTAGCGAATGATATTAGGCAATAAAAACAAAAGATAAAACAGTATCTTAATTACTTTTAACACTGTTAACATCGATGTCCACCACAAAAGGATCTCGAGGTACCTTTAGGGATAAGTGGCAGCTCGTGGGGTGAAGCGGCTTCACCTTTAAAACTAAAAGAAAATACGAAAATGTTATTACTTATTTTATTATTAACAATGAATTAAACATTAATTTAAAATTTAATAATATAATTATTATATTCATTGCAACGCTAGGGTCCCCACTCGTTTACTTTCCCCCGACTATGACTGAGATAAAATTATATTTGAATATCAATCACTGCACCTAACTAAACTGGATACGCCACTGGTTCATGCGGCTACTGTGAAATTTGCGTGCATTTTATAATTTGTGTTGTAATATAATAATATAAAATAAGATAAAGTGTAAAATGTTTTCTTTAACTGAACTATGTATTTTACTTGAAACACCTTTTTCAAGGTTTAAAGATGCGGCAAAAATGATATTTTGTGCTTAAAGAGACCTGCGCTTATATTAACTATACACGAAACTGTTAATGTTAAAAATACGGGCCAACAACACTACAACAGAAAATTAAAAAATGTGATATGAACAATATCAGAAATTATGTGGATTATGACATTATTTACAAAACTCGTTAGTAACAAAAACTCTGTATGGAATAAAATTCGTTTTGACGAGTTTTTAAATGTTGCACGGCACGGACGTCCACAAACATGAAACGTCTTCAAAACACCTAAAGCACAGAAGAGTACTCTGTGCCTAAAGCACAGACTAAAAATATCTGTGCCTAAAGTGTGCAGTACCTAGTAACAGAACAGACTTACAATTAGGTACAGCAAAACAGGCGAATGATGGCGAGCGATGGGGATGCGCCGTTGACCAAATTTCAAGGTTACCACTCCCCCAGTTAAAGCATAATAACAATAGTGTTGTTAAATTTCCGAAATTTATAAACTGACGGAAACTTTACGAAACGTTTCCGAAATTTTCAGAAATATTGAAATTTATTTGAAACTTTAAAAATTTCACAAATTTCATGGCCTTTGAAAATTTCCGAAACTTTCGGAAAATTTCCGAAATATTTCCGAAACTTTCGCAATTTGGCGCAATTTTTTAAACCGTTAAATGTCAATCTGTAGACGTGTTGTAAAATTTCCGAAATATAAATAATAAAAAATTATATCACTTTAACTAAAAATGTTTATATTAATTTCTGTAATAGAAAATACCTATGAAAATTACTGGAAAAAATTACCTCCTTTCTGTTAAATAAATATTTATTTTGTGTATTAGCATTAACGTTTACTTTAAATGAGGGCACTGGTATCCATTTATATTATTTGTGGCGATGAGGGACTATAAGCTTGTTATTGAAACAGGATAGCTTGGTGGTATTAAAATAATATCCTATTTCTTTGAGCTAACTTGTTTGAATAATAAGCTTGCTCCGTCACTGAAAGCAGACATTGATATCAGCACCCCCAGTCATTTAAAGAAGACGTAGCTGTATTTATAAAATTACATTTGCCATCATCAATAGAATTAAATAAGAAAAAACTGGGGAAAACCAGAATCAACAACTCGCAGCAGTCACAGCAATAATAAAAAAAATACGAATTGATACACGAAATATATGGAAATTACATACGGATAATTTATTTATTTAGAAACTACTTAACATTATCAAAACACATTTTTCTTTAATTGTAGGAACTAAGTTATAAGGGTCATAACTATTTTTTTCACGAGAATTATATGAAATTTTCATGAAATGTTATGAAATCCCCACGAAATTTATGAAATTTTCAGAAATTTTGGAAAATTAAGAAATTTTAGGAAACTCAAAATTTCGGAAATGTTTCAATGTTTCCTACTGAAATTTTGCCCATGAAACGTTTCGAAATATCCGTTTCGTTTCGTTTCATTTCCATGAAAACGTTTCCTTACTCACAACACTAAATAACAAATGTGTTATTCAGAGGCGTTATACAGGGTGTCCGGAAATAACACCCAAAAATATGAAGAAAAGTTCATATAATATATAATAATAATAATAACACCACATGTAATTACAACCCCCTTTATCCCTGAAGGTCTGGAATGACTTTGTGCGGGAGAGGGTTACACATTAAGAGACAACGGACACACATCCAATATCCGAGTATACTGAGATTAATTTCTCTTTCCGAAAAAATCCCAGTTCCTCGACCGAGAATCAAACCCTGGACCCCGAAATTTCGAGGCAGGTACGTTACCTCTAGACCACGGAGCCATATTAAGCATACTAGAGTGATGAACTTTACCACATGTACGAAATTACATCTCTCTATAGTAGCAGTAGTTTAAAAAACAAAATCAGGAAAAACAATTTTTTTATACCATCTTTGGAGAGGCGTAGCTCCGTTAGGAAGGATTTCCGGACCTCCCGTTCATATGAATTTGTCTTCATATTTTTGGGTGTAGAACCACCCACCGAAATATTCGAACGTTATTTCCAGACACCCTGTATACAGGTTGTGTACTGAATGATTAGACATAGGTCTCTTAAATGGCAACGTTACAATGTAAACCAGAGGCAGGCAAGTCGTCGCTCATCAGCTAGGATAGCAGCAGTGTTGTCGATTGACGGATAATTATCAGATTTGCGGATAATCTGAGATGGTGGTGGACAGTTTTCGCACCCTGCTAAAGATAGAATAAAAGACGGGATAATTTGAATCTGTCTTGCGTTTTAGTAGGAAAAAAATAATTACTAATTATTTTGAATTTGGAAACATGGTTGCAGCTTGCGGCACAACAAGACTCTTGGAGCCCGTTCGAAAATAACCAAAGTGTAACCCAGAGTGTCATTGTATCCTTGTCTACATTAACTCTTTAGAAAGGAAAGAAGTCATACTCCAGTAAAAATTATATCATTTTCGAACTTAGCCTTGATTTAAAATGTTTTTAAATATTACCAATATGAGAATATGAGAAGTGGCTTACGGATTATAAGAAAAAACTATTTTTTATTTATTCTGATAGAAATAAAAACAACATTTCTAGCAGAGGGATGATGAAAGGCGAGAGCCGCGGTGATCCAGGGTCTTGTCGGTCTAAGCACAGCATATATACACTGAGGGAAGTTTTTTTGCAGTGACAGCCAAAAAATCAAGCTACAGCAGCAAAAAACTCTATTTGAATAGGCGCCAGCCAAGAATTTTGCTAGGGCAGTAAAATTCGTTTTGCTAAAGTTACTTTACTGCTACAGTAAAGTTACTTTTTAAAATATTTTTTATCTAGCCACCGAAAATAAACATTACTGTTATAGTAAAGTCATATTAGTGTGGCAGTAAATATATTTATTAGCTAAAGTAAAATATCTGGCTACGATAGAGTTAATTATTTTCACTTACAGCAACATTTTTTTATTACCGCTCCATAATTTTCCTGGTATTGTAGCAAAGAGTTTTGCTACCATAGGGAGGTTTTTCTACTACTGTAGTTAATTCCTTTTTTATTGCAGCATATATACTTTCCTAATTTAGTAAAAAAATTAGCCTGTCCCAGAAAAGAGAATCTGTCATGTCAAAAAGTTTTAGATCAGTACAGTAGAATTTCTTAATTAGAAAAGAAAGGTCATTTTACTATTATTAAAAAGTATATCTGCTGTGGGAATAAACATTTTTGCTGAAAAATGTTTGTCTATTTAGGAAATTTTCTCGGATAGAAATACATCTATATTTCATGTTTTAAGGAAAATAATTTTGTTATAAAGTTATTTAGTTTTTATCAATTTGTGTTTGTCTTTGCCAGTTTTCTTAATTATCATCCACGCAATTTTTTTTATGAAAAATATTTTTCCTCAAAAAAATTTCAAAATTTACGAAAATATGCATTATTTCTAGAGCAATTTTTAATGCCATCATGCACGATGGCACAAAATGCTTCTCTCTTTAAAAAATTTCCTCCAGAATATATTCATGTTTTTCTAAATTTTTACATTTTTCGAGAAGAAATAATTTTTTTATTAAAAAAATTGCTTGTATATCATAATTATGAAAACTGGCAATTACAAATTAATACTAATTGATAATAAAGTTACTTTATAACAAAACTATTTAAATATAATTGTATTCGAGAAAATTTCATAACATTTATGAGCCACCTCTTGTATAGTTTTCAACAAAAAAATATTTATTCCTAAAATAACATTAAAATGCACATTCTTGTCTAATTAGAAAAATCTACTATTAGTGATCTCAAACTCTCAGACACAATAAATTTCTGTAACAGACCAATATTTTACTACAGGTGTACGAATTTTTGTTTGTAATTTAAATTAGGCTTTAAAGATTTTTATGTATTTGAGCAAATCAAACAAATAAACCCAGTGAGGGGTTACCTTAGATACCAGCAAAGTCACGTATTGCAAAAACTTCAACTACTTCCAGTTGACACTTTGTCTGTCATCATTCTCACCATCGGTGAATTTTGTATGTCCCTCACTGGGAAGAACTTTCTTTTTTAAGAAAACATTTTTTTTACAAACAAGACGATATAAATGAATAATGAAAATAAAATTTCCTAAACATATAACTGCAAGCAAAAACTGGTTTATCCTGGAAGGCACTGATAACAATGGTCAAGGATTTGCATAATGAATAAAACCAATTTAAAAAAAATAAACATTTATTCTGATAATAAATTAACAGACCTCTCTTTAAAATTAAAAATTTAGGAAACATATAAAACGTTAGGTAATACAATATTGCATTCATCCTATAACTTCTTAAATCTAAAGAAACCTTTTGCAAAAAAAAATAATAATAATAAACTGAATTTAAAATCAGTCGTCTTTTTGCCCTGGCAATTTTTAAAACTGCTTTGAAATCTCATCAGCTATTTGCAAAAAATCAAACAAATGCATAAAAATTCATATGTGGCGATTGGTCCAAGTTAACACTTGCCTATATTTTCTGTCATCACTTATAGTCTATTGGTTTTGTAATTTTCATAATCATGCATTTGTCTGATTTTTGCGAATATTTTCACAGGAAGAAGAAGCAATCACAGCTACAACTGGCCTCCAGGAAACATTACATTCAAAATTTTTAACAGAACTAGTCAAAAACACTTTATTTCAAAAAAAATTTTTATCTAATTTTTTACATTTCAGTACTTCCTTTCTTTGTTTTTTGTTGATTTTCAGTGCTTTTAAATTAGTTTAGTATTTTTATTTGAATTTAACTCGGTTTAACTATTTTCTTATAAGATCGGCTGATTGTCACCAAATATAAATAAGTTCCTAAATTGCAGTTGTCAGTGCTTCTATATCCATCGCAGAAAATATGTACCTTAACTAGATTTATTTATGCCAATAAAAACAAACCAGTACGGTATATCTCCGCATGGATGGGGTTTACAAAAGGACAAAATAGGTACCTACTAACATTTTTAACTTTTCTAAAAAAAGTCATTCTTTATAAAAAAAATTTGCTTCTTAAAAAAAATTTCATTTACGTTGAGAAATTTTAGTTTTTTATAAAGGGTGCTCAAAAATTACAAAAACATGAAATTAGAAGTATGAAGAGTAAACTTCTCTAATTTTTAGAGGAAAATATACAATAAAAAATAAAAGTTGTTTAATATTTGGTAAGCACCCTACCTATGTAAATAAAATTTTTTCGTTGAATATTTGAAAAACTAGAGGTAATAAGAGCGTTATCATTTTTATCGTATTCTTAAACCGCCAGCTTCGTCACTCCGCTACTCCAGATAAGTGAGTAGGTATTTTGGAATAAAAAAATTGGACATTATAATTTTTTTATTGATGACTACTTATATAAGATAAGTGGCCACGAAAATTATTTAAAAAAATTCTCCTGAAAAAAAGTGCTGCCCCCTATACATACGTACATTAAAATAAAAAAATAATGATAAGTAAAAAAGCTAGATTCAATGTCAGTTGCGCCCACCCCCTTTTCAAGAAAAAATATATAATATGTAATCCGGTAAGAAAGGAATAGCCAGAAAAGATTAAATACATCCGCGCTAATATGTTTAAAAACTTTAATGTGATTTAATTGTCAATTTACAAAAAAACAATATAATATTTATTTGAAATCTTGAATTTTGATCGCTCATATCATGTTTGAAACAACTTTTTGATTTAACATTTCACGCCAAAATAAAAAATATAGTTTATTATTAAAAAATTCTAACTTAAATGTTGTCAACGTGAGTCATATTTTCTGATGAAGCAAACATTTTTATATAGATTGACTGTCCATTCGTGGACATATTGTAGGTATATTGAGAAAAAACTGTCAGACTAATGAATCCAGTGTAAAACAATGACCGAACAGATTAGAAAGCAGTAGATGAGACGTCAAATTGTTTGTTTTAAAGTAGAATTATTTTTAATTATAATCAATAATCATTAATCATACACCACTAAAAAAAAAATGCAAAGGAGAGACCAAGATCGTTTTGTAAACAAAAAAGTTAATCTCGCTAAGCCATACATGCATCTGCGTAATCTTAGGTCCTTATGTAAGTTGAGATTGAATATTAATTTTGTTAGTATGAAAGCGCCGATATATAGATTGAATTGACGTCGCGGTTTAAAAAACCAGTAGCAAAAAAAACGACTTACCAAAGTTATCTGCGATTTATTTATAACACAAAAAATAATGGTTAGATTATGTTGTCTGTAAGTCACTAAGTCTTTCAATTTCACTTCGTATAATAACATAAATAATACACACTATTTGAATGCACGACGCCACAAGGTTTAGCCTTTAAATCCTAGCGAAAAAATGGATGCAAAGAAGCAACAAATCCAACTTTCGATGTGCACACCTAGATCGAAGTTGTCCGATTGGTGTTGTGATGGCGTAACTCAGCAAAAAACTTTGCTATTCTGGAAAAATTTTTATCTATCACGGTAATCTTTTCTTTATATTTTTTTTCTTTTTAATGGTAGCTAAATACTTTAGTGCTCTAGTAAAGCAAATAATATAGGCTGAAAAGTACTTTTTAAGAGCTAATAAAAACACGCAGTAAAGTGATTTTTTCTGATATAGTGAACAGATATTTCTAATCTAAATAAAATTATTGCTACGCTAGCTAAAAAAATCATAGCAAAGAATTCTTTGCTGGGGCTTTTCTCAGTGTATGCTGTGGTCTAAGAGAGAGAGGTGATCTACTAGCATTCTCTCGACCACATGTCTTACCACGGCCGTCATTTATTATATTGTTTGACGATACCATACTAAAATTAGCAGGTCTTCATAAGTATGTAAAGTGTTTGTTGTAACTAAAGCAAGTATTTAAAAAGACCGTTTTTTTGTGAAATCTCAAAAAAATGGTTTTTCCTGGATTAGTGTCAACCATATATGTAAATATTACTATTTTTAAAACAAAAAAAAATCGGATAGTTAAGTGGGAAGGTGGATTTTTTCATCTTCAGCCAGAGGCAACAATAGATAGCAGAGAATTTATTTTCCATCTAGCCGTCGTCGTGCAATTAACAGTAGAACAAGAAAAAATTCAAATTAGTTCTGAGGTTGCTAATAAATATAGCGAAATGTCGACTAATTAAAAAAGTAGTTTTTCTGTTTTAATTAGCCTGGCCATTCCCACAAGTTGTAATATTAATATATAGCAGGTGACTATACTATATTCAAGAAAGAAATGACTTATTCTCTATAACTATTGTTCATCCAATTTTCAAGAAGTGTTTTGCTTGAGGCGCTAGGACGGCAATACAGACAGGGGTGGGAGGGGCTTGCGCTCTCTCTAGCCATTACCTGGGCACGCCACTGCATGCAAGTGGCATGTACATACTTTGTCAATATGGAACGCGTGTGGCTTATTGAACACTTTTCAATATTAACAATGACGTAGTTTTCCACGGAACACCAAAACACTATACACTGCTCTCGACGCATTTCGCCAACCAAGTTGGCATCATCTGGAGCTGATTAAAACAGTTTTAATCATCTCCAGATGATGCCAACTTGGTTGACGAAACGCGCGTCGAGTGCAGTGTATAGTGTTTTGGTGTTTCGTGGAAAACTCCGTCAGTGTTATCTTCACATCAAAGGTTCCACTCCAGGACTTTTCAATATTCACTGTATATCCACTACCGGTAGAAGGAACAGGTTAAATGTTTAATTTAAAATAACTTATATTAGGTGACCGGTTAATTTTGAAACGGATCTGTGAGGAACCGGTCGAGATCGGTGTATTCACGGGTGAATATTGAAAAGTACCGATTATTACTTATAAAACTTCTAAACGGAGCAAAATATGGAAACTCCTCAATTGACAAAAATGTTTCCAAATTGATTAGCCATTCCAAATGAATAACCAAAATTACCAGTGGCGTAGTATAAAAGAGATTAAGGGATTTAAACGGAACAAAACATTGAAAATTTTCAATTGACACAAATGTTTCCAAATTGATTAGGCATTCCAAATGAATAACCAAAATTACCAGTGGCGTAATATAAAAGTGATTGAGGGGTTTAAACTATAGATGAACTCTAAAACTATGAGACCCCAGTATATCTAATTTATATTAAAATAGCTACTAAATATTGCTTATGAACTGTTCAACAAGTATACAAAATATCAATATCTAAATTCGTTTGAGATAAAAAATGAATTTAAAAGAAAAAAATTCAGCTCCCCGCATTTCTGAAACCGAACGATATACGATGCATGTGTATATATAGTGGATATAGAGACGTTTTTTCAAAAGAAATTTGAAATAATTCAAAAATGATTTAGTTTTTTAAACATACATAGGCGTAGAATATTTTAAGAAAAAAAGGGGTCGTGTTCCCTCTACCAGTGGTCATATTTTGATAACACATATATTCCGTTTTTTTTTTTCAGATTCCACCTAACTATGACTTGCAAATGTGGAATAAATATATTAAAAAATGCAAAAGTTATGCAATAAAAATATAAAAAAAAATTTAAACTAAGCGCTTATGAAAAAAATTTCGTAACACAAAAAACACTCATTTTTTAAAAATCTATCGACTATTTAATTTTCTATATTTAAAACGGTCACACCCTACGTTATACATTATATATATTTTTTACATTTTATAAATAGTAACGGCCTTAGTTTCAGCTGAAAATATATTTTTTATCACCAGTTAGTGGTCACAGTAGAATTTTTGGGGTTTTTTATAAAAAAAAATATTTGGGACGCCACTCAATAAGTAATACATTTTTTTAAATCTTTCTTAAAATGGATGATATAATTTATTGATGATATCTTGCATCAGATAATATCATGTTAAAATCGGTCCTGATAATAACTTTAGAAATCTGATGCAACCTTATTTAATAGCTAGTCTACGATTTTTTTCTGTTCTGTGTCTACGATTCTAACTCACATTCAAATCACCATTGGCAACACTGAAAAGTTTCCAAACAAAAGGTACTTTCGAAAATTTTACCAGATCGTACTATTTGAAAGCCATGAACATCTTCTCTGTTGAATAATAAGGCACCTAACAGTAAACTTGTTAGAATATCAATTTGGTCGTGTTTTGGTTTTCAGTAATATAAGGTTAGGTGAGCATTCTGCTTCGCATTTTCATTGGTAAAGAAATAATTTCGAACGAAGCGACGCTGTTCAACTCTGTTCCATTCAATGTAAATGCGATCTCAGTCTGCAAATTTGCAAGGAATGGGTTATGTATTAGGTGTATTCTTTTTACCACTAATCTAAATAGTTTTACGGTTACGGAGGCTATATCAAAAGAAATTATTCTTTTATTTACGCCACGCATCCATAAAACCACTTAGATTAGCTGAGATTGGTGGTAAAAGAATACACCTTGTTTAAACTTCAAACTGACAGGGTCACGTGACTGACACAGATGGAGGGTATTATCCATCCAGTATGTTTTTCGTAACTACCTTATAGTTAAATTGGCATGTTGGCAATATCAAGGCTCAAAATATTTGGCAACAGTGGTAGTAATCAGCTGTTGTTTCGACGTTTCGACAGCTGTGTTTTATTTTGGACAAAGACTTGTGGAGTAAACAAGCGTAATTAAAAGGCGTGATTGTTTATGACACTCTATCAATTTTCAATCCGTTCATTTTAAAAACAAAATGTTAACGCTTGAAGTGGTACCTGAACGTTCTTTAGGCTGTGAGCAATGGGAGTTTGTAGTGGGTAAGTGTCACTTGTAAATTTTATTTTTGTTCTGTACTGTGGTACTCAAATTTCGTGTTGAAATATTATGGCATTTATTAACTATATATTAGGATCAATGTCGATATTGGTTTACAATATGAAATGATTATCAGTTATTTTATTCTTAAATAAATCAAGTTCTTTAGCAAAAAAAATATGATTTATTGACTGTTTACTTTTTGGTTTTCTTTGGTTTTAGCTGTTTTGTTATTACTCATTTAGTAAATTACTTATTATCTCAAAGCATTTTAAAAACTTGTTTTCCTTTCAAAGTTATGTAATATTAGAAAAATGTTTCATATCTGTAGAACTGTTATTGAGTATATTAATAAAACTTAATTATTTCTGTAATTGTTTATATTTATAAAATGATGGGTAACATACCATCCAATTAATTGTTATGATTTATTAAATTTAGGTATGCATTTTTCACAAGCCGTTGCTATAATACAATCTCAAGTTGGAGTCATCAAAGGTGTTCAAGTTCTCTATAGTGACACTGTAAGTAAAACTTGAACAATAAAAATAAAATATAATAATATATTTGCTTGTAGAAACCATTAGAAGTAGACTTAGTCATAAATTTACCCCAAGATGGAATAAGACTTTTCTTTGACCCAGTATCGCAACGACTCAAAATCATTGAAATATACTGTATGAAATTAGTTAAGTTAAAGTATTGGTAAGTATGATGGTTTTGTATTATTCAGACAGTTCAAAAAAAAAAAAATTCGATGCAACATTTAATTTTTCATCAGTTGAAGGAAATACATGTTTGTTCTATACATGATTAAATCTATGTATCAACAGATAGAAATTTCCAAAATATGATTTGGATGGCCACTCAAATGCAAAAGAGTACCTGGCATTGTATATACTTATGTAAGGCATGCTGCCTGTTGTTTATTCAAACAAGATTATTTGAAATGTTCATTAAATATCTCAGTGAAATTATAAAAATAAAGCTTTGTTTGGTTCAAAATCAGCTTTAGTCCTTATATGCAGAGTATATAAAAGGTTGTGTACCAGACGGGATCCACCATAACTGAATGTTTCTTTTGTAATGAAAGTTACTTCATTATTTTTGACATGCGAATCATCAAGAAATGATCTCATTTAAATAAGAGAATTCTATTTTTACTTATGGTTCTAGTAGTGGTGAGAGTAGAGCTAAAAGATATTTACTTAGTTTCTTGCAAAATACTAAATTCAGTTGGCAATGGCAAAGGCTCGGTGGATTTAGCTGACTATCGTTGGTTATTCATTATAAATTACCCACCCCCTTATCACTGTTATTATTGCCTATAGAAAAAAAAGTTTTAACTAAAAGTTGTATGGTTATGACTGAATTTTGTTAAAATGCTATCGAAAGTGCAGATTTCAGGGGATACAAAAAAATAATATTTTTTTTAAATGGGATACCCT
Source organism: Rhamnusium bicolor (assembly GCA_029963845.1). Taxonomy (NCBI): domain Eukaryota; kingdom Metazoa; phylum Arthropoda; class Insecta; order Coleoptera; family Cerambycidae; genus Rhamnusium; species Rhamnusium bicolor. Next base: position 149,258 of record JANEYF010003767.1, read on the forward strand.
ATATATTATTAAATTTTTGGAAAAAATCCTTTGTTCCTGATTTCAAGAATATACCATATGTTACCCCTACCATACACCGTTTTTGAGTTATTAATCGTTGAATATATTAGTTAAATTAGTTACTGTAAATATGAAAAAATTAACATTATTAAGGTGAGCTATGAAAATGACAGCTATTATGTTTGATAAGTGACATTTCTTTAATGAAATAATCAAAATGGTTTACAGTGAGGAAGAAAAAGTCCAAATATTTACTTGTTATATACAAAATAACAAAAATAAACGTGCAGCAAAAAGAGCATATAAGTTGTTGTATCCAAATCGTTCAACACCATCAGAAAATATGTTCAAAAATATTTACCGAAAGGTGAATAATACCTCCAGTTTTAGTAGAAAAAAGCGTGTAGTTCAAGCAAACCAGGAAGAACAGCTAGATATAGTGCTTCATTTCGAAGGTAAGCACATCCATATTTATTCAGCGAATAGACTTTTTGCAACATTGTATTATTTTTTAGAGAATTCTGAATGTAGTATAAATAATGCAGTCGAACAATTAGGTAAAAGTTATTCCAAAATCCAACATACGTTAAAAAAATAACAGCTACAGACCATATAAAATTTTACCCGTACAAGTTTTAACAGAGGCTCATAAAAGGAAAAGGCTGGACTTTTGCCGCCAGATGATTCAAAAATTGGATGAAGATCCTGATTTTTTTACTAAAATATTATGGACTGATGAATCATCCTTTTCTATGGCAGGAGTTTTTAATAGGAAAAATTGGGAGGTCGTGGGAAAACAAGTACAACAGAAAAAGATTGGGAAAACAAATAAAAAATCGGGAAGAAAAACTGTTAGCGTTTGGTGTGGAATTTTCAGAAACAAAATTGTTGGGCCTATATTTTATGATTATACTTTAACTGGAGTTACCTATCTGGAAATAATTATCCCAGAAGCAGAAAATATTCTTTTGCAGAATTTTCCGGAAGCCGAACTTGATAATATGATTTGGATGCAGGATGGTGCAACTCCGCATAGTGTCCTACCCGTTCGAGATCATTTGAATAATGTATTGCCAATATGGATAGGGAATAATGGACCTATTAAATGGCACCTAATAGTCCGGATTTGACCCCTATGGATTCATTTTTTTGGGGATTTTTAAAAGACCATCAATAATAGTAATAATAGTATTCAAGTCATTAAAGACAGGATTCGACTTGAAATAAACAATCTGAATGTAAATAATGAAGCCATTTCTGGTGCAATTATAAATATAAGAAGAGATTATCAATTATGCATTGACAATAATGGTGGACACATCGAACCTTTTATGAGTTATCATTTATTTATATTTAAATTTCCTAGATAAATCTTTGTTATCTATTTTGTATAAATATTTGGTTTTTTCCTTCCTCACTGTAAACCATTTTGATTATTTCATTAAAGAAATGTCACATCAAACTTAATAGTTGTCATTTTCATAGCTCACTTTAATAATGTTAACTTTTCCATATTTACAGTAACTAGTTTAACTAAGATATTCGACGTTTAATAACTCAAAAACGGTATATGGTAGGGGTAACGTATGATATATTTTTGAAATCAGGAACAAAGGATCTTTCCAAAAATTTAATAATATACAGGGTATCCCATTTAAAAAAATTTATTATTTTTTTTGTATCCCTGAAATCTGCATGCTACTGTAATTTTGATAGCATTTTAACAAAACTCAATCATAACTACACAACTTTTATTTAAAACTTTCTATAGGCAATAATAACGATGATAAGAGGTGGGTAATTTATAATGAATAACCCTGTACTTGAATTTAAAATTTTTATCAAAAATAGAAAAAATGGAGCATGCACGTCCTCTGAATCACTACCTACATTCTAGAGTACAAAGAGAAATATTTTAATGTAACGACTTTTAAATGGATTAGAATGCCAAAATATTCTGAACTATACAGGGTGTTTTATTTTATTTGGACGGTTTTTAACTTTGATAAAATACTTGTATATTAATTTTATGTTCTCATTTTACATGAAATTTAAACAGTTTTACATAACATATCACTTGTCTAAAATTAATCATTTATGAGCATTTTAAAATACTTGCATTTTATAACAATTTTAACAGTTTAATGCTCATTAGGAATCTGCAAAGAATTTTAACAGATATTCTTTACCATTTCGGAGTTCTGGTTAATATTTTTTTATATCTATAATAACACTTGCACTGACATAAGAAACTTGGTGTACTTTGATAACTAGATGAGAGCCTTCAAGTGCAACATTTAGAAGTTGTCTCTAGGCCTACTAGTTTTGTGGTAACGATAGCCAACTATTTTCCATTGAAAACAAATACAAGTGTCCAGTAGATACAAATCAAGGAGGCTGGGAGTATTTTCTCTAAAATCTAATTCTATGTTAAATTTTGTTCCAAAGAAGTTTTTACCGCATCAAAAAACCTTCACTATTAAGAAGCAGTGATAGCTGAAAGAAAAGTGTAAAAAATATATTTTGACAAATATTACAAGAACGGGAAGTGATATCGAAATGGAACCGTCTCTCAAAAAACGAGATAAAGAATGTATGATATATTTCGCTCTATGAAATAGGCAAAACCCCCTGATTATAAGCAGTTTGGGACACATTGTACATATATTTTTCTACAACCATCATTGAAAGTAGGTTTTCCCCGCTGCCAGTTGAGAACAGAAATTTGGAAGTTTGCCGCTGGGCGAGCGGAAAATTCATTGCCGCTCACTGAGCGGAAAGTGAGTTCTAATAGAGTACAAAAATAAAAAAAATTTACATCTTAGAAACAGTCCAACATGACTAACTAGAACATGAATGTGCTTATAGCAAAGTTCACACAAGGAATATGGAAACTTGAGCATTTTCATTTACTTTTTGGTCATTTTTGAAGCGTTGTAGAAAAAAATCTTGTGTGAAACTAGAGCGGAAAGTATCTTTTCAACCCTCGCATTTCTATGTTTGAACTAAAAAGTATTACTTACCGCTAGTTACAGGAATAGTTATTTTTGGTAAAATAACATTATGAATGCTTACTTTTCATTCTTAAAATTAGTTTTTTATATAATATATGATATTTCTTATTCTCAAGTGGGCAAAGCTTACTAGTTTAATTTGTTTTAGTGGTTTATCATTTAATTCACCTGAAGTTTTACCTTCGATTGAACAAATAGAGCATTCCTTTGGAGCGACACACCCCGGAGTTTATGACTCTGAAAAACAACTCTTCATGCTAAACTTCAGAGGGCTCTCCTTTTATTTCCCTGTTGAATCGAAATTTCAAAGTGGAAGTACACACAACTTAGGATCTCTTCAGTTTCCTCCAGGAAACTCCCCATTAGTCTCCAGATTAGCCATTTACTGTGGCTCAAATGTGGATCAAGCTTATGCTCCAGAACAGCCACTGTCGTGTTATTATGGCCAGTTGTATTTGCAAAAAGCTGAAGTTTTAAGAGGAGAATCATATACAAAGGGTTTAAAATTACATCTTTTAACAGGTAAAATTGTATATGTAAATCATTATATATAGCAGTGTGGTAGTAAAATTTGGAATAAATTCAGTAAAATTGGTAATAACAGGTTTTTGGAAAATCACTCAACGCCGTGTATCTATTTTCATTCAACATTTTTTTTAAATAAGAACCAACATTTTTTCCCCTCATTTTTCACAAAAGCAGAAAATTTTGTTTCTGAAATTATAATATTTTTCATAGGTTACATAACTGCTGAGAAGTTTTTTCTTACGTAACCTATGGAAAATATTGTGGCAACAGAAACATTATTTTCAGATTTTATTGAATTTATTCTGTACCTTATAACTGTATATTTTATGTAATATATCAGCTTCCATAAATATTGCTGATTATATTATTAGGAGTCCTGGTACTCCATGACTGGTGACAATGTATAGAGAATATTGTCTTGCATAATCAGTAGAGCGTGGCGAATCTAACGCTGGTCATAGACGTATGTACTTAGGCAACTCTACATATATGTGCCTATGTAGCAGATGTAATTAAAATCTCTGCGAACCCTATTCCAGTATGCAGTAAGCAAGTATGTATTTCATTATAAAAATAACAGTGCCACAGCGGGTTGGTTTAAGATTTACGTCTTACATTTTTAAGCATATAAACAAACGTTAAAATCTAAAGTGTAATGACACTGATCTCTTGTTGGGTATGCAATGTAACGCAGGTATTGACAGACATACAATTTGCAACACACGAAATTAAAAAAAAAAAAAACAGTTTTTATATGCGACTTTATATTTATGTGTTGTGTATGTAATATATATCCACTACATATATTTAGGCAGGGAAGGGTCCACAGGGACCCACTCACAAGAACATATATTTAGGAAAGAACGGTTTAGAGCATTTTGGAAAAAATTTGTACCAAATTGCTTCCGAGAGACAAAACTCGCCTAAAACAGTGGTTGATAGAGATAACTTTACTCCTTCGAAACATTCGTGTGTCTGTAAGAAACATTTTAATCCTGACGATTATGTGTTACCAAAGGAGTTTACTACAGAAAGTCGTACGTAATAATCATGTAAATTCGTTGTTTTCATCATACTCATTCTTGATATAACCTAACTTTAATGACATAAGACACTTCTGATATGTACAATAATTTTCCTACTGAGCAAGTAAATTACTACTTTCCCCTTCTGCCATCACTGGTTTAAATGTTTTTCAGCTAATTTTTATAAAAATTACTAAAAACTAGTGTTACAAAACCATATATAGTAAACATTAACGTTCAGTGATATTGACCTTTCCGTACCTAGCACCTCTCATGGTGAATTCAAGCACGTTAGCCCTATTGCTGAAAAATATATACCCAAATTTAATGCATGTAACTTGCCTTGTTCATTCCTTGCTTGATTTGGTAGCCAAAGAAATTCAACGAAATTATCCGAAGTTAATGCATTATTTGTAAATACCAAACAAATATTTATGAAAGCCTCTAAATGGGTTACAAGTTTTAAGTTGGCTTGTCCTCACATACAACTTAGATCGCAACCTATTTTAACACATTGGGAGACATAGCTAGTAGCAGTTGGATACTATCATGAGTATTTTCAACTAGTAAAGTGAAAGAGAAGCAAGTGCGAATACTTGTGATTCACAACAATTATTATAAAGTGGCATTGGACAGTATTCAACTATTAGAAAATTCTTCATTCATTAGAAGAGTCCTTAAATATAATTCATAATGTACAAAATAAATTACAAACTCTAAAAGATGAACCTGGTATGCAAGTGAGTAAGTAGTATGATGACATTTTAAGTAAAAATGTGGGATATGAAACATTATATAATATTAGTCAATTATAATGAGGGACATCCTACAAGTGATTTAGAAAGTTTTAAGTTTGCAAAATTTTATGTCAGTAGATGTCGAAAGATATTTTCCTTTTTATACACGTGTTTACCCTATAAAGGATATCTTTTTCAGCAGAAAACATAGAAACTGTGTTACTTTTGCAAATGTTCGTCGATGCACAATCTTAGCTATTGTTCACTATTGTTTACACGTAAAAGGTAAACAGAGTTACTTATTTCATCATCTGCCATAATTATCGGAAACAGGTATTCATTTGGGACACTACTGAAAGCAGTCTGATTTGCCACGCTCTAATAGTTAATATTGCATTTCGCAAGGTCTTAATTTTTTTAGCCACTGGTGTAGGGTTAACTAACGTTGGTTATCAAACACATCAAAAATTAAATTTGTCATTTTTTAAAAAAATTAAATGAAGTGAAATCATTAAGTAGATACCATATATGTATGTGTATATATTTTTTAAATATATGATTCCATATAAATGTAATGAAAGACTTGTTATAGGTACAAACAGCCGTTTAATAGACGCAATGAAACTGCAATTTGAACGAGAGATTCTCTTAGGCCACTCTGCACAAGACGTGGCTTCTGCTTTGGGAGCACCATCTAAGGTATTTTATAAAAGTGAAGATAAAATGAGGATACATAGTCCTAATGCCCATCGCAAAATAACTGCCACGAAGAGCGATTACTTTTTTAACTATTTTACGCTAGGTTTGGTAAGTATACGTTTACGGTTATTTTTGTTATTTCATTAAAAAATTCTGAGGTCTTTGACTGAAAAGTTATTTTTATAAAGCAAATCAAATGAATCGAATATATTTTGTATTGTTTAGGATATTCTTTTTGATGCTCGCTCCCACTTTGCAAAAAAAATTGTATTGCATACCAATTACCCGGGACACTACAACTTCAATATGTACATGCGATGTGAGTTTGAACTGTCATTGGATGGAACTGATATTACGGCATATAGTCATTGGAATGATATATGCAAGAAACTCACACCTAGTGAACGACCAGTAGTTTTAAACAGAGCAAGCTCCACAAATACTACAAATCCTTTTGGAAGTACACTGTGTTATGGATATCAGGACATCGTGTTTGAGGTACGATATATATATTGAGGTGATTAATAGACCCACAAAAAAAAATAGCTGTGGTCTATTTCCGCTATGGAATGAATTTAAAAAATAATGTGCTTTTTTTTTTTTTTTTTTTTTTTTTTAATTGTTATTAACTGGAACGAATAAAGTGACCCTATGGGTTGATGTTATTCATTCTAACTCCCATGGGCCGAAAGCCTTTGGCTTTATGCTTTTCGTAGTCGTGTCATATGTTCTGTACTTAATCTGACCTAATAGGATCATAATTGATCAACTTGTGTTGTAGTAATAGTATCGATGATATTTTACACTATAAATCAAAACAGAAATTAGAGCATATTGCTAATTATTAGTCATCATCAATCAATTAAATACAAGAATATTTATAGATTTCTTTTTTTGTAGTTTGGGCCCTTACTATTAATATGTTGATGTTTGCTCAATATGCGCATTTACTACTGAATTACAAAAAATTTGGTTACTGACATTACTGTGACATTTATTCCGATTAATTTTTTTCATATATTTTCCTAAAACATTTTTTTTTAATTGATATTTATAAGCTACATCTAACAAAATGGTAAAAATAATTCACAATTTTCTAAGAGTGGAAAAATTCTGAATATTAAATATCTATATCTTAAAATTTAAAAAATGTAGATATAGGTACTATTTTATCCTGTGCTTCCTCCAACTCTTGTTTTATTAGTAAAGTAAAAAGTATAAAGTTGAAAAATTAAATAATATAGACCATCGACTCTATGTTTGATTTTTTTCAAATACCTAAATTTATCATGGGCATAGCCCACTAAAAAATATGATCTGCAACATTCTAACAAATTATAAAGGTATAACATTATTTAAGTTTTAGGGATGTTATGTATTGTTAATTTTTATTTGATTTGACATATAACATGAACATATATGTAATCAATTAACCGATCTATTCAAAATATCTTTTTCTTTCATTAGGTACCTTCACACCTCATCATATATTTTTTTCATAATTTCTTTTTCGTTGGTGACCTAGAAAATAATAAATTAGAAGTTTACGTTTGGCAAACTGAAGATCGAAACGTATTGGTTCGTATCCCAACATTTACGCTTAACACAAGAATACTGATTGTATAAATATTGATTATCATCCGTTTGGGTTTCAATACATTCTTGAACTATTTTTTATTTCCACATAATGTGCTACTTCCAAGGTTTCTTTGTTTCTGTAACTATGTTCTTCTTGGATTCTTGTTTTCTGAAATAGAATTAACTTGGTATAATTTAGTTTACAATTTCTTATCAAGTCACACTCAAAATATAAATTACAAACATGGTAATTTTTATATAAATTTGAGGGCTCCATATTCATTATATCATCTCTGCCAGAAGCTAACGTCCACTGCAACATTACTTCTGTTTGAGATTTGGGAATTATTGCTAGACAGGGTTATTTGAATGGGCATTCAAACGGAACACTTCTTACCTTGACCTTTACCAATTTTTCAAAAGGAAAATAAATTATTCCAAATTACTTAAAAAATATACATGCAAAAAAAAAAGTACCTTAAAAATGTAGATACACATGTAAGAAACAAAAGACCTACCAAAACGTGCAGAAAATATATATTTTTGGCTGGCAAACAGTAAAATATGTGATAAACGTAAAAATATTGAAAAACTGAAAAATTCAATCTTCTCAGTAACAAGATAAAATAAATCAGGAATCGTTTGTAAATCACAAATATTTTAATTAATTCAATATCACAAGAATTATCCATGTATCAATGCGCTCTCTAAGGTTGGCACTGGTTTTATGATCGAAGGGTAAGTTCAGTAAGTATAGAATATTGAAGCTGCAACAGAAACATCCCGTGATATTATAAAAATGTTCACTTTTTCTTTATAAATTTATATATCTCTTAAAATTATACTTAACATTTAATATACTTTGAGTAATCACCATCTATAGGAGGGATTATTGCTATTTTAGCTTTTGACTTTCACGCATATACATTGCTTCTAATTCATTATTATACCTTCAATGGTAGCATGTAGTACTAGGCGATCAGGGCCACGAAACTTATTTCCCACCAATTCAGGAGTGTCCATTCTGTGTAACCCTATTCATGTGTTATTTGTCTTATTTTTGGGTGAGGAATCTCCGCATAAGCGGTGGCACATGTTTTTTGAAACATCCTCTATATTAATTTGTCTGCTGATCACAGATAAATGAGGAACATTTTTAAACAATCACTTTCTCGGCTATTTGCCATGATGGATTTTGAATAATAAAAAAAGATAGTTATAATAATATCTATAATATTTGTACTTTTATTTTATTTCAGGTCATGCCTAATCATTATATAGCTTCTCTAAGCATTTATGGAGATGGTAGGCCCTATGAAAATGATTCTGCAAACGCGTGACAGAGGCTATCTGCCACCTACCTCATTCTGACAAACAGGTACTGGCAACCCCAAAATAATGTCATTTGTGCAAATGCTTCTTAATGTATATGCCTAACTGTATAATTTTCATTTAAATTATAGTCGAACCTAGTATATATATAAAAAAAATAAAACACAAAGGATTACAACAGAAGTGGATGTGGAAAAAAAATAAGACTAGGTATAATTTATTTCAAAATAATAAATAATGGGAAAAAAATTAAGAAAATGTATCTGTACGGCTTTGCCATTATAGGAAAGGCAAGAGTGGTGCTCCGTTCTTGTAGGAATAATTGTAAATGTTTTGTTATTGTGTAAGTAAAATCTTTGTAGGTGGTATTATTTTTGTGGGGTTAGAAATTTTAAAGATTATTCAGAATATCTGAATATATCTTTCTTAAACAATTTTTTATTAAGTTATGTAATTATTATGATTCATCTTAACTGAATTTAAGTTTCAGTGGACCACTAAATTTTAGGTAGTGGTAGTAAATATGTTATTTGTTCAATCCACTCTTCGTGTAGAAAAATAAATAAATATAAAAAAAATCATTAAAACTATTAAATGAAATGGATATGTTTACGAAACTAATTATTTCGTAAGTTTTTTTTTTCGGTACTCGTTCAGGTATTGTTTTCAAATCAGTACACCCTTTTAAATTGTAAACTCATTCAGTTTGTGTGTGTCAACAGTTGAAAATAGTTTTTATTTAATAATTATATTAGTTGGGTTAAGTACTTGACACTTCCGTTGCTTTGGCTGTAAATCAGTTTTCTGCGAGGGTTGAACCACTGCCTATATATTGCATACAAAGCTTTCCATTTTGTTAAAAACTCCCTTAAAGAGTTCCCTAATTTTCAGGAAAACTTCCTAATACTTGCCCAAAACCCAAAACTACCTTGAAATTTCTCCTAGCTTGTAGATAAAATTTCCAAAATGGTTCACCCATGTATTTGTAGCTAAAAATACAATTTACCGAACTTATTACTCTACCCTAAATAGATGGCATTTTATTATCTTGTAAGTTCAATTTGTTTTGCAAGAAATAAAGAATTTTTATAAAATTGTTGAAATTAATAAGGTGTAGAAAAAATACTCCAGGGAGATCTGTAATTTTTTTTGGAAATATACATTTTTAATTTTTGACATTATTTGAAAGGTGACAAAATTTCCAGAAAATTGTTGTTTTTTTTTTAATGACTGGAATATTCCATATAATCCTTGCCATTTTCCCCGTTTTAAAATGTTGCTAGGTACCTAGAAAGTTTCCCCATGCCCATCTCTAAATTCTTTATAGTTTAATTGTAAGTTTAACATTAACGAATCTTAATTATTTAATATTAATATGCATGTTCTTATATATTATTCTTCTCACGTTTTGATATGTTTAAGGATCTGTTGTTTGTAATTTTGTAGTAAATATTTGTTTATTTCGTTAACTTTTGCATCAAAAACATTAATTTGTTGTTGAAGAAATGGTATTAGAATCGAAAACTAGTGTTTCCAAGGTTGTTAAATATGTATATTTATATTAGTAGGACATGATATACAAAACCAACTAGAAATATGTACCCATGGTAAAATTTTGGATTAATATACCATTAAAGTTTTCTTAAATTAATAAAAAAAACAAAACGGAACTTTTTTAGATTTCAAAAGGTTTCTTGTATTTACTGTACAGCTTTCACGATTAAAGATCATTCGTATATTATTTTTGTTTTAAATTTATATAAATTAATAAGATCTAAAAATAAACATTCTAAAAATGTTCAAAATGACATTTAAAACATTAGCAACTGATAAGGCACGTAGTAACTAACCCACTGAAGTAAAAAAATATATTTTTTTGAATAAAGGGTACAAGATATACAGGGTTATTCAAATTCGAATCTCATCATTAAGATCTCGTATACCGTAAGAGATACAAACAAAATTAAATTAGGGCAAGGTTGCTGAATTTTATGCTGAAAAAAAAATCCAAGATATTTTGTTGTTTTCCAGATTTTTGAAAAAAAAAAACTGAAAATTTGAGATTTTGTTTTCTTTGAAAATTCAGTTATGAACAGACTAATGGAAAAGTAAAGTCACTTCTCTACAGCACATTTTTCTCCTCTGTCTGTAGGTGATCATCAATTTTCTGTAAGACGTTTCGTTGCTTCAGAACCATCACCAACTTAATTTTTTTAAATACGAACCTGGATATTTATTTTTCTTATTTAACAACTTCTCACCTTCATAAGCAAATTATCAAAAAAAAAAAAAAAAGGACAAAAACTGAATTTTTAACCTATTTTTCAGAAATCTCAAAACGAAACAAAATATCTTGGATTTTTTTTCGAAATATTACTCAGCATAAAATTCCACAGCTTTGCCCTAATTGAACTTTGTTTGTATCACTTATGGTTTACTAGATCCTAATGATGAGGCTCGAATTTGACTAACCATATAGATTACCATGTTTTTTAATTTTGTATCATGAAACATGGTTCAAACAACATTATTGTTTAGAAGGCTGGTATAATTAATTGTATCGCAGTTGAGCAGGTATCAACAACATCAAACTATCAAACTGGAACGCCTGGAATTTAGAATTATACAAAAAATGATGAAAAGTCGCATAATTGGAATAATTGTAATAAGTCATGGAATTGGGACAATTCCCCAAAGACATGAAATTGGCTTCTAATCTTTGTCATATATAATATTTTATTTTGTATTTATAATTATCAAAAACTATCTACTATAGTAGTACCAACATGGAACGTATCCGTGACTGCTACTGAAGGTTACTAATGGTAGATGCTAATATATCACTATTTATTTTTTCTACTATCATTTTTAATGAGATAATAGTTTTTATTTTTGGTTACAATCAAAGAAAAAGTTTACAGATTTATATTAGCCACCTGATTAAAATCTTCCTTCATTTTTATTGATGTAATTATTTGCTTTGTTTCCTAACTTACGTCTTTTTTTTTTAATTACTTTCTTTTTGTAAACTGATTTTTACTACATTTTATTGTAATATTTAAGTAAGAAAAATTAATTCTGAACAAAAAAATAAATTGTATCTACTAGTTTATCATAACCAAAATTTCTAACCTTTTGATTTTATTTCCTCAGTGAATAATGGAGGCAATATTAATATAGATCTATTTATTTATAGTATAAAAGCTATATAGGCTTTGCTAAACAAAGTTTTTATCTTTGTGTTGCCTACAAAGTTTTAATAGTACTACGTAAGTATTTATATACTAGGTGGTTCTAAAAGATGGGGGTTGAATTTTAACAAACTTTTAGAGAAAAGAGACGCATTTTTTCTTGTTTTTGAAAGTCTGATTTTTTTTTACTACAAAAATCATATCACAACTAAACCCGGCCAGTTTTAAGAAATCGACTCGCGACGGTGAAGGGGCATGGTGTAACTTACAAAGACTTACTTCTTATATCATGTCCTTTGACAGTTCTTTATGGTTGTCAGTGTTAATAAACCTTCTGTATGCTCTTCTGTTTGCCAGATTTTGTTTTTTGACACTATATTGAAAAATTAATTTTTTTCGTATGGAAACAAAATATCGATTTCCTTGGTAATAATTAAATTATTTGCAATCTTAATATTCTTACTAAAAACAGCTTGTGAATTTTTTTTTAATCAGAAAACGCCTCGGAAAATGCAAAAATATAATTTGTAAGTATTTTTTTATTATCGAGTAACCCCTTTAAATTAATAATTTGATTAGTGCAAATAACAAATTTATATTTTATACTTTGCACAGATAAAGTTGCTTTTCAGGTTCACGAGGAAAAGAAAAAAGTGTTACAATGTACCTTTTATTTTTACCTCTTGTAACAACATGACTTGCTTTTTTCTTTGCTGCTACCATCACACCACATTAAAAAATAAAGTACAAATATGCACTAAAAGCACAGTAAAACTAATAAAAATATCGATAACCTGGAATGCAGTAAACTCAAAACAAAATCATAAAAAAGCTTATACGTCCTGACAAAACGTAATAGGATAACTGCAGAGGCCACCGATTACTATGCCTAGCGACATGCCCAGATAACCTACTGGTCGCTGGAAACCTGTTGTTATGCATAGTTCACAGCGCATGCTGTATGTTCGCACTCTACCGCTTGGTAAACTGCATTACAATAGGCCGGCTTTCGTCAAAATTTGCTAGTGTTTTAACTTTTAGTATCACTTTATCTTAATAGCCATTTATAGAGGGTATTCTCTAAAAATTATTTAACATTTATTGCATTTTTTCTCGTCGATTGATTGAACTTCTTGAAAAAAGTGCAGATTTCTGCAAAAAGCCAAAAATCAATATTATATGCTGATTTCACTGAATTATTGCCAAAATGTGCAGTGTATAACTAAATAATAACAACATCATGGAAAACAGTGTAGGCATAACTGTTTAGGAAGTAGTTATGCAAAAAGAAACTATTCCACAAAATCTATTTTGCGAATAAATAATACTAACGATTTTTAAATCAGAAACTAAACTAGATATTTTTAAATTTTATTTATAAGATGATTAGATGTAAATTTTGTGCATGATAAAAACGCATATGCATTTGGTGAAATAACGAATTTTTCAGTGTTTCGTAGTAGTGTGATTCCTTTTCTAACATTCAGTTGAAAAATATTTCTCTTTATGATCAAGTGTTTCTTTCACTGCGAAAAAAAAACTAAACAAATTAATAATTTTAAAAATTTAATGTAATTCAATAATTTGTCATAGAGTTTAGTTTCGGAGGGATCCTATTTAAATTGTAGAATAAATGATCATTATTAATAAACTAAAGTCATGTGGGTGAATATGTACAAGATTGGTTGAGGGGCTTTGCAGCTATAAATAGAATACAAATTTGTTTCCCTCTTATTACCCTAAAAAAATCAGAGTTTCAAAAACAAAAATATGAGTTTTAATACATGTGGTTAAAATTCGGTTCCACTTTTAGAATCACGTCGTATAAATAAATATAATTTATTTGTTTACAGGGTTTTTCATATGGAAATGTACATATGTTAACTGTGGATGTGAGACATCTGGGTGGTTCCAAATAACCCAGGGTTAATGGTTTTAACAAGCTTCATTACCAAGATACAGGGTGTTTTTTCAGTTTTACTCAATTTTTTTCTTAAGCCACAGCATATGAACCACTTTGAATAAAAACTTTACATTCAGTAGGTATGTTTTATTCAATTTACTGAATCAATTAACATATTAACCAAAGTAAAAATACAGGTCCGGCTTCATAAAAAAATATCAATTTCGTGTAACCCAAAAAAATATAAAATATATGTATATAAAAATTTTGAAAAACTGTTTAGATATTTGAATACAGCAGAAAAAATAAACTAAATAGCATACTTTCTACATATCCGCATTTAATTCTAAAGGTTTGATGTTTTAACACAAATTCAGTTTTATAGGAAATTTCCCAAGGTACAATTTAAAAAACTATTCTTACTCACAAATTAACAAGATTATTTAACTTTGAGCAATTAAAATGCTAAAACTTCCTTATCCTGTTGCTTTAGTGTTATAAAAGTATTTCAAAAAGAAATTGCAGGTCTCCAACTTAAACCAAAATACTATTTTTCTAAATCATCATTTCAAACACCCTGTATAACGTAATTTTAAAATGACTGTTACATATTCGCTTAATAAATAGGGAAAGAATCATACAATATGAATAACCAACTTTATTATGTTTATGTTTTGGCTAAAATCATGGTTCTATTTATTTATTTATTTATTTTTTTAAATGTCTTATTTATATTAACGTCCTGATAGAGTTTAGCTCATTGCTATTCCACCGCTCAACCTGAACAGACACACACAAACAACAGCCATTCCCTCCACATTTGCCAGATGCCACAGCCGAGACTCGAACTCAGGAGAGATAGACATTGACTGACCATGTTCTGCCACACAGCAACACTCTAGCCAGATGTGCCACCTTCTTGGTATTTTAAAAATGCCAATATACATGCATGCTCTAGCCAGGATTCAACTCCGAAACTCTTTTGTCTCAAGTCTAATGTGTAAGCACTGAACCGCTGAGTCGTTTCCATTTCCATTTGCCTACACTTAATTTCTGTAATTGATTGATACTTAGGTGAAATGTAAAGAGAATAAAATTACTTATTCATACTTGATGCTTATTTTCCCATTAATTAAGCGAATATTTAATACTATTTTTAAAATTACCGTTAGAGTGTTTGAAATGATGATTAAGAAAAATAGTATTTTGGTTTAAGATCGGACCTGTAATTTCTTTTTCAAATACTTTTATGATACTAAAGTAACATGTTTTGGCGTTTTGATTACACAAAGTTGAGTAATCTTGTTAATTTGACAATAAAAATAGTTTTTTTAAATTTTACCTCATGGAATTTCCTATAAAATTAAATTTGTGTTAAAAAATAAAACTTTCAGAATTAAATGCGGAAATGTAGAAAGTACACAATTTAGTTTATTTTTTTCACTGTTTTCAAATAGCTAAACTGATTTTCAAAATTTTGTTATACGTAGTGTTGTGTTTGGAATATACGGAATTGATATTTTTTTATAAAGCCGGACCTATATTTCCACTTTGATTAATACGTTAATCAATTCGATAAAGTAAAACATACCTACCGAGTGCAAAATTTGTATGCAGAGTGGTTCGTATGTTGTGGCTTAAGAAAAAAATACGCAAAATCAATAAAACACCTTGTATCTTGGTATTGAAGGTTGTTAGACCTATTAACCATGGGTTATTTGGAACCACCTAGGTGTCCTACATCCACAGTTAACGTATGTACATTTTCCAATGAAACAACCTGTATATTTGTTGGTTTCCTAAAGTCACAGAATTTCATGTCATTTTGGTCATGGGAAACATGAATAGGCATGGAATTTGACTAATTATTTTTGGTGGGAACTCTGATACAAGTCCTATTTCATTTTATGCTTCAACACTTCAAGCTTTATGGCCCCTCTTAAGAAAATTAAGGTGTTAACTAGATTTTCTAAGATTTACTGCATATATCAGAATTTTTTTTATTTACATATTTTATACCAATTAATTATGCGTATAAAAGATTTTACTTACTCAATTAATACTTAATTTCTGTAAGTTACTATTTATTAGATATAATTGAAAACTAGATAATTGTATATAGTCATAAGTTTAAGTTTATAAACTTATTTAAAAGCGTTATATGAAACAAATTTTGAGTTTCTTCAAATATGTGCTATTCAGTGAATGAATTTAACTTCATAGCGTTTACTTTCATTTGGAAAATCAGCAAAAAAATATATTTTATTCATATAGC
This sequence comes from Rhamnusium bicolor, assembly GCA_029963845.1. Lineage (NCBI taxonomy): Eukaryota > Metazoa > Arthropoda > Insecta > Coleoptera > Cerambycidae > Rhamnusium > Rhamnusium bicolor. Next base: position 165,540 of record JANEYF010003767.1, read on the forward strand.
TGAAAATTGTTTGTGAATGGTATCTTGCACGCAAAAAAAAAAATAAAAAAAATCATAAAATTGATAATGCAAACTTGAAAATTGTTTTGTATGATCTGTCAAAATACTAACCAGTCATATGGTAATGTTTAATATTATTTTAGGAAAATTTTATTTATGTACATTTTATGTTTATATTTTTTCATTTATTGTATTATTATATTTTTAAAGACTTCATTCTAGAACTGTTCTTTTTTTTAATTATTTTATCGATAAAGAGATGATTAGTGAGGTTAGCAAAATTAAAGTAAGTGATCTCTTTTTCCTCAAAATCTATTCTTAAGAAAAGTTATGAAAATATATCAGAAAATGCTAATATGGATATTAATTTTTTTTATTGTGATGTGAAGCTAGAAAGAGAACTGAAAATCTGAAAAGAATTATTGAATTTCATGGGTCATAGTATTTTTACAATATCTATATCTGTGATGTCCTAGTGGTATTTATTTGACAATTTAGAAATTAAACAAAATAATTAAAAAAATAGTACGTAATATGAGTTTGCCAATTTGGACAGATAATTGATATTTTTGCAGCAACAAAAAAATACACTTAGAATGTGGTTGCTGTTCCATCTTGATGAAGTTTGTAATGGACCAGCGACCAGTGTAAATGAAAACATTACTTCGACCTGCAATTGTATTTTTATTATAGGAATTATGAGGCTTTGCCTTGTGCCTTGCTCTACTTATTTTATATTTCATTCATTTAAACAGCTTTTTCTAACTAAAAATTAGATATTTATGCCATATAATTCAAAATGACTATGTGGCATAGGACAAATTTTTTTTCAGTTTTTCTTCTAACTTCATATTATAGAGGAAAAAAAGTACTCAATTTAGCATTTCTACTAAGCATAATTAGTATAAACTGGCATTTATATCAAAATAATGTATTCAAATTGATTAAATTTGCCTGAGCAATACATCATATAAAGGTGAAGACGGGGCTCTTAAACCAAATTTTGTTAAGTGTCATATGATCTCCAAAATACAATTTTGTTTTCTTTATATATTATTATTTTTTCTTTAAGTTATTTAAGCTCCGTGATAATTATTATTATATTTAAGATCGTACCTTAAAACAGAAGACAGACGTCACATTATCTAAAAATAACAAATAAAACGGGTACTCTTACAACTCCAAACCAATCAGAACTTGTAAACATTTAATACTTCTAATATGTTAGTAGTAATGGGGAACTTGCATTAAATTTAAAAACAAGTGCTTTTATAATTGTTTTGGTAATTAAATATTTATTAATAAATAATTTTTGCAAGAATTTTCGAACTCAGATTTCATTTTTAATTCGTCACTATTTTTAGTATCTTTTTTTTATAATAGCTGCATGCCTTCAAGACATAGTAATCTCATAATTTCTGTTTTGCCATTCGATACTTTTTTTTGTGTAAAACTTAAATTTTATGGGGTGATACAATAAAATTATTTGGGAAAAATGAGTCATCATAACTCGGAGGTATGCAGCCGTGGTAATAAAAGTGTACTAAAAAAAATGAAGATTTAAAAATATTAGATCTAATAATGTAAAATCGTGTTAAACGGACTTTTATACATCAGTTCAAACATGTATTTTAATATTAATAATAATAATAGTAAAATCTTCATAATTTGGTACTATTTGCTTATGTTTTTAAAAGTTTAGAATGCTTTACTGGAATATTTTTTTTAAACGAAGTGCAAATTCCTCATAAACAATTAATTGTATTCTATATACCACTAAAGGAAAACATCTCTATTATTTTTTTTGTTAGAATAACTTGTAAAAATAAAATTTACAGAAACCCACTTTTAATTTGTTAAATGATTTTTTTTGCCTTTGTTTATTTTTCAAAACAAATATGGTGTGAAGAAAGACAAGTTATTAAAAACAGATTAGCAGGATAATTTTATATCTAGACACGGGACAATTTCCCGGACCAACATCCCAACCAGCCCATCTGAGCTCCCATAGGAAAGAAAATAGCAGTGCGTGCGCAGCAAGACTTATAAAACACATCGTATAACACCGATCAACTTATTTGTAATATTCTTAGTTTTACATCAGGCAGGACTGAATCCCCAAGTGCCATTCCAAAATTCGACAAATTGTTGTCTATTACACTTGTTACATCTACAAAAATGTGTGTAAAGCTGCCAGAGCAGCGGCGTGTCCGCTATGGAAGCACAGCTTCCCTTACAAGAATCGTAAAATAATATGGTAAATATGTAATGTCTGTTAAGTAAACGTGAACACAGTTTAAACCTGTGACGCAAGCGTGTATTAGATATACAATCGAGATGTTTACTTTATTTATTTTAAAGTGTTTTTTGGTGGTTGCTCCCCATTATTAGCGTTTATATTGACTGGATATTGAAATTATTTATTGTTTATAATATAGTGCAATTATAATCGTGAGAAACGTTAAAAACAATACGAATATAAGCTGTAGGTTAGACAGCTTACATGCTAAGCGTAATGAAAACACCGGGTTGTCTGGGTCCCTCAACTTCGCAAAATAATTCTGAAACAGAAACTATATTATGTGAATGTGATGTATGAAATTTAGTGATAAAGGGATTTTCAACTTATAATTTGGAAGGTAAAAAACAAATCATTTTAAAAGGTAGGCCAACTCCAGCTTTAACAAAGTTAACCAAACGGACTAAATTATGTGCAAGACGCTTTCTAACAGAAAATTATCAAAAATGTGAATGGCTCACTGGTTGCAACAGTCGCTTATATTTTGGTGGCAACGTCTTTTTTTCAAATGAAAAGAATTTGTGGAACAAAAATGGATTTTCCGATTTAAATTTCACAAATTAATAAAAAGACATTCGTCGTCTATAACACATAATAACTCCTTTATTAAAGAAAAAACTTTTGGTAAAACAAGAATAGAACATGTTTTGGACAATTAATTGAGAATAAGCCATGAACAACATAATCAAAAACGACGAAAAAAATAGCGAAATCTTTAAATGATTTATAGATGTGGTGTATTTCCTAGGTAAACATGAGCTTGGTTTTTGGAGTTATGAATCGGAAAATTCTGCAAATAGGAGGAATTATGTGGATTTCATTAATTTGCTGGCAAAATATGATGAAACATTGCAATTCCATTTAGCAAATTAGACAGCATTTAAAGGCGCTTCCAATCTTATACAAAATGATTTCATTTCGTGCATAGAAGTTGCATTAAGAAAAATACGAGGCAAATAGAAAACAAGTGTGCATGATAAAAAGGATTTATTTATACAAATGAAGTTTAACCACACCTTAAGTCCTTGTAAATATGCTTTTAATTTTGCTTAATAGTGGAGGGACGAAATTTTGCTGAAAGCATGTTTAGACAACAAAAAGAGAACCTGCTGACTGAAGGTTTTGGGTTTCAGACTTTTAAATAAAATGCAGAATAAGAAGCATCCTTAGGATATGCCCTATATTTATCATGCATTTTAAATTACAGAAACTGTATTTTGCTAAAAATAAATACACGGTTTTTAAGAGTTCATTAAAACGAATTAACTGCAATCTATCACTGGCGGTTCTTCTATAGGGTCATTTGGTCAATGACCTCCCACATACAATTAAAAAAATAGAGCTATTCATTTTCTGAAGTTTAAAAATATATAATATACATATTTTTAATATTCTTAAAAAATATATTAAAGTTTCTAGTTCATTCTATGCACAATACTATTCAAATATCTAGATCGCAGGATTTCGTATCCCCTCCGAGCACTGAGCCTCTACATTCATATTCATTACATGATTCATTTATAGAATTTAAAAATCTTGGGTCAATCCACAACGTCCTCAAAGCTAGCTACGGACCGAATTTACAACGAATTAAAGTGAAATAGACTTATGCGCGAATCGTCAGAAAGCAAAAGAAACAGAAAACACTGGCGGGGACAATGTCCCTGACACATTTTACGGAAACGGTAACGCACGAAGTTCAGAGTAGAGCAGTCTTAATGCTGACTAGGTACGCGTTGGTCGGTAAATTCTGTCGCGTTGTTTTTAATGTTTTTATTTGTGAACATTTTATTAGTAAATCTCTACTTGTCGTGAAATTAAGTAAAACAGTGTTTTTGGCGTTTACCATTAAATATGAGTGTTGTACAAAATATATTAAAACTGAAAGATTGACATAAGTTGGGTTATGGGTTAATCAATCTGACTTCATTGCAGTTCAAGTGGATGAAACCACAGATAGTTCCAATAAAGTACAAGTAGTTTTTGTGTTTAGATACGTTTTAGACGGTGTTGTATGTGAGAGATTTTGGAAATTTATTCAGCCTCAAGGAACGACATCGCAGCATTTGACAGATGTAATTTTAAAAGAGTTAGAATGTCTGAAAATTAATAAAAGTCCTGAAAAATTGATAGCACCAAGTTACGATGGAGCATCAGTAATGAGTGGTGCTTTTGGAGATGTACAAGCCAAAATTAAAAAGTTATCCTTCAGCAAATTTTATTCATTGTTACGCTCATCAACTAAATTTAATTTTACAAAAAGCATCAAGTCAGGATAAAAGCATAAAAATTTTTTTTGCTAATTTACATAGCTTTTCTTCATTCTTTAGAAAATCGCCAAAAAGAACAGCCGTGTTAGGTAATGTTGTTAAGGTGAGATTACCTAAAGCGGCTCCAACACGATGGAATTTTAATACAAAGTGCATAGAGACTGTTTAAACCTATCGAACAAAATTATTAGATTGTTTAGAAAAAAATCATTGATAATGAATCAGAAAACAACACTCTAAACCAACCTATTGGTTTAAACAACTACTTACAAAATGAACATTTTCTTTACTGGTTAAGTTTTTTTCATTCAGTTATGCCTCATTGTGATATATTGTTCAATTACAAAAATGTAATATCGATGTCATAACAGTAAATAAGTGTATTGGCGTTTTTAATAGTAAAATTGAAGACATCAGAAATAAAATGTTGAATAACTATTTGGAGGAGACATCCATGCAGTCTGCCCAGAGATGTAAAACGGAAGAATCAAAAAGGAGAATTTCATTAGAAGTTTGTGATATAATTATATCTGAGATCAAAAACAGGTTTGGCTTCAGTAATCATTTAGCAGTGTCTCAGTTATTTCACGCAGATCGATTTAAAGATTATAAAAAAAGCTTTCCTCAAGATATGTTTAAATTAGTTAAAACGGAGTATCCAGTCAAATCATTTGAAACTTAAAACTGAATTAGAAGTATTATATAGCCGAGAAGATTTTTCCAATAGTGAAGGTACAGTTGCTTTGTTACAGCTTTTTATTAACAATCATTTGTGCAATACTTTTTCTGAGTGTTAAACTGTTAAAAATCTTGTGTACTCTCCCTATGACTACCGTCGAAAGTGAATGTTGTTTTTCCACCTTAAAAAGAATAAAGACATTTTTAAGAAATACCATGGGTCAGGAAAGGTTATCTTCTTTAGCTATGCTTACCATGGGTCAGGAAAGGTTATCTTCTTTAGCTATGCTTACCATAGAAAGGTCATTAATAAAGAAGATAAAAGACTTGAATGAAAAAGTAATTGACCACTTTGCATCTCAAAAAGACCGGAGGATCGACTTGAAATTTAAATCACTTTAAAAGGTAGGTAATACAGTAAACTTTTCTAATTGACCTCCCTATCTCTTGACCCACGAACCGCCACTGCAATCTATATCTCAATAAACGTTTTATCAGAAATTGCATTTTGAAAATAAGCTTCTCATTTGCTGTCCTTTTTAGGTATCTTCTTTAAACTGGTTTTTAAAAGTTTTTTTTTTACTTTGTTTCCTTAAATGCAACAGGTTTTAAGAATTCAGTTTTTTCAGATTGTGTAAAAGTTAGAACTTCATTTTAAATATCATTTAATCAAATTAATAATGTACTCTGACTAAGTAACCAAATTATTTTTAACAAAACTATAAATAAATGATTTAATAAATACTGAAATTAAGCGACTGTTAAATTACCTATAGGTGAGACCATTAATGTCCTGCAATATGTGCCAAATAGAATAATAGAGACTAATGAAATTATTGTTGTTCAAATAAAGCAAGTGATCAAGCTCCTATGGTGCACTAAGATGATCAAAGTGTTACTCATTAAATAAGAACAAAACTCTTAAATTTTTATTTCATATTTGTTAATATATACATAATTCCCTCACAAATTAATGCAAATATCTAAAGTATATTTACCGAGTTCTGAGAAAACAAATACATGCGTTGTTTACGTGCGCTTAGTTTACAAGAGCCATTCATAACTAAAATTAAAAAGTCTGATAAAAAATATTATGTCAACATCATTTTACATCGGTTTGTTTCAGAAACTCAATAAATATCAGTTGTTTTGCTAGCATAGTGAACATATAAATGTTTTGTTTATTTGAGAAACCCAACAGGTCCAAATTTCCAATTTTTTTCTCTGAAAAGGAGAAAGTAAATTTGACGAAAAATCATGAATAAGACGTAAGGAAACATACAGAACGTGATGTGAAAGGGGACCACGCCTACACTCTAAATATTGTTAAATAGTATCAGCACCTGAAAGGCATGGTTGTATATATTTCGAATGATGTATTATGTATTGAGTATTGCTTGGACTGGAATTAATTACTCCTAAGCAGCTCGAAAGTGAAAAATTATTGTAATTATATTCTATCATTATTAATACATCGTTTTAATGTTAATACAGTGTGAGCACGTTCTAACAAAGACATCGAAGTAAATATAATTATAGTTATAAAAAGTTTTTTAGAATTAAGGCAAATAAATAGTTTTTTTTTTTCAATTTTCTCAAAACTTGCTTTAAGGACATATTGGGTTTCTCAAATAAGCTTTTACGCAAATTGTATATAGCTGAAAGCAGCAATATTGTTTGCAACCATATGTGAAATGGAACCAATGAAGACGGTCACAAGACGACCCATAAATTTGTTGGTTTTGATGCAGAACTCGGTGTATATACTTTAGTCAGGAATTTCACAATTTATAATTACTGATGTGTATTCTCAGGGGGTGGTGCCATACAATTACCAGTAGGGTACCGTTTTTTAAAATTCTCTATTAATGCAGGATCAACAAGTCTTATTCCATCTACCTGGTTACCCAGTGTAATCCAGTTTGGTTGTATATTATGAGGTCGTCCAAATAGCTCAATTTTCCTTGTCCCAGGAGACAATCTTTCTATCATTCCATATATTTCATCTGGTTTGTGGCTGGTGGCACGAACTTCTGCTACAATAACATCTGAATCAAGACCTCGATTTAAATTTTGAGGGTTTCCTTTCATTCCAACTAAACAGTGCTCCTTGCCATGATTTAACCAATGTCCTGTTCGGCCCGTTCTTATTATCCTTTGTAGCTGATTTGTTTTAACCCAAATAATTTCGTCTACTCTCTCGTATCCCCATAATTTTAAACACTCGCGTCCCAACTCCATAGCACGTCCAGTTACCCATAAAAAAATCAAACCATCATCTTGCAATTGAGGAATGCCTAGTTGCCTCATTTCATCATCTGACATTGTTCCATAGGGTAGTTCCATATGGATATCCCAAGGAGGGTCGGCCATAATAACAGCAAATTTTCCTAAAATATCAATGGTTTTTCCATACAATGGATATTTTATGTCGAAGAAAAATACAAATGCTTTTCTAATTGAGGATGGTCGTTTAATGTTTAATTTTTTTAGTGATGTTAGACAATTTTCGCAATAATTTTCCAAAATGGAAAAATATTCAATATATGAACTGGAGCTACCATTTTACAATTCACATGTCGAATAACATAAATCTGGTGTCAAAAGATGATACCGTGGCAAGTGGCAACAGGAAATTTTTAATAACATTGGTAATCACCAAAGCTCAGATCCGAATCTTACATTGAGAATATTGTTGTGGAACATTTTGAAAATGTCACGTCCACTTCCCTCATGAAGTACTGTGGAACGAAGAATAAACAATTTTTTGGAGTTAGAGTTTGATGTACAGAATTTCGGTGCAATATTTGCGAGAAAATATCGTTATGTAATATTCGGATTCAGGCTTGGATAATCATAATCACATCTGCGTAAAACTACATTTCAATCCACTGAAATTTAAAAAATTTGTTTTTTTTTTCTTTGGAATAATTATTTAAGAATTTTTAGTTACCATTCAGAATGCACAAAACATGTTAGAATATTTATATACAGTTGCTATAATGCACTATGCATTACAGTAACTTTATTTTTATTATTAGTAACAAAATGTCTAAGTGCACCGTATTGGCAAACAGTCTAACATATTTTGTGCATGGTGAATGGCAACTGAACATTTTTAAATGTTTTCTTCCAAGTGAAAAAATTAATACAATTCTATGCTGTGTTGTAACTCTCGAAAATGTCGCCTTTATGTTCATAAGCATGAGAGTCAAGTTTAATGTTACATATAGGCAACCAATGTGTCATGACTTTTACACATACAGATTGCATAATTATGGCATTAATATGGTCGTAGATTTGTATTTTCAGTTACCAATATTGTATCGAAATATTGAATTTATAACCCTCAAAATATACAAAAAGTACAAACCACAAATTAAAAAGTTACTTTAGAAATAAATAGGTTTATTTTTTTTTAAATAATAGAACCGATAATTACCAATGGCTACTTGTTAACTTTTTGTTTAATTATGGATTTTGTGGCTATCCTCAATCAAAAATACAATTTGCATTTTCTCTACTATTTTGTTTCACTCAAAATTAGAAAATCTTTCGGAAAAAGAATTTGATTATATAGAAAAAATATACACTTTTATATATGAAATTCGATATTTAGGCTTTCTAAGCATGCCCGATTCATATTTCCTAAAAATCATTTCGTTATAAAAATCCATTCTTAGAACTTTATTTTAATTATAGTAGGACGTGGTTACACAACAAAAAAAATTGTTGATCAAGAAGGTAGATCTCGAGTACTACAATTTGAAAAAAATAATTGTTCAATTCGCCCAAATACAACTGAAATACAGGGGTGTGTTTGCTCAAATTGGAAACACACTGAACACACTGCATAAAAACTTATTTTATTGATATTTGAATGGCTTATATGGATACCCATTTAAACAGTTCTATAGCCCCTAGAATTACCTAAAACTGTCATGTCCAAGTACCGTAAGTCACACTGTACCCACTGAGGGGGGATACAATGTCGTACTTTCCACTCTAACTACAGGGCCACTTGGGAGGCTAGGTTTATCTTCAGATTTTCCGCATCGATCAACCTCATAATGCACATATTTACAGGTATCCATGTGGAAGCAGGTATTCAGAAAGGAACAATCACCAAGAGACTCATCGGTGTGTTTCTGCAATATTTTTTTAAAATGTAATTTTTTACATTCAACAATGCCATTTCTTTCACAGTCTATTCTCGTACCATGTGGACAGAATTCCATTAACTGCTTGCCTCCTTGGGACTTAAATCTCTCTGTAAGTGATCTTTCCTTTGCTGTTGGTTTACTTAACAAATCCAGTATTTCTTCCCCTAATTTTTTACTCTCCTTTTCTTTGGTTGATGGCATTGACAATAAAGACTAAAAATAGAAATACATTTTTTTTTGGGCTTGTAATGAAACATCTTATTTCTAAATTTATTTGTTACAACATCTTCAGATTGTATATACACTACGTGTATTAAAGTATTAGACATAGTACATTGAAGGAAGACTGAAATTTGGATACAAAGCGATGACAGATACTAGCAAGCATCATCAAAGATTAATCTGTGGCATCATATCGCAGCATGCACTGTTGACACATAGCAGCTAGATGGAAAATAAATTTTCTTCTCTGCTAACGCTAACACTGACCAGCGACAGATAATCGGCCTCTGGTTTACATTGCAATGTTGCCATATGAGACCAACGTCTAGTAATTAAATACATATACTGTATACAATCTAAATATATAAAGTCCTCACTAACTCATCAATGCTAAGCCCAAAATATAAGAACTAGAACCCTGAAATTTTTTAAAGGGATGTATTACAACTACAGCACTGAAATTAAAGTTTAAAAATGGGTCTCCTAAACCCCTAAAGTTGTTCAGCTAGTGTTTCAATAAAAGCACAATATTTTAATGTTCAATAAAACATGGTTTTCTGTAGCAAAGTATTGAAATATTTATTGAGTTATAATGTAGACATTTGGGAGTTATGTATGGAACAACACATCTGGTAAATGACCAGATGACTTTGCTGGCACATGCGTACTCTTTTGGCTAAATTTTGAATAATGGTGTTGCATACATATGGCGGTATTTCGTTGATATGGCATCTAATTTTGGCCTTCAATGCTTCGGTGGTCGTGGGCTTGTTGGCAAAAATGTGTGACTTCAGATAACTCCACAGCCAAAAGTCCAAAGGTGTTAAATAGAAAGAGTGTGGCTGCCAATTCTGGTTACCAAACTGAGAAATGACACGACCAGGAAAAGACTAGTACAAGACCATCAATGTTTCACGGGTGGTATGGCAAGTGGCACCGTCCTGCTGAAACCACATGTCGTCGAAAGCAATATCTTCCAATTGAGGCACAAAAACTGGGTTATTATAGCATGATAACGTTTGCCATTCACCGTTACTGCATTACTTGCCTCGTCTTCGAAGAAAAACAGCCCAATGATTCCTCCAGACTACAATGCACACCAAATAGTGACACGTTTTGGATGCATTGCTTTCTCATGAATCAATCGTGGATTTTCTGAGCCACAAATGTGGCAGTTTTGCTTATTAACGAAACTATCGAGGTGAAAATGGGCCTCATCACTGAAAATGATTTTGTCCGCAAAATCGGCATTCACTTCTTGTTGTTCAAGGATCCAACTGGTGAACTGTACATGGTCTGTAGACAGAAGTTGTTGAGTGAATTGGACTTTGTAGAGATGGAGATGCAAATCTTTAGTGAGAATATGCTAAAGAGTGGCTGTTGTAACGTCCAATTCTTATGCATGATGACGAATCGATGTCCCTGGCCTCTCGGTCACGCTCTTGTGAACTGCCGTGATGTTTTGTTCTGAACGGCCTCTACGAGCTCGTGTCGTGTGTTTCACATCACTAACCGAACCAGTACTTTCGAATTTTTCGATTATTCTTTTCAAGTAGATGAGTGAAGAACATTATTTCGACTGAAAATTTGACGCACTTTACGAATTGTTGCAATCAAACTTTTACCATTTTGAAAATCCTAGTATTTTATTTGCACCGATGGTCAGTTCACTTGATCACATTTGATCTGGTTAGAAGTGACCTGCACGATTGCAAAGAAAATGTGTAGCAGCTTCGGATGTCGGGCGCGCACGCGTATTTAGGAGGTACTCGTTAATTTTATATGCTTATGTTTTATCGGTTTTACCAGAGACGTGTAAGTGTAATATACGTATGTACATTCTTATAAAAAATCCTAAAAATAATTAGAACCGATGGTCCAGAAACCAACTTGACATTTTCCTCTCCTAAGACCTTGATTATTTTTATGTTACGAAATATAGTAAATGCAAAAACGATATTTTTTTTTTATAAAAAATATGCAAATTTATTGTTGTACATGCAAAACCTATTTATATGGTCAACCATTTGCCGCTATTCTTACCCCACTACATTACTGATCTAAAGATCACATGGGATTCTTTCATCCGGGGTAGAGCAGCATCGGCAAGGGGGGTACTGACTTGGTCACTTTTGATTTCAGATCAGTTGTAAATAAAACATGTAAACAGCTGACTTAATTGATCTAGATCAGAAGTGACCTGATTCATAGTGCAAATAAAATATTACTAATAATAGGTGCATCCTTTCTACCTGAGATCTCAGCTAATCTAAGTTGTTTTACGGTTACACTGCATAAATAAAAGCTCAATTTCATTTGATGTAGCCTCTTTAACGGTAAAATTACTTAGATTAACTGAGATCTCAGTTAGAAAAAATGCACCTAATGTTCAACAATCAGGACGCATTGTTCTATCGTGTAATGCTCCATGTTTACTAACTCCCATCTGTCCCCTATCGACCTGGCATGTCATAATCTTGTGACATCATGACAGCCAAACCGTGCGCAATTCAAATCTTGCACTCTTATTGAAACACCTTTTATAAACGGTATTAAAAAATTGATAACCATAGTTAAATTATTTGGCAACAATCAAAAAATACAAATAAGTGCTATAGTTTCCAAATACTACACCTGTGATGTATAGATTAATAAAATTATTGCATTCAAAAAGGCATAACTCATTTTAAATCTAGTTATACAATTCAAAACAACATAAAATTATAGTTGGTAATATAGAATATTTATGTTTACCATTATATCTGCTTTTGGTTCCTTTTTTTCTTTTCTTTTCCTTTCTTCTTCATTTTCATTACTTTTATCGGGCGAATCATCTCTCTTTCTCTTTAAAACATCTCTTGATATTTCTGGCTTGTTTATAATGCACTCAAGAATCATTGCATTTACCTTAGAAACCTCAACATGTAACACTTCTAATGCACTAATTCCGTCTTTAGAACTCTTAATAGTTACTAACTTCTGTATGGCAAATTTTTCAAGCAAATTACAAATTTTTTTATGTGTAGCATCACGATCAGAAGTCAATTTAAGGGACGTCAGTAGTTCAGAAGAAGAAACAGGTAGTTGAAGAGTCACTTCACTCAATTCTTTTAATAAACCTTGTTCAAGTTCTGGATCTACCTTTACTAAGTCTTCGGAGTCTGTTACAAAAAATTTTACTTTGTGTTCTTCTTTGACGTTTGCTGAGGAGTGCAAAATAATACTTTCCGTTAAGTTAACTGGTGATGCTGTACCTAAACTGGAACCAAGTATATCTTGTCTTTCCTTTTTTCTCTTTTCAAGTCGTTCACGAAGACTATTTCTCTTGCTCTTGATAGCTTGAATTTCCTCCCATGCATCAGCCGACATCCTAAATATGTTAATATTTCATACTACATAACAGCATATAATAAACGCCAATCTCTATTAAACAAAGTATAAATATTATTTAATTACAAAATAATTACTTGACATTTTACAGTTTAGGTTAAACATTTCTCCTTCTTCTTCTTATTTAATTTTCGGAGACCACAGGTTTGTTAGATCCATGTTAGAACATCGAATGACGATTTTAATCTTCAATCGGTTAGAGTACAGAGCTGTCACAATTACCCATTAAAAGTAATTGAAGTACCAATTACCAATTATCAATCAAAGTAGAAAATATTTCCATTACCAATTACTCCTCATTTTACACAGTACTTCAAGTATCAATTACTCGTCGAAAATAATATATTTTTTTCAAGTAAAGGAATTCAATTACTTTACCTTATACTTCAATTACTCTATTTAACTGAATTACTTTGAATGTAATTGAATTACCAAAAATAATTGAAATATCGACTGAAAATAAAAGAAATTCAAATACCTACCAAAAAAAGAGGCACAATGTACATGTATTTTTAAATAATTATTAGGCCATTCAAACACGTATGTAGGTAATATTCTACCAAGCTATTTTACGTACATAGGTACTAAATTTAAAATAAAATTTTCAAGTCTAAAAGAAATTATTGTGTTGACAAGAAATGGTCTACACATAGACATACATACAGACAGACATTTTTTATTCGATATTTGAGTTCAACGTGAAACGCATTTCTGTGCATTGTTTCTACAATCATTATTAAAAAATTTTGTCAGTGTAACTAATATTAATAGGTATTTGATTAAATCAAATAGGTAAAATAATAGATATTGCCAATATCGGAGATATATGTATAACATATATTAATATTTAAAAAATAGTAAAGAACAAATTTATTATTTAATATTTACTTACCTTGCCAGGCAACTTTTAAGAATTAAAAAACACAAGGACGCAAATAATTAAAAAACCTGGTTTTCTTGCAATCACAGCTACTGTATACTGTGTAGTGCACTGGATAACTGAAAGAAAACGAAAAATACTGTCAAACGACAAGCTCAGACAAGTTATTAAAGCCGAGCGCGTTGCGAGTTTTCTCGGAATATTTTCGATACAATTTCAATTATTTTAAAGTAATTACAGTATCTGAAAGGAATTGAATTACCCAAAAGAAATTGAATTATTTGTTCAGTACTTCAATTACCAAAAACAATAAAACAATTACCAACTACAATTACTTTTACAAAAGTAATTCAAATACCAATTATTTTAAGGCGTTCAAAAAAGTAATTGAATTAAAGTAATTTAATTACTTAAAAATAATTACATTACTATTTCAATTCTTTTAATTGAAGTACCTGACAGCTCTGTTAGAGTATGACGCTAATTTCAACTGAATATCACAAGACGTCCATAGTGAACGACGATGATATTCAGTTAATTAGAGCGCCTCAATGTTTTTACGTTTTCTGTAACGTTGTTCGAAATTTGCTGAATGTTGATAAATCTTGGTACTGTAGTCAAACCTCGATCTTGTTCTCAGTCATTCCGCTCTTCTTATTTTCATCCAATTATAGCCGATTGGTTATATACCATTATTATCATTAGTAATATCATATCTTTAATCCCTGTACCCAATATGTATTATTTTTTTGATTTTTTGTAATGGCCATTTATTACCGGCATATAACCTAATTTTATTGAACCATATATGTATTTATCGCTGACACATCATAAATGTCAAGTGTGTGAAAGTAGAATTTTGAAGTAATTACTTTGAACCAGAGACACTACTCCATGTCTGGTTTGAACTAAAAAAAGTAATGTAAAGTTTAGTGCCATAATACTGAGGGGTCCGTACTCATAAGTAGAATTTTTTTCTGTTCTCTGAGTAGAGTGTGCCCACAGCCAAGCACTCATTCATTAGGTACATTCTTTCTTACTAATATCTCAGTTAGTAGTTTTACGGTTACGGTTTCAAATGAAATTATGCATTTATTTATGCAGTGTTTGTAAATCAACTTAGATTAGCTGAGATCTCAGGTAATCTACTATTAAGTAGAAAACGCTGTTTTTTAATTTTGGTGTTCTGTGTAATCACAGAACTAATGTTCTGATGCGATGATTCATCGTTCGTCGCCGATGAATGAATGACATAACAACGACCGTTTGATTTACACAACCAGGGACCTTATCTGACCTTATTCTTCAGTTATCTACAGCGAAGTGATGTGTTTTGTCTCTGTCTAATTTATTATTTGCTCATATTTCCGTCTCTCTTATTCTCCTAATAATTCTACTGAGGCCCAGAGATCTTGTCAAGATCTCTGCACACAACGCATATGATCTTTTTTCTGTTCTGTGCATATGATCGTTAATGTTAACAGTTAACGCACCATAACCTTTGTTGATATGTGAATGTCTTATGTGCGTTATTTTAATTTTTCACATAAATGTTCATAACTATTTTTCAAGTTGTAAAAGGAGATGAAAAATAAAGACGCAGAAAAAAATAATCCTTGTTTGAAAGAACAGGAGTTGTCTTATAAATGTTTTAACGATAATAATTTTGATAAAGAAGCTTGTCAACTAGAAATACAAAACTATCAGACTTGCAAAACTTTTTGGGTAAGTAAGGCACCTTTAAAATACCATTCTCGACAATTTTAGATTTTACTTTTTTTTTCTTCATACATTAATTTAAAAGGCCACAAAAAAATATAAACCTGCCATTTCTTTCACATAGATACCATTTCAAGGAAAAAGTATTCCTATTCTAGCTTTTGATATTAATTAATGTATGATTCAACTTAAAGAATTCATTATTTTTCACTTGAAAGTAAATTTGGTTTCAACTACTTAATAGTTCTATTCATGGGACAAGTGGCAATTTAATAGTAATAAATAATAAAATGCGTTAATAATTGTACTGTTAATGTTTCAGCATTCTGTTAAGGCACATAGAAGAAAAAACGGCTTATATCCTACCTTACCCCCTGTAGAAGAAAGGGAACAGGTTAAGCGTGAATTTTTTTCAAAATTTTCTATGTAAATAGTAGAATTAGATACTGTATTATAAAACATATTTATTGATTAACGTGTATAATGGAAAATAAAATGAAAATAAATGATTTGGTTTGGGCAAAAATTGTAGGCCATCCGCCTTGGCCATCTTTAATTGTAGAGCCACCTTCTGATGCGCCGGAAAAGCCATCGTTGAAAGACACTGATACTGATATTTATTGGATATATTTCTTTGGTTCACATAACTATGCCTGGGTTGAGGGGAACCACCTGAAGCCATATATTGATTATAAAGATAAATTTGCATCTTTATATAGAACGGTGCCATTTAAAGAAGCTGTAGCAGAAATAGAAAATATTCTACTGAAGCAGGAAAAAAATAGAAATTATAAGGTGCATCTTGAGAAATTCCAACATAAAACCAGGACTAATTTAAAAAGAACCAAAGATTCATCTAACGTAGGCACTTTAAGTAAGCGACCAAAATCATCAGTATCTATTGTTGAGGATGAAGCAAGAGATGAAAAATGTAATTCAGATACTGAGATGTCTACAACTTCCACATCATCTTCAAAATTTGGTTCCACTCCTAACATATTGAGGACAAAAAACATAACTACTTCCACATTAACCTTTGGAGTACTAGGTATAGGCATAATTGGCAGTGGAGTTATTAAAAATCTTGTAAGATCTGGTCATAAGGTTAATATATGGAACAGAACTACTCGAAAATGTACTGAAATAGAATCCCAATTAGGCGATAGTGAAGTAGGACATCTCAAAACTTACCACAACCCCAGAGCAGTTATGAAAAATTCAGATATTGTATTCAACTGCTTTTCTAACCAAGATGTTTCAAAGAAAATAATCCAGAATTACTTCGGAATCAATAATTCATCAGATGGCATTTTGAATCAAAAAGGTATTATAGAAATGACAGGTATCGATCCAGAGACATCAAAGGATATAAGAGACATGATTGAAAAGAAAGGTGGAAGATATCTAGAAGCACAAGTTCAAGGAAGTAAGATAGAGGCAGCAGAAGGTAGTCTAGTAGTTCTAACAGCTGGCAGCAAATCTTTATTTTTTGACTGTCAGTCATGCTTTAAAGCTATAGGAAAGTCTGCAATTTTTTTAGGAGATGTGGGCTATGCTACAAAGATAAATTTAATCTTGCAACTGATAAGAGGAGTATGTGTTGTAGGTCTGGCAGAAGGCTTGGCTTTGGCTGAGAGATGCGGAGTTTCTCTAAAGGAATTTTTAAATGTGTTTAATTTGACAAATTTAGCTAGCACTTATTTAAGAGGAAAAAGCAAATATTATTATAGATAAAAATTTTTCAAATGTGGAACAATCTCTGCAAAATATGCAGAAGGATATGAAGTTAGGTCTTGAACTGTCGAATAGAATCGGACAACCAATGGAGTTAGCATCTGCAGCTAATGAAATATTTAAACACTGTCGAAGATTTGACTTTGGCAATCAAGATGCATCTTCTATTTATATGCGGACCAGATTTTAATAACTAATGGTTTTATTTATATCTTATTTCTTTCCCAGTTGTTAAAATATAGTTTTTATTCAAATAACTTTTAGACAATGAATTTTTTTGTTTGTATTGTAACTAATATTGAAATAAAGCATTAAAAAAACTTTTGTGTTTGATTCATGGCATTTTCAAAATTGAGCCAAAAATGTTTCCTTTTGTTTATTTTATTTCCACTTATGAGAGATTTTATAAGTAAAAGTTGAAATGTACCTCAAACATTATTACAATGATTTTTTACATTTTTTTGGTTGGCCATTGTACAGTTGCCACAACATAAAGGTTTACATGTCATTTCTTCTGTAACGAATAAAATCTAAAGACGGGCAATAATTTACTTCCCTACGCGTAACCCGTGTGTAAAAAGATAAGGCAATCTGCAAAAAAAATTTAAAATTTTAGATTGGAAACCTTTATGTTGAGGTAGCTGTACAATGGCTTCCCAGATCCTCAGACCTCAGTTATTTCCTCTGGGGTTATTTGAAAAATAAGGTTTATGGAAACAAATCACAGAAGAAAAAATTTAGCAGATTTAAATAAAAGTTGTATTATGCATTTGTGTGCGTCTTTCAAAAAAATTCTACATTTTTGAATTCTGCACAAAAAAAATTAAAGAAATTTTACTTTTTGTGTTTTTTTTTACATCTGCCACTCGCCAGATGAACTAAGTATAGAAACGCCGCCTTGCAACTGTATATGAATCACTGGCGTTTAGAAAAAGCCATGTTAGATTACTCTCATAGCTAGCTGCAACTCTGTAAAAGCTTTCAAAAGGAAGGAAAAAATAATATCCACGTATCATCTGTTATCCTGAGTCTTTTAAATATTTGGATATACATGCATATTTCAATTTGGATATCAGTAATCATTTCAAGTAATAATATTATTAAAGGGGTTTGGATGTAATGATCAATAAAATGTGGCAGTATAAGTGGCCTTCGACTTATACCATGAAAATGTCATGATAAAGACTTGTTTTGGTCATCAATAATATAGCAACTCAATTTTTCTTATGTGTGTATATACGGAGATAGTTTTATGGAACCATTCTATCAGAATAAGGTTTTTACCACTTTTTGGATTTTTGACATTCCCTCCCCAGGGCGTGGGGCACACAAGTAGACAAGTAGACTCAACACTGTTAATAGTAGGCGAGCCTGGCTCCCTACTATTAAAAAAATATATGTAAAATTTTGGTAGCCACGTTACCTCACCAATAAAAAAAGCTTTTGTTATATACATAACTAAAACACAACATTTTTTTTCAATTTTTATTCTTAAATCCAAATACATTTATTATATTTAAAAATATAATGAAGTATTTTTTGATATTTTGTTCATCTTCAGTGAACTGAGTGATATACATAGATGCCCACAGAGTGTCACATTTGTTTGTCAAAAAAGTAACTACACCACATTTTTAGATCCTTTGGTATAGAAAAAAATAAAAATAAAAAAAAATATATAATCAAATGTTTTTTTGGAATAAGCAACACCGATTTAAAATTTCATATATGTATACCAGTTTGAACAACTGAAAAGCATACATTATTCAACACACATGGTAAACCAATTTGGGAGAAACTTAACTAGTTTTTTAAACTAATACGATCAAGGAACTAAAACATATAATTTAGCTAACAGTATGCCAAGTGGGGTGGTAGATACGTTGTGTGTAATATAAATCTTTAATAGAAAGTTGGTGTGAAAGGTTGAATGAGAAAATAACTCCCTATTTATTTTTTTTTGTTTTTAAGTAAAAAAAGCTTAAATTTAGTAAAATTGTCAATTGGTTTTGTTTGCCCTAGTGATCTACAATAAACAACTCCTCACATTAACATTAATCACAAATAGTAATTAACAATTATATCACAGATGAAGGGAATAAGGTAGGTATATGAGCATATCTCGAATCAAAATGTAATTAAACAAGAGTAACAATTTTCAAAACTTGTTCAGTACTGCTAGCTACCAGTAGCATTAGAGGTAGTTTTTGGTAAAAGCAATAAAAGACCTAAAATGTATCACAAAGTGTGGGAATGCATAAGAAAAATGTTGAGAGAAAACATTATCGAACATTCCTTCAACAAAGAACCGATAGACAATATTCAGTCTTCGTCAGAAGTTTACAAATTAAATTGTAAGGTTCTGCTTGAAAATTGTTTTCCAAGTATTCACAGTCACCGTTTTCATTTTTGATAAAGTTTTAAAGTTATTTTACACAGATACTAGTAAATAGTTATTAACCAAAATATATTAGTTTGTTTTTTGAGTAGGTATTACCACATAAGTGCATGACTGTTAGTCTCAAAAAAAAAAAAAAAAACTGAAAAACATGTCTTTCAAGTCTTTAAACGTTGACTGCAATCTCAGTCTATAAGACCAAGAATTTACTTGTCTGTGGTGCCAACTCGATCTGTAAGACCAAGTATCATATTTGTTACGTACCGCCATCTCGGTCTATAAGACCGAGGCACATATTTGGGATTTTAATGCCAGCTATGCAGTCTGGCATACTTTTATCTATATGAACAGACCAAGGTGGAGTACTATATATACTAAGGTGGTGTACTAAGTATACATCAGTTTTTGAAAAAAAAAAAATCGAAAATTTGACTTTGAAAACGTATAACATTGAAAATTTTAATGAATGCACATACACTGATTTATTTCATGTATTTGTTATACTAATAAACATAAAAAGTCTAATCATAAAGCATAATAATAAAATAATAATTGTAGTTATATATTCATTTGGCACATAAGTTTACTTCAAAGTTATTTGCAACATAAAAAACATCGGCTTCTTTGATGGCGGTAAGGGATCAAAGAAGCCGATGTTTTTTTGTGTTGTAAATAAATTTGTAATAAACTATATTAGTGTCATATGTTGGGGCCACCAAGAGATTTTTTGGCGTTTTTCACAACTAAAATATTGTTTTTTTTAAACAGTGTGTATACATAGTTTCGAGTAGCATTCATGGCCTGGGATATATTTTGTTTTTACCTGTTGATACTGGATGGCACCTGGCGTAACATGTGTCTAATCCGTATGGCGGTCAATGTGTTAAATTAATAACCTAAACAATCCCATTAACTAAAGTTTTTTAATACAAATATTTAGATCATTTAAATTTATATTACATAAAATAACAATTAATAATTTAGTTAAGCCTTTTGTACCATAAACCCTACAAAAGTTTGTTGCATTTACACAGACCACCTTTTACAATACCCGAAATAAAAGCCTTATAATCCTATAATATTTATACCTTGCATTTTATTCTCTACTGTGTTTTCATATTTTCACACTCTACTCAGGGAAGCAGTGTCGTTCAAACTCATTCATTCGGAGTAGAGGGGACAGCATGGACTGCATGGCTGACCCTGTGACACATTCACAACAGTTAGTTACATTTTGTATCTAGGGGACTGCAAGAGCCAGATCGAAAGCTTCCTTATGTAGTGTTTTGAAATTGAGACATGGTATATTATAATCTACTTATAAATAATAACAAATTAGATTACAATTAATAAAGCACCATTTAGTCTAGACCAATATGCTCCGGTTTTAAGTTTATAACTTAACTGAATGAAATTTTTTATATTTACGATATTGAACAAAAAATAATTTAAAACTAAATCCATCAAAATCCATACTGCTGTTATTCTGCTCAGAGCCTAAACGTGATTACTTGGAACAAAATTTAGCAATAAGGCTAGATAATAACATATTAACTTTTAGTCCTGTGGCTAAGATGTATCAAAATTATACCAAAAAAGCTATTTAATTTTAAAGAATTTATAATCAAATAAATTGGTGTTAAATTATAAAGAAATTATGCGAATCGACAATTTTCCCCATCATTAGCTCATTGTGATATGGCATATTATCCGTGTTTAAATAATGTCAAATAAAATAGACTACAAAAAATGCAAAATTGGTGCTGTAGATGCATATTTAATTTACGAAAATATGACTATGTAACGCAAAAATTCATTGAACGGTTAAAACTACCTGATCTTGTAAAGTTTCATCTACTTACATTTGTACATAAATTACTAACAACCTCTAAACATATTTAATGAAAAATTAATATTAACTGTATTATTAGGAACAAAAATATATTGCACTCTACTGCTATCTTCCTAAGATATTTTACCGTGACAGAATTATATTATGTCACGTTTTATAATTCCTTAGATGATAAGTATAAATCTAACACCATAAATGTCCTCAAAAAATTAGTTAAAGTATCATTACTGGAGTGCTACAACAGTTTTTATTGATTGTACACTAAATAAATTTATGTTGTTTTTGTTAAATATAGGATTAAAGCAAATTGGTGTAAGAGTAGCCTTAGGCTAAACTTCGCCCATGTATTAAATAGTACTGTATCTGTAACTATTTGATTCAATGAAGACCATTATTATTATTATTATTATTATTATTAACTGATATCTCCTGAAAATTATGTATAATTATGAAACTTCTTGTATTTATTTTTTGGAATAATAAATGATTGCTTGTTAAATTGAAAACATAACTTTTGTAAGGTTATGGTACAAAAGGTGGTACTTAAACATTTGAAACCATTGACTTACAAATTCATATGACAATTGATGATGTGAATTGCTTTATTTTTGTGTGTGAAAAAATTTAAAATAATACCTATACCTATAACCAAACATCATTTATTCTTAGTCAATTGACCGATTAAGTAAATTGTAAAGAATTTCAGATTGTTACGTTTAGTTTTGACATAACATCGCTTTGACACCAAATATATATCTACTCCATATACATCATACATATTGTCAAAAATGATACATGCACGAAATTTGATATTTGTAAAAATATCTACACTTAAAATTTTTAAAACACTAAAAATTACAAGTATATTATGTAAATCTTTTTATTAAAGAAAACTTTTATGTTCTGTATTTTAACATTTTTAAATATGGAACAAAAACATAAAAACAATAACCTTGTTTACTTATTTCACAGCATTTGGTTGTTTTCACCAGATACCTAACATAAAAATGTTTCTATTGCGGCAAAAGGCGATCTCGTACCCTCTTTTCTCTTTTAAATAAAACATCATTTTATTTTTCTAGTAATAGTAAAAAAATTATATTGTATGCGATTTACTGTTTCCGATGCTAAATTTAAAAAAATACAACTGATACCTCAATTATATATCATATTACAGAAAAATTTAAAATATTCACATTAAAATTTTGGCAGGCAAAATGTAATAGACTGGCTGGCTAAAAGTATGCAAATTATTTTCAATTCGATGCAAAGCGTTACACATAAGGGTCACCTTACAGTGCCCCCTTACGAGTGGGCTGCCATTTCTTTGCTCTCACTCTTAGATCTGCTCTGTATTATTTTAAATAAAATGCAGACTAAGTAAGTCAAATTACAGAATATTTTTTTTATGAAGAGTAACAACTTAAAATGACACTAAATGTAATTTCACCTACTAAATAGTTGCATACTACTGTGATTAAATGGCATTATTATTATTGCTTTTTTTTCAACTGAAAAGGTTTATGAATATTTTAGTGTTATGTTATGAATACATGGTAAAAATGCACTGTCATAAATTTGTGGTTTATATAAGCTTATCGACCAAAGAAAATATGAATTTATAATTAAATAATAAATTAACCAGTTACTGACTGAACTGATTATTGACTATGATAAATTTTCCGTATCTATAACTAATTCAGTATTACTACTACTACTACATTAGGGACGATGACTAAGGTGTGGCATGGCTATTCGCACAGCGTCACACTTTAATCAATTCAGCTGTTCTGCATGTCATGATGTGCTTCGCTCACTTTTAACTCTTTGTATTAGATAAAATATAAAGAATAACAACAGAAATTTTGTACAAATTATATTAAAAAAAGGAGAATAAATAAATTTTGTACTTACAAAAATACAATTATACTTAGTGTAAGTATTTAAAAAATTTCAAACAATAATAAAATAATGTGCCATCTCATAGAATTTTTAATTTACATTACCCTACCTCTGTGGGAGCCCATGTAATTTAGTGATTAAAGTATAAACACAATTTACATATTATAACCATCCACAGAAAATTATACCTAGCAATAATGTTCAAATGCATATCCGAGGGACAACACTTGATTCCTTATCATGCGTTGTCTGTTAGTAGTCATTCCGACTGCTTGCTTATGGTAAAACAATTCATTCTAAAATGTTTGCACATTTGCTGAACCTAAAAAAATATATTGCCATAAGCTCATACATATAAAAATAATATAGTTGGTCAATAAATAGCTACTTTTGTAATTTTGTGTTGATTCAAATACTACAAGTATTTTAGCTAGTTTTTACAAAATATAAGCTGAAGCTTTTCTTGCAGGTTAAAATTTGTTATCCTCTTGATTAGGATATTTGTACTGAAGTAATTTTCAGCGTAGGTGTATTAGTAATATTAGTTATGATTTAGACTATATCATTATTTAGACAGAAAATATACTGACTGGCATGAAAAGTGACACGGCAAACAAAATTGATGTTTTTGGTTAAAATTTTTCTCAGTGTACACAAAATATGTAAAATCATTTGTTTTGCATTCCTGCAGCTGTTTTGCTAATTTATTTTTCCCAATTTTTTTCTTTTTTCTTTTAAAAACCGACGAATTTTAACATTTTTAATCACTATGAGAAATTATTCTTTAGTATGGCTTGCATTCTGCTGATTGTTTTAAATGCTGGTAATTTTCGAAAATGCCCATATCTTGAGAAGATTCTGCTAGAACAATTATTCCTTTAATCGATGCTGGCTTTAGTATCCGCAGTCGCTGAAAGATTGGGTTTTCCTCGATTACGTGTCCACAGGGCAGTTGTTCGCTTTCAAGAATCCAACGAATACCGCAGAATGCCAGAATCTGGAAGAAATCGAAGCACAACTCCTCGCGATGATCAATTCATGGTGATTTCTATCCTGCGAGATCGATATGCGACTGAATTTCAAGTTCAGAATGAAGTGCAAGAAGTGTGCCAGGTCGTCAGTGATAGAACTGTTAGAAGAAGGCTAGTTGAAGCAAATTTATAGACTAAAAGACCAGCAACAGGCCCCGAGCTTCTCACGAATCATCGTGTGGTCAGGTTTAACTTAAGACGTGAACATTTCAATTGGAATATCGGGCAGTGGAGCAATGTTCTTTTCTCTCTGATGAGTCCTGATTTGCTCTGAAGTCTCCAGATGAACGGGAGAGAGTGTGGAGAAGGCAAGGAGGAAGATACATACAATGCAACTTTAGTGAGAGGGTGAGCTTTGGTAGCTAGTCTGTAATAGTGTAAGCTGGCATATCTTACGGGGTTGTGTTCATAGATGTAGTTGCTTTAACGGCTACAAGGTATATTAATGATATTTTGGAAGAGCATGTGGTGATTTTCGTGGGGCAAGACGGATCAGGCAACATCGGCATCTGTTAACACTGCAGCAACTTAGGGATGCACTACAGCAAGAGTGGGTTAACATTCCTCAAGAGGCCGTCCAACACATAATTGAAAGCATGCAATGTAAACTTGAGAGTGTAATCAGAGCTAGGGGAGGTAATACTCATTATTAAATAAAGAAATTTCATTTTATAGTCGCCTTATTCTTTGTTCATATACCCAAATTCCTGTCGGACAACTTTTATCCTAAAAGTTGAAGTTATTCTTCTATGTTTTTAAGCGAAAAAGGTTTAGAAAAGATACCAAGAAACAATTTTACATGTTTTATTTACACAGAAAATTTTTAATAAACAATATACCACTGTCCCACTATTTGTGCCAGTTAGTGTGAATAAAAACGGAAATAATTAAAGTTTGATGTTTCATATTGTAAATATCAGGTATATAAAGGCTATAAGTTATACTGAAGCAAAATTGGACTAAAAAATACTTAAGCTGATTGGTGACATTAACAAAGATGTTTAATATACCACTCCAAACTACGCCTTTTGACCTATTCAAATAAGTATACTTCCCATATATAAAAAAATACTTACCACACGAGTTCCATAGTGTACATGGGCCAATGTTGTTACCAAACACAATATATATGTAAGGAAAAGTTCTAACAAAGCCCACTGTGTTCCTATTGACACAGCTACGACTGCTAATGTAGGAATTAATAGAGAGTTAAATGCATCACATCTTGTGTTACTCATTTGGGCAACAATTAAACGGCACTAAAACATTTTTTTGTCAAATAGACTACTCGAAAGGGTTAATATATAATTTGTAGAAAAATACAGATTAAAAATTATTTTACATGTAAAAGTTTATAGTTAATAATACCATTATTTAAATAACACATTGAGTTGGTTCATAAAAAATTTACTATATATTATAAGCATACTTCACAATGATAAAATTACTGATATACAAAAATCAGTTACAATGGGAAAATACAATCTTTGGGTAGTTGACTGACAAAAAATTTGCAACAAATTATTTACACTGTTATTAATCGGCAAAGCATGGCAATTACGCTTATGCAGTTATATAACTCAAATCTTATTGAAATACTTTTGGTTATTTTTGGTTAGGTAGAAGCGTGTTGTTTGGTAAATGAATAACATAAAAACTACCAAGCTGTTGTGTAAACCAAACGCACCCATCATTAAGGCATGAACCAACATATACTTACAGATATATTTGAAAATATTGTTCCCATTAGGAAGAAGAGAGCTCTGGGGTCTTTTTCTACAATGTTGGATGGCGACTTCAGCACCCAAACAAGAGTAGTTATAAAAAATATGATTATGGGTATCAAAGGTCTAATAGCTTCTGTGAATGATCGCATATGACCTGTTTTGAATTTGTATGATTTATAAATATTATAGAAAACAACTGGTACATTGGAGATTAAAGATGACACATATAATAATAACTCAAACATCATGCCTGTTGTTATTCCACCTGGTAGACGAAATTGCCACATCTCATGTCCACCAATCTGGAAAAATATACCTAGGTTACAAATATTCTGTGATGATTTTTAAGTGGAAGTTTGAGCTCTTTAAGATTTAATTTAATATATTATAACTACTTTAATTAATAGTCTAAAAATATTGATATAATTGCCACTCACCCCAGCCACCATGAAAGTTAAGATAGTTCCCCACATAGAAAAATCATAACCCCAAGGTAAAAACAACACACCGGTATTGTACTTTTCAAAATGAGACAAATAAAAATTTATCAAAACATTCCACATCGTGAAGAACATGCGAAAAGGAACGATGCTGTATTTAGCACCTCGTCCAAAAATTGAATACATTGCAGCTGGTATAAGACCAGCTGTATATGAATCCAAGCCATGATCAAACAATTCTCCAAGTGGGCTGCTGGTTCCAGTACGTCTTGCTTGTTTTCCATCTATTCCATCTAAAAGACAAAACCATTTTAACACGTTCACTGCTGTATTGGTCTATAAAACGGAGAAAAAGTTTTTCACTGATGCCATCTTGGTCGAATAGACCGAGAATATATGGTTCTTGGAATGCCGACTTGGTCTATAGGACCGAAACATATATTCATTCCTACAGCACCATGAATGCATTTGAGGCGTGAAATACCCATAGGACGAGTTTGAGTCGGCATCCAGAGAACTCTGTCGCATGCCAGTATAGAACTTACTGCATTTGTTCTCAATTTGATGTGTAATTTGGTCTATAAGGACCAAACACTTTTTTCACATTTTTGACGAAAATAGTAGTTTTCATCAAAAAGTGAAGTAGTTTATGTTCAACACATATGAAAGTGTACCCAAAGATTCACTTGACCGAGTGGGAAGTTTTGGGTCAAATACCTTCGGCCTGGTGGTAAATGTAAGAAAAATAGATGTGGCAGTGAATGTGTTAATATTCATGCAGAAAGGAAGTTAAAGCTTTATATCATGTTAGTAAAAAAGATTTGATATCGTATGCCAATTTAAAAATATGTTTAGATTTTAAAATATAAAACATAATAAAGTATAGTTTATTTCTGAAATACTGTGCACATACAAAACTCATTTCTAGAAAAAAATAATAAAATAGCTATTTGATATTCATAAGCATTCTATCAAACCTAACATGATAAGAATAATAAATACGTTTTTTATATTTTATACTGTCATTTATCTGAATACACATGTAGAAGTTTTGGGTAGATAATAAATCCAACACAATACTTTTCCAATACATTTTTTCATAGAAACTATAAAAAAAAACTACGTAATTTAGAAGCAAAAATTGCACTGAATTAAATAACAGTACCTATTCTTAGTATAAGCAAAAAAAATATCGAGTAAAAAGAAACCATTGACACCAAAAAGAAAAATTTTTACACTTAAGAAATGATTCCCTCCAGTTACAATACAAAAGACGAACACCCCTGGTTTGATATACAGGGTTGGGCAATAGTGTGTCCGACTTCGATATCTCGAGTTCTATGATAACTAGAAACTTGATTTAAAAACATAAGTAAACTAGACAAAAAAAAGTCTATAACCGGAAATTGTTATTTTTTCTTAAAATCGATAATTGTGACTGTAGTGATTTTTTTAATATACACGTGTAAATAGCATAATTTCAACAAAAAAAATCATTACATCCAAGTGATTGGGAGTGAGTCAGCAATAATCCAGGTAATCACAATGACATTTATGACATCTAACATCTAACCTAACCTAAATAAGCCTATTCTTTTCATACATTTTAAAAAATTCTGCTTGTAATACTGTTATTTTGCATTTGATTTATTGAGAATTACTTGCTAATTTAATTTAGAGTTAGATTTTAAGTTAGAGTAAAACAGAGTAAGATTTTTTTAATTTAACAGGTGTCAAATATTTATATAGGACGCTACTTTTAAATTTATTGTATTATTGTGTTCATTTTATCATTTTAATACACAGAAATTTGAAGTACAGCTCTGTATGCCGTTAATTAAGTCTTGCCGGCATGTGAGAGTGCTGGCTTTGATATTTTTAAGGCAGTTTTCTGTAGCCTTTTTTTAATGTGCACAGTATTTCTGTAATAAACTGTATATTATTTTCAATAAAAATAAAAATAGCAAAATTCCACTAACCGAAATTTTTCTACCATCACTTTTTCTTACACAATTTCATAATTTAAATTAGATACTTGCAAATAAAACAAATAAACAATGTATTTATTTCAAACATTAAAGTATTCTATAAAGAATAAAAATGTTCGAAAACATTACTATGCTGCAAACTGAGGCAAAGGCAATTGATCAAATTTTCTCTGCATCTGCTTAAAATAATGGAGTTGTTAATAATTAAGTCTATTTGTACTATTTTCAAATATTTGTTGTAAATAATATATATATATACATATATAAAATTTTATTTTTAAAATAAATTAATAAATAATTCGTAAATTCATAATTCATAAATGTTTTTATTTGTTTTCATAGATGACTTTGTTTTAAAAGATATAGTGTTGTTATCTTAAATAAAACCACCCCATGATACAAATAAACAAATTCAGAAAGAAATCTTTAAACCAAGCTTAATACACAGGGTGTTCACTTAAAATAAAAAAAGTTTAAGTATAACAATTAAACCTGAAGTGAAAAATATGTGTGAGAAATGCATTTATAATCAGTGGAATATCATATGTTATGTTCGTATTAACATACAAGGTGTTAATTTTTGCATTTTCAGCTCTTCAGGTTTTTATTTGTTATTCAACTGGTTTTTTCTTTTTAAATCGGATTCCCCGGAAAAAAATACATAAGCATAGTTCTGGATTTTTTCCTAACTGAAAAACCAAGCAATGAATTCAAGTGAGGCACTGAAAATGATCACCGTGTAGAACGGTGAAATTTGTATCACTCAACATGAAATAATTACCATCTAATATTAATTTTCAAAGGGGTCTAAATCATACTGCTTATTTTAGAGAAGCTGTTATTGGCACAGTAAATTTGAAATAGTAAATTCACGCCTATGCTATATTTTTTAGTTCATACAAAGTCTAACCGATAAATAACCTAATGTAATATGTGAAAACTTTTCAGTATCCATACCTAACGTATACGCGATGAACAAAAATATTCCTGTCACTGCAAAAGTCCATTTTGGAAGAGTGGGAACTTCAGGGTGATCAGGATCTGAGGCATAAAAACTGTAGTCCAACCAAGTAAATAATAAAAACGTTGCTAAAGTGAATAAGAAGCCAGAAAATGTAAGAAGGTTGGGAGCAATCGACTTAGGACAATACTAAAAAAAAAAAAACAAACACTATTAATTAAAACCAACAAATACATTTCTAGGATGCCAATTTCTCTAACTGAACCTGATAGGGAATTCTTAGAGTGAACAGACATATTATATTACCCATGGATTTGATATTACCAATTACTTACCTGTACTAGCCAATTCCAAAATGGGTGCATAACATATATGCTAAGTATACCAGTGTCTTTACAACTATACTGTAAAAAAAATAAAATTAATTGTTAAATTTCAAATTAAAACATAGTTAGACTTTAAAAGAATATTTAAAATTTGAGAGTAATGCACGCGTTTGAAGGATAATTTTCTTGTAGAGCCATATAAATTTATTCATAAAAGCGGCACCGGAAAAATCTCCGGATCATTTTGCCAAACTTTCACCTTTAAATTTTAATAGCTCTCCATAAAAAATGTACTTTTTTACGAAAAAAAAATTTAAACAGTGTTATCCCCCCTCCAAAAGGTAACCTACTTTTTTTTTCTGTTTTAACCAACACTGGACAGTCCTCTCTGCCACAGTGGTTCCTCGTCCATAGCAAGGTACGACAAAAATATAAAGTGCATGATAGGTATGTTTTTATGATTAAGACAAACACAATTTGACATAACGGATATTTATTAGAATAAAAAATACAAAAAAGCAACACACAATATACATGAAATAAATAATTAGAATATTACATAAATTTGAAAAAATAGGCTATTACTATGAAATACAATTATCTACTAATACTAATGAAACTTTAACAGGATTAACTTAAATTATTGTCTATGGTTATTTATTTATGGCATCCTATAATGTTTCTTCTCACCTTTTTTGGGTATTAAGCCACTGCAATATAAATTATTTAAAAAAATTTTTTGTTAAATAAACCTCTGCGCCAAAAGAGTTTATCAAAGGTTGATTTTTGAAAAAAAAATGTTTTAAAATATTAATCTGCAAATGAAAATTAAATGTCAAATATTTTGGACGATTAAAAGTTGACGTTTTGGCATTTCCCTTTGATAAAAAATTGTCTTTTTTAGCAATGTCAAACATGACAGTTTTCTATTTATATATTTCCATGGACATATGAGACATTATGTTATATTGATATTTTGTCTACTTACATCATCTCTAAGGATTGACAACCAGTTTGTAGAGTAATTATTGGATACACATTAATCACCATTCAACAAAATAATGACAAATTCTTTAAGTTTTTTTTCTTATACCTATAACTTTCTTTTTCCAAAACTTTCACAAAATCCCACTTAATAATGTAATTGCCATTCCACACGCATGTTTACATATTTTAGATTTTTTCAAATTCTCCCTTTCTAGCATAATTCTTGTGCAGTAATTTTAAGGTTACCTAGCTCTTTCAATGTATGACTCGCTGAACACAATAATTATACTAGGAAAGGGGAATTTGACAATTCAAAAATACGTGAACACACGTGGAATAGCAATCACATTTATATATCCTCTCCATTTACGAAAAGTTGGCAAAAGTTATGTAATAAAAGTAAGGTGTAAGCTATCTACAGCGCAAAATTTGTTTCGGAGAAATAAACAACAAGTAACTAAAACTCTACAACAAATTGTGAAGAATCTAAAAAAAAAAAACCGAATGTCGTAGCAGTCACACTACAACTACAATGACCCACAAATTGGTACATGTATTTATTATAAATGTTGTACATACCTTGCCCCTGCATCTCCATTTGTAAAACACTTGACACAAACACCTAATTTCTGAGAATAAATTAGTGAACAATTAGGTTGCACTAACGTGAGTGACTGATAATTTGTTCGATGCAATCACTTCTGACTAAAGAGGACAGAATTCAATTTAAAAATTGTAATTAATTTATAGCTCTAACTTAGTAGATGCTATAACAATAAGAAAATATGAAGTATATTAACATGACTTATTTTATTTTTGTCATATTATGGAGGGAACCACTGGGAATGGCCTGTGAACCTCATGGGAGGGGCGCCAGCATATTACCTACAGTCACTTGCCACATCTCGCAGGGTTAATTGCTGTATATTCCAGAATCGTGTGCCCTAAGCAGACGAAGAGAGCCTAGAATGACCATCTTTTGCATGGCCTGCCAGCCACTTGGCTGAATTTTAGCAGGCCAGTATTGTCTTCAGTTCTGAGATTACATCGATTATTAGGACGAATATCTTGACCAAATTACCTGGGTACAGCACTTGAAGCTCATACAGGAGATTGCGATATTCGGTCCGTTCTTCCCCCTTTTTCAAAGTGATGTTTTTCTCAACAGGTGCCATAACATACATCACCTTGAGTTGATCGTCATGGAGGACTATGTCAGGGTTGTTTACTGACTTTCTTTTTTCGGATTATCCGATGCCGGACAGTCCTCCCGTGGCCTCCTACGCCTCACGGAAGTCGCGCCGGTGCATTAATTACAGCCACTCCCCACATCCCGCAGGGTTAGTGGCTGTAGATACCAGAATCGTATGCCGTAAGCAGACGGAAAGAACCCAGAATGACCGCCTTCTGCATTTGGCCTGTTAGCCACTCGGCTGATTTTTGGCAGGCCGGTATGGTCATCAGTTCCGAGAGCAGCGTAGGCTTTATTATCCCTCCGAGTGCACTAATTACTAGGACGACCACTTTTACCGAGTAGCCTCGGTACAGCTCTTGGAACTCGTACCGGAGATCGCGATATTTGGTTCGTTTCTCCTCCTCATTCAAGGTGATGTTTTTCTCCGCAGGTGCCGAGAACTCGATGACATACATCACCTTGAGTTGATGGTCGAGGAGGACTATGTCAGGCTTGTTGGCTTGGATTAGCCTGATCGTCGGTAACGAGTAGTTCCAATAAATCCGGCATTTCTCGTTCTCGACAACGGATTCAATATCTCCGAGGACGTAAGGCAGCACTGGTCCCTGGTCTACCTCGTACGAAGTGGGGTGGTTAGCCCTGGTACCCCCGGCCGGCATTTGTCAGGCAGAGTAGTCTGCCTGTTCAGGGTGCACCACGCAGAGGTTGCCGGTCCCTGGCACCCGTGACAGTATTATTATTATTATTTTTATTATTGTCATTACTATTAGTAATCAGTTTATGTTAACAAACGTTTTTGTGCAAAAATAAAAATATATACAAATATATTACAAGTGATTTATTTAAACTCTTTTTTCAACTGCTAGTTTTCATATCCACTTGATTAAAAATTACAAGAAGCAAGAACCAAGCTACTTTAACGTTTAACAATATCAATACATCAAATGTGGATTATATTTTTGAATGAATCCATATATGACAACTGTTCTAATTAATGATAAATATTATTTGTTTTTATTATATTTTATCTCTGGATAAACAAAATCCAAATTACATTTACATTTAAATGATAAATTGAGTAAATCAAAAATAATATACCTGGTTTTGAAGAATGGATAAAATTATATAAAAAGATTGTATACAATTTAAATACCAACAAATATCAATTATATACTCATGTTTACATTGTTTAACAATTGACTAAGCAATTTAAATGAGTAATATAACAAATATTTACAAAACAAGGTTATTAAAAAAATCACATACTTATTTGTTTCAATTATTTCAAAAATTAAAATCATTTTTAGCTAGCAGTAGAAGAAC
This sequence comes from Rhamnusium bicolor, assembly GCA_029963845.1. Lineage (NCBI taxonomy): Eukaryota > Metazoa > Arthropoda > Insecta > Coleoptera > Cerambycidae > Rhamnusium > Rhamnusium bicolor. Next base: position 199,025 of record JANEYF010003767.1, read on the forward strand.
AGCATGTTTAACATATTTCCAGCTAATTTTTGGGTTCATTCATTCTCACTTAAAAATATACATACTCTAGAATATATTATAAATACACACTATAGTGGTTACGTTAATTTTAATATATGTATCACGAAATTAATAGCTTTTTTTTCATTTTTAATGAAGCTTGGAATCTGATTTCACATTTGAGTATAATTCATATAAGAAATCTTTATTAAATTATTTGTGGTTAATTCAGAACCACTCTGTATATTTGTTTAACAAATAAATAGGTATGTTATCACTCCATATCTTGAAAATCCAAGTGAAAATCTAACCAAAGCCATACATGATATTTAATTGTATACCTATAAATGTATCAATTGTGAATCACAGACAAATTAGTTTAATTTATCCCGATATATTTAGTTGCTTGGAATTTCATCACATTTATTAAGTGGCAGTTTATATGACTGATAATGCTTATCTCATTCAGAAAGTAAGATCTTTGGACTCAACATACCATGCTTTATTATGCTTGACATATACTAAAATATTCAAAGGGAAATATAATTTAAATTATGTTAAAACAGATATGTTTATTATTATTACTTCTTATCAAAAGAATTTCAGAAGTCATTAAACAATATTATAGTAGTTTAAACTATTTTATCAACAATAAAAATACAAAAAATTTATATTTAAAAATAATTAAGTAACACTAACTACATTTACAATCTAAAATTTAATTCAATATTGGGAATTTTTTCCCTGTACATTACCAATTTATAAATGCTAAAAATGTATTCACATAAAATTTTGAAATAAAAATAAACTTTCATTAGGGATTTCAAATTTATTAATATATTAGTACTGGGGTTAAAATTATTTTCACCACATTGAATTAGGATCTTTTTATTTGAGTAACAAATAACAGACAGTATTTTATTCCATGGATTTTCTCATATATATGAACAAGAACCCAACTTGCCATTATTTCAAGTACAAAATCAGTTTGTTCTGATATTTTCCATCCATTAAAGGATACATTTAAGATCATACCAAATTTTCAAATTTATAAAATACATTTTAAAGAACAATTTAATAAGTTATCCTAAAATTAACTATGCTTTGATGCAGAGAAACTGAATTAGAAAATTTAAAAAAATATTCTGTACAAGTATTTAGTTGTAATTTTTGGATATAATTTTATTGATCCCTTCATACAATTAAAAACATAATAGGAAAACTGACAGTTGTCACCAAACTTAATTTTTCACTATTAAAATTTATCAATGAAACTCAGACTTCGCTCATGATTTAATCTTCCACAATTTTAAGAACTCTTCTGAGATTCTTAATTCACACAAAGCTTCCCAATGGGATTACAAATTTGATTTGAAATTACTATTGACAACTATTTTAAATATACAAGCAGAATAAGATATTAACTGCAACAAATATTGATAAATTAACTGTCCATATGTGAATTTATATAAATTTTGCAGTTTTTTTAAAATTCCTATTTCAGCTGTAGTAAAGTAAAATGGTTAAGATAAATTCAAACAACCTGTTTAGTGCTTATAATTAAGTAGATCCAGAAAACAAAGATTTTTTGTGACCAAGTATAATATTGTACAAAGGGTCAATTAAAAAAATTATATTTAGTCCTATGTGTAATGATTAATATAAATCTATAATAGTGTAATTCCAAGTATTAAAATAACTAACCTTGTAATTATCAAATCCAATTAAATGTTCTTTTGTTAGATATTCTTTTTCCATTTTATATTATAATAATAATTCAGAAACAAACATCTACTACTAGTATTTTTATAGTAAACAATTCATAATTTTTTTTGTCATATTTATATTAAAATTCACTATTGACATGGCACGATCACATATCACTCAAAATCTTATCATGCAAGCAATGAAACATAACCTAACATCGATTTAAAAATGTCAATAGATAACGAGCGTGAATTTAGCTTCATTGCGAGTTCATAGGTTACTTTTATCTGTTCTGTGGGTTACTTCCAGAAATATGTCTGGTTAATTCACACAAAGATTATTCTTTGGTTCACAGAACACTGAAATCAAGGTTTTTAAACAGAGATTTTGCATCGAAATTAGTTACTTCAATCCAAGAAAATTTATTAATTATTTCTTGACTTCCTCCGACCTGTTTCTTTGAATATTTATGATTAAATCAAGCGTTCCATATTCATAATCGTTATGGCAATAACTGAAGCAAAAATAAAATTTTGATTGATCTATGTCGATGATCACAATTTAATGTTCAAGGAAGAGTAAAGACAGGTACCACAGCATTGACGTACATTTTAAGAAGGGATAAATTTAAAATAAAAAAGCAAAATTTGGCGGGGGTTGAAACTATTTTCAACTTTTTGCAGTCCACTCAGAATTTGATTTCACATCGAAAGTTTTTCAAAATAGTTGTAATACGGTTTGTAACTTAAGATGGACTGCTGTGTTTAACGGTTCTCTACGAGTGTACAGAATATAATAATAGATCCACGTTTTATTTCGCCCTTCCCACTGTCTTTGTTTTTATTATTTAGCAGCACCAATAGAATGAAGTAACGTTTTAGCAAAGACTAATATTTGATTTTAGTCTATTGTTATGCCTCGTGGTGTGTACAACGTAATTTATTCCTCTCCGTTGTATTGCTGATAATTTTATTTGTTGTATTTTATCCTTAATATTAATTTAATAATAAAGTATGTCAGATCTGCCCAAGGGTAAAAACGGCCATACGCGGAAAAAGTTAATAAATTTATCAATGAATTCCCGGATTTATTCTACAAAGGTGCTATAATAATTTGTAAGGTGTGCGAGACAGATCTGATGTGCTGGGAACGTGACTGTAAACGTCACGTAAATTCTGTGCAACATAAAACTAAAAAAAAGGCATGCCTTCGACAACACATAAACTGTGTTGTTCGATTTGCTCTTAATGCTGATTGTCTGTGATGTTCCGCTGCACATACTCGATAAACAAGCATTTCAGGAGTTCCGCAATAAATACAATCCCAACGTTACCGAGTCACACAACGTTGAGTAATTATGTACTAACTGTAAGCGAAGACATTGTAAATAGGATCAAATGTGTACTAAAAAAAATACACCGCTGTGGTCATGTGTTGACGAGACGACAGATTGTAAAAAAAAAATCTATTTTAAATGCTATAGTACATTTACTGGACCCTGTTAAATCGACAGTTCCACTGTTACCAGCTAGCAAAAAGACTAACTGAGTGTACTGGCCAAACAATTACGCGGGTGGTGTTGGAGACGTTTGAAAAATTTGACCTGTCAAAAATTCAAGTGTTGTTGTTCGTGACCCATGGTGCTACGACAATGCGTTTGGTAGGTCGTTTGCTTCAAGAGCACGATTATAGGTTGGTACATGTTACGTGTAAAGTGCATGCTTTACACCTTGTGGCAGAAACTATTCGACAAGGTTTTCCAGAGGTACATGCATTAATAGCAAGTACAAAAAAAGTGTTTCTTAAATCACCTAAACATCTTCGCGCATTTTATAGCAAGTGTCCCGGTATTCCTGAACCACCACGGCCGATTCTTGCACGTTGGGGAACATGGTTGAAGGTAGCTTTTTATTATGCAACACGAATAAAAGATGTGATACTCCAATTCAATCCAGACGAGGATGCAGCTAATAAGGAAAACCATACAAAATTCGAAGATGTTTCTGTTGAAACAGCTTTAAAAACTATTCATAAGAACTGTAAAGGATTAAATGACGCCATACAAAACTGTATTCTCAGTAAACGCTTATTATAATGCGTACGCCTATGTCCTGCGACGCATTTTTGCCAACTGTAATTATTATTATGTACCTTATCGAATAAACCATTTTTGTAGTAATTGTTTGTTTATTTGTTTTTAAATTCCTGGTGGTGAATTATATAAACGGCACGCAGCTATCATTTGATTAAAAATGACTGCCGATTTCGCCACTGTCTTCAATACTGGGAACCGAAATCATCACGGTCTATATGGATTTGTGATCAGACGAGTAGCGATCAGCTGATTTTTGTTTTGTTTACATTCGTTTAATTTTCTTTTGTGTACATATTATCGAAAGGTTTAACTTATTTTGCACTATTTTTTGCTAATTTGAGGGAGTACCTAACTTAAAAATATCATTATTACAACTTTATATACCTTTTGTATTATAGTTCTCTTTTTCGAAATGGACACGCATTGCAGATGGTAATGCCTCTTCCATCAATTATGTTTTCCTTCCTACTTTTCTTCTATATATTTTCTCCACGATACCACAGTTATTGATGATATAAAAAATCTCCGTCTTTCTTGAGGAAATAGTGAGAGTGGATGGCTCTATCCACATTTTTCTCTAAGTGACAATAACCTATACAAATATGATTTAACAAAGAGCATTACCCGGTTCGTCAAAGTGTAATTTTTAACCACAAGGGTGCAATGTGGTAATATTAGACAGTCTCGAATCACACTATTTTCAAAATACAGAAAACTAAATAAGAAGCAATTTTTTGAGGAATGTGTACCTCCGACTTACAACTGCGCTACGCCACTGTATATGCAACTCCTGTCGGAGAGCATATAAGCATTCCTTACAGTCATACGGAAATGGCAGTATATCTAGAAATTTCATTGGCCTTTTGCAGATAGCCGCAGGGCATGCGCAGTTACATGACATGTCAAAGTGTATTAAATGCTTTTGGAATGATTTATGATTTGCCAACAAGGAACTCGTTAGACGATAGAGAAGATACTCGCCTAGCACACCGTAGGACCAGGCTTCGAATCACAAACTTATTTATTTTTTTTTTTTTTAAATAAGAATTTTTTTAGTTTGTTAGTAAGATTTTCCTTGCCCTTTATTATAGTTTGTTTATTTTCCTTGCCCTTTATTATAGTTTGTTTATTTTCACGGTGCCGAATTCCCCTTCAAAAATGATATCTGATGAGCACGCCATGCCGTGGCCTTGAAACGGCCAATGAAATTGCTAGAAATACTGCCATTTCCGTATGACTGTAAGGAATGCTTATATGCTGTCGGCGACTCGTAGTTAACAACGTGAATATTTGACGTTTGTACAAAATTAACTAACAGCCTTTTGTGATTCTAATCCAGTATTTCTTATTTTTAAATAGGGAATAAATAAGATCCAGAAGAGGAATAGTTAAGAGTATTAATATTCACGAAACAAAAATACATATTTGATAAAAATTCAACTTAACAAATAATGTGCAATATTTGTCCATGGCAGAGTTCTTCTTATAATTTTTCTAATTTTTCATGCATTCCTATTATATCATTCTTCTTTTAGAAAGGTTTGGCTACCGTCCGCTACTAGTTCTTTTGGCGCTGTATTTGGATTTTACTACTCTGCTGATTCTTTATATCCCAGACGCCGACAGGGAGTTTGATTTGAGAAAATGGCGTCTGTGAGCTTGGTGGTGGTATTATGTGCAGTGATATAAACATTGAATAAATTTAATGTTTATTTAAATATGTTTGTTTGATGTAGTATTATAATAGAAACGTTATAGTTTTTGTGTTTGAAGATGACGGCGAACATGTATCGTGTCGGAGGTTAGTACCTACTTGTTTTTAATTAACCGGCTTCGTTCAGAAGGAAGTCTTCCTCCGCGCTGATCGTACTGTTGTCTACGACTTGATTGACTTCATAATTTTTGTTATTACATTACATTTGTCATTTAGGAAATAAATTTTTACCATTCGGATTATTTTTGTTTTGCCAAGTTATTAATTATTTAGATAGTGTATTTTTAAACATCTTTAGTACATACATACATTAAATCGATTAATTAATAATGAAGGTTACTTTAGTAGATTGAGGGCTACTCCATAATTTTTCGTTTTAAATTTTAGCTGGATCTAATTAAGCAATACTCCTAGACAAATTTATGGAGATAATTTCGTTATCAGGTTTAATACTATTTACTTATTATTATCAATTTAGCATATTTGTCCAATTTCTCGCCCCTGCTACACCTTGATAGGTACCTATTTTTATACGTCGATTTAATAATGTTGAAGAACAATGAACCAGTCGATTCGTTTCGTTTTGTTTTATTATTTTTACATATTTTTAGATGTTTAAATTGTTTAGGATATTTTTAATTACCGTATACATACGGTTTATGTAAAATGTAGTGTTTATAGTCAATATTAGATCGTAGTAGCGATAATAGTGAGAAATAAGGTCACAACGATTCATTGGTCCCTGTTTTTGTAGATTATGTGTACTTCGAAACGTCCTCGACGTCTCCGTATCAGATCCGGCGCATAGAAGAATTAAATAAAACTGCATCGGGAAATGTGGAAGCCAAAGTAATGTGTTTTTACAGGAGACGAGATTTGCCAAGCCAGCTGATACAACTTGCCGACAAACACCAATGTGAGTAAAAAAAGTTGAATTGTTTCTGACCGCGGCGGTATTAATTAATTATTTATTTAGGGTTTGCAGTCTCATTCCTTGCTTTTCACGCATTCTAAATGAGTAGAGGGGCAAAAGTCTTGATTAGGCGATCGATATTCCCTGACTGTACCTGTCTTGTCACCAGCCGTGGGTACTTTGTTTCGCGAAATCATGCGGCAACTGTACTTGATCAGACCGCGTCGCTATGACAACTGCGAGATGCTTGTTCTTTCCGCCAGACTGTACTTTTATAATTACACGCAAAAAGTGGACGAGCTATTGTTATCCGGTATTTGACAATTATTTGGTTTCGACTTATTTTACTGAAATTGTTCACGAGCAGATAAAAAATGTTTGAGCCGATATAATATTCTTCTAAGTAACAAGTTATTTATTTGTCAACGTTTCGTTTTGTGTACCGCCATCTTCAGTCACAAAATATTTCAGTGCAATTACAGTATGAACTACGAATAAACCGTATTTTCATATTTTCGTACGATATAGTCTTAATATTTTTGAAAAAAATACTTATTTAAAACCATTATTAGAGATGTTGTAGTCTAACTTATCGATATTATACCATAACCCATATAGCCGTAGCAATATGCTACTAAAACAGAATAAAATAATTTCCGTAAGTAATCCTTTATGTGCAACACAAAGAAAACAAAAAATAACGAGCAAAACAATTAAAAGGCTTATTATCAGAGGATGAATAATCAAATACATCAAACTGTCACAAAATATGCGTTTTTCTAATAATTGATTATCATTGTTTAGCTGCACGCTTCATACACTTTTTTATTTAGAGTATGCTTTTCCTTGACTGTCGCTTTAAGAAAATGATTTGTTTTTTTTCTTTTTCATTCATTATGTTTCTTCTGGTGGTACCACATTCACCAAATTTCATGTGTCACCTAAAATGTTGTTAACAATCTTAATTGCCAAGTTCAGGAAGTATCCCATTAGTATTTTTTTGAGTTATCGCGGATACACACATACACAGACACACACCGACAGACATCATTCCGAAAATGGTCAGAATGGATTCAGAAGGGTTCAAAACGTATATTGTAACGGTTCCTTTTTTGGGAAATAAGTTATTTGGAGCACATTCGTTGTAAATTAAATAGAATGAGTCGAGTTATAAATTAAATTCCAGATTCGATTAAAATAGTTTTGTTAAATTAAATAATACTGTATCTTGATTTTACTATTTTAAAAATGACAGGGCGAAAAAGCCCGGTCGTTACAACATATCAATCAAAATCTCGAGGTCGAAAAAAATCACGATTACTATTATACCACAGTATACTATGCTTCTTTATATTAGGTATAAAAATGGCTGTTATAAAACGGACGGATTACATCTTATTATAACCCACCCCTTATATACTAGGCTCGATAGTAAAGTATCTTTATCTACTTTCAGGATCTACTTAAATGGTGACAAGACAGTCGGTCTGTAGTAACTTTATTATGTTGAAATGTACATATACAGTTAATAAATATTTATTATTAGTATTTATTATTAAGGTCCGTCTGTTATACATATAATGTAATTACCTGCAGTTCAAAGCATGAGAATATTATATACCATAAAATATGTATAGTTTATTTCAAACTTAATTGCAATATAAAAAATGCCAGCTTCTTTAACGGCGGTAAAGAGATCAAAGAAGCTGACGTTTTTTATATTGTAAATAAGTTTGAAATAAACCCTATGGCCTATTCTAAAGTCAGAATAGGTTGATAAAAATAACAGCCTGTTATAATTCATTATTATATTATATTCATATACATACAGGCTTCGAAGATGTACTCGTTATCAAGCGATATATTATTATATCGCAATATACAGGGTGGGGCAATAGTGTATCAGACTTCGATATGTCGAGTTCTATGATAGCTAGAAACTTGTTTTAAAAACATAAAAAAACTAGACAAAAAAGTCTATAACCGGAAATTATTCGAATATACAGGGTGAATCAACTAACAATTTTTTAAATGGAGAGCCATGTATATCAGAAATTTAAAACCTCTTTGTGGCCTCCTTCCATTCCTGTATTATTATTGACACTCTCCCAACCACTTGGATGTAATAATTTTTTTTGTTGAAATTATACCATTTATACGTGTATATTAAAAAAATCACTAGTCACAATTATCAATTTTAAGAAAAAATATGTTACTACCAGTTATGAGATCTGTGTGATGAGACTCAGCCATTTTCACTTCCTAAAAATATACAGGGTGGCCAAAAATGATTTTCTCAATTTTTTTCAAATGAAACACCCTGTATATTTTTGGAAGATGTGATGTAGAATTAAAAAACGAATATTTTTTGTAGGTGCATCCTTTTGGCTATTTGTAACTATTTTCGATTTATTGAACAATAACTGCAACATTGTGCATTGTGCACAAAAGTGCTCCACATGTAGCCCATTTTGATTGACACACATTTCTATGCGTCTTTGGGATGAGGTTTCTACTATTCATAAAATTGCCGGAGTGATACTTCTAAAAATATTTATTATCCTTTTCTTCAAATTTTGGATTGTTGTTGGTGTGATGTTTTTATGGGCCTCATGTAACACGCCTATTATAATACCTTTTCTTGAATTATTTGAAAAAAAAACCCTCATTTTTAATTTTTTATTGCTGAATTTTGCAGTTATTGTTCAATAAAACGAAAATGTTTACAAATAGCCATAGGGATGTACGTACAAAAAAATGATCGTTTTTCAATCCTACATCACATCGTCCAAAAATATACAGGGTGTTCCATTTGAAAAAATTGAGAAAATTCAGTTCAAAAAGTTGTAAATTTAAAAAATCTCTTTTAGCCACCTTGTATAATTTTAGGAAGTGAAAATGGCTGAGTGTCATCACACAGATGTCTCATAACTGGTACTAACATATTTTTTCTTAAAATCGATAGTTGTGATTGAAGTGATATTTTTAATATACACGTGTAAATGGTATTATAATTTCAACAAAAAAAAAATCATTATATCCAAGTGGTTGGGAGAGTCAATAGGAGGCCACAAAGATTTCAAAAAATGTTTTGATATACATGGCATTTCATTTAAAAAAATGTTACTTACCCTGTAGAATCGTCTTGGCTCGCCCTGTATATTCGAAAATAATTTCCGGTTATAGACTTTTTTTGTCTAGTTTACTTATGTTTTTAAATCAAGTTTCTAGCTACCATAGAACTCGAGATATCGAAGTCGAACGCACTATTGCCCTACCCTGTATATCATGATGTATACAGCGAGAATTGATTGAACTCGTACATGCGTTAAAGGAAAGTAAATGATGTACGTGTAGATTTCTTATGGGGCCCATACATTTTCGGGATTCGTGACAATTTTAACCGTACAGGGTGGGCAAATTTCGATGTTTGTATAGGGTAACTCGGTAACTGTAAGATATACAAAAAAATGGAAGACACATTCTCCATCTTTTTTTTTTTTGAGACAGTCACTGGCGAAAACAAAAATTTGCTATCGTCTTTTGTTTTCGAGTTATAAACAAAAGTTCGATTTTTCGACTTATAGACACATGTCAATATCTTGGTTGTTTGTAAAGTTATGAAAAAACAACTTTTACATTCTTCAGGCAGTTTTTTTCTGTATAATACAGTGGCGTCGAGGAAATAAAAAAAGGTGCAATTTCGAGTTATGACATAAAGTTGTATTTTTTTTTTTTTTTAAATGGGAATCATAGTTGTCTATAGTTTAGTTAAAATTTTTTTCTCTTTCAAACTGTATATCATTTGTGGGGTCGCTTTTTTAATTTTTAATAACGAAAATAATCTTTTAGTAGATTACTTTGCGTTTTTTTTTTGTATTTATTCCAAGTAGGCGTGTGTCATCTATGACAGTGTTTATCCGTTTACACACCATTTAACCGTAAAAGTGAAGATGTCTTACGAAAATTACGAGAAATGTGATATGCTAGAATGCTTTATTCAAAATAATTAACAGTTGTGATATTACATCCGAAATATATTTCAATCGCTATCCAGAAAGAAGATAACCTAATAAAGCTATTTTTAAGAGGTTAAAAGAAAATCTCATTAATTGTGGGTCCTTCAACAAGCCAAAACCAAAAAATCAGATTTTATATCTAATTTTAAAATAATTTTTTAAAATTCAAATTACAGCAAATGTTCAAACTGATGTCTGTTATGTTCGATACATAAATTACACCTCTTCATAACACTCCGAACTGCATTTTAAATATGAGGATTTGAAATGGAATTCACACCGTCTATAAAATTTTGCCGGAGTTCATTTATGTCGGTACTGGTTTTCTTGTATAATTTTTCTTTATTGTGGCCCCAAAAGAAAAAATCCAGTGGCGTTAAGTCAGGTGATCGTGGTGGTCACCTCACTGGCCCGTTACTTCCCATCCAGTTATTTCCAAAATTGGTATTTAATAATTCTGAAACGGTTCTGATATTATGAGGTGGTGCACCATCTTGTTGGAAGAACTGATTTCTTACCTCAATTAAGGGTAGATTGTCCATAAATTCCTCAATAATTTTCTGGTTTAAGATTTCATAGTACCGTTGGTCATTAAGATTTTCTTGATATATGTGATATGTTAAAATACAATTGCTACCTACATAGTGCACACCAAACACCAATACCACCAAAGCGTGCCTGTGATCGCACGTCAACGGGACGGTGAGGGTTCATATCAGACCAATAGTGCTCGTTATGCCTGTTGAAAATTGCTGCACTGCTAATGTAGGCTTGATCTGTTCAAACTACATTTCTAGAGAAGAATGGATGTTGTTGACTTTTTTGACGATAGCATATGTAAAACTCCAATCGTCGCTGAAGATCAGTTGGTTGCAGTTGATGTTGTTTCCTTATTATATAAAAACTGAATTTTTGTGTCTTCAAAATTACCCAAAGCTCGACGTCTTGATATCCCAGAATCAGCTGCAATTTGACGATTTGAAATTGAAGGATTTGCAACCGCCATTTCAATTACAGTTATAGAAGTTTCTTCAGCATCTTCAAAGTTGTAATTTTTTAGTCTTGGCATGTTGAAGGACCCAGAGTTAATAATATTTTTTTTTAACCTCTTAAGAATAGGTTTATTAGGTTGTCTTCTTTCTGGATAGCGATTGAAATATATTTCGGATGCATTATCACAATTGTTATTACTTTGAATAAAGCATTCTAGCGTATCATATTTCTCGTAATTTTCGTAAGGCATCATCACTTTTACGATTAAATGGGGTGTAATTATGATGGAAACAAAATTGGAAATATGCAATTTACTGACAATTTTCTACTGTCATAGATGACACACGTCTGCTTGGAATAAATAAAGTAATCTACTAAAAGATTTCGATATTAAATACTTACACATCAAAAGCGACCCCACATATGATATACAGGGTGAGCCACGGTGGGTGGAGTGTTAAAAGTATATGGAGAACGGATCAACCGATTGCTTTGTAATTTTGGTTACCAAGATAATCGAGTATGATCTCTCCAACTAAAATATTTTCGAAATTGCTGTGTTGCCATTTATACGTAAAATTGGCAACATCTTCGTCATTTTAAATGGAATACCCTGTATATTTTTGCATTTTTTGGATCGTCGTCTCTTTCTGAGTAACTTTTGTTAATTTTCCCCTATACCTATCACAAGCCGTTTTCGAGATAATAATTCTTTTCTGAATTTATTGCCAAAAATTTGACTTTCAGTAAATCGTGTTTTCTCCTACCTACGCAGCAATTAAAAGATAATTTTTTAGTTGCTGCTAGGCAAGGCCTGGGGGCATCTCCGCCATTAATCAAATATTTCGAATATCATACAGGATGAGTTAGAGAACGCTTTCTATAAGTGACTTAGAAAAATGCACGAAAGTCAATTTTTTTTAATGGAATGCGCTGTATATTATTGCTGATTCGGAAAGGCGATACATTTACCTATTTAAAAAGGTATATACTCTATACCTAATGCGCACCGTTTTTAATTTATGGGCACTTTTCTGTAACCTTACCAAGAATATTAGTCTTTTGGTATATCATAACGGGTGGGCCATGAAATTTTTGTTTTGTCATTTTGCAATGACAACAGATGTTATTTTTCTAAATAAATTTGACGTTTGTGATATTTGCACCTAATTTAAATAGCTGTAGCACAAATATGGCAGAAAATAATTATACAAACACAGTTTTAATGGATTTGTTTATTATCCATGGACAATGCAATAAGATTATCAGCAGAACTTGTAGAAGATTTAATGAGAAATATCCGAATTTGCCGCAGATGAACAACAAAAGGTTTTTACGAATTCAGAGGAATTTTATAAATTTTGGTTCGTCATTAAGAGAAGCAAGAAATTTACCTAAACCTGTGACATCTGACGAGGTAAATGAAATCAATGTGCTAGCGTATTTTCATGCAAATCCCCAGTATTCCATACGTTGTGCTAAACGGGATAGGATTGCCATATTCATCCATTCGAAGAATACTGGCAAACCAAAAAAGCATAATTACAAATTTACAAGAGTCCAATTTCTCATGCCTCAGGGTTATCTACAGAGTATAGAATTTTGTGAAATGTTACTTGTACGTATGCAAGAGGACCCCGGTTTTTTAAAGAAAATTATATGGACTGATGAAACAAAATTTTCTAGGGAAGGGATTTGTAACATACGAAATCGTCACCATTGGGCCACAGACAACCCCCACGTTACTAGAGAGGCTGGTTTTTAGGTCAAATTTAGTTTCAATGTGTTTTGTATGTTAATGGATGACAAAATAAAATATTACATATACGACGAAAAATTGAATTCCAAGAAATATTTAGATATAATTAGAACAATTGTGGAAGACTTCCTTGATAATCTGTCAATTGAAAAATATATAACTTGTTGGTGTCAACTCGACGGGGCTCCTGTATATTGTACACACGAAATTAATATGGAGTTGGACCGCCTTTTCGATGATCGTTGGATTAGACGTTTGGTACCGTGGAATTGGCCTCCGAGGTCCCCTGACCTTACCCCGTTAGATTTTTATCTTTGGGGTACTCTTAAAGATAGAGTTTATAAAACTCCAGTCCACAACACGGAAGAATTAGAACGTCAAGAGATTGAAAACTTGGACCCCGCTGAAATAAGAGCTGCTACAACAAACGTCGTCCATCGTCGTATACAAAAGTGTCTGGAAGTTAACGGTCTACATTTCGAACAATTATAACAATATTTTTAAGAATTTTATATTTATTACTGTTATTGGTATTATTTGTTATTGCTACTTAGACTTTGTTACTATTTTAGTTGGAGAGATCATACTCGATTATCTTGGTAACCAAAATTTCAAAGCAATCGGTTGATCCGTTCTCCATATACTTTTAATACTCCACCCACCGTGGCTCACCCTGTATAGTTTGAAAGAGAAAAAAAAAATCCTTTTTAACTAAACGATAGCCAACTATGATTCCCATTTAAAAAAATACAACTTTATGCCATTACTCGAAATTGCACCTTTTTTTAAATTTTCTCGACGCCACTGTATTATACAGAAAAAAGTGCCTCAAGAATGTAAAAGTTGTTTTTTCATAACTTTACAAACAACCAATATCTTGACGTGTCTAAAAGTTGAAAAATCGACCTTTTGTTTATAACTCGAAAACAAAAGACGATAGCAAATTTTTGTTTTCGCCAGTGAATTTGTCTCAAAAAAAGAGATCGAGAATGTGTTTTCCATTTTTTTGTATCTCTTACAGTTACCGAGTTACCATATACAAACATCGAAATTTGCCCACCCTTTACATGATTAAACTGTACGGGTAAACACTTTCGTGTTTACCCGTATAATCATGATAAAATTATCCCGAACGGGTAATCTCGAACAAGATCAAACGGCTGATGATCGATTTTCCGCGGTTTAAGACCTGATTATCCGAACGGTTGATTGTCCTGTGCATGTGTGTGTGTGTGTGTGTGTGTGGGGCAAGGGGGCCGGCACAGTTTTCCCTTTACGTGCTTTGTTTATACGACCACGTGTTGCGTAGGTCGTATGTTGTTGCGAATGTTGTCATTTTAAGTATATTTTATTCTGTTTTGTGCGGTTACTGATAGTGATTAGTGATTAGTTTTATACCGGATATATTTTTATTATTATTATTATTTAACACCCGATTAATTCGTGCATTTTACATATTATTATAACTTATTTCATCCACTGCCATATAATTGTTACTCTCATCCTCCATACTACACTTTCATGTAAGGTTCAAATTGTACAATTTTCTAAGTATAATGCTATCGGCAATAAGCGCAACCTGCTACTGCCAAAGCATTGCTCTAAAACAAAACAAATTTAATTTAAAATATTAAGTTATTACTTATGTTAAACTAATCCATTTCCTTACTACTTATTTAGAGATATTTAATCCAAAGATAAAACAATATAAAATTATTCAAAGCCAAATCACCCAATGGTGAAGGGTGCGTAACTATTAAAAAAAACGAACAATATATCGTGTGTCCCAAATCGATGTTCACCATTGTGATCTCGGAAACGGTAAGAGCTGCAAGGTCGGTTAAATGGGACAAGTTTTAGCAAATTTTATGCTGATTCCAAATCCGTTAAGAAATCACGGCTAATTGAAACAGTTTTTGGGTTTTTCCGAAATAACGAAAATTTTGTGATTTCTCTTTTTTGGCTGTAGCCAAGTAATCCTTGGTTAGACAGGTTTTAGACTTACATTATTAGGACACTTTTTGGAGACTAATATATTGGTCTATAATCTTTTGTTTTTGAGATATTCCAGGTAACTTTTGTTTTCTTATGGCAGCCATATTGGATTTTTCGTTTTTTAGATTGCGCTTAAGAAGAGCTTTCAGATGTGTATCAGTTATCGAGAAAAAAAATGTTTTTCAAGGTACTAATTTAAGAAAAGTTATCCGTTGCTTAACAAAACAAAAATAGAATAAGCCATGGAAAATCAAAAAGTTTTTGTAAAGCCAGAGACAAGGAAGTTGCTTGTCCAGACGGCGACTAATTATTATCTGTGTACTTAAAATCTACTGTAAATTGCTTTATTTGTACAATTTTCTAAAAATATCAATTTTTAGCCGATGATTAAGGGGCCTAGTCGGGAAAAAGCTTCGGATAGCTGTGTCACTCTCTAGAAAGTTTTTATACATGCGCCGCTGAATAATTTTGCTCTTGACTATACCTTCACTGGACGTTTTCTTCACCGACTTCATTGAGGTGCGATTCCCGATAGAGGTAACACTTCCTTTTTCCATTTGTGACAAAGATACTTATTTAGAAAATTCTTTTTAACCAAATAGTACGGAATAAAAGTTTGAAACTTGCTGAGCATAATTATGAAGATTCATTCTAGACGACATGTATGAATTTTACCTCGAATTTTACCGATTTATATCATAATTCAGGAGCTAATCACGTCCAAATTTCACTTATATTTATAGTATAAATTTTCCCTACATAAAGTGAACATTAATTAAAATAGATATACATGTACCCTCTAGTACACTTTGAACTACTGATCCTCCAAATTTGGTGTAATTTGACCAAACCGTATGGAAGAAATAAATTTTGAAAAATTACCTTACAAACACTGGTTCGATTAGCCCTCTTAAGGTTTTATTTGTCATAAAATTGTCAATAGTGTTCAAAATTTGAACAAAGAAATCCTCTTCATCAAGGACATTCTTGCATGCAAAGTACCTAGTTAGTAATTAGTAAAATTTGAAAAATGCTTTTCTAAAAACGACCAAATTCATACATAACTTTCAGTAAAATTTAGTAGGCTGTGGTTTAAAATAAATAAAGCGTTACTGTTAGTTGACAGTTGTTCACACATTATTGTAAATTGTTCAAGAATATTTATTACCTATTATAGTTCAAGAGTGTGATTAGTGCAAAATGGCGCACAAATTCTCAAATGAAGAAAAAATTTGATGTCAGAATGTTATTTAAAAGTAAATAGAAAGTCGCAAAACGCATCGACTTCCTGTCTAGAGACATTTCTTGAGAGAATGCAACCACATAGAACAGTTTTTGAAAAAATTGTAAACAAATTGTTAATTACGGGAGTTTTGATGATAAAAGAGGCCGGTATGATATTGATAATGTTGACCGCACAAATAATATTCTTCGTTTTAATTTATTTTCAGTTTATCCCATATTTCTCCGGAAATAACTGAGATATTGTTACGAAATTCTGAAGGTTAACGTTACGCACATCAATACACTTCTCACCATAGTTTTATTTTTTCCATTCCAACCAGTGGTGTGACGAAGGGGGCTGTCGCAGCTTTCGACATTTACCATCATTAATGCACAAAAAAAAGTTTTCTTATAATTTTTTGATAGGATGCACCTCGGGATACAATGTCTTTGGTTAAACTCATTTCAAAATCATTAATCCTCTACTTATCAATTAGCTGTTAACTGAAAATAGTTTAAAATTTTTTTATGGTTTTGCATTTTTACATTAATGTAATTTCGAATGGAGAGACGAAAACTATGGTTCGAGGTGTACGCATCGTGTACCTTCTGAATTTCATGTCTCAATTGTTCCGGGAGAAATGCGTCCTCTATCTCGAAAACTAACCATTTTTAACTATAAGTTTATGTCAACTCCATATTATTTTGGCGTATTCTATCTGTTTACCGATTAAAATGTGGCCCACCCTGTATACCGCAGTGGGTTTTTTTTTTTTTTGAGAATTTTGTCCTCTACAACCTCATATACTCAGTTTTTAATTCTGAACAACATCCAAATATCAATCTACCTAATTCCTGTCAACTTCACACCTCATTTTCATGGACTGTAAACTTCGCACCAATTGAAGTTGGTCAGTTTGAAAATTGAAATTGAAAACTTTTTCTTAAAATACTTGCCTCTCTTTCCTCTCGTCTATAAATCACTGGTCGCGGCTTGTCCAAATTTTCTGTATAAATAAAAATATACAGTGTGGGCCATTTTGGTGATACATCTATTGGGATCTCGGAAATTATAAAAGTTAGAAAAATTGTTAAATGGGGAAAGTTTTAGACTATTTTGTTACCAACTAATAGCTACCTTCAAAACTATTTCAGCTGTTGGGAGTTTTGAGATATCGTCGAAAAAAATTGTATGTTGCATTTTCTAATATCAGCTGTAACTTTTATTTTTCAATATTTTTTAAATCTGTAAGAACGTTCTCAAAGCAACTTTTTTCGTAGAATTTAGGTGTCTAATCAGATTTTAGTTACAATGTTTCGATTATTGAAGACCAGTTTTTTGTTATGGCGCTATATTGAATTTGTCACTCATTAAAAAGAGCGCGATTTTAGCTTTTCAACGATGTATCACTTGTAGACAAAAAAATGGGAAATTCCTCAAAGAAAACGATAAAAACTAAGTTTTCGGCTAGATATGGCAACACCTCGAAATAAATACTGCAATACAGTGAACGTACTTCAAGTAGTCAATTACTTTTTGATGAAAAACTAAATGTTTTTCGAAATAATTACTGATAATAATTATAAATGAAAACTAAGAGAATTAAAATAAATAATAATGTAATTATTCACCAATAACAATTCATGAAATAATTTGCCTATAGTATTAACGTTAAAAAGCTTACGACGAACAAAAAAAAAAAGCATTTAAAGCATAACTGTTTACATTAATGTTCAAAATTTTAACCATTTTTGGTTATACATCTTTGGCATTTTTCTAAAACGGTATTGGTCACTCGCTGGATGGTAATCCTATTAATGCCAGTAAATAGGTCTCGTGCTCTTTCTTCAAGCACTGCTATAGTTTCAGAAGGTTCAAACTCATAAATTTCGTTCTTAACATACCCCCACAGGAAAAAACAAAGGGATAATGTCTGGTGATCTAGCTGGCCATGGCATTGAACCACCATTGGAAATAAGTCTGTCTCCGAAAGTCACTCTTAAGTTTTTAACTTCCCTGGAATTGTGGACTGGACTACCGTCCTGTTGGAACCAAACATCATGAAGTTGATTTTCTCGCATTATTGCTCTAATT
This sequence comes from Rhamnusium bicolor, assembly GCA_029963845.1. NCBI lineage: Eukaryota > Metazoa > Arthropoda > Insecta > Coleoptera > Cerambycidae > Rhamnusium > Rhamnusium bicolor. Next base: position 217,539 of record JANEYF010003767.1, read on the forward strand.
GCCGGTAAAAATTGGTTTTTCATCATGGTTAGATACCTTTGTCGGGTTAATGTATTGTTGTAAAAAAAATTGTCTAATAAGTCGATTTCCTAAAAAGAATAAAACTCGCTAATTTTACCCTAAGAAAGAATAAATAACGTATACACTCGTTGAAGATATAAAATTATTGTTTTATTGCAATGATCTTAATGTAAAGGGAAAACGTTAACATGTTTACCATAAATGTCGCACCATACATTAAAGCCAAATCGTCTGTGCGATCTGCGTTAGGCTCGCAATCCAGTGTTTTCAGTAGCCCAATGATGGTAATTATGCCTATTAAAGACACCGCCGTTACTAAAATATTGTTACGTATTTGCTATTCCCACAAACACCTCTACTCGTAGATTCGCTGATTAAAAGTCCAGGTAACACTTTCACTACTTTATTTTAACTAATTAGTAATTAACAACAATAGATTAATGACTGTCTTAACTATAATCACAATTAAACACTTTAAAGTGTCTCTCATTTCTTCTTTACTTGTTCACTTTCAACTTAAGACTGAGTCTCGGCCCACCGTGCGTCTTATTTATAAATCCATTCACACGGTCTAGAACATTCCAGAATATTCCCGGCCGTTTTCGTACAATTCCAGTCTCATCTAACCAGTCTACACAGTCCAGTGGCGTAACACTGCCCTCTCTTTGTCTGAACATCCCGATCAGGCAAATCATTACTCCCTGCATACTTGGCTAGTCTCTCTATATGCACCACCTTCATCTTTGATTTTGGGCTTTGCTGAATTCTGTATACTACGTTGTTTATTCTGGTGACGATAGTGTGTGGTCCTTCCCAAGGGTGGTGAAGCTTCTTGGACCTACCTTTCTTTCGTTCGGGGTTATATAGCCAAACTAACTCTCCCACCTGGTACCCTCCTGAATTAGCCTTAAGATCATAACGAGCCTTCATACGGCCACTTGTTATTGCAATTCGCTCAAAAGGAGCCTTGGCGTTATATAGCTTATTTCTTACTTGTGGCCCCATTCTTGCCACGCAAACTTCACATTGGTGGCACCAAGCTTCCACATCTTGACGACTGTTTACCCAGTAGAAACGTTCTCATTTGTCAGAGTTTTATTGATGCCAAAATGTCCGCCCGATGTTCCATTATGCACTTGCTGAAGTACATTTGCTATGTGACACCTGGGGATTACCAATTTCAAAGTAACTTTCCTCCCATCTGGGCTTTTCCACGCTCTCTTCAGCACTCCATCCTCTACTCTAAGGGAGTCCCATTGTGCCCAGCCCCACTGATTTATTTGAAATGTCCTTCCAATCGGGTCGGGTTCCTCTTTCTTTCCATTTCAGAATAGGACCAGTTTCCTTATCGTTTAACTGCGCTTCCCTTAACGACTCTTTTGTCCAATAATCTGGAACATCAATCTTAACAGTCTTTATTATTTGTACATTTCGCTGTTTTTCCTCACGGTGGCCAGGTTTGCAGTCTTTCTGACACGGTCTTTTGGAAAAGCCATATACCACATTCCCCGAAATACCAGCACGCCAGTTTTCCTGCGGCTTCTCCATTACTGCGACATTTACCCTCTCAGGGCTGCGCTGAATATGGCCCTCTCTGTCTCCCGCTACTTTGCTGTTGGTTTTGTCTCGGCTGGAGATTCGAGTTTATCAGTAGTTGCATGGTCTTTTGTACTTCGGACATTATATCTTGAATGTTGAGCTCATGACAGTTCCTCTTAATATGGCCCAATTTGTCACACTTATAACAGCGGATACCTCCATTCGGGCTCCCATATTTTGTTGTTCTCGTCTCGTTTGAGAATTCATCTTTGTCAATAGTTGTGCGATCAACATTTGTAACTCGGTTAATACGGTTTGCATGGTTTTATCTGCTGGAGTCGCTTCTACAGTCATGGCTCGCACTCTCTGGTCTGATTGTTTGGTATCCTCATAGACAGCCTCAATCTCAAGTGCATATACTAGGGCCTCACTACTTCGCTTGTGACTGGCTAATTTAAGGATTCGTCTAACCTCCTAGTCCCTTACTCCAATAAACTCTCCAACTGCCAATTGTTGCTGTAACTCCATTGGTGCATCAGAATAGGCAAAATGGGCTAGTCTCTCCACAACAGCCTCGAACTGCTGGAGGCTTAATCCACCTTGTTGTTTACGTGATTTTAGCTGAGCCTGATATACTTGGGCGAGTATAGGTCGCCATATCTTAGTTTTAACGCTGCCTCCAGAATGCTAAAGTTTTGTTGCTGTGCGTCAGGAATTGTTTGGAGCAGGCCCCTTAGTGCTAATACCAATGTTGTTGCTTTTTCCTCATCGTTCCAGCTATTTGAACGTGCAGCCGCCTCAAACTGTCTTATAAGTTAACCATGAACCTTGACCGTCAAAGGAAGGTGGTTGTAAACTAGTACCAAACGACAGTACCAACTGGCCACCCTTCTCTCTTAATTGTTTGAGTTGGGCTACTTCTCCTTTGACTTCGGTTATTTCCCCTTCAACTTGGCTGACTTTTCCCTTAACTTCACTGACCTCTTCTTTAATTTCACCGACGTCTTCTTTAACTTCATTAACTTGTCCTTCGACTTCACAGACTTTCCTTGCAACCTCAGTGATTTTTTCGATAACAACTTTAAATAAAACTCAAAAATCAAGCAGATATAACTCTAGAAATATCAGAACTATGGTTCTCGACAAATAAGTTAAATTTAAACAAAAATAAAACTCAAAGGTTACTAATCGGTTCTGACTCGACTATTACACGGGGAAATAGTGTTAAGCTATTAGGGCGAAAACACAACACAGCGGTGCGACGTCGCATCGCAGAAATCAACGACGTCGTAGAAATTTGCGATGCGACGTCGCTTAGTACAAATCCTGGGCGAAACCACAACATTGCGGTGCGACGACGCATCGCAAATTTCCACGACGTCGTTGATTTCTGCGATGCGACGTCGCACCGCAGTGTTGTATTTTCACTTATGAGATCGGCAATGATTCTCTCAAGCAACGCACGCGCAAATCACTAAAGTCTGGTTGTCTTTTATACGCGACTTTTGGTGGTATTATTGTCAACCTATAAATCTTTTATTGTATTTTGCGTGTTATTGTTAATCAAATATTTATTTTTATATTTATGCATATGGCTAAATTTGTACTGCGGATTGCGAAACAGAAATCTCGTTTATATCCTTTAGTATTGTATAAAAATGATTTATTTTATTGGAAAAAATGTTTTATGTTGCCAGCAGCTTATTTGGTTTTTATATTTAATTATAACACGCCATACATACATCAAACGTGTCGCTTCTGGTATAGGTCTTCTGTGGCCGTGCAATGAACGTTCATCGCATCGCATTGCGGTGCGACTTCGTTTTTGCGATGCGTCGTCGCACCGCAGTGTTGTGGCCTGCAACAGACGTAGGACACGTATTGTGCGGTCCACATCTCACTAGAATCGTCTTCTCTGCGATGCCGTGGCGATGAAATTTTAACGTTGCGTCATCGCATCGCATCGCCGTGCGACGTCGTTATTGCGATGCGACGTCGCACCGCTGTGTTGTGTTTTTACTTATGAGATCGGGAATGATTCTCTCAAGCAACGCACGCGCAAATCACGGAAGTCTGGTGGTCTTTTATACGCGACTTAGTCTGCTGTGCCAACAGGTTGCGTGTGTACAAGATTTGGTACATTATTTGGTTTTTATATTTAATTATAACACGCCATACATACATCAACGTGTCGCTTCTGGTATAGGTCTTCTGTGGCCGTGCAATGAACGTTCATCGCATTGCATTGCGGTGCAACTTCATTTTTTGCGATGCGTCGTCGCACCGCAGTGTTGTGGCCTGCAACAGCCGTAGGACACGTTATTGTGCGGTCCACATCTCACTAGAAGCGTCTTCTCTGCGATGCCGTGGCGATGAAGTTTTAACGTTGCGTCATCGCATCGCATTGCCGTGCGACGTCGTTTTTGCGATGCGACGTCGCACCGCTGTGTTGTGTTTTCGCCCTTAGGTATAACTATTGACGACGCGACGGTCTAAAATGGGATGTGCACATAGAGCAACTGTGTAAGAAATTGTCTAGCACAATTTTTATCATAAGAAGGTTAAGTAAATTAATATATCAATATACTGTGTTATCAGTCTATTTCGGCCTATTTCACTCTCGCATGAGTTATGGAGTAATACTTTGGGGCGACTCTAGTTATTCGCAAAGAGTTTTCATTTTGCAGGAAACAGTAATAAGAATTCTTGCGGGCGTCCATTACCTTGAGCACTGTAAGCTTCTGTTCATTAGACTAAAAATTATGTAACGTAGATAGGTTGATCCCATATGAGTAATTATTCATGATAAAGGAAACAGAAAAATTCTCATAAAATTCCTTTATTAATTAGATTTTAACTATTGTAGTATATGTATGTGTTTAAAAGAAGCACGTTAAATTTTAGAAATTTTATTAAAAAGGTTAATTAGATACTTACAAAATTTATTTCTTACATTTACTTATAATTTGACATGTTGCAAAACTATTTTAACTCTAATTTGACTACCCTGGTTTTATATTTATAAAAATTCCTGTGTCTGATGATGTGAAGTAATTAATTTGTTCACGAAACCGGTCACATTAATAAAGGAATTTTATGAGAATTTTTTTGTTTCCTTTATCATAAAAATTATGTCATTGCCCAACCTATATATTTTCAACAGCTTACTGGAAATACAACTTCGTGACAGGAAAAATCTCTATTTACTTACACACATAGGTTGTTGGTTGCTGAACTTCTATTCCTCTCCTAATGTCATTATTTTAGGGGATTTCGGATACGACAATCGGATCTATGTGAATTGCATAATTTTCACTCGTGAAAATTAAAACTTTTTCGGATATCGGACGTCGGATATCGGATGCATGGGGCGCCGGCCTTAGTGGATTTATTTCGCTATTATATCTGCAGCGTCTACCAATAATTTCAACTACTATCCGTATAGCAACAAAATGTTTAGTACTCATTAATAATTATTTCCACTGCAATATTTCTAGAACTAATTTCAGTTTATGCATTTTCTTGTCCTATTATATTGATAAATGATAACCAAATAATATTTATTATCAAACATTATTGATTATGATAAATATGCTTTTTTTTAACTTGCAACCTGAGCAAATACACACGTCTAACGTTGCCACTGGCGAGTTAATTTCATCAGATATGTTATCTCACCTTCACCCGTGATGATATCTAAGAAACAAAACACGCATCGATGAATTTAAAAACCGGCCCTCGTTCATTTTTTATTTGCGTCAGTGGATTTTTGCGAGCCTGTATTTTTGTTCTGTGTGACATTAAAAAAGATTATAGTATCATTATTATTATTAAATAAGCTGTTTTTATTTCATTTGTACATGATTTATGGAAATCTGTGTATTTTGGGCCCAACAATCTAGTAACAAAAACATTGCTATAGTTTGTCCCAAATTTAGGAAGTAATAAGTTATTTATTTATTTATTATTACTCAAGAACGGATTTAGGCTATGGTCCCGAGCCTAGGGCGACAAAATTTTAAAGGCGACTAAAATCAAAATCGATTGGGTTTTCCGTTGACCGATGGAACAAATTTTAGAGCTTGTTCTGTCGCTTTTATGATTCAATGATTACAAGTATGTAATCACCAAAATCTAAAGTATCAAAAAAAAGTTAAAAAAAAAATTACGTTTAAGTATAGCATATTATCAATTTGTAAAACTAAATTGTTTTATATTATTCATTAAAAATAGAAACGTAACGTTTGTCTATTACTTGGTAATAAAAAATGTATTAATTCACCATGTTTAATCATCATTGTAGGGTGATCCAAAAAAACTGATTAATTTTGTTTATTTTTCCAATCTCGTATGAAAATTTTGTGGTTTTACGCGATTTGAGACCCTTTCCAAACATTAGCATGGAAATAATTTGAAGCAGGACTTGGCTTAATTATTCACATCTATATACAGTGCGTTCACAATGAAAGGAATACATTCAATATAATCTGAACGTGGTTTTTGCCAAAAACGCTCGGAAATGTCGATTTGCAATTTTGAAGTGACACAGTTTGAGTCATACGGCAAGTCAGTGTCACTTCCTGTTTTTCCGGAAGTGACATCAACTTTGTTATTTTAAATGTGACACCCTGTATTTTTTGTACGGATTTGTATAGACGATACAAAGACGTTTCCAAAGATGTAGTAAACACGTTTTTATTATGAGTACTTTTGTATTATTTACAAAAAACGTGAGATATTTACTGCACTAACATAGTAAGCTTTCAATAGATTTTTAAGTTTGTCAAAAAGTAATTGAAGTTTCCAATATCAAGTGTCTGTAAGTTCAAGTGACATTTATTTACCGAAAAAAATGAATTTAACGGAAAAGATCGAATTGAGGTGCTTATGACGATTGGTTTTAGTGAGTTTTAGTTCGTACTCAACAGCAGGTATGTAACTTGTTTAATGAAAATCACCCTGACCGCCACTGGCGGTTCTTCTATAGGGCCATTTGGTCAATGACCTCCCACATACAAATAATAAAAAAAGAGCTATTCATTTTCTGAAGTTTAAAAATATATAATACATATATACTTTTAATATTCTTAAAAAAATATATTAAAGTTTCTAGTTCATTCTATGCACAATACTATTCAAATATCTAGATCATTACATTATTCATTTATAGAATTTAAAAATCTTGGGTCAATCCACAACGTGTCCTCAAAACTAGCTACGGATCGAATTTACAACGAATTAAAGTGAAATAGACTTGTGCGCGAATCGTTAGAAAGCAAAAGAGACAGAAAACACTGGCGGGGACAATGTCCCTGACGACCCTGACACGGTAACGCACGAAGTTTAGTAGAGCAGTCGCCAGTCAGCAGTCTTCATGCTGACTAGGTACGCGTTGGTCGGTAAATTCTGTCGCGTTGTTTTTAATGTTTTTATTTGTGAACATTTTATTAGTAAATCTCTACTTGTCGTGAAATTAAGTAAAACAGTGTTTTTGGTGTTTACTATTAAATATGAGTGTTGTACAAAATATATTAAAACTGAAAGATGGACACAAGTTGGGTTATGAAGACCAAGTGAGATTCAAAGGTGGTGGCCGTCCAAAACCTAATATGACGATAAAGCAAACATCTCTTGATAAGAAAAAAGAAGTTAATAGGTATTTTTAATTAAAAAAAAGTTATCCTTCAGCAAATTTTATTCATTGTTATGCTCATCAACTAAAAGCATCAGGATAAAAGCATAAAAATTTTTTTGCTAATTTACATAGCTTTTCTTCATTCTTTGGAAAATCGCCAAAAAAGAACAGCCGTGTTAGATAATGTTGTTAAGGTGAGATTACCTAAAGCGGCTCCAACACGATGGAATTTTAATACAAAGTGCATAGAGACTGTTTATACCTATCGAACAGAATTATTAGATTGTTTAGAAAAAATCATTGATAATGAATCAGAAAACAACACTCTAAACCTACCTATTGATTTAAACAACTACTTACAAAATGAACATTTTCTTTATTGGTTAAATTTTTTTCATTTAGTTATGCCTTATTGTGATATATTGTTCAATCAATTACAGAAATGTAATATCGATGTCATAACAGCAAATAAGTGGCGTTTTTAGTAGTAAAATTGAAGACATCAGAAATAAAATTTTAAATAACTATTTGGAGGAGACATCCATGCAGTCTGCCCAGAGATGTAAAACGGAAGAATCAAAAAGGAGAATTTTATTAGAAGTTTGTGATATAATTACATCTGAGATCAAAAACAGGTTTGGCTTCAGTAATCATTTAGCAGTGTCTCAGTTATTTCACGCAGATCGATTTAAAGATTATAAAAAAACTTTCCTCGAGATATGTTTAAATTAGTTAAAACGGAGTATCCAGTCATAAATCATTTGAAACTTAAAATTGAATTAGAAGTATTATTATAGCCGAGAAGATTTTTTCAATAGTGAAGGTGCAGTTGCTTTGTTACAACTCTTTATTAACAATAATTTGTGCAATACTTTTTCTGAAAGTGTCAAACTGTTAAAAATCTTGTGTACTCTCCCTATGACCCGTCGAATGTGAACGTTGTTTTTCCACCTTAAAAAGAATAAAGACATTTTTAAGAATTACCATGGGTCAGGAAAGGTTATCTTCTTTAGCTATGCTTACCATAGAAAGGGCATTAATAAAGAAGATAAAAGACTAATGAAAAAGTAATTGACCACTTTGCATCTCAAAAAGACCGGAGGATCGACTTGGAATTTAAATCACTTTAAAAGGTAGGTAATACAGTAAACTTTTCTAATTGACCTCCCTATCTCTTGACCCACGAACCGCCGTTGCTGACCGCCCACCAATTTTTCAGCCTAGTATGAGCAAAATTGGAAAAAAAAATTAGAGAGTGGCCACGTTAGAGATTTACCTAAAGGCCTACCAAAGAAAGTACCTGAGGATATTAAGGTAAATGTCCAGTCACACGTTCCAGAGAATCCCAATGTGACAGTTAGAGAACTTTCAAGAAACTATAATTTGGCAACAGATCTGTATCAAAAATTCTTCGAGAAGCTAAGTACCATCCTTATAAAGTAAACCTGGTGCATGAATTGTCGGAAGACGACTTTGATCGAAGAATGCAATTCTGCGAGCAAATTATTTTTTCTGATGAGGCCACTTTTTGTTTAAGTAGTCATGTAAATAGACAAAGTTGCAGATACTGGGCGACAGAAAATCCTCATTGGATGCAAGAGGTTTACACACAATTTCCTCAGAAAATTAATGTATGGGCAGAAATTGTCGGCAGTCGAATTATTGAGCCTTATTTCTTCAAATCGAACTTATTCCTACTTTAGTTGTTCTGCTTCCCAACCCACAGGACACTGACGTACCAAATAATATAATTTTGTTTCAACAAGACGAGGCACCTCCCCACTATGCCATCGCTATTCGTCAATTTCTAGATGCAACCTTCCCAAATAGATGGATTGGTATGAGGGGACCTATTGAGTGGCCGCCGAGGGCACCTGATCTAACCCCTTTAGATTTTTTTGGGGTTGTTTAAAATCCAAAGTCTATGTGAACCGATCTAACAACCTTAACGACTTTGAAGAAATAATACGGCAGGAAATCCGTCTAATCTCACCAGAAATGATTCACAATGTCCAACGAGAAATAATTATTCGAATTCAAAAATGTATTGAAGTAAACGGGCAACACATTGACCTTGTATTAACTTGGAAACATTTTTTAGACAGTTAGTGCAGTAAGTTTGTAACTAATACAAAAAGTATTCATAATAAAAACGTGTTTACTATGTCCTTGGAAATGTCTTTTTATCGTCTATACAAATCCGTATAAAAATACTAGGTGTTACAATTAAAATAAAGTTGATATCACTTCCGGAAAAGCCGGAAGTGACACTGACTTACCGTATGACTCAAAATGTGCCAATTCAAAATTGCAAATCGACGTGTCCGTTTTTGGCAAAACCTCGTTGGTCAGATTATATTAAATTTAATCCTTTCATTGTGAACGCACTGTATATATGACACCATTACAAAACAAGAAGGGCGCCGTCTAACTTAAATTCGCTCCTGTTAGTACTCGTATATTAAAAAAACTTCTCGATGATTGCTGTGCTGATATCTCCTCAGTTAAAAGTTTGTTAGGTGCGTATAAAATTATTAAGCGATGGAAGTCTAAAATTTATGTACTAAACATATGCACCCTGAAAAAATATGACCTAAGAAAACCCTCTCGATTTTGGATGAAGCAGTAGTCTTTTCGTAATACTTAAAATATGCAGGGTGATTCGTAATTATAGGGCAATACTTCAGGGGCGATAGTATACAAAAAATGGAGTGTTGTTTGTTGTATAGGGTGGGTCACCGAAAACGAAACACGCGTGTTTTTTTTTTTTTCATTTAAGCCCAATTTCTCAAAAAATGTTCGGATCTGTCGATTTTATATACTTAAGGGGGGACACTGATTATGTATTTTCGATCGCGTCACCAACCCTTGTGCGGTGGTGAAATCTGGAAAATTTTAAATGGCAAGGGGGTCACATATCACTTTGTTTTAAAGTTCGTTAAATTCTCTGTACAACGGTAATTTACTTTTTAAATTTGGATCAATGGAGTTTGCGAAAAATTGCGTTCTGAAAGTAAATAATTGAATGAAGTAGTTACAAAATGGAACAGGCGTTTTTTGCATTTTGTTTTTTTTTTCGAAAAAACGCTCGTATCCGTCATTTTTTTTTTCTTTCAAGGAGTACACTTCATTAGATATATTCGATCCCACCACCCATGGTGGTGGAATCCACCACTCAAAATTTAAAAGACAGAGGTCAAGTAGAACATCGTTTTAAAGCGCGTTAAATTCTCTACAACGGTTCGTTTTAAATTTGGGCTAATAGTTTATGAGAAATTGCGTTCTAATACTACAGATTTAATGAATTACTTCCCGAGTAAATGCGTCTTAACGTTTTGATGTTTTTGCTTTGTTTTCTTTTGTTCATGCTGAGGGTAAAAAACGGCAAAACAGCTGATATTATTAAAGCAAGACTAGTCAGTATATAGTCTGTGTTTTTATCGGCAAGTAATTCATTAAAAATTGGTTCTACTCGAGTTCTACTATTTATTCCTGCCTACTCGTAACCCTCCTTTGGGGGCTTCTATCACCCTTATCGTGATATTGGTCTATGGTCTAACAAATTACACTTTATTTAATTACGAATAACCCTGTATATTGTAAAGGCTTTTTTTTACCTTATCGATGTTGTTTCCTGGAAGACAGTTCCTGGCTTGGGACGGACTATATTAGGTTATTCACAGTACTCAATATTTTCACCTTTAATTGTTACTAATATAAGTATGTCTTTTAAACTAGGTGCCTTAGATGAATCCAATGGAAGTCCAATACCTGAAACTACAAGCAGAGGAGATCTATTAAGTCCGAAACAAAGACATCAAATGAAACACAGGGAGCTATTTCTATCTCGGCAAGTAGAGACATTGCCTGCCACGCATATACGAGGGAAATGTTCGGTAACCCTTTTTAATGAAACAGAAGCGTTGGCCTCTTATCTAAACAAAGACGATATGTTTTTTTACTGTCTAGTTTTTGATCCGACCCAAAAGACTCTCTTAGCAGACAAAGGTGAAATTCGTGTTGGTAGTAGGTACCAGTGTGATGTTCCCCCTATGCTTAGGGACAGTGATAGTGACGAACGGGACTTAACTGAATTGGAGACGTTGGTGTGGACTCCAGAACACAATCTAAGTGATAGACAAATCGATCAGTTTCTAGTGGTGTCGAGATCTGTAGGAACTTTTGCCAGAGCTCTTGATTGTAGTTCTAGCGTAAAACAGCCATCGCTGCACATGTCTGCGGCGGCGGCAAGTCGTGATATAACCCTGTTTCATGCTATGGACACACTTCATCGCCATAGCTATAACTTATCTAGTGCTTTGTGTTCGTTAGTACCGTCTAGTGGTCCGGTACTGTGTCGTGATGAAATGGAAGAATGGAGTGCAAGTGAGGCTAACTTATTTGAAGAGGCTTTAGACAAATATGGGAAAGATTTCAACGATATACGTCAAGATTTTTTACCGTGGAAAACGTTAAAGAACATTATAGAATACTATTATATGTGGAAAACAACGGACAGGTATGTTCAGCAGAAGCGAGTTAAGGCAGTAGAAGCAGAGTCGAAGTTGAAGCAAGTCTACATTCCTAACTAGTGAGTTCGTATTAACCAATAATTTATTTTGTACAATGATCCAATTTAAATCATTTTTAGTAATAAGCCAAATCCTGCTGCGCTCAACAATAATAAAGGTGTGGTAAATGGAAGTAGTAATGGCAGCTCAGATCAAGCTGTTTCATTGGGAGGGAAAGCCTGTGAATCTTGTAATGGTATGTATGACCTTAGCACCGTTTCCTAATCTGACAAATATCTGACACGATGAATGTTGCAGTTTTGACATTTTTCTTGTTGTAAGTCCAGATTAAAGCATTGTTGGGGTGTTGACTGGCGTATATTACAAATTCAACACTATAATTCCTGATAAAGTTTTAGACGATAAACCAAAACATTGGTTTTTTGAATTATTTTGAATTTTTCTAATCTTCCACTGAGAGCCCCTTTGCCATGTATATTTCATTTTTTATTTATTGTTGCCGTGTATTCTGTATTATTCTCTAAACTAAGCATTATGTATTTTATATTTACATAATATATCAAAATTACAAATTTAAGTTGGTTAATCTTTCTGATAAATTGTACCATTTTTACTTCAACATTTGCATAATGTTACGAATTTATGTTATCCTAGAAACATGCACAATTTAAAATTTATCATGCTAGTTTTCAGAGTAAAATTCTTGTCTAACGAGATATCAATTATTATAACATAAATTCATGATAATAGTGCAATATTAATTTGTAAAAGATCTTAATTAATAGGTTAACTTTTTAACCATAGAAACATGAAAAAGTTGGAGGAAATTGTTCTAAATATATAGCGGTATAGTTAGTTCTGTGCAAACATTTATCAGATTGAAGATTCAAGATGTGCTATACAGGGTGATTCAGGTTTTAACAAGCAAACCTGCAGGTTAGATTCAGGACCTAAAAACAAAGAAACAGGTTTATAACAACGTATACCACAAAACAGAGCAGATTTTTTTTATTATTAATAAGATCCGCGAGTAAATAGTACATGACGAAGGTCCGCGAGTAACTAGTACATGACGTGAAACCAGGTGCTGACCCAGGACACCGCGCTGACATACGCATGAAAATATTTTTAATTTGCGATTTTGTAGTATCGAAAATAACAGGAGCAATACATATTTTACTGAACACACAACACTGCACACTAGTAATTTCTAGAGTTCCAATAAATAGCAGCATCTGTTCTAGATGTTCAGGAGTTAACTTTTGACGCCTGTTGCTCAAAATACATATACAAATACAAAAAAATCCTTGTAACTCGTTAAGGGATGTAGATATCGAAAAAATAAATGAAGAAACGCCCCATCAAACCACCTGTCGACTTTGCCATCGTACTGTCATGTGCAAAAGTCTCAGTCCTTTTGGACGAAAGACAAATTTTGAAAAAAAAATCTTTAAAAAATCGAATAGATGTTAAATATGTGAAGTATAAAATGATAAAACCAAAGAGTCTTTATAACTCATGAAGGCATGTAGGTGTTGAAAAAATAAATGAAAATACATCCCCATATACCTCATGTCGACTTTGGTAGCCTGCAATCCTGTGCAGAAATCTCGGTCCCTTTGGATGGAAAAAAAGTTTTGAAAGAAAAATCTTTAAAAAAATCGAATAGATTTTTGTTGGTTGGCCACAGGAGCTGTAATTGCAAGTTTCGCCTCTTGTGAAGACATTTGATTGGTTTCGTGTTAAGAGCTACTCAGTGATATGTGTTTTTTAAGCGCACTGCAGATGCATTAATATTCCTATATGCGTTGGTTAATAGAGTCGCACACGTCTTTTACTGCTCTCCAAGTCGGCGTTTCGTATTTTTCTTAGGACAAAGAGTAACAAGCACCATTTTGGGGATTAACTGCCGAAAGCGGATATTGCCGTAAGCGGTTACCGCAGCCATTCTGACGATCCGTTTAGCGAAATCGAGCGCCGCACAGTGGACGGAAACGCCGAAAAGCTGGCCAAAATATAAAAGCATTAAGCTATTTTACTGAAATTGTGCATACAGGGGTTTTTTGTGTCGCTGATCAAAAATCCGAAGTTGATTTTTGAAAAAAAACAAAATGGCGGCCATGAAATCCCCCCAAAACATACCAAAAATCGCCAATTATCGCTGCATTTTTACAAAACTTTGTATACAGTTTTTGGGTCGCTGATGAAGAATCCCATATAGAATTTCAAAAAAAATTACGGTCAAAAATATATGCATACTTAGTTCAAAAATTATTATTGAATTGAAGCGAATTCATGTGTTTCATTTGTTTCGGGAAAATTAGGATCTGGGGAATGGAATAAAAATGTGTAATGACTTTGAACGCATGAGTTGAGAACGCATGACGTTCTCATTTCATGAGAACGTATTCAAAAGGAGCCCACTTTATGGTGCACGAATGTGCATGCATCCGTGCATTCGCGCACAATTTGGTCAATATCTAGCAAAGATGCAAAAAGATGCAGCTAATTTTTTATACACTTTCGAAAAAATGTTCATTGAACACATTCCAACAAGTTTCAAGACCAACCATCACCAACCGCGTAACTTATGGCTTTTTTTGTGGAGTTTATGAATCGTTGCATGTACAAAAATGCACTCCACTTCGATAATTATTTACTAAGTACCATATAAATAAACTGATCTGATACTGAGATATTTTAATTGTACTTACTTTCTGATGCAGAATCCATTTTTATGACACAGAAAACTGCACTTTGAGAATTTTTACGCTGCAGACAAAATTTATCGATTTTTGAAGCGTTGCGAGCTGCCGAAGTGACGCGCTACACGGTCGCACAATAAGTAATTTCCTCGCTCAGGTAGTGAACCCAGACCGGTATTAACGGTCGTTTCTAATGCTAGGGGTACCACTACAACGATTTAAAACGTTTCCATTTCAAAAAAAAATCTTCATTTTTTTAATTTTGGCCAGCTTTTTGGCGTTTCCGTCCACTGTGCGCCGTAGTGAAAGTGTTAAAATTGTGCTTCTGCAAGAAACATATATTTTTCACCATGTTGTATGCCTATGTACAGGGTGGACAAATTTCGATGTTTGTATAAGGTAACTCGGTAACTGTAAGAGATACAAAAAAAATGGAAGACACATTCTCGATCTCTTTTTTTGAGACAAATTGACTGGTAAAAACAAAAATTTGCTATCGTCTTTTGTTTTCGAGATAAACAAAAGTTCGATTTTTCGACTTTTAGACACATGTCAGTATATTAGTTGTTTGTAAAGTTATGAAAAAACAACTTTTACATTCTTCAGGCGCTTTTTTCTGTGTAATATAGTGGCGTCGAAATTTAAAAAAAAGGTGCAATTTTGAGATGGCATACAGGTGTATTTTTTTTAAATGGGAATCATAGCTGGCTATGGTTTAGTTAAAAAGAATTTGTTTTCTCTTTCAAATTATATATCATATGTGGGGTCACTTTTGATGTGTAAGTATTTAATAGCGAAAGTAATCTATTAGTAGATTACTTGTGCGTTTTTTTTTATATTTATTCCAAGTAGGCGTGTGTCATCCATGACAGTGTTTATCCGTTTGTCAGTAAATTGCATATTAATAATTTTGTTTGCGTCATCATTACACCCCATTTAATCGTAAAAGTGAGGATGTCTTAAGAAAATTACGAGAAATATTATAAGCTAGAGTACTTTATGCACACACGAAAAAACGCGGACACACAACCATTTTCACCGACATTGCTAGTGCCGGTGGCGCGATTCGAACCCGCAAGATGATGGAGAGATTATCTAGTCATATTTGCCATCGCGTGCTATAGCCAACTACTCCACCGAGCCGGTGCGGACCCGGAATGTACTATTTACTCGCATATTTTAGTTATTAAGGGGCCTAGTCGGGAAAAAGCTTCGGATAGCTGTGTCACTCTCTAGAAAGTTTTTATACATGCGCCGCTGAATAATTTTGCTCTTGACTATACCTTCACTGGACGTTTTATTCACCGACTTCATTGAGGTGCGATTCCCGATAGAGGTAACACTTCCTTGCTCCACTTGTAGTGACAAAGATACTTATTTAGAAAATTCTTTTGAACCAAATGGTACGAAATAAAAGTTTGAAACTTGCTAAGCATAATTATGAAGATTCATTCTAGACGACATGTGTGAATTTTACCTCGAATTTTACCGATTGATATCATAATTCAGGAGCTAATCACGTCCAAATTTATATTTACAGTATAAATTTTCCCTACATAAAGTGAAAATTAATTAAAATAGATATACATGTACCCTCTAGTACACTTTCAACAACTGATCCTCCAAATTTGGTGTAATTTGACCAAACCGTATGTAAGAAATAAATTTTGAAAAATTACCTTACAAACACTGGTTCGATTAGCCCTCTTAAATGCTACATTTATTTTTAAACAAACTAAATTTCTTCATATTAATTATCTAAAAGTTGAATAAGTTTGATGGTTTAAAATCAAAAATAGAATGATAATATTTAATTATTAAGTATCAATAAATTTATGTAGGTATATCTCGGTTAAGAAGCGGCATTGATTAAGTACTTATTAAAAAAATATTTTATTATTTTTTTTATTACTTATTGTAAAAAGAATGCCTTCTGAGCAAAATATAGAACATATTCTGCATTTTTAGTAATTTCCTTATTTGAAAAGCTAAATAAATCATTAAAAGGAGGTTAAAGGGTAAGTTAAGTCCAATAAGTTTCTGTTAACAAATTTATTTTAGTGCAATGGTCTAAACGAACCACATTTAGTAATACATATAGTTTATTTCAAACTTATTTGCAACATAAAAAATGTCAGCTTCTTTGACGGCCGTAAAAGGATCAAAGAAGCCGACGTTTTTTATGTTGCAAATAAGTTTGAAATAAACTGTACACTTATCAATTTCATCGTCCTAGTTAATATCAAAAAAAATAAAAATCATTTTTGTTTTTATTTGTAGAGACCTTTGATTTCGACGAAAATCAGTTAAATATACAGGTTGCAATGATATGTAAGATTAATTAAACTTGAACTAAAGTGTTAGAGATCCAGACTGATGCTCCTAATTTATCTGGCTACATCATGCCTTAATTTTGGTCAGTCAGTACAATTTGCGAATACTCTCATGTACGGTTAAACACCCTCGATATGCCCTGCTATTGGCAGATTGTGTGTCGCGAATATAATGTTCTTTATCTGCTCTTTCGGGCTCACTTTTGTCCAGCATTAGTGAATCGTCGTAACTCTACGTAACTCACTGGCATGGCGGTTCTTCTATAGGGTCATTTGGTCAATGACCTCCCACACAAATAAAAAATTAGAGCTATTCATTTTCTGAAGTTTAAAAATATATAATATATATATATAGGTCATTGACCAAATGGCCCTATAGAAGAACCGCCAGTACGTAACTCCTGAATTCTGTCCATTATACCACTCTCAAAATCGAACAATCTACAACCATATTTTTCGTTCAAGTCGATTACTGGCACGGATCTTGATCAGCGCAGCGTCTGGAACGATATGTTCTTTTCCTTTTCGATGGACTATTTTGAGGTCGTATTGTTATAGACGTCTGCCTGGAGAGGTTTTGATATTTTACAGTCACATCATCAGTGAATAATAGTCAGTAATAACGGTAAATATCAGAGCCGTAACTAGGGCTAGGCAATTGGGACATTGACCAAGAGCGAATATTTGATGGTACCGCTTGTTTGCGATTTATGTTTTTTTAACACGCTTTTATTAGCTTCACCTGTATGTTTGCTTGCTTGCTTGTTTGTTTGTTTGTTTGTAACCGACTCTTTGGACTCGATTTTGACCCACTTTAAACGGACAGATTTAATTGAAACTTTGTACACTTACGAAGAACCGGTAACAATACAATAATTTGATAAGTTTATATCATTATCCTGATCAGGATCGTCAATCCTTTCCTCACGTATCCCTGCGTGAAAGCAAAGGCTTAATATGTAAATAGATTCCGTAATTGTTAATTAGCTCGGTGGTCGAGTGGGTTAAGGCAGTCGACGCGAAATGACAGACTCCTCCGGCGTGAGTTCGAACCCCACGGCTGAAATAAAAAAATATTTT
This sequence comes from Rhamnusium bicolor, assembly GCA_029963845.1. NCBI lineage: Eukaryota > Metazoa > Arthropoda > Insecta > Coleoptera > Cerambycidae > Rhamnusium > Rhamnusium bicolor. The sequence continues at coordinate 235,384 of JANEYF010003767.1, forward strand.
TTTTTTCCAGAAATATCTGTTGGATCGTAATATGTTATAATATCAGCATCAATAAGCAATATAAATATAGTTTAAAACAACTAAAAAACACGCTTTCATAGCACATCAAACTAAAAAGTTAAAAATAAATATAGTTTAAAAAAACTAAAAAACACGCTTTTAAAGCACATCAAACTAAAAAGTGAAAAATAATTATTAATATAAACTGAAAACAATAATGAACGAAAAAATACTAGTATTATTGTGAAAAAAGCGTGGGGCGCTTTGTGCCATATTTTTCGTATATCGAGCAACCCACGCCTTTTTCACAATAATACTAGTATGTTTCGTTCATTATTGTTTTCAGTTTATATTAATAATTATTTTTCACTTTTTAGTTTGATGTGCTTTAAAAGCGTGTTTTTTAGTTTTTTTAAACTATATTTATTTATCTTATTAGCTGATTACTATTAGAATGTAATTATTTAGTTATACCTCAAATTAACATATGATTAATCTGAATGGTATACATATGAGCACCTCTAAATGCAGGTGACAAATCAAGCGCTTATTTACCAGGCTACATTTCAGGGAGATTTACAACTGGCCAGTGAAATTATCTACTTTCTAAACATTACACTTATTTTGTATTTGCATTAACATAGTTTTTGCAGTCGTAAATCCTATAACTTATCGGAAAATGGATAGTTTATAGTTTTGAATGACAATTTTGCTAATAAGTGCAAGCGAGAATGAACTAATTAGGCCAAAGTTTTCTTTCAAGCGTTCACCGAACTAAATAGTCGTGGCGTGTCCCTACGCCGATTATCGGATCGCTTTAGCCGTCGACGAGGATATTGGGGGCGCACAAGTACTATTTCATTAAGATGTAATTTTGATAAGTTAACGGATCTGATAAATTAATTTTATATAGAATCCCAGTTTCTCTAATGCTACGTATAATACGGTTAAACATTATTTAGATAAAACAAGATAGATTTATTGGAGTTCAAAATAAAACAAAGAAGGTTTAGTGCCATATTCCCCAAAAAGAAACAATTATGCAGCTACGAACACGTGTTTCGGAGTTATTGCCCCTCATCAGCGTAGCGTAGCTAAGGAATTGGATCTACGATGGGATAGATCAGGAACAAGAACTAAAATAAGGTTGGAAAGTACAGTACACAGTATTCAATTAGAGCTCTGTGTGTTGACTGTGCTCATCTAGGCCCCAAATATGGCACATGGGAACATGAAGACACTAATTGAGTACTGTGTACTGTACTTTCCAGCCTTATTTTAGTTCTTGTTCCTGATCTATCCCATCGTAGATCCAATTCCTTAGCTACGCTACGCTGATGAGGGGCAATAACTCCGAAACACGTGTCCGTAGCTGCATAATTGTTTCTTTTTGGGGAATATGGCACTAAACCTTCTTTGTTGTATTATTTAGATATTTTACAAACTTTTGAAGATAAAAGAAATCTCTACAGATTTGTTAGAGTAAATTATTTGACTGTGCCCCCATTAAACTTTACCTCCATTTTCAAGTAAGGAAATTATCAATGTAGACAGTAAAAGTAAGGCATTCTGTATATGTTAGGTAAATATACCTCAACTCGATTCAGTTAAATAGTTTTATTTAAAATTATACAGTAACGGTGTCAAACCAGTGGTATGCATGGGGCCCTTCACACATGCAATGCCGCCTTTGCCAAGTATGTTGGCATTATTGGAAGAAGTATGGAGGACTAAAAATACCTACTCGTTTTGGAGATGGGGACTTCGAAAATGGTACCAAGAAGAAATCTGGAAGTGATATTGATGAGGAGAGATTGCCGGGAATGTCGCATCGTCCTCACCGTTGCAATATTGGTGGCTGTGGAAAAGAGTTTAAATTAAAGGCACACTTAGGACGACATTATGCTACAGCTCATGGCATTGTCGTCAGATCAGGATCTCCTAGACCAATTATGAAAACTAGAACGGCATTCTACCTATTTACTACGCCAATAACTCGGATCTCAAGAAGATTATGTAGACACATAATGAGGCCACGTCATGCAGCTAGGGCGCCATTTTTTGCAATTAATATACAGGCTGTTAAACAAGAGTGTAGCATACAAATGGTAAGGAAATAAATACATAAACATTCTGGTTAGGGATGAAAAATTTACAGGGTGGGCAAATTTCGATGTTTGTATAGGGTAACTAGGTAACTGTAAGAGATACAAAAAAAATGGAAGACATATTCTTGATCTTTTTTTTTTTTTTTTGAGACAAATTCACTGGCGAAAACAAAAATTTGTTATCGTCTTTTGTTTTCGAGTTATAAACTAAAGGTCGATTTTTCAACTTTTAGACACGTCAATATCTTGGTTGTTTGTAAAGTTATGAAAAAACAACTTTTACATTCTTCATGCACTTTTTTCTGTATAATACAAGGGCGACGAGAAAACTAAAAAAAAGGTGCAGTTTCGAGTTATGGCATAAAGTTGTATTTTTTTAAATGGGAATCATAGTTGGCTATGGTTTAGTTAAAAAAGGAAATTTTTTTCTCTTTCAAACTATATATCATATGTGGGGTCGCATTTGATGTGTAAGTATTTAATAGCGAAAATAATCTTGTAGTAGATGACTTTCGTTTTTTTTATATTTATTCCAAGTAGGCGTGTGTCATCTATAACAGTGTTATCCGTTTGTCAGTAAATTGCATATTAATAATTTTGTTTTTGTCATAATTATACCCCATTTAATCGTAAAAAGTGAAGATGTCACCAAAATTACGAGAAATATGATATGCTAGAATGCTTTATTCAAAGAAATAACAATTGTGATAATGCATCCGAAATATATTTCAAACAAACGCTATCCAGAAAGAAGACAGTTTGAATTTGAATTTTTGTTTTGTAATTGTAATGTATTATAAAATTAGATACAAATACCTGATTTTTTGGTCTTGGCTTGTTGAAGGACCCACAATTAATGAGATTTTCATTTAACCTCTTAAAAATAGCTTTATTAGGTTGTCTTCTTTCTGGATATCAAATTTCTCGTAATTTTCGTAAGACATCTCCACTTTTACGATTAAATGGGGCGTAATTATGACGAAAATAAAATTATTAATATGCAATTTACTGACAAACGGATAAGCACTGTCATAGATAACACACGCCTACTTGGAATAAATATAGAAAAACGAAAAAAAGTAATCTACTAAAAAGATTATTTTCACTATTAAATATTTACACATCAAAAGCGACCCCACATATGATATATAGTTTGAAAGAGAAAAAAATGTTCTTTTTAACTAAACCATGATTCCCATTTAAAAAAAATACAATTTTATACCATAACTCGAAATTGCACGTTTTTTTTTTTAATTTTCTCGACGCCACTGTATTGTACAGAAAAAATTGCCTGAAGAATGTAAGTTTTTTTCATAACTTTACAAACAACCAAGATATTGTGTTTTAAAAGTCGAAAAATCGAATTTGTTTATAACTTCGAAAACAAAAGGCGATAGCAAATTCTTGTTTTCGCCAGTGAATTGATCTCAAAAAAAAGAGATTGAGAATGTGTCTTCCGTTTTTTTTGTATCTGTTACAGACCGAAGTTACCCTATACAAACATCAAAATTTCCCCACTCTGTACTTTGTTCACCATATTCTTATTATTTAAAAATTGCTTTTTTTGTGAAAATGTCTGGAATATTTTTCTTTAGAATAAAATTTTCAACAAATTTTATCCTATTTTCTTAGTATCAAGATTTGCAGATTTAATTTTATTTTGTTTAGATATCCGATATAATTAAAAATACAAAATGTCGTACTAATTTGAAGAAAATAATTCAAGTAATAATATATAATATAATAATTTGTTGAAAATTTCATTCTAAAAAAAATATCCCAATAGAAAATACTCGTATTAAACGTCTTTGTAGTAATATCGTGCAGTAAGAAAAAAAGGTTTGAGTTGTTTGATGCGATCTCAGTTCAATTATGAGGGTTTGTAACTTAAATATGATTAGTTTTATGATATTTTTATAGGTACATTTTATTCAGAAAATCTGAACTAGATCACTCCTATATAAAACCTTTTTATCACACTTCGTTTACAGCGTGTGGACATTTTAGCTTTCGCAGTGCGTATCAAGAAAATTATTAATTTTATCGAACTTTTGTATATAACCCTTCTTGTGTAATTTTTGATTTTAAAAAATAGTTGCTTTTTTTTTTTTCGTATCTTGCATTCTTGAAGTGGAAAATAGAAAATTTTTACTTTCTTAAACCTAATATAAGGAAGTATAGTAATCGTGATTTTTTTTTATAAGAAATAGATTTTTTAAACAATTATTATAATTAATGTTTTTCGGATTGTATATTATACTTGCAACGTATTTTCTTTCTTATTGCTGAGGAATCAGTAAAACATATTCTGAAGAGTTACGTCGTTCTAATTTTGCATATGAAATAATTGAAAAAAAAAGTTTTTAAATGCCAAATAAAAATAGGGTGACCTCTTAAACTTTAGGAAATTTTATTGATGAGGAATTAATTTCCTCTTTTTTTTTAAACATCTGTTTTTTTTCTCATTTTTGTCTGATATTTCATGTATCTAGATTGGGAAAACGCTACCAGAATTAAAACAATTACTAGTATACCGAAAGAAAAATAGAGGTAGTGTCACTGCTATCGCAACAAGACTTGGAAGACCTGGTCCTATTACGCCTCAGTGGCTGATTTTAACTGATAAGGAGCTACTGCCACAACCTGATAAAGTGGCGTTTCCCAAACCACCAAAAGCGCCAGATGGTAGTTTGCTATATGAACGAGTTCCTAATAAGCCTGAGGCAGAGAAAATTCCTCTCAATAATATGTCACCCTCACTAAAGAGACGAGCATATGATGAAATGAATGGCATGGACAGTAAGTATGATGTTTTATGCTTTTTTACTTTAGTAGATAATTTTTTATTGTGTATCTAATTTCACATCTCATTGACGTTTATTAATCTTGGTAAATTAATTAATTAAATTTTTTTCTGTTGGCTTCTACTCTGATTTGGATTGGGATGACGGTGAGTTTTATGGTTTTTAATAAAGTATGAATACTGGGAAAAATCACATAAATATACTAACCCCATTCAATGACATACTAAAAATTCTCATCAATTTAATTGCTTATGAATATACCATATTGATATTTACCATTTATATTGCAAACATTTAGTTGTAGCTTCTGGTGTAAAATGTTTAAGTGGGGAAGAGAATATGTATTTGATTTATTTTTACTTTTATATCTACGCTAGGGCGGAAAAATATGCGGCACAAAAGAACCCGCCACTAATTTTTTCAGTCAAATACTACGTGCTTTCTAAAACATGAGTCATCAGTCACATTTTCAATGTAAATTATTGCATAATGAATATAATGCACTTAGCTGAGTCGATGGTATAACAAATTATATCGACTTCTCAACTAAAAGTATAATAACTCACATTTTGAATATTTGAGATACTGTAATTAACGGATCAGGTATAGTATATACAATGAAAATCTTATCTCTTTCTGTTTATCATCCATTACTTTTTTGAATTTATCATAATTTCGTGAATTTTACCATGTTTTCACTTTAAAAATTGTATTGTATTCTTCATGGAAAGAGTTGATATGAAATGATATGAAAATTAAATTTACATTTTAAAAACTTATTGCATGATCAATTGGATGCGAAAGTAGACGTTTTTTGCAGGTTACAGAAAAACTCTAATTACATATGAAAGATTTCACTTAAAATTTGTGAAAACATTATTAACAGCATTAAATTATTGAATGCTAGAATTATAATTGTTTATATTAATGCCTAATGCTGATGGTATGTACAGGGTAATTTTGTGGGAATTCCCCCTCCCTTCACAATTTTGTTATTTTATTTATTTCGCAAAAAAATGGTAAATACAAAAGTTATAGGACTTTCAAAACCTATTTAATTGTGAAAATCATGACAGAAAAACAATGGAAGTTCAGAATAAATGGCCACAGTTATTAATTTTATTTTATTTTTTTTAATTGAACACCCTGTATATTTTTACATATTTGATAGAACACTTTCTCGCAAGCACATTGATATAGATACTCTAATACGAAGAGAGATATGATGGAAGCTTTATGTGAGTCCCACCCCTGTTAACTTTGTTATTTCTACGACGAACGAAAAAAAACATAGTTTTAACGGTTTTCACTTGTTTACTTTATTTACACTTTTTATCGTATAAATAGATACATAACACAGTGGTTTCATCAGATGTGAGTATAAACTAACATTACAATGCATCAAGGGTGTGTAAATATGTGCTGTCAGGTAATAAAACAATTACTATAAAAGCAGGTACAAATTATTAGGAAATTCCATGAATATACTTGAAGAATTATAGGTTTAAAAATATGAATGAATTATCCTGGAATATTGGGGTTTATAAAATGTTAATTTAAAACAAATTTAACAGTGGTGAGGAATTCGTTTCTAACTGATCATTTAAAATGATTACTGAGTTTTTTAAATTATTAATTTCTAGAGATTCTAACAAATTCAATTTATGGCCTTTCTTCTCTACATGTAATATTTCAAAATTTTTATTTAGACTGTGATTTTCTGTTAGTAAATGATTTGCGTATGTGGAATCTTTTTTTTCATAGTTGAAGCTTTTGCAATGTTTTGTGAATCTCTTTTTAAAATTTCTGCCTGTTAGAAACGAATTCCTCACCACTGTTAAATTTGTTTTGAATTAACATTTTATAAACCCCAATATTCCAGGATAATTCATTCATATTTTTAAGCCTATAATTCTTCAAGTAAATATACCATAAATTCATGGGATTTCCTAATAATTTGTACCTGTTTTTATAGTAATTATAACCTGACAGCACATATTTATACACCCTTGATGCATTGTAATGTTAGTTTATACTCTGATGAAGCCACTGTGTTGGCGAAACAATTGTTATGTATCTATTTATAGGATAAAAAGTGTAAATAAAGTAAACAAGTGAAAACCGTTAAAACTATGTTTTATTTTGTTCATCATCAATATCGATTTTTATCAAGTAAAGGTCGAATCAATTAACTATTTGTCATTTCTGACTATACCCTGTGTAAAGCGCCAAGTGTGACTAGTTGGAAAAAGAATACTAGCGATGGCTGTGAACTAGGATGAAATTCTCATAAAATCACCTTGTATAGTCCTTGGGACGACCGGAGAAATTATTGGAAAGTTGAAGTTCTTGCATTGTTGACAAAATCTAAAATTGCCAGATTGCCAGAGTGTAATTCATCACTAATATCTAATACATTAGGCTACACGATATGAAATATAAAGATCAGCTTATCGCCAGGCCAGACATTCGCCTTGATTACATGCTTTTTCAATAATTTGTTATATTTTATTATTAACTGAATGTTTTTAAGTGATCATAAAAACAGAAGTATGTGCATCTCAAGCAAAAGTGCATATATCGCACTCATGTGGTTGTTGGCTTTGGCTACGTGTTGACCAACAATTTCCCGCCTCGTGCGACTAATATACATTGTTCACTCTACATACGCAAATTACTGAACAAATGACTAATTATAATTAATTTTATTATAACACTTAAGGGTATGAATTATGTGTGGCTTTGTGGTCGAGTGGTGAGGACACTTGCCTCTCATCCTGGAGTCCCGGGTTCGATCCCCGGTCGAGTAGCTAGGATTTTTTCTAAACTAGAAATGAATCCTAGCATACTCGGATATTAGGTGTGTGTTTAGCCCTCTCCCGCACAAGTCACCTTGAGGTGCCTTCAGGGATACAGAGGGGTTGTATTACCTGTGGTGTTTAATTTAATTAATTTTAATTTGGTGTATTACTGATAAAAATTTTAAAAATTAACAATTTCACATTTCTGTATGTTGACTTTGGTATTTACGACTTTTTTACTTTCCCTGTTATAAATTATTTTTAAATTAATAAAAGATTCCAGCGAGTTAAAATATTTCAATTAGTATAAACAATAAGAAGCTTTAAAATACATCCTTTGTAATTATAAATTCTATTTGTAAAGAGTGAAAATGAAAGTATTGATAAAAGTTAGAAAGCATTTTTCTTTTTAAATTAAATCAGTTTCTTCCCAAAACATCATGTACATGTTACGTTTTTGCACAGGTGTGGCTTTGAGTGCGCCGCCTCCAAAGAGAATAACAAAAGAGCCAGTGCAAGTAACACGCCCTGAGCAGTTCCAAGCTTTAATGGCCGCACAAATGCTTCCTGGTCAACCTCTTCCTCGTCACATTGCACAAATTAATGGTAAACCAAAAATTGCTCACATGACCAGAACTGGTTCTGGTCGCAAACAAGTCATAAGTTGGATGGATGCACCTGATGATGTCTACTTTAGAGCTACAGAAGGAAGCAAGTAAGTATTCATTTTGTGAAATTTTTCTATGTAGCATTTTCAGACGTACCACTAATTTAGATATATGGTAGGGGTTGAAGTGCTAAAAAAGACAACAGCGGCCATGAGCAGTTCGCCGCCTGCTTATTTTGCCAAGACAGGGGCGTGCTAAAGTAATTATATCGCAGTGATGCTTAACTTGTTTCTATTAAGGTTTATTTTAGGTTCTTAGACTATGTTGGTAGGTTTTAAATAAGTAAATGGTATTTTGCAAATACAGGGTGTTTCAAAAACATGTAACATCGCTTAAGTGGAGATTCCTCACCCAAAAATAAGACAAATAGTTCCTATCAACATGGGTTCACTCTTGCTTCGTTTCTGAGTTGACGGTGTTCAAATTTTCTTATTTTTTCAGATTTTTCAAAATATCTTCGAAATGACTAGCAATTTGAATGATATTTAGATTGTGAAAAGTACTTAAAATACTACATATTTTAGTATTAAAGTGGTGTGGATAGCTTCATATGGCACAGTGGATCAAAAATACGAGTCGCCGGCCAAAATTCTAAAAACAATTAGACATTTTACGGGGGCGAAATATAAGGGGTGAAAACAAAATCTTGAAATTCTTAAAATTATAATTTGATGTCTTTATAAAAATAAGAATATGTCTATAAAATGTAGTATAAAATATAAAATAAAATTTTAACACTACATATAAAATAGACTTTAGGGGCTAAAAAAGTAAAAATTGAAAAAAATAATAATAATAACAACAGCATATTGTACATGAAAACTAAATGGAAAATGGTGTGTCATATTGGAATTAAAAAATTGTCAATTAATCGTCTCTCCGAAATTTAACACTCAAAATAAACTCACATAAATACAAAAATTTTGGATTGTTAGTCGTCATATTCATAATCGTCGTCCTCACTTTCTGTTGTTTCAGATTCTGTTTCTGTTTTTATGGTCTCATCAGTATCTGAGGATTCAGGCGTTTTATAGTATTTTTGTTGTTTCCACTTAATTGTACTCAGCAAATCTAAAACATCTTTAGATAGGCTGACAGAAGGTTTTTTCGGAAATGGCCTTAAACTTGTGATCAGTGGATCCGATGATACTAATAGGGCGTGAAATAAATTGGTATTAGTAGTCACTCTAGAGATTTTTCAGGTTTTTTGCGATAGAATTTCAAATCTTTGTTATGGGCCTCATGCGCTTCTTCGGATAACTGTCCTATGGGTAAAATGGCGTCTATCACCTGCTCCCCATAGATTAACGCGTTGTGGACACTTGCAAGCAGATAATACCACGGGTACTTTTGCGCAAGAAGTTGAACAGTTTGTTTTGCATAGGTGTCAAATTTGTCACAATCGATATTAAAACCAGAAGACATGGCGCCTAATATCACGGAACACCTGTATATTAAATTCTCTTTTATTCCCGTTATTTCAGCTGATAGTGGTGGATTCGAGAAAAACATCGCGCAGTATTTCCATCATTGGAAGTTCCTGCTCCTCCAGCCCTTGCTTTGTCAACTGTGAGACCCATTTTGTCCTTAAATGTTTGCTGAATAGCCATTTTCCTCTCACCAACGTTTTCACTTCTTTCTCAGCCACTTGCCTGCCACATTTTTATTTCTAAACGATACGACAAATGTAGAATATACTCAAAAAAAAAAAACAAATCCACGTGTGTAGCGTTGAAAACAAAAATTGCGCGCAATTGTGTTAATTTTTCTTGAAACACTTTTGGCTACGAAATTATTCCACAGGGTGTTTTAAAATTAGGGTTATACAACAACCTTTTAATTAATCTTGTATAATGACTAATACGCCAGCATTTAACAAAAGACTGGATATGCAAGTTGAAATTAGTCATTTTATCTACAGTTTGCTAAAAAATTTATGAAAATTGAACAAAAAAAGAATTTAGAGACCTCAAATCTTACCAAATATTAACTTGTTGCATTTTTTTGCATGGGTGTAGTTTAAATTGAAAATATTTCTGTGATAATATGTACCAAAATATTAATACAAATTTTAACTCAAAATTATTTATAACATTCAGCATACCGGTAGGTTCTGCCAAATGTATTGCTGACACATTTGGTAATTCACCCTCGGCTATTTTTGTATATAATGTTTCAATAATATACAGCAAATTTACTGTGTATCGTTGAAGCGTTAAGAGACCATTTTTGTATTTATTTTCAACATGTCTTTGTTTTTTTAATTAATTTATTACTGATTATGAAAGAAAAACAATTTAATTAGCCATAAAGATGCTACTAATTAATAAATATAGTGAAACATCAACTAAATGAAAAAAGTAGTTTTTCTGTTTTAATTGACCCATTATTATTATCATTATTATTAAATTGCAGTATTAATAAATAGCAGGTTACTAAACATTCAAGACAGAAACCATTTACTTTCTATAATTATTCATCAAATTTTCACAAAGTGGTTTGTTTGGACCGCTATCCTGGCAATATTGATAGGGGCGGGGGACTTGCTCTTCAGCTTCTTTCTGGACACTCCAGTGTGCAAAGCTGGTTATGTATGTCATCGATTTTTTCTATACAATAGCTGTTTTTCTAAGTATCTACTTCCTTAAAAAAAAAAAAAAAAAAGAAGAATTTGGCCAATGTTTGATCAAACTGATTTTAACCGCTTAAAGGCGCAACCCTAAATATATCTTTCGTAAAATTTAAAGAAATGCACTCTCAGCTGAAATTTATTGTACATTTTTATTTTCCAGAAAAATCCGGCGGCAAGTAGCCTTGCCGGAACTGAGAAGAGCAGCAAGAAAACCCTGGAGACAACTGAAAACCAAATTAGATGATCTTCAGGTAGTTGTTCTCGATTGACAGTGAATATAAATTTTCATGAATTGTACATTACTTCGCCAAGTGCTCAGTGTGTCACTGCACAAATTTTTATTCACCTCTAGCAATATTACGAAACATTTGAAGGTGATGAAGATGACACTGTAAAAATACAATATGATCATCACCCCATGTTTAATTGTTATATGAAATTATTTATTTATTGTATTGGTAAAATTATGGTACAGTTTTTTGTTTAAATAAACAAGACTCGTGAAATTTATTTTTTTGTGAACCTTCACGATTTGTGTTGTGGTATGAGGAAAAGTTTTGAGTACAAATTTTTTCATTAAATTATTTTTTTCTAATGGGAAGGAAAAATACGTAATCCTAGTGATAAAACCAGCATCACACTGTTTCGGTAAATTTAAGATCAGTTTCAAATTACTTACGTATTAGATCGTATCAGGCGTGTGAATGTCAAGAAACAACAATCTGCTACTACATGTAAGTAAGATCACTGGGATCAAATACTCATATGGGGGTTGTAAAGTCTGTTCCAAAGAAATACTGCTCGGTTGATAATATTTTAAATGGGTATTTTATTAATTTTTTTGCAAAAGATGTTCAAACGTTATGAAAAAAATATTTGTAAACAATGCATATTTCTGCACGCTGGAAATAATAAACTTTTGCTGGTACCACCAAATTTATGTTAACTTTTGGGTCTGTCTTATAAAACCTTTCCGTTATTGTTATTATGGAAGCAATCCTTTTAATAAACAAAATACCATGATGTGAATCTGAACAGAATATTTGGTCAATATTTGTATTTAATATGAATAATGCCTAATAAAGGTGGAGACATTTTTCTCTGTATCAATAAAAAGATAGATAGCAGAATTGCATCTCCAGTTTTATATATAAAATTCTCGTTGCTGTCAAACGCTAACAAAAATGGGTTTGAGAGACGAGACTTACAGAAAATGTTCAGGAGCTGCAAAAGCCATGGTAATTGGTTCTTTGCAATTCAAAATGGAAGACATTTTTTAAACAAAAATATAAAATATACACATTTGGCCAAAAACCATAAACAATGATTAATATGAAGACGAGAAAAGTTACAAAACTAAAATTTCTATTAATTCAAGGAAATTATGCGTGTTTGCTTTTTTTTTACACGGTGGATTAAATAATCGAACGGTTAGATGGAAATTAAATTTTCATGTCTATATCCTACAGTATGTGTATTGAACTATTAGACATGGGTCTCTTAAATGGCAACGTTAAATGCAAACCAGAGACAGACAACCCATCGCTGTTGAACAAATTTATTTTCCGTCTAGCGTTGTACGGTCAACAGTGCACGCTGCGTTCATATCTAATACTTTAATACGCATGAAGTTCTAAAAAAATCCCCCAAAGACTAATAAATAGGCATGAATGTCAAGTGTTATACATCGAACCAAAGGCAGCAATGCGGCTTTCACTTTAAAATGCCTTTATTATGAAATCATTCGCCCAAATCACTGCCCCGAGTTTAAATATTCTAGACTGATTAAATTTTTTCAGTATTAAATATACTGACCACTGTGATTTTTGATGTTTTAATTAACTAGTCAATCTATTTTTTTTTTTTATACGATTAATTTGTGAATAGTTATGTATAGTAGTAGCGATAGTTGGAAAAGACTAACATCAGATAAGTATGCCACAGACAGGTCTTTGGCTCTCTGTCAACCCTTCTACTCATTACCTGCTCCATCTTCCAGTGAAGAGGAACACAGCCTCGCGAAGTGCCCCCACCCAAGGTTTCATGGCTCAGTCATCCAAATGACTCACCATTTCACCAAGAAATGGCGGGACATTTCTTTATCGCGTCCACATCTCGAACAATCAATCAATTAGGTTTCAATTTAAAAAAAACCATAGGCAGGTAAATCGAGGATAAATAATCATGTTGATTTAATTGAAAAATGCATAAAAAAAGGAAACAACTACCACAGACGCTTTGTTTGAAATATAAAAGTATATTACAGATCCCCAATTTAAATTAGTTTTTTGACTGGATCTTTTTTTTTTTTTTAGACTAATTAGCCATTTCAGTCTTCTCATACCAAGTTCTAGCATTTTGTGATTTTCTTTTGAATGGCTTTTTACTGGTCAAATTAAATGTTTCTAAAATTGAATGTATGTATTGGGCGACATTAAAATAAGTTTTCCATAGATGGGGTCATAAAGCTGTGCTGCTGAAAATTGATGAATGCGAATCAATATCCACCTAATTTCTATTTTCATTCACGATTGACTTTATTATAATATTTTATAGCAGATGTACCATGTGTCACTTTTAACCAGGACATTTTTAAATAAAAATATGACCGCAACCTCAGTGTAATCTCAAAGTAGAACGTGATGATCTGTCAAAGCAAATTTCAGGGCAAGTTAACCAAATTTTAGAAAGGATAACTACAGTGATCCTGGGAGGTTGAAAAATAGTTTGAAATATGTAAAGATGTCGTGGGTATGGTTGAATAAATGTGGTGATTATTATAAGGCAGGCCGAAAAGTACCTTATTTTTAAACTATAAGATGATTTGCATCCTTTGTTAAAAATATGACTGTAACAATAGTTCTCAGTTCTGTAAATAAACTGTTCTTTGATACATAAATTGTACATGAAATTTTATATTATTTTGTACATAGTTGCTTAAAATATGTTTAATTTAATAAAAAAAAAAAACACATGCAATATAGTGTTTTCATGTTTTATTATTTCTGTATATAGTGTTTATACAGCATGTGTTTTAATATTTTCATATTGCTAGGAGGTATACCAAATGTACCTATATTGTACAATTGTTTGTTTACTGGCAATAATCCAACTGTTGAATAAAACAAAGCAGCACTGGTGCTAACGACATTTAAATTCAACATTGGCAACTGTGTAGATATCAATTAATTTCAATTTGTAATGTGTCTCTGCTCTGCTAATTTAGGGAAGATGATGAGAAAGGAGTTATGAAGTGTAGAATAATTTACATTTTTTTTCATAAATAAAAAGTAAAGCACATAGCAATTAAATTTAGTTTTATTCATGATTCCAACTTTCATCTAGGCATGTCTGCTTGCTTGAATTTCAGTCTCGATATAGAACAAAAAAAAATCAAGCTGCTCATCCAAAACTATTAAAATATAGTTTCTGAGATGAAGTTTTATTTGAAGCAAAAACTTTTACCTTCATTAATAGAAATAATATGCACAAGCTTATTGTAATACTTAGACAAGAATACTTATGACATGGCATAAATAACAGAGTCGTATGTCCACGCTGAATTGTCTTTGTTGGTTTCCGCTAATTAAACGTTGGTGTTTTTTGTCGCCACATGTTGTGTCACACTGGTTTTCTGTTCATAGAAAGTTTAACGTCACACTTTATATATCTGCCCCACGTCATCAAAAGCCAATTTAGGATAATCCCTAATCCACTTGCGTACTGTTTTGGAAGATGTCGACTTCCTCCTCATTTTCTAGTCGGACACTTCACTAAACAGAAAATATCGTCTATATCATAAATAAAAACACTAACTAGAAAATCTCGTCTGTATCGTAAATAAAAACTCTTTACACTCGTTCCCTATACGTACAATGCCACAACTAAATAATTTGTCAAACTGAATTTGTCGGCATGGCAGAGTCACAGCTCCTCCCAAAACCGACCAATGAAGAGAGGCTTGCTGACCTGCTGTTTCTAAAGACGTGACTGGCCCCACCCTAATGCACCCAATATTATTCCTATTACGTTCAGATGAAACAACTGTGTTTTACAATTTTATTGCATTTCTGGACAAGTCTCGATGAATTATGACGATACACAAAATTTCAGACAAAAAATTTTCTGTCTGTGTCTGTCTGGTTCGCGATAGCAGCTACAGTTTTTGAGATAAACCTTTCAAATTTGGTACACACATTCTAGAGGTCAAGGAAAAGATTGAGTTTGTTGCCGAGCAAAATCGGTCCCAAAGTCTAAAAAAAATATTAGTGACATTCAACCAATGTGACTTTTTTGAAATGTCAAAATGTGACTTTTTTGAAACGTCAAAAAATCTGACTTGAAACGCCAAAATGTGAGTTTTAATATACTTTTATTATAAACTCCACCACGTCGAGTTTTACTACGGTGAGGAAGTTCTGTACCCAAGTAATTGGCAGCAGTTTTTCTTATTAAAATTAATATGTTTCTAACATACATAATCAGTTTACTGTTCCATAAATCTGTGTGAAAAAATTTCATTTACTTGCATTCTTTTTATTTCAAATGTAAAGTATGTTTAGAAGCGAAAATTATTCATCTTTAACTTTATATTTCGCAGCGGTGGATGACCCCACATCGGTGTTGATTTGTCGTGAAAAGCTTAATGTGTAAGATCAGTGTCAGAAAATACAGTTTGTTTTTATTATATCGCGTGTAATATGGAATATAATAAGAAGGGGTTAACTCCGTCTTAGGCATGTCATAAGTTTCCCTATGTCTAATAATATTAAAGCAAAACAAGACTTTTTTGAGATGACAACTAAGTTGTAAAGTTTTTAGAGATGGTTCGGCAGGGAGTTTTCTCGGAGCGGAATAAAGTTGTGTTGTTGTGGTATCCATATGTAGTAAAAGTGAATAGGGTAGGGATGGGCACACTTTTAAAAACATCAATGTTCAACATCGATATCTACTATTGATGCTAGTAAAAGCATCGGCTGGAAAACATCGATGTTTGAAAATAATGGTGATATTGTTAATTTTATATTTTTTTATTACAATGTTTTTATTGTTTTTAATGCAGTTCGAAAAAAATCAAAAGTAGTCTTGTAAAAAGTAGAAACAGATTGCGGACAATGCAAATAACTGACAATAAAAATAAATTGTCAATAAAACACAGTAAAATAAGTGTAAAACAAAAATAGAAAAACTAAACCTTACTGTTAGTAAATCTGTTATATATTTATAAACCTTGTCAGAATTTAATACTTACTGCCTTCACATTAGATGACTTAAGTCACAACATAAGAATCAATTGTTAATTAATTCAGTATCTGTATTTAGGCAAAGTTTACAGAATATTTATTCTGTAAACTTTAACTTAGATATTTAAAAACTTTAGAACTGAAAAAATAAATGACATTTTGGGATTCATAACGATGATATGATATTTACAAGTAACATTTATATTAACAGAAAACATCGACATCACAACATTGATGTTTCAAACGTCAATGTTCAAGGGAAAAATATCGATGTTTCAAAAACATTGATGTTCAGTGCTCATCCCTAGAATAGGGAACTAAAATCACCACGGCGCATATGGTGCTGCGATCAAACGAGTAACGATGATTCTTAACTTGTTTACATTCGTTTTATTTGCTTTTGTGGGTTCTTTCTCTTTCATAGGTAAATACATAAAATATATTATTACATTAATCGAAAGTTGGTAAGTAAATTCACTAAGTTTAACCTATTTCGTACTCTTTTGCTAGTTGTGGGAGTACCTAACCTAAAAGTATCACTATTACTTTATATTCCTTTTGTATTATAGTCCTCTGGCTTGAAATGGGCACGCATTGTCGAAGTTAATGCTTTTCTCATCAATTGTGTTTCTACCATACTTTTCTTCTATTTTCTCCACAATACCACAGCTACTGGTGATAAACAAATCCCGCATCTTGAGAAAATAGTGAAAGTGGATTGACCTATCCGCATTTTTCCTTGACTGACAATTATACACGCAACATGTTGTATTATGCACTGTGTTCATCGGCAAATTGTGGAAACGTTGGAAAAAAAACGATAGTAGAACCCCGACAAATAAACCATACAAATATGATACATCAAATGAATGTAAACAAAGAGCATTACTCGTTTCGTCAAAGTGATATTCTTAACTACAACGGAGCGACGTAGAGACTTAAATTCCCAATATTTGAATTACGAATTTAGTTAGAGCACAGGGGCGGATTAGCCCAGCAGGCAGCTGCTCTGTAGCTGATCTGATCGAACAAGCCAAGGGTGCAGTATAGATTTAATATACATAAATAGTCCATCTTTTTGTAATACTTAATGATTGTAGCTTAACACTTGGCGATGCAGAGAGAGAAGAAATATCGCTAGTGTGGGACAGAGATGAACCAAACCCTTTTGCAGTGAAAGAGCAGGGTTTAGACTACTGTGCATCCAAACTTAAGTACCAAGTTAGAATCATTGACTAGTAAATATTTATTGCTCCAAATCCTGGACCCAAAATTTTTAAATCAACACGAACAATGCCTATTTAAATTTCAAGGTTCAAATTTTAGAGCGATAAATTTTAACATGGGATGAAACTATCTATGTATATTTAATCTATGGAGGATGTAGTTACTTTAAATACACATATATTTTTCAATGACTCGATTAGAATAAATAGAAAAAAAACTGAACAACAAGCTAACACCATACTTACAATTCTCACCTAGTAAGAGTAAATTGGTGAGAAAGTGATCAAATTTCTCTAAAAAAAAAGATTCGATGTAAGTTGTGAAATTTCAATTTGAAAGTTTTATTTTTAACATGAAATTTATAAAAGTTCCACAAGCACGTTGAAATAATCTGACATTTAAGAGATTTATGAACATTTCAGATGCATCTAAAATTTCGTGTAATATCAAATTTTTTGAAAGTCTCCATGAATGTTTCGGTTTTTATCTTAAATAACGCATACAAATACAATTTGACGCGGATGCGCATGACAATGTCGCACCGAATGTTTCTATTAGAAAGCAAATATACAACCGGCAGAAGTATATTGTTACATGAGTATGAGTATGCAGATGATTATAACAGTGCAAAAGAGTTAACTATTATAATATATTATCAGCGACCATATTATAATAGTTAACAATTGCATTCTACACAACTTTTTCAATGGAATTTTGAAAATCTTGAAAAATATAGGTACTTTATTAATGACTTATAAATAAAACCCCATTGTATAACATCTCATTTTTGATATATCTTACTAAGTTTTACATCAAGCAGGATTGAACTCTAAGTGTCATTCCAAAATTAAACTAATTACAATCTACATTTTTCAACGTCGATTTTTCTACTTTGGATTTAATCAAAATAATTCAATTTTTTTCAAAATTCCGCTTAATACGGGCAAAATTAAAATATGACTGTAAAATCAAACTCTGGGAATTTTCCCAAGAACTCAAAAATTCTCAGAATAAATAATCCATCACTAATTTATTTTATTATCTACTACACATGTAGGTTTTTTTGTTAGACCTACAAAATTTCAATAATATATGTTGCTTAGTATTACAATAGCCAGGGCCGGTTCTACGGGGGAGTCTGGAAGGGTCAAAGTTCTCCCCAAATCCTTGAGCTGCATTCATAAATTTGGATGGTATAATTTAGGCACATTTGTGCATATTATGACGTCATTTTGAAATTGGTATGATTGTCTCAAAAGATCACGGTCATTAGTTTTTAATGCCAATAGACATTTTTGGTATTTTCTGAAATGGAGTATTTTTCCGATTACAAAAATGTATCATAGATGTGGAGCTGCATAAGAAAAATAATTATTGCAAATCTTAACTTTGAACCGAAAAATTTAATTCTGATGGAAATTGTGGCTCGTCATCAACTTAAGCCTCTTCCCATAGAATAACAAATTTATTATACGATAAATAAAAATAAAAGTAATTATTAATAATCTTAGCTTTACAAATTTGATTACTAACAAAATATTAAAAAATTTGATTTTATTATTTTGGCTCCTCCATTTTTGGGGTCTAGAACCGACCCTGAAAATAGTGCATATCTGCACTTAACATTAAAAAAAGATCAACAACTGCTCGTAGATGAGTGCTGTAAGCTGTATCAAAAAAATGTAATGATAAAGTTGGAGAAAATTTCATAAAGATTATTTTCTAGCCTTCTTTAATTGTCGATTTTTTGTACTAAGTGGTTTTTTTTAGAATGACGACTGCCATATAGTGGAGCTGGATATATTTTTTAAATATTCACTGGACTGATCTACAAGATATCACCCGAAAATTTTCATGTATAAAAATAAGAGGTGCAATTTTCGATAAATTATGTTGAAAATTGTACAATTCAACAGTGAAAATTTAATTGTGATGAGATGACAAATTTTTATTACATTTTAATTTCTGTATCACATATATCTTGCTAAAATACAAACATTCAAGAGCTATTACGTTATAAATTACAATAACTGTATTATTGCTTACGATAAATAAAAAACCACTGCCAAATATTTGTGGATCAGAACTTCCTCACTGTAGTAAAACTCGATTTGTGGTGGAGTTTATAATAAAAGTAATTTTTGACGTTTCAAAAAAGTCATATTTTGACGTTTCAAAAAAATCACATTGGTGGAATGTCACTAATATTTTTTTTTTTTAAAAGTAATTTTTGACGTTTCAAAAAGTCACATTGGTGGAATGTCACTAATTTTTTTTTGACATTTCAAATTGACGTTTCAAAAAAGACATTGGTGGAATGTCACTAATATTTTAAAATTTGAAATGTCAAAAAAAAATTTACATTTCAAATTGACGTTACAAAAATTTCACAAAATTTTTTTTTTGACATTTTAAATTTTAAGAATTCATCGAGCTTCGTCCAGAAATGCAAAAAAAAATTTTCAAAATATTTTTCACGAATACATACCTTCCTCACTTTGAGGGGTGAGGAAGTAAATGAAAAAACTAAAGTAATGTTTTCATCAAGAAAATAAACTCGTGCGGTTTTCATGCAACACTCAGAATTTTCAATAATTTTTATGCACTTACGGTATTACAACCGAATATTCTGGAGCTATTGCATGTAGACACCCTGCTTATCCTCTCAACTAATGGAACAAGATTTGGTAGAAATGTTGTTAATCTGATTCTACACAATACAGGGTGTTCGGCATTAACTTTCCCAATATAGAAATCTTTTATCTTGCGAGTTACAACATCGGTTAAATTGGGTGATTTTCTTACTAATACCCTAAGACCAACAGAACTTAATTATCTGATTTGGTTTTTCAGACATCTGGAAAAAACTGAAAATTTGCATTTTGTTTTTCTTTCATATGTTGCGTATTTGAGTAGCTCGAGGCTTAAATGAAATTTTAACGTAGGATTGTTATATCACTGTAATCAGAAAAAAAAACTATTTTCCAATATTGCAAAATCAACATAGCTGCTATAAGAAAAAATTAAGTAGATTCTGAGTGAACGAAACGTTGTAATACTTTCATTTTATAAAAATCATATAAAACATGCAAAGTTGCTCTAAGAATGTTTTTACAGTATAAGGATTGGATGTCAAATGAGCAACATACGGGAGAACAAAATACGAATTTTTCAATTTTTTCAAGATATCTGAAAAACCCAAATAATATAATTAATGACTCCAAGGTCATAGCAAGAATATCATGCAACTTTTCTCTAATTTAACCGATATTGTAATTTGCAAGATCTGTGTTGGTAATGTTAAGGCCGAACATCCTGTATACTAAAAGGCCTCAAATATGACATGAACTGTCCATCATGTTCAACGGTGACGACGATAAAAACCAAGTATTTCGTTGCATAACTCTGTTCTACATTTTTTAATAGGTGGCTTTGAATAGATTTGTAATCATAGTTATTAGAACTGTGATATCATTGACGCAAATCACGTTACAAACAGCATTTTAATTTGACAGTTCCAACAACTATGATTACAAATCTATTCAAAGCCACCTACTGAAAAAATGTAGAACAGAGTTATGTAACAAAATATTTGGACTAATTTACTGGAAGACTATCAAAAACTTCAAAAGAAATTTGGAATAAATCAAAAATGTTTCAATTTTCTTATTTTCCATAGGCGTAGACGTTTTAAATTTATTATCTATGCCAGTGTCTGTATTTCTAGCACATTACATAAATGACTGCCAAATGTGGAATAGATGTAATATAAAATTCAAAAGTTGTGATGAAAACATCAAATAAAAATTTCAATGCCTTGTATCTCAGAAATTAAGCGCTTATGAAAAAAAGTTAGACACAAAAAAACACTTATTTTTAAAAAAATCTATCGATTATTCAATTTTCTGTATTAAAAACAATTACTTCCTGTATATACACACATATGTACATATAACCTCCTCTCCAGATCATACCAGTAACTGAAAAGGTATCAGACATTGTAGTCAGTCTTAAAGAGTGCAGCACCGTTAAATACTAGATTTACATTACATTAAAGTTTATTTCTGTTTTTGTTTGTTACCGAGTGTTAATAATTTTCAGTTTATTAATACAAGGATATTTATTAGATTTACAAAAATAAATAATACAAAATATAGAGCAAAAATATCAAAACATAAAAAAATATAAAATTTGTAAAAGTCCTTACAAAATAGCTTGGTTAAAAACTAATACAATAAGTTCACGATTTTGGATGGAATAGATTAGATCACAACGTTCACAACTTAGTTTCATGTCTAAACGGTCGCCTCAACTGCCTAACGATGGCAGGGGGAGGATTACAGTCAGACTCATCATCAGCACTATCCACATCACCGTCACTACTGTTCGTTGATGCGACAGTCTGTATAGGCCTACCTGCTCTCTGTCGTCTGTAATATTTAAATTCTCTGGGTAAGGTGTAAGAGCGAGGTAATGAAACTTGGCTTTCGAGATCGGAGGATCCGTGAGGCACTGGAATTTCTACAGTCTCTGGTTCAGGAACTATACAGTCACAATATAAATACCTAGGGGCTAATAATAATTCAGGAGTACGACTTCTAGGTGCTCTTGGAGGAGGTCGTCTATTTAAATTGACACCATAACTTGCTAAATTATTTAAAGAGGCAAGACTTAGAAGCTGAGGTTCCACATGTCGTTTCGCTCTAGGAATAGGCTGGCGATCATCAAAATCAGCACCCTCAGGCCCTACGAGTTTTCCTTGTTTAATTTCTTCTTCAATTATCTTAAGCTCTGCTAGTTGCTTCTGCTTTTTCTCTTGCAGTTTTTGGTGAATGTTAACACGCGAGCCAACACTACTACCTTCATTTTCACTTGATGATGGCAGAGGACGTCTCCAAAATGGCACAGCAACTGGTCCTAGACCAGGTGGAGGAACAAAACTGGTTGGTTTTTTCTTCTTTCGGTACAAAGCAGCCGCAGATGGACTACTAAACCGACAATTAAATACCCCAGGGGGTGCTGAGGGTTTTTCCAGCAAGCGTTTCACATGGAAAAATTTATAGTATAATAGCATAAAAACAATACCAGCTGCAAAAAGTGCAACTGTTAAAATTGGAACTAACTCCCAGTGAACTGGTCTAACCGCCCATACGGCAGCTAGCCAAGCACCAACAAGTAAACAATTTTCTAACAGCATTACTATATAAAATATTGCCATAGTTCTTCCGTGAGGTTTCTCTTGCAAATTGATATAGGCAAGAATATATATAGCTGCCATTAAAGCACATACTCCTAGTTTACTACCTCTTTGTCCATGAAATGGACTTCGAGGAGAAAGCAGCCATAAAAACATACATGCCCAATGTAATGCCAACACCAAAAACACCCAGGAATGATAACTTGCAGCATATGCTGACAGAGCAAGAGCTCTAGCTGTTACCGTTCCAGCCCGCCATAATAACTGAGAGACAACTCCCAACCATGTTAAAACAAGTCTATCAACACTTTGTACATGCTTGCTGAATGAAGCTAATGCCCAACATACTGAAAATAAGGAAAGTGCTGCCGATACGGTCACAAGATCAGTAGGAGGACCTTGGGCTGCATCTAAAAAGGACAAATTAAGGTTTATTAGCATTATTACAAAAATGAAAATATTAGATACATTATACTTTACTACTACTTTATTATTGTTATTATTACCTGGTAACAAACTCAACTGAAGCAGCAGCATAGGAGCAGCTTGTAAAAAACCATGTACTAAACGTAATATACATAAATCCCTAACTTCACGTTTAACACTAGATAATTGGACAGGTACAAGAAGACGAGCATAACGCCACAACACTCCGAGTTGCACAGTGTGGAGGCCTATTACAAGCACACGTTGCCATCCATTTGGTTTCTTTCCCAAATACCAGTATAAAGACAATACTTGAGACACCAACGTTGTTATTACTATAGCACCCAAACACTGAGCAAAAAGCACCTTCACACCCCTTTCGTAAAGGGCATACACTACCAGAATGTCAAAGACCAGATCACAAAAATAAGCAGCGAGGGAAACTACATTAAATAGTAGGTCACATAATGGCAAGAATTCTGCCATGTCTCCAACTGGATCATCTCATGCTGGAAATTTAAAAGATACTTTAAGAAAATGCTGAAAATATGGATAATTTTCATTTTACATACTTGCCCTCCAGTATTTATCTGGGCGATTGCCCACATTCCTAACCTCCTTTCATTTTTAAAACAACCGTTTATTCATTGTAATTCCATATATCATTTTTAAAACTATATTTTGGCATAATAGCTGAAGAAAATTGTTGGTGTTCCATGTAAGATTATCACACAATTTTAAAAACACTATAAACTGTATTTTGTTGACAAAATATTTAAAAGGCTTGTTGTGGCGCAAACTGAGCAATGTCAAACGGTGTCTAACATCTCCACAAATATGTCACGGAAAATTGAAAAAGTGATAGCAATTAATTAAATTACTAAAGGCTTTTTTGTGTATTTTTTAAGTGTTAGTATATACAAATAACTTTCTTAAATGTTATTCATTAACTTTTAAATTGTCAGTTGCTGATAAAACGTAAAAAGTAGAAATTATATTGAGTATTATGTATGCATTTTATTCTTTAGATCCTTTAGACACTTCAAAATATGTTTCCCCAGGCATAAACAAAAAGTAATGGATTTTAAGTTAATATTAAAACAAAGGTTGCAAAGATTAAACGGTATGGAAATATATATTTAAATAAGTTTAATACGATTCGTGTTTTATATATTTTTCAATTATTAGGATGTAATTAATACCTAATTATTAACCTAACCTGTTGGCATTCATTTATTAACATTATTTTCCTACTTTTTAAATTTAGAACACTATTCTATGTAATGGAGGCTCAAATTTTTATTTCACTGCAGATTCGGAAAAGCCTCGTGTAAGCAGTCTAGAAAATGAAAAAACCGAAGATTCCTACTTTCAACAATATCTTCATGAGTGGGGCAAACAGCCAGAACCAGAAAGAGGCATACCAAAATTTTTTAACAAAATACCCAAAGAAACCGAACCTCTTCGTTCAAAGCTACGAGAAGAAAGCCGATCAAATCTTTTTAAAAAGAAGAAGTTTACAACTATTAGATAATAATGAGCTGAAGGAACTCTGGGTACTATTGGATCAAAATCAAAGCTACCCTGAAGAGCAATTAATAACTTATGCCGATTTCAGAAAGTCGCTTTGTTAGCAGGACCAAAAGTTAAGCCTTATTTTACTCCAATTGTTTTTGCTCGTCTTCAGCAAGGAGATCGTCAAGGGCGAGTTTCAATTATGTCTCTGTTTAATTATGTAATGCGTAAAGTATGGTTGGACCAAACTCGCATAGGCCTCTCCTTATATGACGCCACAGGACAAGGATATCTTACAGAAGGTGATCTAGAAAACTATATAACCGAATTATTGCCAACTTTGCCACAGCTGGAGGGCTTGGAAAAATCATTTCACAGTTTTTATGTGTGTACTGCTGTCAGAAAATTTATATTTTTCCTTGATGTTGTTCGAGCAGGACGAGTTAGAATACTGGATGTATTAGCATGTTCTTTCCTAGATGATCTTTTAGAACTTAGAGATGAGGAGTTAAGTAAAGAAATTCAAGAGCAAAATTGGTTTAGTGCTCCATCTGCCCTTCGTATTTATGGACATTACTTAAACTTAGATCGCGATCATAACGGCATGCTCAGTAAATCTGAGCTAGCAGGGTATGGTTCTGGAACTTTAACAAAACCCTTTTTAGATAGAGTGTTCCAAACTTGCCTTACTTACGGTGGTGAAATGGATTATAAAACTTATTTAGACTTAGTGTTGGCATTAGAGAATCGCAGTGAACCACAAGCCCTGGCCTTTTTATTTCGTATTTTAGACGTCAAAAATTGTGGATACCTAGATTCTTTTACATTAAATTACTATTTTAGAGCTATACAGGATCAGATGAAGGCACATGGAGCTGAACCAGTTTCATTTCAGGACGTTAAAGATGAACTTTTTGATATGGTTAGGCCTAAAGATCCTGAAAAAATTACTTTAGCAGATTTGCTTGCCTGTGGGCAAGGAGATACATTTGTCAGTATTTTAATCGAGTTTCATGGCTTTTGGGCTTATGAAAATCGCGAAGCTGTCTCATCAGAACCATCACAGGATTAATTTATTTTTTTATTTTGAGATGCTTTTTTTAAATATATTAAAAAATTTTAAATGGTGATTTATATTAAAATCGGCACCTAGCACCAAAAGCGGAAACATATAAATACATGAGTTATTTCCAATTTTGTTTATAACTATATAAGTAAACATCCAGTTTAAAAAAGTGGTAAAATGGCAAATGAAGATAAAGATTAAGAACCCTCTTTTCCATTGATGTGAATCTAGTCTAATGGTATTATTTCTTTCTGATGAATGTATGCAAAATGCCTTGTATTTAATTAACAATTTTTAGTAGAGTAGCCGGGTCAGTCTATAACACTTATTAAAGAAAAAAATTTTGAAGGTATAAAGTAATGCAACCTTAACAGAAGTGTTCAGGGGCTTGTCCCTGGATAGAATCGAAAATTATGACTCTTGCTTGGTCGAAACAAAAGTTATAGACCTTAATATAGACAAAAATGGGAAAAAAATTACTTATTTTCACTTGCAATTTCTGGAAAACTGCTATCCTAGAAAAAAAAAGTTTCAAATAAAAAAAGTTACTTTCATTCTTTATCTTTATTTCTTCCCAATATACTTGATAACTATTTTAAAAGATAAAAAAGTTTCCTGCTTGAGATATTTACTCTTACAAATTCTCATATTCTATCGACATAGCCTTAGAAAAAATCCATATTTTCTACACTTATTAAAATGTGCTCTTCATATTAACACATTTTGTTTACAAATATCTAGTGATAATATGGTAAATATTTGAGACCAGGTCATTGTTTCTCTTTTGAGTTATAGCGAGTTAAATGAAAAAATAATTGTTTTAATTATTTTACAATTTTTTTCATATTTTTACCTCTGTCTTTTGTCTTGATCAACCAAAAGAATCGTTATTTTTTATTTTATCGAGAGATAAGCCCCTTAATACTTCTGTTAAGGTGGCATTACTTTATAGTTTAAAATTTGTTTTATGTGAGCTATTTATAAATGAGCTCGGATGGAGGTATCGGTTTCCAGTGACGGCTTTTATGTAGACCATGATAAAGAAAATTTTATTTCATTTTATGTTAATATGTAAACTAGTTTTTTTCGGAAAACATATAACAAAAAAACAAAAGTTATATTTTTGCACTAGTCAAATTTGTGGGTGATGTCACACTATATTTTTCTTTATAACTTGTAAATGGCTGGAGATATCTAAATTCTGTAAACACATTTGAATGTATTGGTAATAACACACACATGTATTTTTAACTAGCAATCACGAGTAAAAGTATATTACTAATATTTGTTGTAAATGTTCCGGAATTAATCTCCGGCGCCTCTAATTAAAAATTCCTTTGTATTGCGAGAAGGGACCGTTCAACATCGATAGATGTAATTGGCGCATATTTAAAATGTATCAAAAAACTACAGGCATGAGAAATATAAAAATGCCATAAAATCACACGACCAGTGGCAGCTCGTGATAATTTTATTTGGGGGGCTCTAGTTTCTTAAAAAAAAATGAACATAATAAAGACTCACCTTCAGTCCCTGGGTAATTTCTTCCAAGTGGAAAATAATTTACTGCTTGTATCAGACGGATATACACTGTGTCTCAGAGATGTAACAAGAGGTGTAATGGACAAACAATTTTCAAATTTTGGAATAGTACTTCGGGAATCAATCCTGCTTAGTGTAAAACTATGACATATCAAAAATGAGTTGAATTTTTTAATATATGAATAAATGCCATAGAAAAAAGCTGCTTAAAATGCAATTTGTGCCTACTTACCAAATTTTAGGAATATAAATATACTTTGTTGGAACCACTTTTTTTCGATAGTAATTAGTTCTTATTGAAAATAAGATAAGAGGTTAAGTACACAAGTTATTCATCGCATATTAATTTATTTTTGAAGAGATATTTGTGATTTTAGAGTACTCTCAACTGGCAAAAATGATTTTTAAAAACTCAAAATAAAATACTAATTTATTGATAAAAGGGGCAGTTCCAACAAAGTAAAAAATTATGATGCTACTTTGCGTACGTTTCGTTTATTGTGCATAAACTTCCTCAGTGCTAAATAACCAAATTGATATAAATGTTTTTTTTACAGTGGTTGTATTAAATTTATTGTTTTGAAAAAAAAGTCATATTTACATATATCAATTTGACTATTGAGTCCTGAGGAAGTTTATGCACAACAAACGAAACGTTGGCAAAGTAACATTTTGATTTGACCAATCGTCCCTTGCCGACAATTTGTTTGATGAAAAATAAATTTATATTTCTCAATTTAATAAGGAGGCACAAATTGTATTCTAAACATTTTTTTTTTTAATGGAACTTTTTTATATCTCGAAAAATAAAGGAAGTTTATTAGTCACGATTTTTTTAAACTGACTTATATAACACCAGCATGATTGAAACACCAAGTGCCATTCCAATATTTGACAATTTGTTGTCTATTACACACCTCTTATTACATTTATCTGGGATAAAATGTATGTGTAAACTGTCAGATTTTTACGATCCATGTATCCCAAATATGATTCATGCAATTTGTCTGGTCCATGATTTGCATTCTATACTATTGCCTTGAACACAGTACCTATATGAGGTTTCATGAAATGTTAACACATTTGAGACAGGTATGTGTATTTTAATTGCTCTGTGCAAATGACTGTTATTGTCTCATACCCCATGCCGGCCCTGCAAGCACGAAAATTGTCGGTGTCTATTCATGACATCCAAATTCCGTATGTATACTTATATAATATAAATCGCAATAAAACTTATTACTATTTGCTTTTATTTTTGTGACCTAGTAGGCAGAAAGTGGGAGTATATCATCTTGTCACCCGCTATATTTTTTTACCTGTCATAAAATAAATATTCTTACGAAATTGTACAATGTTTACTAAAATATTTATACAGGTATCGAGGCAATGAATAATATAAACAGCTATTCATATACATATGTATATATTATGCATACCTAACAAGAAGTATAAATGAAGCAAAAAATATGTGTATTTTTATTTTTAAATATATTGCATCAGAACTCAATCTATTTATTTATTATTTACTGACTATTAAACACGCGTAAAATATCGTTTGTTGTTAGGTAAACATTTGTGGTGTTTTAAAACCATTGGTGTAGAACATAAAAAATGACAAAATTAGAAAATAACATTATTTTAATACATGTATTTCTTTAGCGTATTTCAAATTTTTTTAAAGCGAAATTAATGGCGTCCACTCACCTCAAGGGCCTCAAGAAAACGTTTTAGTAATAAGGAATTATGATATTACTATTTTTAAAAAAGTTTATTTTTTTATAAACAGATATAACCTATTTAGACAAATACTGGGTGGTCTAGTATACAAATAATAGGAGTTCTTCTTTGAACATATTTCGAAAAATGCACCATAACCTCGATACAGGGTGTGGAAGTCATTAAATAAAAGTTTATCATTTAATATTGATGGGAAGACAAAAGTTATTGTTTTCAAATTTGGCACACCGTCTTTCTATGTAAAGCTGCATATACATGTTCATAGAAGAAAACTCCCATTATTTTTACATACCCTACACATTCCTGAAGTTTGTGCCTCGGAAACTGGACCACCCTGTATACATATACCTATACTGGTGATTTTATGATGTCAAAACAAAACGATAGAATATAAATCAAAATTAAATACTTTAACAACTTTTTCAATAAAGGTTTCTCAAACTTTTATTCTCGAGAAAAATTGTAGCATGATCTCAGATTAAATATCGATTATTGTATTACTCCAGGCGCTTATGCCAAAAAAATAAGTTACTTGAAATTGACATATACCTATTCATTCAGTTATAGCCGAAAAATTTTATTATTAAAACTTGTTTCTATTTCTAAGTTATGTGTAAATTTGATTGACCAATTCGTTTTTATTTTTGCACCCGAACTAAATAACTATGTTGAGAGTAGTGATGAGAAAAACCGGAAAAAAGTAAAACCGGTTAATCGGTTTCCTCAAAAACCGATTTCGGATAAAACCGGGTATCCAAATATAGATCAAAACTGGTTAATCGGTTATTCGAAAACCGGTTAATAGGTTATTCGAAAACCGGTTAATCGACTATCCGATTACCGGTTAATAGGTTATTCGAAAACCGATTAATCGGTTATCCGAAAACTGGTTAATCGGATACTTGAAAATCCGATTAATAACAGATTAGATTGAGTTTATAATTTAGACTTTGGAAGTCAAATAAGTTTAATATTTTCATTTCAGTAGATCAGTAGGTAGGTACTAGTATAAAAAAACTCGATACAACAATTTGATAAAATTATTATGTACTAGTTATTTTGGCGAGGTCAGTAACATCCAAAATTAATACAAAGAGGGCTGAAATATGGTGATTATAACACCAACATACACATGTATATTTAACTAGCGATCACAAGAGTAAAAAAAGTATATTGTCTGTAGTTATTTATTTGTGGCATCCAATGTTTCTTCTCACCATCTTTGGGTATTAAGCCACTGTCCTACAAATTATTTAAAAAAAAAAAATTATTAAGTAAACTTCTGCGTCAAAAGGATTATTCTATGAAAACATATAAACAGAAAACTGTCGTGTTTGAAAATGCTAAAAAGGAAATAATCGAAATTTTTCTCTAATTTTGAGAACGGAATTAGTGTTCCGCTACCTCCAGATCTCTAATTCTATATGAATATTGCATAATAAGATACGAGACGTGAAATTGAAAATAACTGCAAAGAAAATAATACAAAGAATTGTTTTTCCTGCTTTTATTTAGAGCACGCGCACGCCATTCATGAGTCATGTCATAACGAAAGTCTAGCTAGACTTTTCAGTGTTGTGGTTGTATACTGTCTGGTCGGAGAAAGAAGACCCGGTTATTCAAACAACCGGTTATCCGATTAACCGGTTTTCGATTTTGTACAAAACCGCGAATAATCCAAAACCGATTAACCGATTATCCAGAAAACTAGTTTCAGTTGCCAGCACTAGTTGAAAGAAATATTATCAGTAATAATATCTAGGGCTTATGATTGTGTCGAATAAATTTTTATATACGAGAAAGTTTGTTGCTTGTTGACGTCATGGAGACAAATTAGTGATCAAAATTACGAGCCTGTAGGGCGAGGGATTTTGCAACTAAATTTGTCGAGGGACGTTACCAAACAACAAATCTTGATGTTAAATAAAAATTTATTCACACAAAATTGTAAGCACGAAATATATTTGATCAGACTATGTATTTCCCAAATAAACAACAACATTTTTATAATTCAACACAATAAATATTATGTTTTTAATTATCGACACTCCGCCAAAACGATTCATTTTAGTTATGTCAACCGAACATTTAATATTTATTTGAATGAAAGATTTCTATGGACAGGTAGTACATATCAATAATTTAAGTGGGAATAACTGTAGTGACTTTTTTGAAATTGTGCCGTTAATAAAGTCTTTTATATCTTATTGGATGTGGATACATGTGTCAATACAACAATATCTACCAAGAAAACCTACAGCAGTTTATTTTGTTGCAATTTTAGTGATGATTATTTGCCCAAATGAAGTTTTTGGAAAAAGTATCGTTTTTAGATTAGGGACGGCTGACATAATGCACTTAATTTTTCTCAAAATATACCCAAATAAATAATGAGAAATGGTATAAATAAGAAAAGCCTATGTTTTTGCTGTATCCAAGAGTTCCATTTTCGTTGGTTTTAACCATTGAGTTTAGATGGTTCTATGATTGACCTATTCTATAAATAACATACAGTTTATTTCAGAAATACTGTGCACATAAAAAAATTCAAAGGCTTCCGACAGTTATTTGCAGGGAGAGTGGGGCATGCTTTATTTTTTTACACAGTGTTAAATAATAAATAGGTATGCTGTATTACTTTATACATAAAACATCTTATGTAAAGGTATATTCTAACATGATTAAAATACGAAATTAACAGAAACGTATTTGTTTTAACTAAAGATTCCTAAGCCTTCTAAAAATGCGCCATTTGCCCCTATAAACAATACACTTATTATTTTCGCGATCTCTTTGTTCCTTCTCTTGCGTATCCTTTGGATACACGGATACAAGATCGAATTTCGAATTTATCAGATTCGCGAAGGACGACGGAAATGTATCAGTGCTAGGTGGGTAGATGGTATTTACGAGAGTATTTTATATTGCTTTTAAAGATTAGATTAGTAATTTTTATCGGTGTGTCGGTGCTATAAGTGTGTTTTATACAGTTTACATTATATATTTTAACTGATTGTGACAATTTAAAGTGCTTCAACAGATAGGTGAAACCTCTGTGCTTGAATGTATTATTTATAAATATTATAGAGGGTAGCCGTCCGCCAAAATATTTATTCGGGTGTTTCCTGTTTACAAATGGCTGTGGTAAAATAATACCGGAAAAATATTCAGGCCTTGGGAAGATCCTCGAACCAACATCAGCAAAGAATGTCAGGAAGATGTGGAAGATGGTAATGTTTCACAAATTACAAAGAAAGTTTCAAAACAGCATGCCAGCAGTAACAAAAAATGGTTTTAAATATTTACAAAAATATGAATAGAAAGAGAAACAGAAGCCGTGGAAAAAACAGGCTACTTAACAGAAATTCCAGAACGAACTGTTTATAAATTTATAAATTAATTCAGGAAGAATAATATGAACGAAAAGATAGGCAACAATAATAATTTAATATGTTAAATTATTATCGGCGAAACTGAGCAACAAATGATTTACTTGTTAATTTTTATTTAGTTAGATTTTAAGGTAGAGCAAAACAGAGTAAGATTTTTAATTTAACAGAAGCGTTATTAAATATCTATTTATCAATACACTACTTTTAAATCTGTTGGTATTATTGTGTTCATTGTAAAACGCACAAATTTGAAGTACGGCTCTGTACGTCGCGAATTAGGTTTTGTCGGCATGTGAGAACTATGGCTTTAAAAATTTTATGGCAGTCTTTTGTAGCATTTTTATGTGCACAGTATTTCTGTAATATTATATAAATATTGCAAAA
Source organism: Rhamnusium bicolor (assembly GCA_029963845.1). Taxonomy (NCBI): domain Eukaryota; kingdom Metazoa; phylum Arthropoda; class Insecta; order Coleoptera; family Cerambycidae; genus Rhamnusium; species Rhamnusium bicolor. The sequence continues at coordinate 268,129 of JANEYF010003767.1, forward strand.
TCCATCCCACCTGCCTTTTATATTGCCCCGCTCAGGAACGGATTTACGCTTAGGCCCGCAAGGCTCGGACCTAGGGCGACAAAATTTGAGAGGCGGCAAAATTTTAAAGGCTACTAAAATTCTAAATCGACTGGATTTTCCGTTGACTGATCGAACAAATTTTAGAGCTTGTTCTCTCGTTTTTATGATTCAAAGATTACAAATATGTAATCACTAAAATCTAAGATATCAAACAAAAAGTTTAAAAAAAATAAATTATTCTTAAGCATAGCATATTATCTATTTGTAAAACTAAATTGTTTTTATATTATTCATTAAAAATATAAATGTACCGTTTGTCTGTTAATTAGTAATAAAAAAATATATTAATTCACCATGTTTAATTATACCATTGTAGTGATTAATTTTGTTGTTTTTTTCCAATCTCATATGAAAATTTTGTGGTTTTATGCGATTTGAGACCCTTTGCAAAGATTGGCATGATTGAAAAAATTTTAAAGATCGCTCGAGAATTTTGAGAATCATAAAAATATGAAAAAATTGAATGAATACGAGACACGAAAAATATATCCTGTGATTGATCACATACAAATAATTTATTTTTTAATTATTAGTTATTTATTACTAATGTTATGTTGTAATTGATGTATCAAATAATATATTTTTTCATATTTAGATTATATTTTTTATTATAATATATGTACCAGTAATATGATGATCATTTAGAAAAATTGATCATTATAATTATTTCACTTAAAATTTCACAACACAAATCACAAATAACACGACTTTTACGTTTAACAGCGTGCTTTGAATGCTTTCTGCACTAGCACTCGAGTCCTGTGACGTCAGTATTTGCGCGCGTAACAGACTAATTCAAACTTTAATGTTGAATAACTTTTGTAAAAAGAAAAAATAAAAAAAAATCCTTTACACTGTTTTTTGTATTAAGATTCCAAAAATGCCAAAATTATATTTTGTGCATGGGGCCTATTGAAAGAAATGTTTATTGTTATGACTAATATAATATGGTTACTTGAGACGGCGCCGGCGACGCAATTCAGATAGAGGAAGCTGACAAAAGTTTAGCAGTTAGTTAGTTTTAAAACACGTAGGCATATAAAACAGACGGTCGATATGATTTCTTATGTTAAAAAATGTACACAAACGCAATTGTTCATAATTATTATTTTTTCTAAATAAATTGTATAAACAAAGTCTTACACTATTTACCACGTGTCGCTAAAACGTAGAAGTACTGCCACTGGTAAACGGCTCACTTTCACAGCATCAGCGGCGCCTGGCCTAGCCTTGCGACTGACCCCGACCTTCACAATATCATCGCAAGAATTTTAAAAATGCCTACCCAAAACGCCTACCGCATAACGGGCTTGCACAGCAGGATATCCTAGCAGGATTCTTGCTGCAGGACATTTGACATTTTATACTTTCCTTCATGGAATAATAAGCACTTGTATTAATAAAAATAAGGACAAATTTTTTAAACTCTTGGTAACTGTTATGCTGGCTTTTAAGTAAACAACTAAAAAATACAGATATTTATAGATCGTCTTCCTATTAAGAAATAAAAGTAAGTCAAGGTAAATATAAAAAAAGATACCATTAAAACGGTATAGTCAATTCGATGCTAGAATTCTACGAAATGAAGAAATGAGGAAATCACTCCATGCCTATTTACTACAAAAATTCTTCGAATATTTGTTACAGAAGATGAAGAAAGAACAGGTGACCAGTCTGTAGTTAGATCCGGCTTCTGGCGCCGGTAAAATGATGTCAGTTGAGGCTGTTATGTAATGATTGGAAAATTAATTGTTCAAATTGATTTTTATTGATACCGAGTGTGCGTAAATTAATTGGTTTGGGAATAGGGAAAACTGTCATTAGTCTCAACAAAAATATTCCGAAAAAATATTCTTCTGATTACAGATTAATCTAGTAAACTTATTTTATTAGGTATTAGTATTGATTCTAATAAATTCTTTAGCTCTGCATTAGTTTGTTAATTAACCGAGTATTACAACAGGATATCAGTAGCGGATGGGGTCCTACAGTTTATAGAGTCTATTATACATATATACTTCAATTCGTGTTTTCCATTTTTTTTTATCAGTTCAGAGAAAAGGAAAGCAATCGTCATGAAATCAGTCCCAAAATTTTAAAAATATTTAAACCTAGCAGTTGGATAATTTTTAAAAAATGTCAGTATGTCTATTTGTCGTCGTTATTAATAGGGCGGTGTTTTCATCAGAGATGGCCAACATTAGTTTATAAATAGCTCATGAAAATTCATTTTGATATAATTAAATAAATATAAAATACTGTTTTTCGCATTTTGACTGATAATGTGCTATTTTACTAAATTCAAAATCGTTTATTAAAGTGGCACTTTACTACATAGAAATGTCACTTTACTATAGTAATGTCACTGTTAATAAAACACAGTTTGACAGAAAATTGTTTATTTAAATATTGGAAACATTGTTATATATATTAAAAGTACAATTATTCAAATTTGAAAACTTAACACCAAATTTAATCAATTCTATTTGTTCTTCCTGAAAACTATTATGATTCTCCATCTGCATCCCTGAATAATGTTGAGGTGCCACTAGTTTTTGCTGATGAAATATATTTTTTTGAAATTTTCAACTTATTGGCGATGCTTTCCTCGATATACCCTTCAGCCACACTAGTTGACTGCCACCCTCCATGCCTTTTAGGTGTTTGAATGTCAGCTCCACTGTCAGCGAGGAAAAGTGGCAGACGTCCTCCTCAAACAATGGCCAGTGTAACTGGATGCATCTGGGAGTTGTAAGTATTCTGCAACTATTTGGGGAATTTTTGCAAAACTGTTGATGCCAACTTGATGTTGTATTGTGTACTTACCGTGATTATAGTAAATGAAAAATCTATTGTTTTACTTGTTTGGGTCTCAATCGTGAATACTTATGATAAATTTCATATCCGTTGCACTCTGAACCTACGGTAAATACATGTTTCTTTTTGCTTTTGGTATCATGTAAAGTTATAACCAAAATTTTCCCTGTGTCTTCTATATCTTTTACAGTTAAGCTGCACAATTCTGCACGCCGACATGCCCCATTTAAACGCTGACGTTTTAAAAAGGCAAGTAGCTTTTTATCACATTTTCGTTTATTTGTATAGTGCTTGTCAACATGGAATATGTAGACTATAAACTGGATGCCTTAAGAGCTTTTGCCTAAAATAATGAGACATTGTATGAAAAACACTAAAATATGGTTAAAAATTAGCTTACCTTCTCAAAAAAAAAAATACACTAGCATTAGACTTTCATCAGTTCTTAGTGCGTTTTTTGTCATCCTCCAATTACAAAATATTTCACATAACTTCTCGTATTTTTCCTTGGATTTTAAAGGAAGTAAGCTCGAAGACGCTTCTCGAGTGATATTTAAAATGTCTTCAGAACAATTTTCTAAATTGTTTTCAGTAGCAAGACTCATTTTTATAATTAATATGTAACTTAATCTCAATTCGACTCACAAAAATGAAACTTGTTAATTGTTGTTATATAAATAAACAAAGCCTTGTCAGGTACTAGGTTACGAAAATCACCCACTATGAAATTTATTAAATTTCTAACTTTGTAATGCTTTTATATCTATGATTATTTGCTTATAATTACTAACACAAAATGCGAAAAAATAGTATAAAGAAACCTTCTAAGAAAAACAGTTTTACTAAACATATAGTTTTTAAGTTACTCGCTTGCTGTGCTCGTTCGTACTCAAAAGTTATATTCATTTAGTAAAACTTTGCTTTTCTAAACTTGTTGTTTAATATACTATTTTCTGCGACTGCTATTAAAAGTAGTATTTTTAACGTCTGTCGTCAACGTTAAAAATGCCATTGTATAGCGCCAGTGTTAAAGTGGTTTACTTTTAACACTAGAGTTAAAAGTAAAAATATTCATTTGTTCAACCAATTATCATCATTACATAAAAGCTCTTTTACATTGCTGTTAAAGTGACATTGATAACTTTCACATTTACTTGATTTCATTTAATTTTCTTTATTGTCAAATTAAACATATCTTTATAAATTTTCTAATTATTATCGCTGTCGTAGAAAAAATAGTGTATGAAACAAGTGATTTTATTTTATTCATGGGTTGCTTCGCCTCGTTCAAAAACTTCCTCATTTTCAAAATAAAAAAGATAATTTTAAACTTTGTATCATAAATAGCTATTTTGACTTGTCTAATTTTCTCTTTATTTTGGTAGTTTTACAACTAGTTTCCTCCTCTTCGGACATTTTCAGGTAAACGTCCAAAAGCATAGACGCGTTTTGGTGAGGTGGCAAATTTATATTTTAGGTTGCATTTTTATTATCTTAACAGCAAAAGTTTATTTACTGAACTACATTTGATAATCGAGAATTGTTTAAATCTATCTGATCAATGATCACATTTAACACGTTATACCTAGCTTTTATTTTTATTTTAATTTACTTCTAAAGCTTCTAGTAAGTTAAATTTTCTACTTTTTTACCAAACATGTAATATTTTTAGTATATGCATGATTATTAGTTATGGTATGGCCTCAATGCATTTGACACTGTAAGTCATCCAGATTTGCTACATATTCTGGAAAATGTTGGTTTTCGAGATACCGCCTATAATCTCCTAAAAAGTTATCTCTCCAATAGAAAACAGACGGTTTGTATTGATAATTGTATGAGCGAAACAGAAGTTGTAACGTACGGGGTCTCGCAAGGTATTGTTTTGGGTCCGATCTTGTTCGTTTTATATATAAATGATCTTTTTAAAATCCTGATCTCTGGTAGCATTACTAGTTTTGCTGATGATACAGCAATATTCTTTAAATGCAAAACATGGGATTCATTAAAATTTAATGCAGAAAGAGATTTTGAAAAAGTTATCGATTTCTTCAACAGCAAGCTACTAACTAAATGTAAAAATGTAAATGTAAAAAAAAAAACTCATTACCTACCATTTTGCAACTTCCCTCGTAATCTTCCTGATTATGAACCACTGACAATAAATAATGGTGAGTATAATATGGAAATAACATTCGCTAAAACCGTAAAATATTGCGGTATCACCATAGATAATCACCTAAAATGGGATGAACATTTAAATATTTTAGTAAAGAAACTAAGAAGTCTCTTGTCAAAATTTAAATATTTACAAAAAATTTTTGATGTGAAGTATTTAGAAATGTTAAATGTTTATAAAAGTTGGAGTGTTGTTTTTGTGTGTGCATATGTCCTCTATGTCTCATATCAAATGATCTATTTGTTTGACCTACATAATGCTGCATTAAATTCTGGATAATCTAACCAATATACCCCAGCAAACTTATTATAAATTTGAGTTTTTTCTTTTGCATTGCAAAAGTTTGGCTATATTTTTGTTCAAATTAAATGATTTTTTTATATTAAATTTTGAATAGATATTAATGTGAGGTGGCCTGGATATCTAATTCATTTAAATGTCATTTTTTGAGATTTCTTGATATTTTTCGGGCCATTTGTCATAGTTAACACCTCGCGCACCTTTTTTTTAAACCTTTATTTTTGATTGTGTTATTTGATTGAGAATATAGGTATTTTTTTTCGTATTATGATAGTGTAGACATTTAAAGAAATATTAAGGCTGGCACTGAACGGCCGTTAAATGCGTGTTACAGACAGAAATGTGAATAATACACTAGATGACCGTATAAGGACTTCCTTAAACTCATGTAACTTGGTGCACGCGCCGGGGGCCGGCTTAGGGACGGCTATTCCATATGTATTATAAAATTAAGTAAGAAATAAAGGTACATGAATTAGACACCAGTCAATATCAAACAAAACAAGACGATTCAGCCATGGGACATTTATTTATTAATTTATTATTATCTAGCACAAATATACAAAAATGTTTTTTTTATATCAAATCCATAATCCCATTTACATTTTTTTGTAAAATTAGAAAATAGGAGGTGGGAAAAAGTGATTGTACCTTGGAATGTAAAAAAATATCGGCGAAGTCAATATAATCTTTGGCGAAGCTCTATATTTCGACGTGCAATACGCCGTGAGTGTCAATCTCCACCTACAGAATTTTATGTAAATATGTTGGAAACTATACAAAAATAATCTTGGTAACGTGCATGGTCGGCAAAAATAATAGGGTTTTCTATGCTTTTTTTCACATTTTCAGACAATGGCCTCGCTTGTGATTTCACAAGGAATTTTCCACAAATGTAACAAAACTTGTCAGGTGAGGTTTTGCGACTTCGGCGCGTTTGACTGGATATTCTTGTCGTAACAGAGTTATGTAGACAAACGAAAACACTTTCTAACAGACAGAATTGGGCACTTGGAAGGTCAAAACAAGACTGATACTAAAAATGTCCCACCTTACGTTAACTTGCTCTTCTAAAATTGCCGACCAATCATAAAATGTATTATCTGGCAATATAATACGGTCTATTGTGGTCACACAAAACTACCAGTTTTAGGACTTTAGGATATTTTTTGAATTAATAAGGATGAATATAAAAACAGTAGTGTGAACTGTTACAAAAATTGTGTCGGCCAGTGCAATTGTTAAAGTATACTTTTTTCATTAAAAAAATTGGCCCAGTTAGTTTATACTTTCCTAAAAATTTGTAAATACATAAATAATATCACATAATATACGACTTGTGGTAATATCTAACCTTTAAGTCCTTTATAATGTGATCATTGATCAATCAAAAATTTAATAAATTACATTATTCCTAATAGTACAACAAAACAATACGTTTTTTCCCACAAAACATACATATTTATATGGCTCAATAACTAAGTAAAAATGTAGGCTTACCCGCACAACATTTCAGAATCAAAACAAGTAAAATATTTTTATAAAGAATAAATGCAATTAAGTAGTTCCGCAAGGTCGCGTATAGACTTGTTTATGAAGTGGCGTTCTGGCATTTTTTACTAGGGTTCATATGAAAGAATTCACTGCAAACCAATCAATTTTTTTCTACTGTGCAAAAAATAGCACCGTAAAATAAAAAAAAACTTTCGTGAGAAAATCTGAAAAAGGGACAAATGTTTCTAGAAATCGATGAGTCCAAGTAATTACCACTCATCAGTCATCAGTTCAGTAGAGATGAAAAAATGAGATAAATCTGGATCAGTGAAGTGTCCTCAGATAGTGAAAAACTGTTCCCATTGAAGTAGTACATGCGGTCCATAAATTATAAAACCTTTAGATAGGTATTGTGCCAAACCTAAATAAAATTGTTATAGGTACCTATTTTACTAACATAATATTATGACCCAATTTTAATAAGTCTTAAATGTTTACAAGATAATAAATATAAAATTGAGATAACACATCAATTTAATATAATTAAAATTAAAATTTTACGCAATATAAAACAAATGAATAAATAATTATTAAGAATAAAATGGAAAACAGATTTTGTTATTGTAGTATTCATTAACAGAATTTAGAGTGCAGTGAAATATACAGGGTGGGGCAATAGTGCGTCGGACCTCGATATATCGAGTTCTACGATAGCTAGAAATTTTTTAAAAAATTGCAAGTAAACTAGATAAAAAAGTCTATAACTGGAAATTATTTTCGAACATACAGGGCGAGCGAAGACGAAATTACAGGACCAAGTGCCTTTTTTTAAATGGAATGTTATGTATATCAGTACATTTTTTGAAGCCTCTTTCTAGGCTCTATTCATTCCTATATTATTATTGGCTATCTCCCAACCACTTTGATGTAATGAATTTTTTTGTTGAAATAATGCCATCTGCAGATGAATATTAAAAAAATCACCACAGTCACAATTATGGGTTTTAAGAAAAACTTATGTGAATACCAGTTACGAGACATCTAATTAATGTTTTTGAATCATTTTCATTTCCTAAAAATGTACAGGGTGGGCAAAAATTAGTATTCAATTAAGTAAGAACTTTTTTAAATTGAATTTTCTCAATTTTTTTCAAATGAAACGCCCTGTATATTTTTCGACGATGTGATGTAGAAATGTAAAACGAACATTTTTTGTAAGTACTTCCCTATGGCTAATTGCAACCATTTTCGTTTTATAAATAAATAAGTGTCAAATTCAAGAATAAACTTAAAAAAAGAGGTTCCCTCAAATAATTCATTAGAAAAATTTATAATAGGTATTCGACGTGTTGCCCATTTTGATTAACACACGTCTTTATGCAATTTTGATATGAGGCCATTTAGTGGGACCATTTCCATTGAAATGAGTAAATAGTATTTAACCAGTCCTTTACTGTAATGTTTTTTTGTACATTTTTTTGCTGTTTTTGCTGTTGCAATAAAACCTCAGTTTGGTATAAATTGTCGTGTACAAAGGAGCATTTATCACACTTATCGGTCGTTAGTTACAATTTGTATTGAATTTAAAATATTTGGAATTTTACAATATGAATTTTAATAAAGCGGAACTTGTAGACATGACTTTTGTTTTGGGCGAGTCAGACAGAAATTGTTTACTTGCCAATAGAATTTATCACCAACGTTATCCTGAAAGAAGGCTTCCTGATGTTAGCAGCTTCCAAAACCTTCTCGATAGATTTCTGGAAACTGGAAATGTCGAATATAAAAAAAGTGAAAGAATAAAACGTGTTGTGAACGAAGAAAATGAGTTTTCTGTGGTGCTGGCAACGGTTAAGAATCCCCATGTTAGTCAAAGAGAAGTGACCTCATTAGTAGGAATAAGTAGACGGTCTGTGGGTCGAATCTTAAAAACAAATAAGTTGCATGCATATCATATTCAAATGCACCAGGAATTATCTGATGACGATTTTCAAAAGCGCCTACAATTTTGTAATTGGGCCAGAGGTAAAATGCAAGTTGATGTCAACTTCTTCAATAATGTTTTATTCACTGATGAGACGACTTTTCATAAAAATGGATTTGTTAATAGGCACAATTTCTATTATTATGCTTCGGAAAATCCTCACTTTTTTATGCAAGTTGATAACCAACACAGATGATTATAAACGTTTGGGGAGGAATTATTGGAGAACATGTAATAGGGCCACATTTCTTTGATGGTACATTGACTGGAGCTATTTATCTTCATTTTTTGGAAAACTATCTGCCACAATTATTGGTAAATCTCCCTGGAAGAATTCGAAATAGGATGAGGTTTCAGCAAGATGGTGCTCCACTACATTATTTAAATGCAGTTAGAGACCACTTAAATAATACCTACCCTCATCAATGGATTGGAAGAAATGGACCCACTAAATGGCCTGCTAGATCCCCAGATCTTAAAAAAAATGGATTTCTTTTTATGAGGATAAGTGAAGGATATTGTTTATAGAGACACACCAACAACGGTACAAAATATGAAGGAAAGAATAATAACTGCCTTTAGATCTATCACACCGGCAGTTTTAGGAACAGTGGGAACCTCATTTCAAAAGCGCATAGATGTGTGTCAATCAAAATGGCCAACATGTGGAACATTTATTATAATTTTTTCTACTGAGTTATTTGAAGAAACCTCTTTTTTTAAGTTTATTTTTGAATGTTGTAATTATTGCTCAATAAAACGAAAATGGTTGCAATTAGCCATAGGGAAGTACTTACAAAAAATGTTCATTTTTCATTTTTACATCACATCGTTGAAAAATATACAGGGTGTTCCATTTGAAAAAAATTGAGAAAAAATTAATTTAAAAAGTTCTTAATTGAATACTAATTCTTGGCCACCCTCTACATTTTTAGGAAATGAAAATGATTCAAAAATATTAATTAGATGTCTCGTAACTGGTATTCACATAAGTTTTTCTTAAAACCCATAATTGTGACTGTGGTGATTTTTTTAATGTCCATCTGCAGATGGCATTATTTCAACAAAAAAATTCATTACATCAAAGTGGTTGGGATATAGCCAATAATAATATAGGAATGAATGGAGCCTAGAGAGAGGCTTCAAAAAATGTACTGATATACATAGCATTCCATTTAAAAAAAAGGCACTTGGTCCTGCAATTTCGTCTTGGCTCGCCCTGTATGTTCGAAAATAATTTCCAGTTATAGACTTTTTTTATCTAGTTTACTTGCAATTTTTTTCAAAAATTTCTAGCTATCGTAGAACTCGAGATATCGAGGTCCGACGCAATATTGCCCCACCCTGTATATCAAACTTTTCACGTTTTTATAATAGTTGTGAATAGGGGAGAAAATTTAAAAATATTACAATGTGGAATTAATAGATAAAAAATTGCGATCTTCGGGAATTTAAATATGGAACATGGAAATATTGTTTACATAAAATTCCTGGTAGTCAGTTTGGTTGTATATGATTTTATATACAGGGTGTTTCAATGATGTCACGACAAACTTCGGAAGGTGATTCCTCTAGCCCAAAAAAAGAAAAAAAACGAGAACAACGTTTTTTCCTAAAATGCTTCCCAAGCATTTCACAATCAGATATTTTTCTAAACGGTGCAATACAGTTTTTATCAATTTTTGTATACCCATTGAGACGTGATTCATATAATTTTTTGTTAATTTTTTAACTTGCGAAATATTGTACGTAGGTGTCGGTAATACGCAACTACCTATACAAAAAAATCATTGTTATCTGAGGAAATAGGGAATATTCAATAAGCAATATTGATAATTACAAAACCATGACACTTTTACAAGAATCAGGCTAAGCATAGAATAAAAACACAAAATCAAAATCATATTCCTGCAATCTTCCAGTAAAAATTTGTGAAAATGCAATTGTTACCATATGAAGCCCCAATGATTGACTGTTTTGAAAATAATTGAAACGTTGCAATAATCATCAACAAATGAATAATGACGGAATGAAAAGCGTCTCGAAAAAGTTGTAAAATGTTTGAAGGAGACAATAAAGTATTTTTTTGTAACGCCATATCTTAAAATGACATTTATTGGACAGTTTCAATGAGTCAAAATATTATTGACAAGTGAAAAATAAAGAAAAAAGTGAAATAGAGAAAATTTATTTCACAGGTGAAATAAAACTTAATAGTCAACAGACAACATATTAAAGTTCTTACATCAAACATTTATTAATTATTAACAAATTTCATGAACAATTTTATTCATAATTTACCGAAAATTTAAATATATCAATAGTACTGTTACTAACATTATTTATATTTATTTCTGGAATTATAGGTTCAGACGTGCGAAAAATATTTGATTCAATTATATTAATATGGTGGTTGGTCTGAATTTCACCAACGATTACATCGGCAAACATAGACATTTCTGTAGTATTGTTTGAAAATATCTGTTTTGAAATCTCCTTTTTGTTCTGGATGCCATCTTCTATATATCCCTCAGCAACTTTTGAGGATTTCCATCCTCCATGACGTTTTAAGGTAAAAATATCAGCTCCAGAACCAGCTAATAGTGATGCCGAAGATCTCCTAAAGCTGTGACCCGTATATGGCTCAGGATTAGATAAGTTAAGGTTTTTAGCTATAATACGTGGTATTTTTGAAAATGTATGAATACCTACTCGTTGGACCGTACATTTTTCTCCTCGATATTGAAGAAAAACCCCTTTGTGAATCACATGAGTAGGGCGAATAGCTGCATATTTATCATAAATATTTAGTGGATTTTTCCATTAACTGTCTCACCAATTACCGTAAAAGTCCTTTCAATGTGGGTCTGCGAATCAGGTACTTTAACATCCAGCATGCAGTCTTTTCTCACAATGTCATCAATGGTCATATTGTAGAGTTCCTCTCGATGACAAGCGCCAGCCAAGCCCATTATTAATACAACTTTCAACATTAAAAACTTTTAATCTGGTGTTTCTAGTAAAAAACGTTCGACATCTGCTCTGTCAAAAACTTTAGATTTCTTAGCCCTATGCCTAGTGGATTGTCTTTTCAAAAACGGTTTTACTTTTTGATAATTGGATACATCTACATTATTCTTTACATTCAAAACTGCTTTAAGCATTGAAAACTTGGACCAGAGACTTAAACATTTTAAAGTTTTTGCTTTTTCAGATAGATAAGTCAAAAGAACAGACTCAGATAATCACAGTTTTCTGCTTACACCAGTGCATAAATAAATCATATTCTTTTTCGTACAATTTTCTAGATTTTGCTGGTAATAAATCTAAAGTGCTTGCTCTCTGATTTTCGGAGGAGTACCAGGAATAAAATCTTCCTCACTATCACTCATTTTGTTCCAAATAATAATTATTGTAAAGTAGAATGTGTCAAATGCGACGCGACGTTTAAATCGTTCAATATTTAGTTATTTTATTATTGGTTTCTATGGAAACAGCAATAGAATTTAGTCATTACGACAAGGTAACTTTGTCAATTTGCCGTATATTTACAAAATTATACTGTTTTCTAATTTCGAATAGCGATATAAAAAATTTTGCATATCTCGAGACTAAAATGTGTTTCTTTTTACTCGTGTGGTTTATAGCACTCGCCTTCGGCTATTACAAACGCCCCACTTGTAAAAAAAAACACCATTTTAGCCACTTGTTATATAAAATACTATTAATGAAAAAAAGAAAAGACTATTTTACATTTCTATAATTCATAAATTGATGACGTGACGCCAACATTCGTGATATAATAATAATAATACCACATGAAATTACAACTCTCCTTCATCCCTGAAGGTCTGGAATGCCTTTGTGCGGGAGAGGGTTACACATTAAGAGACAACGGACACACATCCAATATCCGAGTATACTGGGATTAATTTCTCTTTCCGAAAAAAACCACAGTACTTCGACGGGGAATCGAACCCGGGACCCCGAGGAACCGAGGCAAGTACGTTACCTCTAGACCACGGAGCCATATGAACTAGAAATTATTCGTAAGTCGATACATTTCGTCCTTTATGATTGGGAAGAAAATACATGAAGCGCAACCTCCATCTTTCAACCCGCTTTTTGAAAAGAGGCGCAAACATGCACACAATTTTTCTTCTTGTACGTCTAGAGGATAATATTCTCTATTATATCCAACAAAAAACCACGACGTGCGGCAAACGGCGACGATGCCAGTTTGAAATTCGCAAATTGATCATAACTGTGTTATGTCTCTTATTTAACAAACCAGTATGCAGCTTACAAATCTTTATGATTATTTCAAAACTAGCCCTTTCCAACGATATATCACTTTTACACTTTAGTTGTGTCTTAGGTACGAAATTGTTTATTCAACATGGGCATCATAATAGCCTTTTTTAAATCTCACCGAAACCCGAAGTTCGCAGTCCTCTTACTTAACATGAACAATGAACATTTAAATAAATTATTTGACTGAGCTAGAAAAGTTTGGCATTCTATCCTCTGATTTGCTGTGCTTTTTCCAAAGATAAATAATATTTCATTTAAGTTTTTTTTGTTCTGCGAAAAAGGTTTGCATTTGTTCAATGTACCGATTTTCAGTACCCATATCTGTGCGAATTATTTTTGGACATCCTCCTAGGAATTCGACAGTATCCATAAAATAGCCGCTAATAACGGCAGGATCGCTATTGGTAAATGCTGCTTTAAGCCATAAAACATATCGCGAAAATCCATCAATGCAACCATTTATTGCTATTCCATAAGGCTTCAGTTTATCGTAGGAATCAATGTGCCATAAGAAATTAGGACCTTTACTAAAATACTCTCTCCTCCGCAATCTGTTTCTTCTACGTAAGGTGACTCCTTCAGGATCAAGAATATTTAAAGCTAGGCGAACAGCCTCTTGTTGAACTACAATTCCATTTTGCCGACATTTTAAATGCATCCACTTATATCCATGTAACTGCCCTGAATTCGCAATTTCGTTAGTTATAAAAGAAAGAAGCTCACCTATAGTGGTATAGTACTTTCTTCTAAATAATCCCAGTGATTTTATACGCCTTTGCAATGTTCTTCTACTGATGTATTTATTGTGTGCTAATTGTAAATATAGTAAGATTTCATCATAACTTAAACCGAGCGAGAAATATCTTTCTATAAGCTCGTTGATGATCTCCATTATACTAATCAGAATCAGCAACGTGCAACGACGTAATATTAGGTATTTCTTTTCACAAAATTTCGAGACTTTTTCTCAAAATTTCGATATTTATTCTCAAAATTTCGAGATTTTTTTTCCAAAATTTCGAGATTTTTTTCTCAAAATTTCGAGATTTTCAAAAATTTATTTTTTTTAACCATGGCGCTAATAAACCGTCGTAAGTTTGGTTCACTGACTATTAAAAAATTAGTACTTCAGATCGCAATTCAGATTTTCATTTTTAGTATTTTTGAGATGATAGTGTCATCCGGGCCCCATATAGTGCGTCGTGGTGTTGCTGTTAAAGATAAATGACACTGTTTAACTAAAAACTTTGGATTTAAAATTTTACACGCGTATCGAGATTTGCCGTGGAGGAAACACCTTAAATTTGCATTGCTGACATCTGTCGACGTAGAACACTCATTTTCCTTATACAAAGTGATGTGTAAATTGACCAAATTGTTATATATTTTAATTGTTCCGTACAAATAATTGTTATTGTCTCTTACCCCATGTGCCGGCTTACATTACATATAATTTAGATATTTCTCAAACAAATCTAATGTCTATTGTCTATGTATCGGCTCGATACGATAATGAGCGAGCACTGGCCTCATTTAGCTGCTGACAGTGCTGACACAAAGAAAATCAGATGTCACAGCGTTCTAGGCAAATTTCGTTTGAAATAAAAATATTATTTCATAAGGTAGCGAAATGAACAAAAGTATTAAAATACTATAAAAATTTTAATTTAATACTCAATTAATCTGTAATATGTAAAATTGAAGCATTTGTAATTATTATTATACCTATTATTTTTCTATACCGGGAGTAACAGGATCATGGTACACTCCCTTTTCTCCTTAAGTTTTGAAGATAATTAATTGAAATTTGGGATATCCTATAAACATAATAAGAGGCACTTTGTCACATACAAGTGTTTTTTTTACTTCCGGTTTCGCCGGAAGTGACACAAACTTTCGATTTTTAAATGGAACACCCTATATATTATTGCATTTTTAAATTCTGCATACTTTTCTGAATCCAACGATACCAAATAAGTGACATTTCAAACGTCAATATTTTTTATAATATAATTTTTAGTTTTCCATTTAAGTGTGCCATGACGGTTTCGACTTATTCTAAATGACCCGTGTAATGCAAGAAAAATTGAAATCCTTCCAAAAATATTAAATTACGTGATTTATGAGCAAATAAACTTCATCAAAATGTTTTTTGGGGAAAAACTAAATTTTTTCAAATGGAACCATATTGGTACCGTGGTACCATTTATTAGTACTATTAATAAGGAATTTATTCATATGTCGTATTAAAATGTGTGGTAAATACAAACAAAATTACAGTTAAAAGAAAATAAGAAAATACAATTTTGTTCTAATTACCTTGTTATACACAAGGTGGCTTTGGAATACAAAAAATTAACACAAAACATTACAACAGTTGTTTAAAATGCTGTCCATTAACGTCAATGCACTTCTAAACTCGGATAGCTGTTTCTCGAAGAACATTTGCCAATTGCTGGGCCGTTATGCAATTAATGCGCGTCTTACTCGTAGCTCCAGGTCTTCACGGGTTGTAACGGCGGTTGCGTAGACAATATTTTTTAAATGACCCCCCAAACAAAAAATCAAGGGGTGTTAAATCAGGTGACCTTGGAGGCCACCTCACAGGACCATTCGTCAAAATTACGTTTTCTTCGAATCTCCGTTGATGGTAATCAATTAATATCCTTGAATTATGGGGAGGAGCGCCATCTTGTTGGAAATACATTCCCTGTCGTAAATAGAAAGGTAATTCAGCTAAACTGTCCTCAATTTCATTTTGCATAAATTCCAAGTATCTGGCACCAGTCAGGGGCCCTTCAAATATTATTGGACCAATGATTAAATAATCCCAAATTTGTAAACCTACTCATCCGAAAATAAAATCATTGTTTGGCTGCACGTTATTCTGCAAAATCCAATTGCAATATTCCATCCTACATTCGTAATCATTTTCCTACAAGTGCTGGTGCAATTGGTATTTAAAAGATTTATAGTGGTATTTGTGCAAAATTCGGCTTACTGTTTGGTGACTGATTTCCAATTCAAACCCAATTTCCCTTAAAGAAACAGTGTTATCAACTACTCGATCCAAAACATTAATTTCCGTTCCTACGTCAACAATGAAATTTTCTTCGGGATCATTGTTGGGATCACTTCGGAATTGATTTTCAAGACGATTAAAATAATTTCTCGCTGGACATTGTCTATCAGGATATCGGTCCGCATAAAGGTGTCTAGCCGCAACGGCATTTTTTCTACATTCTCCATAAATAATTAACATGTCCACTTTTTCATCTCTTGTATAAATTTGCGGCATTTTGAACACAATTAACAAGAATTTTAAACAATTTTTAAAGACACAATAGAAACACCGGTAAACCAACAAATGTTTGACAAGCTAAATATTTCATTGTTTTCAAAGACACCTTAGTTACTTCTTAACATTTAATTAGAACAAAATTGTATTTTCTTTTCTTTTAGCTGTAATTTTGTTTGTATTTACTACATTTTAATGCGACATATGAATAATTTCCTTATTAATAGTACTAATAAATGGTACCATGGTACCAATATGGTTCCATTTGGAAAAATTGAGTTTTTCCCCAAAAACCATTTTGATGAACTTTATTTGCTCATAAATCACGTAATTTAGTATTTTTGACGGGATTTCGATTTTTCTAGCATTACACCGGTCATTTAGAATAAATCGGAACCTTCATGGCATATTTAAATGGAAAACTAAAACTTATATTATAAAAAAAATATTAACGTTTGAAATGTCACTTATTTGGTATCGTTGGATTCAGAATTCAAAAATGGAATAATATACAGGGTGTTCCATTTAAAAATCGAAAGTTAGTGTCACTTCCGGCGAAACCGAAAGTAAAAAAAATCACTTGTATGTCAAAAAGTGTAGCTTATTATGTATATAGGATATCCCAAATTTCAATCAATTATCTTAAAAATTAAGTGAGAAAAGAGGGTGTACCATGATCCTGTTATACCCGGTATATAATACAAACATTCAAATACTTATGTTACATTGCTGAACTCATAATAGTCATAATTTAGTGTTCTATCTAAAACTGTAAAATATACAGGATGTCACGATATAATTTGACAGTTGATATTATCTTCGATAAAACCGGAAACGATGATTTTTTTGTATGTCAAATAATGTATTTTTATTTATCTATTGACTATATGCAATATTTTACGGTTCAATGAGAAAATTTATATGCACGCCAATGTTCCAATATGTGAATTTGTTATTATACAACATTAAATACAATCAAAAGTCCTACTCCCTCATTTATTAAATCAGTTTTCTAGTTGGCTTTGAGTAGTCGTCAACTGTCAACACAGACCGCGATGTTCGATTGTTTAAACATGTGTATGAGGAAGTGCTTTAATTTTTTTTATTAACGGGTGTGAAAATATTACAGTGCACGTTTGTACTGTAACGGATCATTGGGGACATCCTATCGCATCTTTATTTAAGAAAGTGATAGAGCAGATTTAATATTTAGTTTAATTCTTGCATAGTAGCATAGTGAAGTGCTTCTAGGATGCATTTTTTAATTGATAAAAAAATCAACATCTTTGTCAGTATGTGACCACTGACCAGTGACTACTCTAGAGAAATGTTATTTAAATTCAAAGAGGATGCGTTTTTTAAATGAGAATATCAATGACCAAATAATTAACTGAGATTTACTGAAGTGAAGGAAAGAAGACGATATGGAGATAATTAAAGAATATTACGAACATGCAGATGAAAATTGCTTTATAAAATTCCAGTAAAACCAATAATTTAAAAATTAAAAAATGGGAAGGTTCCAAAATTAGGAAGAATTAAAATCGGAGGACACTTACCTTGCGGTAGATTGAAAATTTTAAATAGTTGGGAGGAGACAGGGTTATGGGGTAGCCTCTCCTAGGCTTTGTCTGTACAATTGACTTAGACATAGCCTGACTGAGGTTAACTCTGGCCTGGTATATCTACTATTATCAAGAAAGAAAGCTGATTATGTATACTTTTTTTTTTGAATTATGCCACCATAATTCTAAAAAAATTGAGTCTTCTCTAGCACTTGTCCAATTTTTATTTATTGACTTTCTGTCATTATAATTAAAAAAACATGGTGCTTTCTCTAATACTGTGTTTCGAGGATTATAGGTGAAAAAGGTAATAGAGTAATAGTGCCTGCAAATTTGATTTAGAGCAGTTTTAATGTTTGTAAAAAAATTTAAACTCACGTACAAATCGACTGGATGCTTATTGTAATTTATGTCAAAATCGGAAATATAATATTTCCTATTATGTTACATAAAGGCCGACATACAACATCGGCAATACTTTTTTTGTTTTGATCAGACATCTAATTCCATTAGGGCCGGTCTTTTCACCCCTGGTTAAGGTACTGCTAACTAACTAGATGATTAGAATGTAAATATAGCCATAAATAAAATGTTGAAGTAAAACCAAATCTAATCTTCTAATTAACTAACAGTAACTTATCCAGAGGTGAAAGGACCGGTCCTTTTGGAAGTCGAAAATTTGCATTTAGAGAGTACTATTTTATTTCAACTTTAAAACTTTGTAACTTTAAAACTGCTTATAACGGATTTTTTAAAATGGACAAAAATTCGGGAATGGTAATTTATGGACTATTGCATGTACCTACATTTTCATAGTATCTTCTCATGCACAAGAGCAATAATATTTTGTGACAGAAAAACGTGCATTTTTTGTCAAATTTCATTCTATTGCAATTTCCGGAAAAGTAATTGTTGACACTTTTCAAGATTGGTACTTTGGAAAAGGATGTCTTCCCTCGGGAAGTTTTCAGATTTTCTTCGATATCTTAATTAATTTGAGAAGAAATGTTTTTATCTTGAAAAATTACAATTTTTAAAAAATTTAAACTCGCTTATCATAGAATTGAATTTTCTTAATTTTAGTTTTCTTAGGTCTTATTTCTCTAATTTTCAGGTTCTCCGTATATCATACATAAAATCTGATATTACTAAAACGTGTGTAGTAGCACGCAGTAACTTCTATCAGCAATGCAATTTGTTGAGATGGCAATAATAAAAATCTTTCCCATATGGTGTGTACTTCTTGCACCCTATGGTATATCTAGCCACTTAAATCATTAACTCTTAATACACAAATGGATAACGGATGGTCTACTAAAACAAAATTTTAGCAAAAATTTGGTTGAACGCCGATATACTAAGTTTAATTTTTTTTTAAATGGGTATTTTTCAAGAAAAAATTATTTTTTGTCAAACCAGTTAAGATATTGAAAAAAATCCCAAAAAGTCCTGAGGGAAGATTTCCTTTTTTCAAAATGCTAGTCACCAAAAGGATCAACACCAGTTATTTTCCCGAAAATGGGCATTTCCCACATATTTTTTTTATTTGCTTATTCGATAGTATTTATAAATATTAGTTCACGGATTTTTTTTCCGCATTTTTTGAGTCCCGGAAAGAGGTTAAAAAAATAAAAAAGTTTTGGATTTTAGTCTTATGACGTCATCCGACTAGGTTTGGCGTCAAACACAAGCAGCCAGTGAAAGCGAAGATGGTACCGCAATATTGCCAGTTTTACGTATCGTTTGATAGCGTGATTGGTAATCAATTATAAATACAACTATAAATTCATCACATAGATTTTCTTTTTACCTTAGTACGAAAAGAATATTTCTTTTGTACCTGTTTTAAAACTTTCGACTTTTAAATATTAAAAAAAAAAAGGTTAAGTTATAGATTTATTCTACGTTGCTGTTACGGAATTGACGATTGAAAACAAATATTAGTTAATTATTATAATCATTCTTATTTATTCTTAACTTTCACCTGATTACGATGTTTTATTTGATTAGTATTGGAGCGTGCATTATATTAAAAAATGTTACCGTTTTAAAAATAATTCAAATTATAAATGAACAACAATAGTAAATCCATAACAGAATCTTTTTTTTAGCAATTTATTAAGTGGAATATATATCTTAATAAAAATGACCAAAAAATGCACAATTATTGAAAATACCAATCATTAAGTTCAAAAATACGTAAATCCATACCTTTTATTTTGTGTCCAAATTAAAATAGTTTTGAAAATGTTTGATATAACACAAAAATTAACGTAAAAATTCGCGAAATCGTTCAAAATCACAAATATTCTCAAATAGTTTTCGGCTACCAAAACAATACTTAAATAAAGAAAATATGGCAACACAAATTCGGCCATATAACAGGGCCTATTATTTCATTGGCTGATTGACTGGCGGCAATTTTAAATTAATCCAAACTTTTATAATTTTTAACTAAATCATAGCCAACTATGATTCCCATTTAAAAAAATACAACTTAATGCCATAACTCGAAATTGCACCTTTTTTTAAATTTTATTATACAGAAAAAAAGTGCTTGAAGAATGTAAAAATTGTTTTTTCATAACTTTACAAACAACCGAGATATTGACGTGTCTAAAAGTCGAAAAATCGTAGTTAACTTTTTTTAAAATCCAACCACTTATGGATACTGATTACATAAATAGTGTAGAATCATATACAATAAAAAGAAATTCAACTTTTAATATAGTGGGACTTCCCCATTGCAATAGAACGGAATTTGACAAAAAAATAGGCACGTTTTTAATTTTTTTACCATGTATTATTGCTAGGTAGGTACTACGAAAATGTCCGTGCGATAGTCCATAAATTACCCTTTCCGAATCATTCTCCGTTTTAAAAATCCGCTAAGCAGTTTTAAAGTTAGGTACCAGGTTTTAAAATTGAAGTAATATTTCTTCCTTTTCTAAGAATAACGCATCCGAGGTGCACGGCACGCACAGCGAGATAGCATAAGAAAACTTGGATGACTAATGAAAACGGCATGTTGCTATAATGCGCGATTCCACTGTTCACATTCAAAAGATAGATGCATCTTGGATGTCATAACAGCAAAAAATGTAAATATACTGGATGTTCCAATTTTAAATCGACGAACTATAACCATTGATAGAAAATGTGTTTGAGAAAAAAATTCTGTGAACCTATGCCCGCAAAAGCTTTATAACCGAGATACAGGCTGTTAAAGTTTTATAATTTTTTTAAGGTTTACCACGCCACTGACATGTTTTAGTTAAGTAGTTGCCATTAACTTGGTGAAAGATGATACAAAAATAAAATACTTAAATTTTATTGTTTGATAGCTTTTTCGAATAAAACATTTTGTTTGGCAGGAAGTTTCTTCAACAGCATGCTTCCAAAAATAATGAATTTTTTACTCGTAATCTAACACACTTATGATATTTTTTTATGTAAAATTGACCAGGGAATTGAAAATATTGAAGAATTTACATAAATGCATTGGCGTCAAAGTTCTAGTTAAAAAGAAGTCTCCGTTTACCCCTCTGTACGCCGCTGATGAAGAGAATTATGATTTTATTCACTATTTTTGTTGGATCAGATACTGTTACAAATATCACCAAATTGGGAGTCGATAGTAACCATTCTCTCCAAGATATAAACTGAAAACCTTAAAAAAATTAAACTTTAAAACACTATATAAAGCTTTTGTGAGCATAAGTTCATAGGAACTTTATTTCTCAAAATCATATTTTCTATCAATGATTAGATTTTGTTGATTTAAAACCGGGACACCCTGTACAAAATTAATTCGTTCAACTGCTGCGATTTCGCACTATGCGATATGCATGTCGCGCACACACACGGATGCGTGATTCTTACGATATGTCCTAGGTAAATATTATATATACAGTGCGTGCGATGCGTTTCTTACGATGCGACAATCGCAATGTATAAAACCTAAAGAAAATAATTATGTTGTCCTAACTGGAAAATAAATTCGTGCGGTTGTCACGATTATGCGTTGCCGTATCGCACGCTGTGTTTTAATAAATATAGTTTAAAAAAAACTAAAAAACACGCTTTTAAAGCACATCAAACTAAAAAAGTGAAAAATAATTATTAATATAAACTGAAAACAATAATGAACGAAAAATACTAGTATTATTGTGAAAAAGCGTGGCTTGCTCGATATACGAAAAATATGGCACAAAGCGCCTCACGCTTTTTTCACAATAATACTAGTATTTTTCGTTCATTATTGTTTTCAGTTTATATTAATAATTATTTTTCACTTTTTAGTTTGATGTGCTATGAAAGCGTGTTTTGTAGTTTTTTTAAACTATATTTATATTGCTTATTGATGCTGATATTATAACATATTACGATCCAACAGATATTTCTGAAAAAAAAAATATTTTTTTATTTCAGCCATGGGATTTGAACTCACGCCCGAGGAGTCTGTCGTTTCGCGTCGATTGCCTTAGCCCACTCGACCACCGAGCTAACTGACGATCACGGAATGTACTTACATATTAAGCCTTTGCTCTCACGCAGAGGATACGTGAGGAAAGGACTGGCGATCCTGATTAGGATAATGATATAAACTTATCAAATTATTGTATTGTTACCGGTTCTTCGTAAGTGTACAAAGTTTCAATTAAATCTGTCCGTTTAAAGTGGGTCAAAATCGAGTCCAAAGAGTCGGTTACAAACAAACAAGCAGACAAGCAAGCAAACATACAGGTGAAGCTAATAAAAGCGTGTTAAAAATCAAATTGTTTGTTTCCGCCCGCAGTTGTCGTTGATCTCGCATGATGGAAGTACTGATTGCGGAGATTCAAAAACGAAATGTTTTGTGGAATAAGCGGAATTCACGATATAAGGACAGACTTGTGGTTGATAAAGAATGGGATTATGTAGCCGAAATCGTAGGATTTACAAGTAAGTAAAATGTTTATTATTTAATTTCATTTATTGCGATATTAAACATTTAACTACATTTAAATGGAACTTATGTTTAAATTTTATTTGTAAAAAAATACTGAGGAAAAAAACTTCTCGTATAGTTTCAGCTTCTCTTGGAGAACGGTTGTTTGACTTTGATGCATTCAAATTAGGAATTCTTTCTTTTATGTTATTTTCAGTTACCGAAACGTTAATAAATAAATCATTTTCCATGTCTAGTATAGTATTGTGTAAAATACAAACTGATTTAACGATGTGAACGGTATTTTCAACTTTATTGCTATAGCCTTTAAAATAAATCTAAATCTTGCTGTGCTGATACCAAAGCCACATTCTACCGTCATTCTGGCGCGTGAAAGTCGATAGTTGAAATAAGAAGCCATACTATTTTCTTGAACCCGTCGTCTGGGATAAGGCCTCATTAGATAAGTCCTTAAAGGGAAGGCTTCATCGCCTACAAACACAAAAGGAGCCCTCAGATTTGAATTTGGTAATTGCATATTTTCTGGCAAATTAATATTTCCATTCGTAAGATTTTGGTGAATTGCAGAATTGGTAAATACACCTGCGTCGCTACCCTTTCCATATGCGCCCACATCAATCATCGTAAATCTATATTTGGCATCCACAATTGCCATAAGTACTATAGAGGAAAACTGTTTGTAGTTATAAAACATACTTCCCGACTGAGCTGGACATTTTATTCTTACGTGTTTTCCGTCAATGCTACCTACACAGTTCGGAAAATTCCATTTATCGTAAAATTCTTTTGCAATGTTTGAAAATTGTTAGTATTCGGTATTAGCATATGATTTTTCTGAAGTGAGTTCCAAATGGCTTTACATACCTCAATTACGATAGAAGCAACTAACGATTTAGATATCCGAAATGAAAAAGCCAACTGTCTTAATGTCATTCCAGTTGAAAGATATCTGAAATAAATAAGTTTGTTATTTATATTTTTTTTCGTGGTAAATAAGTTAAAATTTCCATTACAAGGTTCTGATATTAAACCGTTCTTTCAGAGAACGAAGCGAAGAAAAAATGGAGAAATTTACGAGACCAATTTGCCAAGGAATTAAAAAAATATACGGAAACCTAAATTAGGCGACTCTCTTCTTAAAAGACACACACCCAGAGATACAGA
Source organism: Rhamnusium bicolor (assembly GCA_029963845.1). Taxonomy (NCBI): domain Eukaryota; kingdom Metazoa; phylum Arthropoda; class Insecta; order Coleoptera; family Cerambycidae; genus Rhamnusium; species Rhamnusium bicolor. Next base: position 292,276 of record JANEYF010003767.1, read on the forward strand.
GAGCAAAGTACCAAATATCGGTCCTCTTGAAACAGTTGTCCATGATGCGCCAACCGTAAGCGAAGAATCTGACTCAGATAATAGAAATAATGATATATCGAGTAATCAAGAAAACGAAAATCCAAATAACATCGAAACAGCACTAACTTTGTCAAGATCAGGAACACTAGGAGAATCATCAAATACACCATTAGTTTGTACCAAATTGTCCACTCCTCAGCGTTTGCAAACAAACACTCAATCCTCTTCTCAAACTTCAACATCTTCTTATTCAAACAGAAAAAATAGAACGGTCCAGAAGAATCTGTGGAACGTCAGTTATTAGAAATTGAATCTAAGAAACTTGCATTTCTTGACAAACCAGAAGATGATGACCTTATGTTTTTTAAATCATTACTTCCTTATTTCAAGCAAATGCATCCCATACAAAAATTACGCATAAGGAGCAAATTTCAAAATATTATTATCGAAGAAATGACTCTTCTGCAGCATCTGCTAGTAATAATATTGTTTACTCTCATATTATTTCTTTCATGTCGAACATAAACATGCTAGACACAAATTACTCATGCATTTCATCACCAGCATCTCCCGCTTCACTTCAAAGTCCTACTTCAAACATCCCTCCACTACAATACATTCATAATAACGAAACGTGTCTTCCTCCAACACATTACACGCAATATTAATAAAAATATGAGTATATCCTTATTTCAATAATAAATTCTTAAAAAATAACCGGAGTGTTTTTTTACTTACCTTAAAGTTAGAAAAAGCCTTTCCTCCACTGTAATAGGCACTTGAAAGTTAGTTGGACAATGATAACACGAATCTCGGATTGCTTCAACTATATATTCAAAAGTAGCTAGAAGCATTCTTGTATATTGCCAAAAGGCATTTTTATCTACTCGCAACTGTGGATGCAGATGATGAAATTCTCCGAAATTTAATCTATCTCTGTAAATTTTCTGTTTGTTTTTCCTCTTTCTTTGTACTTTTTTTAAAATTTTTAATTTCGCCAAAGCATTATCCATTAGGAATATTGTACGTGCTGTTTCTATCGCAGCCATGGTTCACATATACAAAAATGGATAACTTGTTGCAAACGCACTGAAATACTGAAATGTTTATCGTATTTACTTTGGCCTCAAATCGCAATTGCCGCATCCGTTTGCGATTTCCGCATCGCACGCACCGTATCGTATTTTACCTAGGACATATCGTCACACGTAGGTAAAATACATGTACAGGGTGGGCAAGTTTCGATGTTTGTATAGGGTAACTCGGTAACTGTAAGAGATACAAAAAATGGAAGACACATTCTCGATCTAAAAATTTGCTATCGTCTTTTGTTTTCGAGTTATAAACAAAAGTTTGATTTTCGACTATTAGACACACGAGTCATTCCATATGAAATCGTCTAAAAAATTTTTTTTTGTTGCTCCACTATTTTAGATTTTGTCTAAACGTTGTGAGAATCTTCTTTATTGTTCCAAAGAAGGAAATCCACCGTCATTTAATTTTCATATGCGTCAGTTCCCGCCTGTCCGATTTAAAGCATTTAAAAAACGACATTTTTATACTTCTATATTTTTAGCCGTAAAAAATGTTCTATTAAAGATATCTACACGTTCAAGATGGCACTTCAAAGTTAAAAGTTAGTAGTTTTTGTGGAAAGAATATAAATTCACACAATTAATACCCCCGAAAAATAACACGGTTCTGAAAATACGTGTATTTTGCTGATATTTCGTGATTTTTAACTGACTACTGTGTCTCGACTGTTGAATGCAAACAGGTAATATTTCTCAGATATCAAGTGCACATGTCGTGGAAGAAATAAAACCTACAATTGACTCATTCGGCCTACTCTTTAGGAAAAAAAATCGCATTATTTAGGCTATAATATGAATGTGTTGGCTACGAGATAAAAATATGAAACTTACAGAATATTTAGTTCTTACCTTGAACTTCAAAATCCTGTAATGCTCGTTTTGCTATTTTCATCCTTTGTATGTGTACAGATGGCTTAAAAGACGCAAAAATATCAGTCATTTGTTTATTTTCTAGTTCAATAATATTGATTTCAATAATATTATTTATAATTGATTATTTTTAACATGACAATCCTTACAGAACCTAAAGAAACTACATACATATTACCTATTCATTGTAATTTAATGTATTCTTATCCTTACTGTTTTCTCTCTTATGTTTTTGTGAGTTGGTTAGAATAAAATTAAGAACAAGAATAATTTTGAATATGAAATTATATAATTTTTTTTCCATGAAATTATGAGTATGTTAACATTCAAATTATATAAGTAAGTAGTATAGTTAGACATTTATAATACTTTTTATTTGCTCATTAATAGATCGTCTGACGGTGTCGAATTACAAGAACGCTCCTGTTCTAACGCTATTGTCATTGTTACAAAAATCGTAGGGTATGGGCGCTTTGCTGCTAGTAGTAATATTTATTAACAGCGTTACTTATCAAAGGGTAAGTTTATTTTAAAAATAAACAAATGACTATTTTTAATTCTTTTAAACCACCTGTGCACGCACAAAGGATGAAAATAACAAAACGAGCATTACAGGCATTTGAGGTTCAAGGTAAGACCTGAATATCGTGTAAGTTTCATATTTTTATCTGTAGCTAACACATTCATATTATAGCCTAAATAATTTTTTAGTTTATTTATTAAAAAAAAATATTTGTTTCTGTTACTACTTTGAGAGTATATTTTTTTGTTTTTAAAGGTGTAGTCAATACTCTAAATTCAATACTTTTATTTTAAGTTAATACTTTTTTGGACAATTGTTAATGTGTTACTAGCTAAACTGAGCACAAAAACCTACATTGAAAAAGTAAATGAGCGAACAATACAATTAAATCCGGATCTGCGCTCTGTAGCGTCTTACCCCGCACGTCCCGTCACTAAAGCGATTTCTCACACTAGACTTGTAGCAGAGACTATACTTGTAGTTACTGCATGTCAAGATGGTTTGTGGTGCCTAAAAAATTTTTTTGTAGGTTCAAGCAGTGGCGGTTCGTGGGTCAAGAGATAGGGAGGTCAATTAGAAAAGTTTACTGCATTACCTACCTTTTAAAGTGATTTAAATTCCAAGTCGATCCTCCGGTCTTTTTGAGATGCAAAGTGGTCAATTACTTTTTCATTAAAGTCTTTTATCTTCTTTATTAATGTCCTTTCTATGGTAAGCATAGATAAAGAAGATAACCTTTCCTGACCCATGGTATTTCTTAAAAAATGTCTTTATTCTTTTTAAGGTGGAAAAACAACGTTCACTTTCAACGGTAGTCATAGGGAGAGTACACAAGATTTTTAACAGTTTGACACTTTCAGAAAAAGTATTGCACAAATTATTGTTAATAAAAAGCTGTAACAAAGCAACTGCACCTTCAGTATTGGAAAAATCTTCTCGGCTATACACTTCTAATTCAGTTTTAAGTTTCAAATGATTTATAACTGGATACTCCGTTTTAACTAATTTAGACATATCTTGAGGAAAGCTATTTTTTATAATCTTTAAATCGATCTGCGTGAAATAACTGAGACACTGCTAATTACTGAAGCCAAACCAGTTCTTGATCTCAGATGTAATTATATCACAAACTTCTAATGAAATTCTCCTTTTTGATTCTTCCGTTTTACATCTCTGGGCAGACTGCATGGATGTCTCCTCCAAATAGTTATTCAAAATTTTATGTCTGATGTCTTCAATTTTACTATTAAAAACGCCAATACACTTTTTTACTGTTATGACATCGATATTACATTTTTGTAATTGATTGAACAATATATCACAATGAGGCATAACTAAATGAAAAAAATTTAACCAGTAAAGAAAATGATCATTTTGTAAGTAGTTTTTTAAACCAACAGCTTGGTTTAGAGTGTTGTTTTCTGCTTCATTATCAATGATTTTTTTCTAAACAATCTAATAATTCTGTTCGATAGGTATAAACAGTCTCTATGCACTTTGTATTAAAATTTCATCATGTTGGAGCCGCTTTAGGTAATCTCACCTTAACAACATTATCTAACACGGCTGATCTTTTTGGCGATTTTCCAAAGAATGAAGAAAAGCTATGTAAATTAGTAAAAAAAAAATTGTATGCTTTTATCCTGACTTGATGCTTTTTGTAAAATTAAATTTAGTTGATGAGCGTAACAATGAATAAAATTTGCTGAAGGATAACTTTTTTTAATTTTGGCTTGTACACCTCCAAAAGCATCACTCATTACTGATGCTCCATCGTAACTTTGTGCTATCAATTTTTCAGGACTTTCATTAATTTTCAGACATTCTAACTCTTTTAAAATTACATCTGTCAAATGCTGCGATGTTGTTCCTTGAGGCTGAATAAATTTCCAAAATCTCTCACATACAACACTGTTTAAAACGTATCTAAACACAAAAACTACTTGTACTTTATTCATAACCCAACTTATGTCCATCTTTCAGTTTTAATATATTTTGTACAACACTCATATTTAATAGTAAACACCAAAAACAGTTTTACTTAATTTCACAAGTAGAGATTTACTAATAAAATGTTCACAAATAAAAACATTAAAAACAACGCGACAGAATTTACCGACCAACTCGTACCTAGTCAGCATTAAGACTGCTCTATTCACTATTGAACTTCATGCGTTACCGTTTCCGTAAAATGTGTCAGGGATATTGTCCCCACCAGTGTTTTCTGTCTCTTTTGCTTTCTGACGATTCACGCATAAGTCTATTTTCACTTTAATTCGTTGTAAATTCGGTCCGTAGCTAGCTTTGAGGACAAGTTGTGGATTGACACAAGATTTTTAAATTCTATAAATGAATAATTGAAATATTAAATATATATATATATATATATATATATATATATATATATATATATATATATATATATATATATATATTGTGCTATTTTATTCCTGATAATTTATTTTATTTTTAATTTATTCAATTTCACAATTTAAGTATGCTGAGCGCCAACCAAATTAATACATTAACTTGGATTTTAGATTGAAATACTTTGAACATGAAACACTTATCTCAAAGTGCAGGTTCTAGGGCATTATAAATTAAATTGAGGCCAAGATTAATACCAAATGATCATATAATGATTTTAACTTTTACAAAATAATTAACAATCTGTCTCCTTAAGTTTAATAACGTTCTGACATTGGTTTTAACTAGAGTTTATCATATACCAAATGTTCATATGATGATTTTAACTTTTACAAAATAATTAACAATCTGTCTCCTTAAGTTTAATAACGTTCTGACATTGGTTTTAACTAGAGTTTATCACATACCAAGTTCCTTATATTTCTAACACTCATGCGCAAACCACATCAACTCCGTCTCCTTCGTTCACCCTTGAAATTTTCCTCTTGTATTCTCCAAACTTTCAATTATTTTCTTAAATTTAAATTCTCCCCATCTGACATTGATTTTGACATTTCACTTTCCAATATTAATTTCTTCACAAACCAAAGATTTTCTAAAAGTTTTCTAAAACAATAATTAAAGAGCCGGAAACTAACCTTTTATTACTGAACACTAAATATTTTGATTTCCTTATCAATTTTACATTCAATTATTATTATTTTCAATCTTCTTCCAATTTTATTAAATATCTTCTGTTTGGTTATTCACTCTGCTTTAACTTCTTAGACTGCACTTTATTTATAAACGCTTTATTTCTTTCTTATACTTGTATTTCTTTTCGTTCTTAATCTCTTGTCCTTTTTTTTCTCCACACCAAAACTTCCCCTTCCACTTCCAAAAATTCTCGTTCCTCTCCACAAACTTTTTGTTTCTCCTAGTTACCCTGGATGACTAAATCAATTGTGCTATACTAGCTGAAATTTATATTTCATAGTTTCTAAACTGACTTCAAGTAACTTATGATGATTGCATGCTTCCTCAAATTTATCATTTTCACTTTTATTTTAATTACAATGTTTTGTTAATTATCTGTACGGTATGTACTTCTATATTATAACAATATAACTTAAATTCTAATAACTATGTTCATTTAATATTTTTTTATTTCTTGCCTCATGACTCTCAACACATTTTGTTATTTCTTTACTATAAAATATTTTATGGTTATATCAAACAACAATTTTCAAATTTGACCACAGTATTATTACTAAATTACATTTCATGATATTACTGCTCAAAGTAATTGCCAATTTAGCTGATTTCTTATTTGTCCCTTTTAAACAACTTATTTTTAATGAATCATGAATATTGTGACAATATATATATATATATATATATATATATATATATATATATATATATATATATATATATATATATATATATATATATATATATATATATATATATATATATATATATATATATATATATATATATATATATATATATATATATATATATAATATATTTTTAAACTTCAGAAAATGAATAGCTCTATTTTTTTATTTGTATGTGGGAGGTCATGGACCAAATGACCCTATAGAAGAACCGCCAGTGGGTTCAAGTAGACCTTTGGTTGGGCAAATTACTGTCTATTGTTAACGAACTGACTATAGTTTTCTTATTGGTATTAATGGTATTAGTCATCGTCACCAATTATAATCAGTATAGAATCAAGTGTACTGCAGAGATGGGCGGCATTTCAGTCAGTGATTTTTCACCGTGATTGAGCAATCACTCACTGTGATTAAACTGCGACCAAAACAGTGACTGTGATTTTTACACATTCAAGATGCAGTATTGGTATAGAACACAATACTACTTAGAATCACAGCCAGTAAGCCAATCGCAGCGCAAGTCGCAGATCGGCAGTATTCACAGTCACAATAATTACAATCACGACTCAAACTTTGGAACACTCGAAAATGATCTGCTATACGCCGCTACTCTGCTGTGAAGTTGTGATCATAGTCACAGGTTACAATCATTCTGAAATCATAGTAGCAGCTCACAATGTGATTGGAAAATCACCATTTAGCCCATCACTACACTGCAGACATATTCAGGTGCGCTCTTATCCAACTTAAACTGACCTAGCTCAGTGACTAACTAGTAAGAGAAATCTGGTAAGATACAAGGATAAGAAAATCATTCACCCTCGCCCACAAACACGCACATGCAAGTACATATATTTTTTTAATTATTTTTATTTTCTGGTTTAAATAAACATATATCACACACATATCTTGACAGATATACAGTGGACATCAACTGATGTGGGTTGTGGATTTCCTTGTATAGTATAATTTTAGTACATCCACTGGACATACATAACATGTCAATGAGCATAAAATAGACCTAAAATGGATGTCCACAGAACATCTGGTATTATATTGTGTTCCAAATAATCTTTAATCTTATATGTACAGCTGCCGCAACATAAAGATTTCCAGGTCATTTGTGATTCGGAAGAGAACATGTATGCTTTATCTCTTCTGTAACGAATAAAATCTAAAGGCAATAAATTACTTCCCTCCACATAACCCGTGCATTTATTCAAGTAAACATACACCAGCAGCCAAGTTGCGAAAGAATGTATTTAAAATTTTATATTGGAAATTGGGCCTGCCGTGCTAAAACCTTTATATCCTTCAACAGTTCTAAGGCACCTACCTTCATGCTCTACGGGGACTTTCATAAATGTTATCTGCTCCAACCCCATTCTAACCTGAACTATATATGTCCTCATCTTCTAAACATTTTAAAGTAGGATGGAAATATCACATTCAGATTAGGATTGGGTAAAATTTACCCTAAGTAAAACTGTCATTTATGCCAACAAAATTCAGATTTTCCACAGTTTTAAAAACATCTACTATGTATATTGATTAACCCAAATCGGTTTTTAATGCATGTTGCATTCATTTGCACACAGAGCGGTAAAGTTGTGCAATAGGAACTGCAAGTTTTTGGTAGATACTGCCCATGTAAGTAGGGTGTCATTTTGTTAATTCTACGTCAAGGGCTATGATGTGTTAGAGTGATATCTTCTATTTGTAAAACATTTGGCTATATAAAAAAATATATTTTTTAAAAATCTGTATAGCAACTTTAATTAAAATAGTAATTTTATACCAAATATGTCGTGTCTTAAGTGATCCAAGCAATTAAGTCGTGGGAAACACATATTTAACGAAACTATTTTTTTAATTATAATGTAAAGTTCCTAATGTGGTCGGGTTTACGTAAGGTATACTTCAGTTTTGTTATTTTTAGGTGAAATGCTTTGTTTATTTTATACTATGATCTTTAATTAACATTTTGATATATTAGTGTTTCATTTTCTCTCAATTTGAAATTTTCCTTTGATGTATATTAGTGTCCGAACTAAAATATTATGCTTCTTAACTACGAAATATTTTATTTTGTGCTAAATTTGCTGGTGAACATAAAATTGTCCGAGGTTAGGACGTTATTGCCCTAAGTTCGGAAGTCGGTTTTTATTACTTTTTTTTCCAGACTATTTACTTACAGAAATATGGACTCACCTGGTAACCATTTGCCAGCAGTTCACTGGCACCAATTCGTACTTTTTCAAAGTTAACTAGCTTTCAGTTCACTAGTTATGGCAAGATTCAGACCCAAAGTGTCCGAAGTTATGAATTTTTACAGTATAAAAAAACTCACCTTTAGTTGATTATATCATAAGTCTATAGTGATGCAAAGAATCAATAAATTCTAAGTAACTATTTTCTCAAATTATGTATTAAAATATTAGAAAACAGTTCATACTTTCATCCATCACTTCACTTTTGATTTGTTTGAAAACGTTCCAATGGTGCCAGCTGTGAATTGGCTGTGAAGGATATCACACTTCTTGGGTCAATAGATTGCAACGATTTATATTTAACTGATTTGGGAGGATGCCATTATTTTAATAAACGGATGTGAAATTTTAGGGTGATAAATAATGCCATATATGTAAATAACCCATGTAGTTAATCTATGTACAAGACGTTTAACTTAAAAAGTCATGTTTTTCACCAGAATGATGGTAAATTAACTTCCCCGCATTCATATAAAACTATATTTAATATTTGTTTCCCACCTATAATGAGACGTACAATTAGAATTTGTATTAGAGTCAGGTAAACCAAGTAGTTTAGCAGTCATTTTTAATGTATGACAAATAATGTGAAGAGGAACCCCTCTTCATGGAGAGTTCATTATGGGCAGCAGAATTTATATAAGATGTATTTTTATTTTAGTATATACTTTATTAAAAATAACAACTAATTTGTGTAAAATAAACTTAATTTTTTAATAAAAATAGTACCTAATATTTAAAAAACCATAGCATGTTGTTCACATACAAGGTGTCTCAGAAAATATTGCACTTAATTAAACTGGTGATAGAGGAGCCTATTATTAGCAACTTGACAGTATCATTTCTATACCTGCTTTTTTCCAGTTGGACTTTGAACAATGCAAAATGAGTGTAAATATTATCATTAGAGTGTGGCAAATCTGACGGACCTCTGTAGAGTCAAGTGGACACCTAATTCTACGATAATTATTGCAGGTGATGAAATAAGCAACAGTGCTTATCTTTTACGTGTTAATTGTCATGGACAATGGCTGATATTGTGCATCAATGAACATTCGCATGAGTAACGCAGTTTATATGTTTTCTGCTGAAAGTGATCTCCTTTGCGGGGTAAACATGTGTGTGAAATGAAGAAGATCTTTCAACATCTACCGATGTAATATTTGTATCTAAATCACTTGCACGATGTTCCTCAAAGATACTGATCAATATTACATAATGTTTCATATCCCACATTTTTATGTAAAATGTCATTTCGTCATATCCAGGTCACCTATATACAATATACTCAACGCTTTGTGTTTTGTATAAGGTAGAATTGAAGTATTTTGTTTAAGCAGTATTTGGTGAATTGATCATTCTATCTATAAACAAATAATTAGGAATTAGGTACGAGGTTGAAATTACTACCGCTGAGTAGCCCTTAACAAGGAACCAATCAAATGTCTACAGAATTTTGATATCCTCAGCCGTTCACCAGTTATAAGGAGGTCACCACTAAATTTGGCTAGTGTAAAAACATAACTTTTGTTTTTTGTCATATGCTTTCCGATTAAACTACATATAATCAACATCACAAAAGAATGCCGTTCTGACACAAAATTATTTCTTATCTACAATGTAGGCTGTTCAAGTTTTCTTTGTTTACAAAATAATAAAACGAAAGACACAGCCCAAGGAAATCCATTATATGTGACTGTTAATATCTCCAACTAATGTTGATGCATTATACGAAAATCTAACTTCCTTGACAAAAAAGAAAGATTTTCAGTAGGTAACATGAAAGAATAATATCAATCAATTTGATCGAACACTTTTGACTAGCGCCATAGTCACGTTTTATAGTTTCCTGTTTCTGCATGTTAATTGCTGTTAAATTTGGATTTGTTTATCTTTGAGTTTGTTACCGTTTTCCTTATTTTATTGATTTTTGCATATGAAAAACAGTTCTGTTCAGAACTAACAATAGCTAATCTTTAAAATAAAAGGTATCTTTCATTGTTAATGATAATTAGTAATACCGGCAGTAGTAGCTTTAACCTTGAAAGAATTCCACGCCATGGGCGGCGTCTAAAGGCACATAATATAGGTATTCAAAAATAATCAATTACATTAAAAAAAACCATCAGTATGTCTAGTGATGTGAGCTTGGATATACGACACGTATCTTGCCGTTTTATTGGCAACTACTTTTTCCACTTTTGCTATTTTCCTTACGACCGAATTTGATCGTAGGAAAAGTAGAATCGCTGGTTACAAAATAAAAGTAACTAAATAATGGTAACGAGAAACAAATGGGTTTGAGTTGAGCTTAGTTTTCAGCTTCAGTAGTGAAGTTTAGTTCTGTTCTGTGCTATTGCAGTATTTCAATCATGTTTCCCGGTTTGCATTATTATGAAAATGAGCGTCATAAATGTTTTACGCAAAATCGACAATAATTTTGAAATTCACGTAGATGGCAAGATGTATTAGAATTAAGGCTTTAGAACTGAAAATTTTCGTCACAGAACAGAGTTTCGTCTTTCAAAATTCAAATTGTAAACACGGCAGAAGTAAGGTTATATTTTTAAACTTTATACATTTTACTAAATCACTGAAATACTTATGATAACACTGATAAACTGTTTTTTGACATCCGTAATCTACTACTCGTGGGAGTAGATTCTACAAGCAATAAAACATGCCTTATGTTATTTTGCACTGTGACGATAGAATGCCAAAATTGTCACTTGTGTCAAATATTAATAACGACGTCATTCTCATTATGACGGTTAAAATAAGCCGATTTCTGCTTTTGTCAAATATGTGAGTGGAAGAAGCAGATTAATTACTGAATTAAAATGGTTACGTTTCCCCAATTGCTGATTTTTTTTAGTTGAAAATTTAAAATGCTTTATTTGATTATGTAGCTCATACAGGGATTATTTATTAAGAGCAGTGCCATATACAAACTTCAGCTCAGTTGAATTTTAAACGTGCATTTTCATCAGATAGGTATCCAACTTAAATTTATAAATCAGTGTTAACATTTTTCTGTCAGTAATATCGAAAAACGAGGACATATGATTCATCCTAAATACCATACAGATTTAACATATGATCATATAGGCAATCAATACTGATGCGTATTTTTTCATTAATAGTAAATAAGTACGATTATTTAGTTTTATAAAATGACACCAAATAAAATGTTTGTATTTCTTATTTTATTAATAAAGAAAATAGGCATCAGTATTACCTGTAATTTTATATATTAAATCCATATGGTATTTAAGATGAAACATGTCATGTTCTCATTTTTCGTATTCATCAACAGAAAAATTTTAGTATTAATATTGTTTTATTTATAATAGTTTTTACACAATTTGGAGTTAGTAATATAGTAATATTTTGTTATGTTTTATTTCTGTATCATAGCTGTCATTTTACATCACAAAGTATGTCGATTTTGAAAAAAAACCTTATTTAGTTATTTAAGTACATTATTTTACCGTAAAATGTGGTTATAGTTGAAAAGGGTCAAAATCATCAAAATAGTAGGAACTTGTTAATCTGAGTATCTTTCATTACTGACATTTTGCTGTCTTTACAGAAAATGTACTTTACATAACAAGAAAGTAGTTTTTGCTTAACTACCTGGCCTATGTGATTAAAAATAAAACAAAAGTACACCAAAAATTTCTTCTCAGATAACCAGGGATGAAACCTCAAATTGCAAAAAAAAACTATTGCGAACTCAATCACACTGTATATGTACATTTTTTTGTTCTGATGTTATAGTTTTTTACTAGCTTCACTATTTATTTTTATGTTTTCTGTTTTCATTCTTTGTTGTGATATAGGTTTTTTTAATATTCAGTTATTGTTCTGTTTTGTGTAGTAATTATTATTATAATTTTTTTTTATATTCTTAACTGTTTTAAAAACTGAATGTTTTTGTTGCATTTTATTAAGTTTTTTTTTTCAGTTTATGGCAATTTATAGTTATTTATATATTTTCATGAGTTAATAATATTTTGATTAATGCTTACTTTGATATGATACATATATTTATATTTTAAGTGATTTGCCTTTCTCTTATTTATTCACATGCTTCCTAAATGCCACGCCTCTGGCAGAACATTTAGATCGCGGCAACTCGAAAAGCTGGTCTGTTTACAATTTGTCTGCCAATCAGAACATGCGAATGGCCGTCGTTTAATACCCTACCACAATTTTAATATCTTGGGCCTGCGCTCACTAGTAAAGAGTGAAGTAAACACTGATTTTACAATACAAACTGACTGCGGCTACACTGAATAGTGTACGGATTTGCCCATTCATAAATACATTTTCAAGGTAAAAGCTACTACTGCCGTTAACTTTAATGATAATGAATTTTAAAAATACATACAATATCTTTTTTAAATTTAAAGACTGGCGAAATCGTTAATTTATTCTGACTTTTAGCGGACAATTTGTAGGTTATGTTTCTACTTTTTCACCTGTCAACGAGTAAAGTTTGTCTGGACGTTATTCCAACAAATACGAAATTGACCAACGCGGTGCTGATTTGATTTATATGAATTATAACAATGACATAACATCTTTCATGATTTTGATTACAGTTTACGTATTAACATTTTAAAATGAAATAAAATTCACTTTATCATGTATATTTTTTTCTATTGTTTGGAAATGTTTCAGTAGGTAGATAAGTAATATTATGTCCACATAAAAACCGTCACTGGGAACCGATACCTCCCTCCGAGCTGAGAATGAGTTTGTGGATTTTCATGTCAAACGTTCGCCTGACTCACGAAGATTAGTTTTATGGTAAACTTTTACTACAATGTGCTTGTACCTGAGGCAATTTCAAGACAAAATGTTCCCATTTTTGATTAAATATATGTGCCATTACACTTTAGATTGTGATTGTAATTTAGGGTTTTGTGGAAGAGTGCCTTATAAGCGAACTTCGCCCTAACAAAGACGTTTATTATTATTATTATTATATGTCTATATGCTTAAAACATAAAATTGGCATGGCGCCATGGCATTGTTCTTTGGTCAGTTTATACGATCGCGACAAAATACCTGCTTACTGCAGACTGGAATACGGCTCGTAGAGATTTAAATTATATCTGTTGCATCGCGCATATATCGTTCTCTACGTACATATATACGTCTATGACTAATGTTAGATTTTCCACACTCTAATTATCATGTGTACTTTTTCTACTATTATACTGGTCCATTTGAGAAAGAAAAAAAAACGTCAAAGGAATCTTTTCTTGTCAATTACCTCTTGAATCATCAGTTTAAATAAGTGCATTATTTTCAAAAACATTTTATATAATATTGTTCCAGAAAACTTTGTACAAATTTCTAGGGTGATTCTATATGAAGAAATAAGACAAGTTACAATAAACATGCTTTACTTTTCAAATTAATTTAAACGAACAGTATTTTACAAGATTTTTCATGTTTATGACAGTTAATTTTTCCCATAAAGAGCACCCTATCACCCCAAAAGCACGCCACTGGTGATACCTATAACTAGGATTCTAGAGTTCTTGCTGATATTCTTTGTTGTGAAGATGGTCTTAGATGACAGAAGCCGAGTAGGACTTTTACTCTTTACCTTTATACAGCACTACAAGTCTTGTAAGAGGTGGGCCTGCTTTCCCGTACGCCTCACCCACAAATAAGGACACGGTCTTGGTTGATGGACCCTTTCGACTGGGTTGCCTTTAATAGCGTTTTTCTGAATTGATTTTTTTTTCGCCGTCATGTCTGTCCCTCAGGCGTCATCGGTTGCGGATGCCTCTCTGCGGCCTGGGGTGGTTTTAGAGTGTAATAGTACTTGATATTTAATTAATATCTGTAAATTGTATTCCACTTTTTACAATGTGTTTTAAGCAATTTAAAATATCCATAAATAATGTATTTCACATATCAGAAATGAAGCTTTTGCTAATGTTCATTGTAACTTCTTGCCTTATTTTTGTATGTACAGTGTGATCCACTTGAGGTGGACACTGAATTTTCTGGCTTCATTATTAAGATAAATGAAAATTTCAAAAACTAGTGACATGCAATTTTTGCCTTAGACTCTGAACCTGTCAGATGTTAATTATACAAGGGGTGGTCAAAAAACCATTTTCTCGAAATTTTGAAACCTTGTATATTCATGGAATTGATAGTAATATACCCAGTAGTCATTTGAAACATAAGCACTTTCAGATCTGACTTCCGGTTTAACCGGAAACGGCATCGATTTTTCAATTTTTTGACACCCTGTATATTTTTACATATTCGTATAGCTCATTTAATCAGTGCCCACCTTAATCGAATCACCCTGTACAATATTTTATAGACCTTCCTGGTATACATTGTATATATAACAGATGTTATGTTTAAGTTGTTCACTCAAAATTTCTCCATAAATATTTATGACAGAACAAAAATCCTTTTAATTTAAACAAAAAAATATATAACACAGTCAAATTATATCAAAATTATTATAAACCATAAATATTTTTGTTTTTAGTGCCTCATTTCTGTTTCAATCTATCTCTTTAAATATAATAACCATAGTGCTTGAAATGTCTCACAGTTTTAAAGGCACAAATATGAAATTTTTTACTTTCCACAAATTGTTGTGGGGCTGCCAGCATCGCATTAATATAGGTATTGTAGAAATGCCACATACAATAAAAGAATGTCATCTTCGACCATGCTTTACGAAGTGTCAATCAAAACATTTTATAAGACAGCTGTTGAATACCATTCATGGTTGTGCACAAAATTTAAGCAACCTAGTAAACAAATTATTTCAAATACATACATCAAAATGTACCTTTTAGTAACTAACAGAAAAAAGCCTTGGCATATAAAAGACATTGTAAAAATTAATACCTCAAATTTAGCATAACTTATCTGCTTCTGATCGTAGAAAAACTTAAAAATGCGATTGGAAAATGATGTTTATTTCTTACAGATACTTTTAGAAACATTTTAACTCAGTATTTTATAGTGTTGTGAGGGGGTCATTAATGACGGTTATTATTGACACGAATTCGGACAGTGACCAGTGAGAACAGAAATCTGCTTTGATCAAGAATGATCATCAAAATTATATTTGAATTTTCCACCATTATAAATGTGTCTTGTCAATTCAAATCAAATTTCTAACCTCATTTTAGTGCATTTTCAATGTGTTTCCAGTTTCCAATTTTAGTTATTAAATCCAACATGTAGTGAAATCAAGCAGAAAAAAACAAAAATACGAAAATTTCTTCAACAGTGATCTGTCACTGAGAAAAAATAAATGACCGGTCAAATTTACAACACTAGCATTTTATAATTTACTAGTGCATGTCAATAATGACAAAAAAGATATTTGAAAGATAATACCCAAAAAATACCCCCAATATTAATGAAGACTTTTTGATTTAATGCCGTAAATACAGCAATGTATATAATTATAAACTAAATTAGATACAGATAACAATAAAGTGTAAAAAATAACATACCATATATATCTTTTCTAAATATCAACCTAATTTGAATTATCAGTGGGTTTTCTTATTTAATTGCAGAAATCTATATTTTTCCATATCATCAACGTTTACGTGGGACAATATATGTTTTATAAATTGAGAATTTTGATTTGTAGAATACAGGCATCTTGTGCACTGTAGGGCCTCAGGTTTAATATGGGACAACATATGCCTCGTCAGATCTATATTCCACTTAGTGGCAAAATCGCATTGTTCACATTGATAGGACTTCTGAGAGACTTTCATATTTTTTTTGTTTATGTGCTACGATTAAATGGCGTCTCAAATTATATTTGTATTTGGTTTTAAATTTACAAGCGGAACAATATGTCATTTTCCTTCTTTTTTTCGTATCTTTGTCATTGGCCTCATTTTGTTTCAACCTTTTGCTTGATCTTATCGACTGTGATCTAAAATAACAACAATAATTACTTTTTGCAAGGAACAACCTTACTCTTACATAATGATATTTGTGATTGCTGTTTCTACGCTGTTACATAATAAGATATAATAGCATATGTGGAATGACATATGGTGGAAATGATTGCAACAGTTAGTGAATATAGATTAGTTAGATTAGGTATGACTTCTACGCATGTTCTTTTAACTAAATTTAAAGACATTTAAAGTAAAGAGTATTTTTAAAACTTTCTTCTATATGCAGTTCCTAGTTTTATGGCTTTAAAAATGTGCACGCCAACGTGTACCACCATCAACTTCGAGTGTCAGTACAGCGTACCTGCAGCAGTACATCATTAGATGTGATACCAATGCATATCTACATATTCATTGTTTAAATATACCAGATTTACTTAGGTTAAAACATTTGCGGTGTGATGTTCTCCGACGTCTAGCAGATGCACGTCTACTTGTACAAATTATTTCCTTAGACCCATTTTTGCCAACATCGCAAAACAGCACAACATTATAATTCATTTGGTTGAAAATTTTTCTAATGGAAAAGCTGGACTCTCTCATACCGATAATCTGACCTTGTTCAGGTCACTGATTATAGTTTGCATGCTCATTTCTTAACAAATTTTAACCACTCTTAAAATAAAAGATATTTTTTTACTAAAAATGCGTAAAAGATTAAATATATTTATTGAATTCTTTTGCTCAAACTAGTATTGTTTCTTTGTATAAACATGATTGTTTTGTAAATATTTCAATAAAAAATTTTACCTTTTCTATGATGTTTTACTTCTTATTAAAGACAATACATTTTGATTTAACTTCCAAAGTATAAAAAAGGTCATACAGTTCAATTAGGTACACGTTACAGGGGTTGATATGGTTAGGTTAGGTTTTTGTGAGTGGATCGTCATGGATCCTCCACTCCTAATTATATTTCACTCAATAAATTCAGTATCTTAACAAAACTGATAGAACTGCAGAAATGTTTTTAAAAAGAATAAAATTTTAACTGTAATATCTATTTTTATTTTAAAATGTGTGTGCTTTACATATAGATATAAACATAATTTTGACAGATTGGGAGGTACACATTCTTACAATATACGACATAATAATATGTTGAGTATTCCAACTCACACCTCTACTTTTTACAAATAGTCACCAAACTATAATTGCATTGTTTTGTTTAATTAGCTACCGAATGATCTGAAAAATATAAACTGTTTTAAAAAATTTAAAATGTGTGTCAAACTTTATTTACTATATGTCTTTATATAGTGTTCAGGAATTTTTTATGTGAATTATTGTTAACTGTATATGTATTTGTATTATATATTCATATATTTATTTACTGACGTTTATACCCTTGAAAAATTTTTATTTATATTTATATACACTTTTTTTTTTTTACTTGACTTACCATATGTACAGTTTTTGTATTTCAACATGGTCAATAAATTATTATTATTATTATTATTATTATTATTTATTGGGTGAGAATGTCACCAGATCCTCTGGCAGCAATTACTATTTGTTAAATATTGAGAATCGGATCCTCTCCATAGCGGGACAGTGCATATGACGTGATCTGCCTTCTCATCATCCTCCAGGCATAGGCAGCACTCAGCATTTTCCACCAGGCCGAGTTTATGCTGATAGTTTAGTTGGCAGTGCCCAGTATATAGGCCTGTTAGGGTTTTCAGGTTTACCCTGCTTTACTCTAAAAGTTTCTTAACTTAATTTCAAAGGGTATTTTATAAATGCCTCTGAATGAACTAATCCTGGTAACTCTTGCCAATACTGGATAGTTTTCCTTTCGGCCCAAGTTAAGATAGCCATCTTGGCAGTACTCAAGGATATGCCAAGTATCAGTTCGGATCCGATAATTCGTGATCCTGCTCCTTCTCTGGCCTAGGAGTCAGCTATTTCGTACCTTCCAGACCAGGCCAGGCTTTTGCTCAAATGATTTAGAGCCATCTGGCAGTTCCATACCATTTTGGAGTTATACAGGACGCATATTTCCAGCCCTCGCATACACAGTTCAATGGCATGAACCTAGGCTTGAAATATAATTGCATTAGTACCTAGGCTTGAGGATATCCTCACTCTTGGTCTATAGCTATGTACTCCAGCTAAGGTTCCCTCGGGAGTTGTGGTGCTGTCTGTAAACCAGCAACTGTCTGCCTTTAGTAGGTCGGCCTTATTCCAATCCCACTCATCTCTTTCTGGAAAAAGGATGTTGAAGGTCAGCTCATAGTTGGTCATGGTAGGCACAGTATCTGAGGGCATTCCCAGGATGCTTTGACTTTCTATATCATCGAAGAGCCTGTTCCGTTCCATGATGCTAGTCTGCAGCATATTGATGGGCACATGTTGCAGTATGTCGAGAAAAGCTACCACCACAATTTAGAATAGAATCAATATGATTTCAGAACAGTACAAACACCACTGACTAGAATGAAAAGTATGTGATCACGTACTTTTCATTCTAGTCAATGGTGTTTGTTTGTACTCTTCTGAAATCATATTTATTTGTTCATGTTTATGTTTAAGCTTTTAATTATATACTTTTACAAGGAAAACCTAATTTAAATAGTCCTGAGGATGTGTCAAAATACATGAAAAGTCGACTTATTGAGACTTTGGTTTTCTTCTTTTAGCCGACCTTACCCCCCACTATTTAAATAAATATAAATATAAACAAGGATCACTAAACTATTTCAATAAAATAAACAAACTAATCTCATCTCTCATCTGTCAAAAGTGGACGTTTAACTAGAGGTATATTCATTAGTGTCGCTAGAAGCAGATCAATAGTAGCATAAAAATGCCGTTCATTTGTCGGAGCAGATAATCTGACTTTGTTCATTTATTGTATTGAGCAATCTGCAATCTGAAGGTAGTCGACATTTACTTTGCATTTCCACTTTATAAATATGCAATTGTCTGTTGAGTAATTAATGATTTTCTTTCTATCCACAACATTTTTTCTCAAAATTTTAAAATACTAATTTTCTGTGTAAAAAAAGCACCTCCCCCTTTTTGTTAGTGTCTAAAGAACCATTGGATTTATTTGCTTGCAAGTTCTGTCAACTCTCAAAACAATCTGCTCATATATGATTTTTATAATCAACTGATTCTAGCAACGCTAATGAACAAACCTTAGCAGCATTTAGTATTTGGTAATTTCGTGATTTCATGTGAATGTTTTCTTATAGTTGTTCTGTGGTTTTCCTGTTATTGTTTATTAACGACAATGAAATAAATGAATCTCAGAAATTTACCTTGCATACTAACAAAACTCATTTGATGAAAATCTCGATTTGTCAAAGTTGACATCCATATTTTCTATCATCACCACATATTAGTAAATTTTCTAATTTCCCTTAATTAATCATTTGTATGATTTTCAGGAATCGTTTTTTTCTTCTTCCTCCAACGCTAGCAATGAGTTTCTAACTTCGCAGCCGTCTTTCATTGTTTTGTGATTAACTTCTCTGCAGACTGCCGATGTGATGTTATCGGCATTTGAAATGCATGTATTTTATTAATTGATATCGTAATATTATAAAATTTTATTTTCAACTTTTATGTCTCTAATGTTTTTTTAAGACGAAATGTTATTGTTTAACACAGATTCCACTGAAATGTTGACTTAGTGCAACAAGCGAATTACATTTAAAACAAGGAAACAAGAGGAATCTAATCAACAATTTGTTTGGAAACTGACTGTAAATGACGTCACAATTTGGGTCTATTATAGAAATGATTTACGTCTTGTGATATTTTCATGCAATTTGTTTTTGCATTTCCAAAACTGCCAAAAATATAAAGGGGATATTACTTAAAAGCAAATTAATTACCTTTGATTGTTTAATTCCTCAGTTTTAACTTTGATAGGTTCCACTTTAATTCTATTCCCCAAATTATCCTTTAAATTCAGTTCAATTTTATCCTGGTCACTTCCATCCTCATCTGTAGGTTCCATCTTAACCATCACATATTCTAAGCAATCCTCTATTCCAGAAAGTTCTTGCCTTGGTTCTGGCTTTACTGTCTCAGTTCCAAATTCTTCATCATCAGGTTCCATTTTGACCATCACATACTGCATACAGTCCTTTATCTCATTTTGGTTTGTTTCCTCAGTTCCCTCTTCATCACCTTTACCAGGTTCTCCTTTTACAATTACAGTTTCGGGAATATTGGACTGTGTGAATAAAAAATGTAATACACTATGTAAATTAACTTTTTTCTGTAAACTGGTATACATTTTTTTCAAGTAGGCCTCTATTTGACTTTCATTTTTCTTACATATTGACTGAAAATCTTTCATTTTTCGTAAAGTTTTATAACATGTCTGGCACATTACTGGATCAGAAGTTAAATTCAAATCCTAGAAAAAAAGTTGTAGGTTATCGTGTATATATTTTAATTCACTTTGTATAAAAATTGGCAAAAACTTCTTTGAACCCAAGTCCATTAAAATAAAAAATTAATATAACCAAAATATTACATTGATAGCAAAATTAAATTTATTTATGAATGGGACAAAAATGATTTATGAATGGGACAAAAATGATTTATGAATGGAATACAAAAGTGGAGAAGGGATAATTATTATTATTAGCTGTGACTGCTTCAGCAAAGTTGTTCTCTGATAATAACAGCAATATAAGACAATTTCAAAGCATTTATATTAGGATTACCAGAAGTACTCCTCACTCTGAATAAATTCTTTTTGGTTAATGCACAGTATCTGGTAATTTGGCATTTTTATTTACAATTATTATAAAATGCTCCACTTTATTAATTACAACTTTTAATTCGCCATTGAAATAAATGGCAATTTTTATTTCTAAGGAGAGCAGGTTTAGTATGTTAGTTTATATGTTTAATATGATTATCTACTGATGTGAATGAAAGTTAACAATTTGTAACGTAGACTACGAATTTCCAAAAATAAGCAGTGAGACAGTAATTATTACTTTGATGTCATGTCCTCTTTTTGACCTCAGAACTTTTGGTAACCCCATATTTGCAAAGACAGAGATAATACAAACAATTTCACATACTGATATAAGGTCAATGGTAGAGTTTTTAAATAAAAGGCATAAGAAGATTTTTACCAATTCTGGAAGACAAGAGTCTAACATCGATGACAGGCATATATCTGTATCTTTATTAAGAGATATACAAGTTTCTCCTTTAATTTTTTCTAAACATGTCCTACACAACCTATTACTTTCAAATTTTACTCGTGTGGATTTCCGCTTTGGTCTGTTATTAAACGTATTATTCATAATATCTCTCAAATTTAACTTTTCATGTTTTACATTGCCCATTTTGGAATCAATTTTTTTCTTCAGATTCAAAAAAGTTTGTTTTAAAATTGAACAATTCCTGTAGTGATTTTGAACATTTATCACACATTACAGGAGAATTAGTTGCATCCAAATCCTAATAAGAGAAAAAAAACCTGTTAAAAAAAAGTAAATAAATCACCACCTGTTGATATTACCAAATCTATTATAACTTGAAGCATATTTTTTTAAAGAATCTTTAATATGGAAAAAATTCTTATCTGAAATAAGATTAAAACACAACCGGCATACTTGTACTTTAAAATCTTCATCCATGATAGTGAAATTATTTTAAAATATCAGAAAAGCACCTAGCACCTGTAAAATACTATTTAATTTTCGTTGAGGTTATGTCACATATTTTTGTTCTTTATTTCCAAAAGCATCCAAAAGGTTCAATTTTTATTGTTCACAACTTATTAACAATCTCATAAAACCGTATAAACATAATAAATACCGCAAAACTATAAAAAAATACAAAACTTTTGTCCAAGAGTTTTAATCGCAGAACGTAAAAATATAGAACAAAAAAGAACCGAAGGAAGAATCACAGAACAACTTTAGAAGAAGTTACTGATTCCTCTATCACGTCATTGGAGTGAAACTTACGGAATAACGTTCGTTAGACTTCTATTGAAAGAAACAATAATAAGAATGAAATGCTAGAAATAGTCCTCATAACAGAAGTCTGCGTTATTTCAATACTCGCCGTTGCGTGAGGATAATCAAATCTTGTAAACAAATAATAAATCATAACCTCACTTCAGTTGCTTAACAAAACAGTATTAAAAATATTATATAATTTTTATCTCCCTACATTTATAATTAAAATGCCAAGTTTTTGCATGGTGTTGGGTTGTGGAAGTAACGGGGCAAGAGACAGTGTAAGTTTTTACAGAATTCCATCGGTCTTTGATAATCACAAACAGTATAATCAGTTGGCGTGTGATAGACGAAAGGCTTGGATAAATGTTTTAAAAAGGGAAGATATAACAGAGTCAAAAATTGAATATGGTAGAATATGCTCGAAACATTTTATTTCAGGTAAATAATAACTTGCATTATTAACAGCAGTATTGACAGCTAAAATAAAGAAAATTAATTAAAATTGTTTTATACGAAATACTAAATATTTTCAGGTAAACCCTCAAAATTGGAAGATCGAAATAACTGTGATTGGATTCCGTCATTAAATATGGGTTATAATTCTGTATTTAGCGTATAATAGATAATTAACGATATCTGAATATATCGTTTTGGGAAAATGTTCGATATTACTACTACATTGCTTAATGTCTATAATATATGGATCTACACCAATTAACGCAATTTTTTGTCTACATCAAGCAGCACTTTCATTGTCTAAGGTGTAATAATAATCACAATACATGATCAAAAGAATCAAAACCAAATTTTCTTACACAGCACACAGAAATACGTTTACAATAAAATATTACAACTTCTCACCAAACTATTATATTGTGACTAAATACTAAATAGAATTTGAGGTTATGGCCTCTGCTTTTGTTTTACCTCCAAGCAAGTTCGCCACACTACATAAAGTCATGTGCTGCAGATGCTCTAATAGTTATTTTGCTTGTTTACTTTTATATTAAATTTATTAAAATAACGTGGCCTATTTTAGTGTACTCCCCTAGCACCAACTCTTCCGCCCTTAGACTTCAGGTTAGACCAAATATTATATTTGGTTAGACGCTACGAGTGTTGTTTCATCAGCCAGAAGTCGAGCTAGCCGGTAGAAATAACAACCCAGTAAACACTAAAGTATGGGCCTTTATTCGGCCAGCATTTCCAGTAAAGACCTGGTAAAAACCCAATAAAGGCCCATACTTTGGTGTTTACTGGGAAGAGAGTGGTATTTCAAGCCTATACCAAGATCTCCAGTTTCGTTATTTGTAATGGTTTGTAAACTTATCAGTGTGACGTCATGACTTTTCGGGTCCATTTCAAAATAGAACGAAATAAAACGTGTTTCTTTGCATTTTATAAATTTTAGATATATTCGATCATTTTGCTAATAATCGTATCATAGATTTTTTATATTTATTATAATACATTAGGATCATTTTAAAATCTTTAGTAGACATAACAATTTTGTTTTGATATGTTACATATCTCAGAACATTTATATCACAGTATACGAGAAATATGAAACTACCAACCAACATCGAAATCTGGAATCACCAATAAATTAATAACACATTCCCATTCTCTTTTTCTACTAATAAGCTTCAGGTGTTTATATTGCAAATACAAACTGTAGTATGACACAGTAAAAAGGAAACAAAAAAAGATAGTTCAACGTATCTATCTATTTAATTAATATAAATATAAAGACAAGTTCTAACAATATATAAAATACCTATTATAAATTTGTTAAATAACTCGATGTAAAATGTATTTGTTAATATTTTTAATGAAAATCAACAGCCTTGGATTGTGTAATACCACGTTTTCTTAGCGTTTCATCCATTCGTAATTGTTCTTGCTGGAGCTGCATTCTTATTGCTCCAAGTTGCGTTAAAATACTTCTGTTTTGGCCTTCTCTTAATGAATCTGAATGATTCACTATATTCTTTTGTATAGCAGGGATCTACAGCAAAAATATAGACATTTATTTATTATAGTTAGCTACTTAAAAAACTCATTATTCAAAGCAACTATTTAAAAAAATTGTGAAAATTTTTTTTTACAAAAAAAAAACCAAGCAAAAATACACTTGCCATGTACCTAATCACTAATAGATATTTGCATGAGTTCGGCTTAAAAAATAAGCTTGGTTTATTATTTAAAACTTTTTCTTAGTTTCAGAAGATTTCACTCCGTCAGTTTTCTTGCATTCAATAATTTTATAATATTTATTCATAAACAGTTTTCATCCAGGGTAAAGTTTACACTACACTGCCTTTTCTGCTCCACATTTAAAATTAATATATCCAAAGTTTTCAGCTGATTTCATTATCTTCATCGACGATTTTGACTTTTGACAATATTTTGATTATTGACATTGATAAGTAAACCAATGACCGACACAGATAATACAACCCCCTGTATCTCTAAAATGATGTAGTGCCAGAGAGGGCTACACATTTAGATACAACGGACACACATCCTGTATCTGAGTATACTACGATTAATCTCTCACAGAAAAATCCCAGTGTCACGACTGGGATTCAAACATGGGACATTTGGGTGAAAGTTAAGTGTCCTTGCCTCTTGACCATCAGTGACACCCTAAATATAATTAATCCACGAAATACGTTCTACGGCTTAGCTAAACCAAATGCGGTGCAGCACTCTACAAATTAAAGCAGAGCTTTTTGTTTAAACTCGGCTTTGCAAAGCTGACCGTTTAAGCCAAACTCGTGCAAACGGCCATAAGACAAGAGTAATAAACATTCGCCAGCTCTACATAAGGATGAAGTCAACTGAAAAGCTAAAAAAAAAAAAATACTTGATAATGAAAAACAAAGAAGACAAAAGAGGAACAACTTCTAAACTGGCTATGTGAGTGCCTAACCTTGATGGAAATTAGACCACAAGTTTTGTAGTATAATCAACATCACGAAAGATTGCCATTACATCATCACTATAATTCATATGAATCAAATCAGCACTGTGTTAGTCAAATTCATGCTTGTTGAAATGACGTCCAGATATAAACAAACGTTACTCATTGACAAGTGAAAAAGTAAAAACATAACCTACAATTTGTCCCCTAAATGTCAGAATAATTTTAAGATATCCCAAGTCTTTACATTTTAACTAATTTTATATTTTTATATAATTTGGCAAAATGTAGATTACTTACAGATATCAATAATTACATTTAAATTAATTAACATCATTAAAAATAAAAAAACTGATGGCATTCTAGAAAAAGAATTTTATGTATTTTTAAGATTCATTATCATTAACATTGAAACATACCTTTTGTATTGAAGATTAACTATCGTTAGTTCTGAAAGGAGATGTTTTTCATATGCAAAAATTAATAAAATAACGAAAACGGTAACAATCAAACTAGAAAGATAAACAAATCCAAACTTGACAGCTGACATGTAGGAAAGGAACAGGAAATCATAAAGCGTGACAATGGTGCTAGTCAAAAGTGTTCGATCAGGTTGATCGATATTATTCTCACTTATTACTGAGATGTACGAAATCAGGCTCGCTCTTTCTTTTTCATCAAGGAAGTTATGTTTTCGTATAACGCATCACCAACATTAGTTGGAGATATTAACAGTCACATATATTGGACTTCCTTGCACTGTCTCTCATTTTATTACTTTGTAAACAAACAACACTTGAATAGCATACGTTGTAGATTAGAAATAATTATGTGACGTAACGGCATTCTTTCGTGATGTCGTTTATATGTAATAAATTTTGGTCTGCAAAAATGACCAGTGCTTTAAGAAACTATTAAAACAATTCAAGAATATTACTACACAAAGCAATAAAAACTTAATTTTCTACAAAATATAGATCGCATTCAAGATTAAAAATTGTTTGTTGCAATAAATACGTACCTGCCATTTATCCTCTAATTTTCTAACTGCATCTGAACTATGCCTAGAGCTATTAAATGGAATAGAATTTTTTCAGTTCTTTGGCGACAGGTGAGTGCGCTTTAAGCACCGGGATAGGCAGAACATCATCGAACCTACTTGAACTGCTTCTCCGTTGCAGCCTGGGACTTTTCCGCAGCATACTGAGATCTTGCTGAGTAGCACTATGCCTGCGCTGCCCATTGCTCAGGCTCTCTCGGATATTCATTGACTCTACCCGTTGATTTAACGAATCTATTCTACTTAATGAATCGAATCGGCTAAAAGCATTATATCTACTGGGTGGATCATACGAGTTTAATGAATCCATTCGATTGAGGGTATCCTTACGATGGTATGAATCATAACGATTTGGATTGTATCTAAAATAAGTACTCTTAGAAATGATAAACAATCAGAAAGTGACTAAGTACTTACCTTGCTGCTGGGTCAGCGAACACAGACGTGGATGGAATGTTGAAGGAATATGGGTTACGGCGTGAAACAGGTGGAGAATAATGTGAGAGCGATTTTGAGGCAACATCGGTGGTGTTGTTGCGGAGGCAACTGGTTACGCTGCTCTCCGAATCCGTATGCTTCCGGTAGCCATGTTTAGAATGGAGCTCCTGTTTTCGGCGCAGTAGATCCTCACTATGTCTCCTCATCTATGGCAAAAACACTTAAGATAGAAAATTTATTGTATGTCTTAAGCCAGTGGTTTCTAGACTATTTTAAGTCGCAACCTCTTTTAACAACATCACAGTAAATTTAAGACAATTCGGTTGTTGAATTTTTAAAAATGGTAAAATATAATAGTGGAGGCATTAATTTAGTTATATATTTAATTTGGAAGAGAAGTTCTAAGTGCAATATATTTTAAAAAATATATTAAACTTCGGCTATTTGAATGTGCCGCGAAAATGGTAGGACATCTTAGCAGTAGTTAGCTATGAACTGATATGCAGAACAGAAGAAGAGGAACAAGTTGACAATAAACAAAGTAACCTTATCTCTCATCTGTCAAAAGTGGATTTTTAGCAAATCTGGGCAGTAATAGCATAAAAATGCCGTTCATTTGTTTTGGAGCAGATAATCTGATTTGTTCATTTGTATAGAGCAATCTGCTTATAAATCTGAAAAATCACTGATTTTCTGCTCGAGCTCGAGATCGAGCAATAAAACCAGAGCTGGAAACATAACACTACTCATTAGTACATCTCGACACCGGTCTGATCGGGGAAAAAAGACCCATGGAAAGAATGTGATTTCTGCATTATATTCACAAATAAGCATAAATGAAATAAATTAATGTGCATGTCAAATTTTTGTGATCGTTTGCATCTGCACCTACTCATTGGTGGATATTATATTCTTAGTATATGGTTTCGCAGAAAGCTTGCGACTTATATTATTTTAAATGCGACTGTGGTGAATTTTACATCTGCCATCTGAAGACAGGTGAAATTTGTAAAAGAAAAATACATTTACCTTATGTTTCTATTTTATAAACACGCATTGTCTATTGGCAAGAATTAAAGACTTCTTTTCTAACCATGTTTATTTGAAAATAAAATATTTCTTGTATAAAAATGCACCTTTCCCCTGTTCGTTTGTGTCTAAAGGATCATTTATTAGAAATATGTGCTTCCAAGTTTTGTCAACTGTTAAAACATCCTGCTCATATATGATTTTTAAAATCAACTGATTCTAGCAACACTAATGTGCAAATCTTAGCAGTGTTTGGTATAAACGTTTTCTTGTTATTATTTATTAGCGAAAGTCAAACAAATGGATAACTTAGTGTTTGTTTACCTTGGATACAAAAAAAATTCTTGTGTGACGAAAACCTCGATTGGTTGACACTTTTATCCATATTTTCTATCATCACTTTCACATATCGGTAAATTTTGTAACTTCCCTGAGTTATTCATTTGTCTGATTTTCAGGAACCATTTTTTCTTCTTCCTTTATCGCTAGCAATGAGTTTGTAATTTCGCAGCCATCTTTCGTTGTTTTATGATTAACTTCTCTCCAGACTGCTGATATGATGTCATCGGTGTTTGAAATGCATGTCTTTTAATTAATTGATATTGTAATATTAAAAGATTTTATTTTCAACTATCACGTTTCTAATGATTTTTTACGACGAAATGTTATTATTTAAAACAGATTCTACTAAAATTTTTACTTGTACAACAACCGAATTCTGCTGTGATTTAAAGTTATATTTGAACATATCAATTTCATATTTATGTCACCACAGACAAACCTTTTTATGTACTATTTTTTTTTCGATGGACCTGAATTGTCGTGATGCAAAAAATGATACATCTCTCTTTAAACAAAATAATAATCTACTGTAGTACCTGTTCATCCCTTCGATTTCTTTTCTGTTCCTCAACCATTCTTTCTTCCTGTATCCTCAACAGCTGTTGTTCTAATCTTCTATTCTCTAGGTCCTGTTCTCGCCTTTCTTGCTCTTCCCTCAAATGTTGTAACCTACGTTTCTCCTCAATCTGCATCCTCAGTTCGTGTTGGTATGATTCCCGTTTTAATCTCTCCTAAAAGTATTGTCACAACTAATTTTATATTAAAAAAGACAGATGGTGTTTTCTCTTACTCTCTCTTGTTCCTCAGTTCGCGAAGCTTGATAACTAAAACCATCCATGAAAGTTGGTGTGTACAAATCTGATAATAGCCTCTCTGCAGAGAAAATAAAATTATAATTTATGACATGGAAACTTATAATCAAAAATGGTCTTAAATAAACTATTTCAGTATGATAACAGATTTCGAAATAAATATTTTTGCCTCTGTAATTTTAAGTTTTTAAAATATCATGGAACGCTCAGTTTTCTAGTTAAATATGGTAGTTGCTGCCATTCTCCTGATAATGTTTTTAAAATTTTGCTAAAAATCTGTATGTAGACCGCGTACTGTTTTTTGAGATTTCACAAACTTTATCCTGCCGTGTCTAAACAGTGCCGATGTTGTGTTACAGCCGCTAAAAGAGTGTAGGAATAGAATGTTCTCTAAAATGGTTTGGTTGACATTCAAGCGGTATACAATTTTCTTTTAACTTTGTCTTTGCCAGGTTTGAGAAAGTAGATATTTAGAAGAGAAGATGCTGCGGCCAAAATAACCAATAGGTCGATATCCTCTTCGATAATAACAATTAGGTACTGAACTTGACTCGACGTATAATTTATAGATATATCTCTTTGATCTTAATAAAATGTCCAAGGCTACAAGTATTTCAAAATAGAGGAATGAGATTAATTTTAAAATGTAACAGGTATACACCAATTTTACGTATGATGTCATCTTTGCAGTGGTTATCAGTTTCTAATCATTTATTTTTTCGTAGCATGATTTTCATTTTTAAAGTATTAAATAAGTTACAACCTGCATATCTTAATAAATTTATAGTGTACAATAGTGAAATTCATCAATATTTCATTTGTAATAAAGACAATTTGCACTTAAATCGAACTAATACTAATATGGGTATGAACACTTATTTTTTAAGGGCATCAACCAATTTAATAACCTTCCGTTGATAATAAAATCTAGTCACTCACTATATATTTAAGAGGAGACTATTAGAATATATAAATAATTTGTAATGTGAATATGAAATTCTATTTAAGTTATTTAATGTTGGAAACTCATGTAGGTGTATACCAGGTGGCCCAGGGACTAGGGAACCCCCCAAATTTTTCTACAATTTTTGAGATAGAAATTTGAAATTTGTAGGGATGAATCAAGACAAAAATTGTAATTTTTTGATCCACCCGCACCAAAAAAAGTCACTTCCGGTTTAACCGGAAGTTACTCCAACTTTATTATTTTAAATAGCACCCTGTATATTTAGATGTTTTTTGTAATTTTTTGATCCACCCGCGCCAAAAAAGTCACTTCCGGTTTAACCGGAAGTGACTCCAACTTTCTCATTTTAAATAGCACCCTGTATATTTAGGTGATTTTTCTGATGAATATTTAATTTCCCTTTATAAAGCTTTTTTCAGAATTAAAATCGGTTCATAAATAACCCAGACAATTACATTTGTTTGTTTCTTTTAAGAAGGCCATGAATCTAATAAACGAAATACATTATAAATAAAATAATTGTCAACACTCGTTGTAAGGGTGTCTACCATCATTACTATTATGTAATTGTAATTATTTCTCATATCGTTTATTTCTTTATTTACGTTTGTTTATTTTTTTTCGATATGTTTATTTTTTACATTTGGTACTACCATAACTTGCTTATTTTGAATAGCATCCTGTGTGTTTTATGTGGTGTTTTTCTTCTCATCAAATTATTCTCTCCGATGATGTATGTATTTGTTATAATAATAACGTTATTAATGCACAAAATGTCGAACATAAAATAATCCTGATACTGTTTTCACTCTTTTCCATGAGTAGGCTGTGTACTTGTATACCTAGGTACGTGAAAATGTAATTTTTAAGTGATCCAATTGTTTACACTTATCAAATTATACCTATTGTAGTATAATAATAATAGTAATAACAAAAAGCATAAATTTATTTAATAATTAAACATGTACATCTACCCTACCCGACAAAATGAACTATTCATTGCAAATAAAGAAACTATGAAGTAAGTTTTGGAAGACCAGAGTTATAAACTAGAAAATAATGAAGAAATAGTGAGTACTATACATTGAACTAAAGTACAGAAACTTATGAAAACTGAACTAAATTAAATGTTAAATAACTAAAACCTTATAAATTTTGTTCAAAATGGCCTCGGTTTGCTTGAATACAAGCACGAATTCTTTCTGAACGTTCTCTCATTACATTTCGTAAGTTTTGGGGATTTATGTTATTAATTGCCTGTCTCACTCTATCCTCGAGATCTTCTCTAGTAGTCGGCTGCTGAGAATATACATTATTTTTTAAATATCCCCACAAATAATAGTCTAATGGACTCAAGTCCGGTGATCTCGCACCATCTAGTTGGATCATGAGTACCTATCCAGTGATCTCCAAAACGATTATTTAAATATCTTCTAACCTCAAGTGTATTATGGGGCGGAGCCCCATTCTGTTGGAAACATAACATTCTTTCTCGAGCAATAGGTAAATTCTCTAAAGTAAAACGTATTTTGCAAATAATTAAATGAAATTTACAGAAAATGTTATTTAACATTTAATTTAGTTCAGTTTTTATAAGTTTCTGTACTTTAGTTCAATGTATAGTACTCACTATTTCTTCATTATTTTCTAGTTTATAACTCTGGTCTTCCAAAACTTACTTCCTAGTTTCTTTATTTCCAATGAATAGTTCATTTTGTCGGGTAGGGTAGATGTACATTTTTAATTATTAAATAAATTTATGCTTTTTGTTATTACTATTATTATTATACTACAATAGGTATAATTTGATAAGTGTAAATAATTGGATCACTTAAAAATTACATTTTCACGTACCTAGGTATACGAGTACACAGCCTACTCATGGAAAAGAGTGAAAACAGTATCAGGAATATTTTATGTTCGACATTTTGTGCATTAATAACGTTATTATTATAACAAATACATACATCATCGGAGAGAATAATTTGATGAGAAGAAAAACACCACATAAAACACACAGGATGCTATTCAAAATAAGCAAGTTATGGTAGTACGAAATGTAAAAAATAAACATATCGAAAAAAAAAATAAACAAACGTAAATAAAGAAATAAACGATATGAGAAATAATTACAATTACATAATAGTAATGATGGTAGACACCCTTACAACGAGTGTTGACAATTATTTTATTTATAATGTATTTCGTTTATTAGATTCATGGCCTTCTTAAAAGAAACAAACAAATGTAATTGTCTGGGTTATTTATGAACCGATTTTAAATCTGAAAAAAGCTTTATAAAGGGAAATTAAATATTCAAAGTTGGAGTCGCTTCCGGTTAAACCGGAAGTGACTTTTTTGGCGCGGTTGTATCAAACAATTACAATTTTTGTCTTGATTCATCCCTACAAATTTCAAATTTCTATCTCAAAAATTGTAGACAAATTTGGGGGGTTCCCTAGTCCATGGGCCACTCGGTATATGTGTATATGTACTTGTGCTTATTGTATGCTCCACATTACTTTGTAATATTTTTTCCACTACTATTTAGTACAATTTTCAAAACACTGTCTGTATATTAGGAAAATTCCTATTTCAATAAATTACTACTACTACTACTACATACAACAAACTAATTAATTTTAATGCTGAAATAACATTTCAGAACTTTTGAGTGGATAATCTATATTTTGGAACGGACAAATCACGAAAAAAAATTATCCACTTCTTGGCGTATTTGACAGCTAACCCTTGAGTTGCGGGAAAAAATACTTGATTATTTTTTTTATAGGAAATTTTCTTCTCTACATATTTGCTAATAATTATTTTTAACGCCAGATACAAGGGCAAATTTTGATTGTTATAAATAGTACAGTACACTTGCAAATATTTTACACCTTACTTGCACTTGTGTAAAGCTTAAAATTGTTGCTGGATACCAATGGTAAAAGGTATTGGGGTTTTAGTAAAAATGCAACCTCAATTTTTTAACTTGACAAGGGTCAAATTTTACTTTTAATATTATGATTAGACAAAACAATACAATTTAATATTTTTTCTATTATTATCGTGCTAGAATAAACTAATAATAGGTTTAAAACAAGTACTCACCCCGTGGGCTTCCCGTTCGTCTATTGGACAAAATACTCTTAGGTTTGTCCATTTCCTGTTTTAATAAGGCATTTTGAGCACTAGTTAATCTTTGGTCTACCCTAAATGATGCTAAATTACGATTGTTTTGCATCAAATATTTGTTATCTTCCACACGATGAGGACTTAGTTCTTTTTCTGGTAAATTTTGAGAATGTAGATCATACTGAATCTAAAACAATATTTCTCATGAGGAAACGAAAAACATCAATAAATTTATATTTATGAATGGAAAAGTTTCTACCATATTAAAGTATTGCAAATTATAAAAAATATTGTCATGAGCTGGATGAGCCATCACCGATACAGAGCAAATGTTTAAAAAATGTGTACACATAAATTGGTCTAAGGACTTATTTAAATATATAACTGACAAACATTTTAATTACTGAAGGTTGTATGTTAATTTGGTTAACAGACGTCCTACATCCAACACCATAAGATCACTTTTAAATGACTAAATCTACAGTCAATTATTAACAAAGTCAAAAAAATTTTAATTTAAATAATTATTGATAAAGTTATCTTTTGCAAAATTTGCCAGGCTCGACATTGTAATGAAGCAGCAGATTGTATATATTACAGTGAATGTGAGGGGCAACGGTCACCAATGGTTGTTTTATTTATTTATTTTTTTTTGAAAATGATAAGGACAAAACTTGCATAATTTGTCATACTCCAATACTAACACAGTATTTCACCAGCCTCCGCTGATAAGGACATTCCTGCAAGTGATTTTGAAAGTTTCAAGTTGTTAAACACTTCGGTAGATGTAGAAAGGTCATTATTGCTTTACACAAGTGTGTTTACCCCACGAAGGAGACGTTTTTCAGCAGAAAACATAGAAACTGTTACT
The DNA here is from genome assembly GCA_029963845.1 of Rhamnusium bicolor. NCBI lineage: Eukaryota > Metazoa > Arthropoda > Insecta > Coleoptera > Cerambycidae > Rhamnusium > Rhamnusium bicolor. Next base: position 326,370 of record JANEYF010003767.1, read on the forward strand.
CATGCAATTGTTCACTGGTGCGTAATCCCAGCCATTGTCCTCGGTGCGTAACATGTAAGCAGTTTTAATATGTAGTTATTGTATTTATCATTTGCGGCAACCTAAATGCGTTATTATCGGGGAAGTACATGTGACGCTGATAGCGGCAGTCCTTGTGCAACTCTATCCATAGGTTAATACAGCACAGCTAGGTTAATGTATTTGCCAAACAAACAAAAAGTTGAATTTAATTCCACTTAACCTGTGTCAATAATAATAGACTGGTAGTTGCGTAAGTCGCCCGGTTGTAAACTTGTAACTGGTTGATTACTTTGTTCATTTCTGTATTGTTTTGGACAATAATAGACAGGGATGCCGGTAATCGAAATGCATTAGATGGGAAAGAGATAAAATTGCACTAAACAGTTTAGTGCAAATGGTGCAAACTGATGAACAAACCTGATGTGATAACTTTTTTTAGTCCATAAACTATTTCAATGTTAAAGTCCAATTTAATTTTACTTTGAACCCTTTTTAGTTTGACTGGCTAAAAATAAATTTCACCGGTTAATTTGCATTAAAAAAATATATTTATGAACCAAATAAATTATTTTTAAAAACAAATGTGAAGATAGCCTTTTATTACTAATCAAGTAATCTATTTATAGACCGAACCTCTCCCAGTATCACAGATTAATGAACCCAATATTTAAAGATGAGTGGGGGAAGCACACAGTTTCTTTGTCAAAATTCTGAAACAGTTGAATTTATAAACAGTATTTGGCTGTGGTCATATACAATAAGATATATACATAAATATAAAAACGAGAAATTTGTTTTCAAATAAATGAAAAACCTCAATTATCTGAACGGTAATAGAACCAACAATCTTATAACATTGGGAAAAACGCCATTTCACAATACCACTTAAACAAGAATGGAACTTATACCTTGGTGAAAACAAGGATGATGAATCATGGATTAAGTTTGGTACCTACCGGAAATGTTTACGAACCAAAATTAAATTTGTTCCATCCGCACAGGGAAGAAAAATTACAAAGGTCAAAGTTACATGTAGAAGGTATATGACAACATGAATCAAATTTTTAAAAAACACAAGGGAAGCAGTTACAAAAATGCCAGTTCTGTAAACAAGACCATCTATGGCAAACAGGAATCAATGAGAAATAAAGTATCGTCACTTTCAGAACTAGAATATGCTTTTTCAAATTTATCAATAACGAAAAGGAACATACAGGCCGCAAAACCCATTAAGTTTAACCCTGCAATTATAAAAGATTTTTTGAAAACCACTGGCTATGGTTTTTGGTGTGATAAATTTAGCAATTCTTCATATCTTCATTCTTTCATATATCCGCTGGAAACACATACACAGGAATTTTGCAACATAAAAAGCTTATTCACGAAAAAAAATAAAAGTTGCAAAGTAAAACGTATAGAAAAAATACACAACCCGTATTTGTTGATGCAATACAAGCTGAAAGAAAAACAGGTTAGAAGGAGGTATGGAAACACAAGAGAAGAGACTGTTTTTCACGGGACAAAGAAAAATAATGCTGGTAGTATTTGTAACTTTAACTTTGACTGGCGGTTAAAAGGACGCCATAAATTCGGCCATGGAGTATCTTTCGCATCAACATCCAGTTATGCCACACATTATGGAGACAAATCTCGAAACAAAATTATGTTTATTGTTAATGTTCTTATCAGTAATCAATGTTTGGGGAATAAGAAAACAATTATACCTCCTTTATGTTATGACACAACAACAAACGAAAAGGAACAAGTTCTTGTAAAATATGAAGACAATACATTTTATCCTGCTTATATAATTCATTACGAAGATGTTAAACCAAAATGGAAAAGAAACAGAGCTACTAAAAAGACAAAAATGGTAGTATAGGATACTCATACAAGTATATAAGATTAAAAAAAAAATAAAAATTATTTTGGTATTAATTAAATAGGCACTTTTGTGAATTGTTATGGTGCTTATTGACAAACAAATTAGCATTATTTGTTTTAAGACATTAAATTTTTAATCCATATTGAATTTATACAATTTGATTTATAAATATTTTGTTTTTAAAAGGTGATACCATACACCATGTGTTGCTGAAAATTTGATTTTACTGTGTGTCGTGGAATATGGGGACCATAAGATATGATAAATGGGAATATAAAATGTGTATAACAAGGACAGAAGGACAAGAAGTGTGGCAGATATTTGGCATTATTAGTACTTTCTGTAGTAATAGGAATTAATAAGGGTAAAGAGGTGTGTGAACATCACTAGAAATTCATGCCTTCGACCTCCAATTTGTTCAATGTGTAAGTGGAAAGAGTCTAGGCCTGGCGACAGGTTGAAGCAAAACTCATTATTACTTCTAGTACGAGATCCGGCTGCAGAATTAGTGTACTCATCGAGTATTTGCTAAAAACCAAATTTTTACGCATATTTATGATTAGGAGAATATATATCTACCACGCGGCCTATCAAAATGTGGCCGCAAGTATTTTTAATTAAATTATTATTAATTGACTTTTCGGAAAAAATTTCATTGACTTGTTTTTTTCAATAACATATCGTCCACTTCACGACAATATATATAAAGACTCTGAAAAATCACGGCTGCCGTTGCCCACTTGGCCGCACCTCTTCGCAGCCAGGTGTACACAGTTATGATTTTGTTACATTTATACGCTCATAACGTACTAGTGTTCTCAACCACCGGTTCAAACAATAGTAGGTACGACTTAATAATTACTCCAAAAGAATTGTCTTTCTTTTCAAAATGACAAATTGAAAAATTACAAAACAAACGATAAATTTAAAAATTACAAAAAAAAATGACAAATTTAAAAATTACAAAAAAAAATTGATATTGATGAAAAATAAAGCCAAGGTTACTTATATAAAAGAAAATTTTATTGTCCAAGTATTGTTTGAAAAAATATTAGATTTTATTCAAGTATTACATCGTTTTTTACATATTAATTAAATATTTAAGCAAATTAAAAATTTTAAAAATGTATCTTACAATTCCGTGACTCTTATTTAAAAATCTGATCATCGGAGCTTTCACTCACACTATCATCACAGCTATCACTTTCATCGCTACAAATATCAGAATCGTCGTCATTATCGGAAGATTTGTTCGTGGAATCACATAATACATTCTCAACTTGCGTTGGAGTTGAGTCTCCCAGGAACCATGTTGGTTTTAGAAAACCATCTAACAGCAGCCAGCCATTATTTTCCGCGCTGAACTTGATACAATCCGGCTCAGTACTATTTAACCACATCGAATTAACAAAGATTGTTCGCAACAATTTTTGTTTCAAAGATTTCCAGCACGGTGGAATGTGCGTTGAGTCTAAACCTTTAATTCTTTTCATAAATTTTTCATTATTTTTTTTGGAAGCGTACATTTTGGTAAATAATAAAAATCTTGCGGCATTTACACTTTTGCACTTTGGGAGTCCATACATAAGGCATGTAAAATGTTGGACTGAATCAATTTTGGTTTCATTGTAGATGTCACTAGGATTCTGTAAAGATGCAAAAACTTGTTGAATTTGTGGGTGCTTAATAAATATATTCCAGGGCCTAACTTTTCCTTTGTTGAAAAATGCAGCCGTGTAGTCGCAACCCGTGTATGCGTGAAAAGCGGGAAGAGCAAGACATAAAGTTGCGCCTAATTTTATTGATAAGTCCGTACAGTTTATGTAAATTTCGTCCTTATTATTACTTTTTTTTGATGTATGAGCGTATAAATGTAACAAAATCATACCTGTGTACACCTGGCTGCGAAGAGGTGCGGCCAAGTGGGCAATGGCAGCCGTGATTTTTCAGTCTTTATATATATTGTCGTAAAGTGGACGATATGTTATTGAAAAAACAAGTCAATGAAATTTTTTCCGAAAAGTCAATTAATAATAATTTAATTAAAAATACTTGCGGCCACATTTTGATAGGCAGCATGGTAGATATATATTCTCCTAATCATAAATATGCGTAAAAATTTGGTTTTTAGCAAACACTCGATGAGTACACTAATTCTGCAGCCGGATCTTAGACTATTCTCATTCAGTAATATCTAATACTTTTAAGGCGGTTACATCAAGTGTTATGATTAGAGATCAGGAGGTAGCGATAAATTCTAGACGACTTTTACATAGATATATTATATTGTAAACACCTAATGAAACATTCCCAAACTATAGGGAAAGGCAGAATTTATTATATAGGTTCACTTTTTCGTAAAACAGAAGTTTTTCCTTTTGGCAACCCCATCCATGGTCACACTGTATACTGTGATTCATTTTTCATGAGTACACCCTTGTATCTCAGTAATTATACACCGGATTAATTTCAAATTTAGGTGGTAAGTATAGACTTAAAATGTGATTGTTTTGACGTAACCAAGTTTAATATCGCTCATTAGCGTACGACTGTGGGGAAAATTGGGGTCAGTTTTTCAAAAAAAAATATATTTGGGACTTCTTTTATAGAAATTTTGATCAAAAAAACAAAAAAAAAATTGAAATTAATTAAATAATTTAAAAACCTTACCAATAACTTTCTAATAACAACTTTTTAAAGAAAATTTATTTAATGCTGTAGGCTTTCGTCACTGTTAATAATAATAATATAATACCTTTATTTACCATAATATTATATAAACATTTTTTTTATAAAATATTATGGAAAATGATGATGTTCACTTGTAAGTAAAGCTGCAAATCGTTTCTGTGTATCATGGTCGTAGAGTACAGATATACTTACTGTCGCCGGTATTCACCTTGACCGCGAAACTCTTTCTCCAGTCCAGTCTATTATTAGCTTTCGAGTTGTGTACACGTTGTCACTTGGGCGTATTGCATATTGTTTTTGTTTTTATTTTATTGTACTGTATTGTTGATATTAATTTAATAATAAAGCATGGCAGACGTACGCAGGGTTAGATAACGGCCATTTGCTGACAAAGTGAATAAATTCATAGGTGAATTCCCGGATTTATTCTATGATGATGCTAAAATAATTTATAAAGTGTGAGAGAAAGATTTGATGTGCTGGGATAAGCGTGATTGTGGACTTCACGTAAATAGTGTACACCATAAAAATAAAAAAATTATGTGCCTTCGACAACACAGTTTATATTTGATTTACTATTAATGCTGAATGTCTGTGATGTTCCGCTGCACATACTCGATAAACAACCATTTCGAGTTCTAGAATAAATACAATGCCCAGGTGAAGTTACCAAGTCGCACAACGTTATGTAACTATCTACCAACTGTACACGTAGACATGGTAAATAAGATGAAATGCGAATTAAAAAATACACGGCTGTGGTTATCTGTTGATGAGACAACAGATTGTAAAAAAAAAATTCTATTTTAAATGTTATAGTACGAGTACTGGACCCTTAAACCGACAGTTCCACTGTTACCAGCTAGCAAAAGACTAAGCAGGGTACTAGCGAAACAATTACCAGGGTGGTGTTGGAGACGTTAGAAAAATTTGAACTGTCAAAAAGTCAAGTGTTGATGTTTGTGACTGATGGCACCGTGACAATGCGTTCGGTAGGCTGTTCTTTGCAAGAACAAGGTTGTACGTTTATACATGTTACGTGTAAAGTGCATGCTTTAGATCTTGTGGCAGAAACTATTAAAAAAGGTTTTCCAGAGGTGGATGCATTAATAGCAAGTACAAAAAAAAGTGTTTCTTAAATCTCCTAAACGTCTCCGTGCATTTCATAGCAAGTGTCTCAGTATTCCTGAACCACCACGGCCGCTTCTTACACGTTGGGGAACATGGTTGCAGGCAGCTTTTTACTATGCTGAATATTTCCAACAAATAAAAGCTGTAATACTACAATTCAATCCAGATGAGGCTGCAGCTATTAAGGAAAGCCAGACAAAATTCGAAGATATTTCCGTTGAAACAGCTTTAAAAAATATTGCGAAGAACTATAAACCATTACACGAAAGCATAAAAAAATTAGAAAACAGTGCGTTGTCGTTAGCGGAGTCACTGCAAATAGTGGACGAAGTAAATCTACTGCTACACGTTATAGGTGACGCAACAAATGAGCGCGTTAAAGAAAAGTTCGCAAGTGTGTTAAATAAAGACACCGGTTTTACCAAATTAAGACAAATATGTGATGGTGCAGCCCCAGATCCGTTAAGTGCGTTCAAAGACTATTTTACGTATGCGTGTATTACATCAGTAGATGTCGAACGGTCGTTTTCAAAATATAAGAATATATTTTCACCAAAGCGAACATCACTCATGGAGACAACCATAGAAACATACCCCAAGCTAGTTCATCAAGCTAGTTAAGAGGGTAAGTTTTACATACATTGTTATAAATTGTAACAGTTTATTGTTTCTCGTATTAGTTAATTGCGCGTACGTCACTGTCCCACGGAACATTTTTGACAGCTCTACTTATAAGGAAATTAAAGTGCTCTTCCACTTAACCAGCTGAGATTAATTAATTAATATAAAGAGACTAAGTGAGCATATTATATTTCAGTCACGAAATTTTCGAATTTTGCAAAAAAGAAGAAAGACAAGATAACAAGTACATTCTAAATGACAATTTATAGAGCAAAACGGTAACAACGAAAAACTAACCTAAGGAGAAAAAATATATAAATATAAAACTCAAATAATAAGTATTATTTGACATTTGCCAGTAGTCATTGTTTCCTTGGTATTTTGAGAGCTCGTATCTCAGAAAGTCAATGAAATATTTTGTTCAAATTTGGTATGATGCTGAATCTAAAATCAAAATTTCTATAAAAAAAGTCCCAAATATATTTTTTTGAAAAATCTACCCCAATTTTCCCTACAGAGTCGTACGCCACAAAACAATCACATTTTGAGTCTATACTTACCACCTAAATTTGAAATTAATCCAGTTTATAATTCCTGAGATATAAGGGTGAACTCATCAAAAGTGAATCACAGTATACATACCTACACACAAAAAAAAAAAAAAAATACATTCTCTAATACACATTTGTAAATCTAGCTTTCAAATTTCATTTATGTTAGTTTGTCTATAACTTTATTTTGACAAAGTGCAGATGATGACCTATTTAAGTAGTATCCTTAATTTGTAAATAACATTATAAACAATTATATTATGTATTATTTAAAATAGTATAAAATATTAAATATACAATATATTTATAAATTTGAGTTTTTCTTGTGTTGTACAAAATAATTAAAAAGCATTTTATTACAACCTTTAAAGCTCAAATAAAATTGTACTATAAAATAAAATGTTGGAAAAAATTTAGACAAAAAATCGTACCTGTACAAGGGGTTTCTATATATTTTGGCAATAAAAAGGAGGCCTAAAAGAAAAATAGCATTAATATTTTGTTACAAAGCAGATACGACTCTTATGCTGTACATCATTTTAGTGAAACAACATTATTACGAGTTTATATACAGTTAGCTGTGTTAGTAAATATTTTCTTACCAGAGGGAACTTAAAACTCCTATATTCTAATAACGACCTCTTTATTTCAAAAACAGCTAAAAGCAATTTTGTATACATACACATTTTTGATATATCCAAGACAAAAATGAAAAGAAAATTATATTATTATAATTACTTGTTTTATTTAATAATAATAATCACATGTTGTACTGGACCACACCGAATTTTAGTCTGAATTCAAACTATCGTAACTTCTAATGATATCCGATTGTGGATATAGTTTAAGAGTTGGAAAGGTTATTTCAATGGAAAGAAGACAGTATGGACTGATATTGGAAGAACATGAAAATTTTCATTAAATACAATAATTTTAGTTTTATTTATTTTTCGAATTCTCTTTCTATTTTTTGTTTTTCTATAAAAAAAAAAAATTATAGTGATTATTTTTCCCTCCCTGAAAAATTTTCTAGCGGCGCCCATGGTTATTAGCATATTTTGATTAATTATATTTTACCATGTATTCACGGTTATTGAAGATCTTCAGGGGCGATTCTAGACTCCAAAAATGGAGGGGCTCAAGAAATAGATTTAATTATTTTCTCAAAAGTTTTCTTGTACAACCTCATATTTGACAAATTTTTGTAATCAGAAAAATAGTCCCTTTTAGAAAATACCAAACACTATTGTCATTAAAAAATAATAACCTTGACTCCATATCTTTTCCAGATTACAGTGACTTCAAAATGACGTCATAATATGCACAAATATACCTAATTTATACCCTCCAAATTTTATTTTTGTAGCAGTTTATTTTGGATTTCACAAGGGCCTGTCCATACAATTGCCGTACATTACATTAAATCGTCAGGTGCATATATCCTAGCTCCTGACAATTTATTGCGGCTAACGTAATTTATATATTTAATTTATAAACGCAGCTCAAGAAGTTGGGGGGCCTGGGTCACCTCGGGAACCCATGTAGAACCGCCCCTGAAGATCCTGTGACAGAAAAAGGTACTTATGTTAAGTATAGAAATATTTATTTAGAAGAATAGGTAAAATATGAGTATTACCATAAAGCGACATGAAACAACATGACTCCTCATCCTAATTAATTACTCTTTTTTAATAAAATTTAAGTTCCCTCATAATAAAAATTGAAAATGCAAAGCAATAATTACATATTTACAAAAACCTTTTTATATTTGCATGCCATAACTGTACTTACTAATTGACTATGAATATTCTGTATATCAGTTTGAACGCTTTTCTCTAGCTGCTCTGAGTTGTCAGAATTACCAGCAGAGGATTTGATATCAGACAAAATATTTTTGGAAAGCTCTTTAATATTTTCGTTTTTCTGTAAAAACATTATAACACATGCCTAAAAACCTACACAATCTTTATAAAATACAATTTCCTTATTTCGTTTTTGATCAATAATATTAATTACAATGATATCGAGTATTTTAACTATTTAGTCTCGAAAATCGTTTAGCTTGGTGAATTGTTAAATGAAAAAGGAAATTATATTCATTTTACAAAAATATTTTAATTTCATAAAGGTAAGGGTAAAAAAATATTGATGATAAACTAATTTTCCCGGAAATTACATTTAATTTAACATATTTTTTAACGATTTAAGCCATACAAGTCTTCTTCAAGGACGATTCTTCATGTAATTAAGGAAGTTATCACAAAATAACTAAAATAATTGATGGGGTTTAATTTATGAATAAAACACAACATATAGTTTTTAAGTTATGGTTTCGCCCATGCAACATATTTAAACGAGCAAAAAAATTCTTCAGCTTTTGGCTTTATACTCTTTTATTAAATTAAACTGCTGCCGACATTTCGATAAAATGTTTTATTATCTTCAAGGCTATAATCAAGAACCTTACTTAAAAATAATTAAGTAAATCGAAATAAATAATTCTTACCTGTTTATACAAAATAAATTAAAATTAAGGCTTGACATCATTTCCAAAAAAAGAACACAAAACATAAATATATAAATATAAAAAACATTTCTACACATAAATATAAACAAAGACCATCTAACTAGACACTATAAACCAGCACCGCAAATTAAAATATTTAAGGATGACTTGTTTTACTATCAGTAAATATTTTTCTATATTGTAGTTTTTTTTTACTTTTTGTCTTGTGTTTTACTGTATATGGATGGATGTATGTCTTAAAATAATAATAATAATAATAAAAATACAAATTAATTTACATAATGAACATTTTGGCATAAATGTATAATTTAATTATAATTTTTGATTTAGTTAATACAATTTGCTGAATTTTTTTGTTACTAATGATAATATGAACCATTTCTAGAAAAAGTCTCTCTTGGTAGCTTATTTCTGTGTTAAATTTCTGAGAAAGAAAAGACTGCCCTGTCTTAAAATGGTACAAACTAAGACAAGCTTTGTTTATTTGTTCTCGTCCTTAGTATTATCTTTAACTTGAGTGTACACGTTTATATTGTTTTTGTGATATAGGGCTATGTTTGTTACTTATATTTTTTAAATTCGAATTAAAGAATTGGCGAGTCTTTTCGTATGGGATTACAAAATCCCATACAAAAGTACCTGAGTTCTTGCCTGTTGTTGTCTCTAGATACAGTTTTTTGTAATGTGGGCTTTATTTTTAATAGCCTGTCTAGAAATTTTTTGGGGTAATTGTTATCAGCCAAACTCATTTCTAATGTATTTAAATTTTATTAGTGGAATTTATAATGAATTAGGCGAAAGATTTTATCTCAATTTTGTTTTATTATATTTATTTTTTGGTTAAATGGATGTTAGTACTTGCCTTTCTATATAAAATTGATGAATGGACACAACTTAAGGGTGACGTTTTCTACGGCTATCTCATACGAAAATAGTTGGTAACATTGAGGTAAATTAAAAATTCACTAACATTATAGAAAGATTCTTTTACTAGTAATTTTTTAAGTGATGTTTTGAATTTGTTGAGTGTTTTTTCTTCTTTTATTGTGTTTGGTAATTTATTAAATAATTGGCGGCCAGCTGAAATGGGAGATTTTTCATAAAATGCGTGTTTATGTTTATTATTGTAGATACTGTTTTTATGTCTAGTATTATAACTATGGTGGTCACTATTTACTGGGAATTTATGCTTATTTATTGTAAATGTAACATAATAACCTCAATATGTAAACTGATGATACTGTGAGAATTGCAGATTTTTTAAAAGTATCACGACAGAATGCGCGATAGGGGAGGTTCAACATTAATCTTATTATTCTTTTTTGAGAGACAAAAACGCTTTGTAAAACCAAGGACTGTCCCCGTACTGTGATATTATAGGATTCTATTTCTAGATAACTCTTCAATGAATAAATTATATGAGCCTTTGTTGAGTTTGTTGCATACATAATCTATGTGTTGCGTACACATCAGATTTGTATTTAGGATAGTGCCTAAGAATTTTATTGATTTAGATGACTTTATTATTATATCATTAAATGTGAAGTTGAAATTTTGTGATGGTCTGTGACTATTTTTAAATTCTATAAGTACTGTTTTACTGTTATTTACTATTAGTCTATTTTTGCACACCATTCGTTGAAATATTTCATGGATGCTTCAATTTTTTCATACAATTGAACATTATGTTTGTGTCAAAAACGACAATTATTACATCATCGGCATACATAAAGATTCTACTATGACTAAAAAAGTTTACAATGTTGTTAATATAAAGTAGAAAAATTAAAGTTCCTAAGACATTCCCCTGAGGGATAATAAATATCATTGCTATCACAATACACATACCACAGTATGCAGAAGCGTATGTATGCTACCTTTCTCACACAATATAACGTCACAGCTAAGCAAAGCCCCGAGTTCACAATGTATACATATTATAATCAGGAAAAAATTCAATCTTAGAATGATTAAATATAATTTTTATGTAACAAAATTTTTATTTTGGGATAGTGTTTTAATAAATTCATAACTACATACATATTATACAAATTTAATTACAAATCTAGTGCTTATAATTAATAAATTTTGACAATTTGTTTTCGACTTCTCTCTGATATTTTCTAAACTAATTCTTTGATTAAGGTGCCGTAAGTGCGCGTTCGGCTCAAACAAAGAATTACTTCATATTATGGTATGTGATTGTTAACCAACTTTGCGATGGTCCTATCAGACTTAATATTTTTAAATTACATATAACCAAATACTTACTATTTTGTAGATTTATTTTAACTTCCCATTTACAAGCAGCAATCCACTGTTTTGAAATGATTTAAATCTTAACATTACTATAAAACTCAACTTTTCCAATGTTTCCAACTTTTCCGAACTTTTCTGGAAAAGATGGCCAAACGTTTAACCAATTCCAACTTTTCTGGAAAACTTGCAACACTACCTATACCTGAGTAGGAACCGATTTAAAATTCCGGGTATCCATACATCTTGGAACTAAATTTTTAGTGACAACCCCACATTTCTAGTAAGCTTTTTTTTTTGTCAAAATTAGATTGAAAATTAGATTAATAAAAAAAACACAATTTAATATCTGCTACATTTTTGCGCAATTTTGTACAAAGTTAATTAGGGTAAATGATAATTGTGCTATTTCTTGCTTTAATCAAATTAATTTGCTGCACATGCATAAATTAAAAATTTCGCTTTAATAATATCGGGACATTTTCCTTTATTAAAAATTTCCAGAATACTTATTTACATTTTGGATATGATTCCAAATGGAAAGTATGTTGCTCTTGTCTACTGTTATTGAAAAAACTGTATAATCAACTTTTAACCTATAACGTACTAAGATCTGATGGCATTTATATTCGTATATCAGTATCGTATATTAAAAATATTATGGAAGATTAAGGTCATTCTTCAAATATCTGAAAAATTTCTGGTCTATAGTTATTAGATTCACAAAAAATGAAGTATTATTATTATTATTAATTAAAAACATTTAAAAAATTTAAAACTATGCGAGATAACTTTATGTTGTTTTGTCAAATAAAATGAAGCAAAACAATTTTACCCATTACTGTTCTAGTAAATATATCATTATTAAATTTTTTACCATTACCTCCTCAAAAGATATCCAACTTAAAACCATCACTTTACCTTTGCAATATGCCTCAAATACTCAGCTTTCTGTTTCTGTAAGAAGTAATTCCTCCTCTGTTCATACTCGCCCAGTCCTAGGTAGGGTGCGGCCGTCACTCTTAGTTGTGGATTGTTTGGGCTGTATTCACCGTACCGTAACATTGCACAATGGATGCTGTCATCCTAAAACATTAAAGTATGGTACATATGTCATATGTTTCACCTTGCCCATTGTACTGGATCTAATTATCATGCAGTTGATCAACGAAAGCATAGTTATATGCTTGAGTTAACTTTAACTGAATATACACTGCTGGACAAAACTTTGCGAGAGCCCAATAGAAAAATAAGAGATTTGAATATATTCAACATCTAAAAATTATGGTAAAATATGCATTGTTTTCATAAATAAACTACCTCTAAAAAGTGTTATTGTGAGAAAAATATGAAAAACGTTATTATTTTCATTTTCTAACATAACATCCTTTGCAGTGATGAGATGACTTGTGTTTATTGTTTTGTCTTTTTGTGTGCATAAAAACAAGTGGAAACATCTGTATATGACAAAAAATAATTTCATATAAATTCTTCATAAAGTATCGCAAAATTATATGGGAATATCGATAACACTTCAATAGTAATTAGCATTTTCATCAGAATTTCTAATCCTATTCAAAATTTGGCTTGAGAATGAGTGATTCAGGTGAATCAATTGTTCTAAGCAATTCAATAAATAACAATAAGCATTTTTGGTAGTAGTAACTAAATAGTTGTATTTTTACTAAAGAGGAACAAGTACTACCCTAGTCAATAATTCTTTCATGGTTTGGAATAATGCCCAATCCATATATCAGAACAACTTAATTTACAGCATTGCGCTCATAAAAAATTGGCCCAAAAAGTTGTTTTTCCTGAAAAAATGTTGGCAAAATTGGAAAATTTACAAACAAATCAAAACCATATGCGTCTTAAATGTTGTTGTATACTAAAATCATGTTACTTGCAGATACATGTTATTTTAATAAATCTTTTGGTGTTTTCAACACAGTAAATCTACCCAACTATCACTTCACTTAGCTCTGTTTGGAAACTTTTTGATGATGGCAATTTAGATGTGAATTAAGTCACAATTTTCGGGTCCATGTTTAAAATAGTCATTAAAATTTTAAAATTAAGTAATTTGTTAAACTGTACTTGTATAGTTGACGATGGAATAAGGGTATTTAATTGTTCCTTATAACAGAATCTACCATGGAGAAAATAAATGGTATCTAAAAACCTTTCATAACATGCAAGAGAAATTAACATTATTATACAATGTTGGTCACATTACCAATAAGACAAACTAAACTAGCCCAAAACTAGGAAAAAACACAAAAATGCATGCTTACCGATCTATCAGAAAAGGGATTCTCTGAATTAACAAGTTTATCGATAAAAGCTTGCTTTTTCTCTTCTAATGAAACATCATTACTATCTCTGTTACTATTTAAATCGAGTGGTTCAATAAATGGCAGAGTCTAGAAATAAATCCAAAAAGAAAACAACAAAAAAGCATTAGCATAAAATCACATAAACAATGAACATCTAAACTGCAATGCTAGGCTACACTAAGGAAAAATTAATATTTTCAACATGTTTCACTGAAGCTCTGGAAAAATAATTTATTAATAGGCTTTCATATTTACTTTTGTAATTGCATTTTTTCTATGGGATAAATAACGTGTTTTTTATAATTTGTTATAAAAAGTAAATAATAACGTAAAAACATTATTTATATTACAGTACATAATTATACATTTTTTAAAGGTATCGCATTGTCATAAGTACTGGTTTTCACAAATTTGCAATTAGGACCAATATTTTAGCAAAAATTATATTCAAAATATGCTGGATACGATTAACAGCATTTATAAATAGATTAAATCTGCTTTTTTTTTACTTAACGAAATGTTCAGAATAAAATTTAACGAATAAGACAAGCAATACCCAAGCAGCACAGCGAGTTGTAATTTGTTTTGAGAGGCTTAATACTTGGCATGACCAAATTACAACTCGGTGTGCTACTTGGGTATGGAAATGTTATTTGCTACTTGTTTTGCCATTTTAAAGATAAATTTATCTTTATATACTCTGTTCACTTGAACTTTGCAGCGTTAGCCAGGATAGAGAACAAAATGAGCGCTGATTCTTGATGTAGATGGCAGGCAGATGTACACAAGTGCAAAGTTCCTATACCGGTTCATTTTCATGTTTATTCTATTTCATAAGCATCGGTCATAGTCGGACTTTTCACTCACTTTAAGTCCAACCGAACACTGCAAAGTTTAAGTGAATAGAGGTTAGATTATTATATTTTATAGATATGCAAGTTTCTAGCCACAGAATATGACTTATCTCATCTATATACACTGTAGCTATAAAAATCAATAAAGAGTTTGAATTTAAATTTAAGTTACAAAAATGAACAGATTTTTAAATTCGTATGATCTGCTAGAAAGGGGTTCCCAAATGATTAAAATTGTCACCTCATGTTTACAATTTTCGATACAGATAAATATAACAAAATATTAATAATGCCATAGAGGAAACGCTTTTACTTAGAAGTTATTTCCAAAATATATGAAAATCTAATGTCTAATTTCATAGATACCATCCAACTTTTGTCCTTGAATATAATTAACGAAAAATTGAAGCAGCTCGAAAAATAGTGTTGGAAAAAAAACAACAAAATCCAATAACTTATTCATACTTTACCCAATACTGTCTTTCTCAAAAGAAAAGAAAAAACTGTAATATTAATATCAATATTATACCTCTAAATTACTAGGTAAATATCGATCATTACCCTTAATTGGCTTTTATTAGTATCATTAAGTATTAAAGAAAATAGATTTGATAAAGAACGCAATTAAAATTTTTACTGCATGTAACTAAGTAGGTTATTTAAACTAAAATTAATAACATGAAGAAAAAACAACTTTATTTATTTATAGACCCGATCACAAAAATATCTCTAGAAAAACTGTTTAAATCATTAGTAAAATTATATAATTCTCTTATAAGAACATTAGGAACATTTTTATTTAAAAAAGCCTGTCAACAAATTATTTAAAATCCACAATAATAATTTATATTTTGGTAAACTACAATGAAGGCTTATAATAAATATTTGCAGAAAATAAAAAAAATAGCATTCCCTGTATACTCACTTGGTTTTTATTCGATGTTAAGACACAGCTGGAGTTTAAGTGTACATTTTCTTTATTTTCCTCAATTGATTGTTCAAAATTATTGTTCTGTGTTGTCTCATTATCACAATTTTTCTAAAAAAATCCAAATTTGTTTACCAAATCAACACACAAACTGAAAAATCTGAACTGAAGATGGGTAGGTACAGAAGATATAGGGTGAAATAACACTGAAAACAGAATTATTCAGTCTTTCAGCCCTTCATATTTGGCTTTCAGGCAAAATCAATATCAAACAAGGTCAGACTATATTACAGGCACCACTCCTCTTTTTTTAACTTGGGATATTCAAGTCTTCTCCCTAGTGGGTTGTAATTTATTACAATTTAATGAGAGAATTATTCACTAAGTTTGCCATGCATATTAAGTGGCATTAATTTTATAAGTTTGCCAAGTTAGTGTTGATATGTTTATTTTTGGAGTTATCAATGAAGCTATTATAGAGTAATCTTCTATTTAAATTCTCTACTAATCTTCTATTTGTTCACAATAAAACAGAGAGGACACTCTATAGCAAATATTTATGAAATTACAGTGGGGACTAAAAATGTAATAATAATGCTCATCAGAATAAATAAAATCTAGTTTAAAAACAAATTAGATAGATTAAAATCACTCAAAATTTACATTCTACACATATCAAAAGGTTACTTGGTAATTTTCTGAAAAAAAAAACACCTAACCTCTTAAAAAAATTAGGACTTAAGTAGAATTTTTATTCTCCCTAACATGCTGGGTGAAATTGATCGGACATGAAAATAATTAGAGGCTACAGCATTGACAAAGGAGCTGATGCAAGTGCTGACCACCACAAATATAGCAGAGCATCTCTTGGCATTACATAAAGCAAAGAAGTGGCTTTGAAACAACCTTGTCTCAATTCGAACATACTTCTGCTCTTATCCTGAGTTAAGGACGCATTAAATAACCCTTGAAAATGTTTTATTATTAAGATTAGCCACTTAGCCGTGTATCTCAATATTTTCAAGTGCCATTCAAAGTGAAGGAGTTAATTACAATGAAAATGCTGATCAGTGGAAAAAATTCTTGATATTTTTTTTTACATTCTTTTATAAATCAGATCCATAGATAAGTTATAAGATATAAATTATATATAAATAAACAAATAATATAATTACCTCTTCAAAAACTTGCTCTTCAATTTCATTTTTAAACAGACCTAACCTCTCTTTCTCTTCAAGAATAACAAGCCTATGTTCCTCAATAAATTGTTTTACATCCCCCGACATGTATATGTTTAGAATTAAGAAATAGTTTCAGACTTTAGTAATTAGTATTGTGTATAAAATGAATAATACAGTAAAAAAAGCTGTTTAAATATAAATATACAGAAAACTTTTAAAAAGATGTTTTTAACTGTCAAACGAAACGTCACCAACTAACCGTCTTAATTGTAAAAAAAGTCAAAATATACTAAATAAACTTAAATCTAATTTTTCGTTAACAAAATAGTACATAATACCTTCGACCATAAAGTTTTATGGTCGAAGCATAAAACTGTTGCGCTGGATACACGAATTTCTCAATATAATCTGATACAATCTTGAGGAATTCGTGGCTGGATATTAAACACAAAGCAAACTGAAAAAATTCAAATAAAAAAACAGAACTTGTTAAATTGACAAACATTTAAAACACTAAAATATTAAACAATTATAGTATAAAAGTATTTACTTTACTGAAAGATTTGTTTATTATTTGAAAATCAACAAAATTTCTTGGATTTAAAATTTGAAATGAGTAGTAGTTGAAACGTATGATAGATTGAAAGTATCAAATGCTTGATTCTGACCAATCATGTATTAGCATTTAAAAAACGTCAACCGTCGTTTGCGAAAAAGCGTTGTTAAATTTCATTTTTGTTGTATCAAAATTTAGGGTTACTGACGCGATACCCGTTTTTTAAAAAAAACCGTTTGAAATGTCTCTTTGAATAAGTTATATAATTATCAAATTTAGTGAATTAAAATGAATGACAAAAAATGGGAACGCATTTTAATGGACTGGGTATTATATGAAATGATTAATTAACAAAAAAAGAATGTTTTTACGTGTATTTATGTTTATAGGTAAATTGTTTAAAATTATGCAAACCAATACAAAAACTTGACGACTTAAAGGATGGAGTCTTCTTTAGTAATTTGCAAAAAGTAATGTAAGTACTTCTAATAATGTCATATTTTTCAAACCATAAAAATTACTATTTTTCAGTAAAAAATCATCAGAAATAGAGTCGGATGTCCTAACATGTTTGTTTAATGTTCTCAACCAACATTATCCAGATTTTGTCATAAAGAATGAATCGCATGTTCATCTAAGTGATTTATCACAAGGGGATTTATCCTCAATAACCTCCCTGTTAATGCATTACACATGTATTTATGACAGACGAGATGTTTTAACATCACCTTTGTGTCATAATTTAAGACAAGTAACCCAAGTTTGTGTAAAAAACTTTCTTGAAAAGATTCAAGATTGTACAAAAGTCACCAATGAAGAACTAGTAAGAATTGTTGAAAGTTGTGTAGAGGAGGGAGTTAAAGTTGATGTTTCATCTCAGTGGTTATCTGTAGCAAATTCCCCACTATCCCGAACAAGCCCCTTGCAGGATATTTTGAAGACTCCTACTACCAAAAGTACCAAGTTGTTAGAGAAGGACAAGGAGATAACAAGATTGAAGACTGAATTAGAGTTGACGCAAGATGAGAAAGATAACTTGGAAGAGGATTTAAAATTACAAATTGAGGCAAACAAAAGGCTAGGTAAGTTCTAATGTAAATTTGAAATCTCTTAATATAAGTGATCTTTTGTGATAATTTAGTGAAAAAGTCATACCTAAATATTTTAAGTTTATTAATAAAAAAAAATAATTTATAGAGAAACAATTGAATCAAAAAACTGCTGAAATTTCACGACTCAGGAATGAGATTCTAGCTTTGGAAGATCGAACGCCGCCTCATTATCAAGATAAGGATTCAAGGGAAATTCAAAAAATTTTACGAACTAAGGTAGAGAGCCTAGAGCAAATAATAGAGCAGTGTGACAAAGAAAACCAGGAACTTCAAGAGGAAAGAGATGTCGAAAAAGCACAGGTATAATTTTTTTTTCTTTATATGTAAAATTTCTTGATGTAAATATGAATTTGCCTAGGTGAAAAGTTTGGAATCACAATGCAAAATGTGGTTGGAAAAATTCATCGAGACTGATAATAAACTGCACAGTCTCGCAGAACAATCGATAGAACATGAAAATAGATATATAAGCCTACGAACTCACTGCGATGAGTTAGAAGCACTACTTGAAGAGCTCAGGCCTGTGTCTCACAATGAAAGTTTTATTGAAGAAAGCTTCCAAGGAACTAGTAACTTGAACCGTAGATCAAAAAATTTCGATCCCGCACCGTCTTGTGAGGATCTTGCCCATTCTGTTGTAGATGTACAATTGAAGGATGTACAGAAAGAAAATGAAGAGCTTAAAGTAGCTCTTAATAGAGCTGAAGATAATTCCAAGAAATTAAAACAAGACGCAAATAGATTATTACAGGATATGGATGTTTTAAAGAACCAGAGAAAACAATATAAAGAGTCTTTGGAAGAAAGCAGTAATAAACTCGACAAAATTATGTTTAAATATAATGAATTGAAAGAAATATTTGATAAACTAAGTCAGGAGCACGAAATAATCATACAGAATAAAGAAAAATTAAATAAGGAGTTAGAGGAAGCCTTAACAAGTCATAATAAAGTATTAATGATGAAAGATAATGTGTGTAAGGAATTAGAAATGGTTAAATATGAGAAAAGAGATGTTTCTGAAAAACTGGATGTGGTTTCAAAAGAATTGGAAGTGGTTACGTTTGCAAATAAGAAGATATCTGAAGAGCTGGAAGTAGTAATACGCGAGAAGCAACAAATTTGTGCTGATTTGGAAAAAGAAATTTGTGAAAATAGAAAGATTTCCGAAAATATTATAGATCTGTCTAAAAAACTGAATGAAACTGTTGAGGGAAAAAAAGAAGTCTCTGCTCAATTAGAAAACATAACTCTTGAGAGAAAACAATTTTCTGAGAAATTTGAAAAAGTTTCACAAGATCTAAAAAAGCACCATTCTTGAAAAAAGATGGGATTATTAAAGAAAAATACATTATTTCTGAGGAACTAGAAAAGGTCACTTTTGAATTGATGGAAACTAAGAAACTACTTCAGGTGACTTTAAAAGAATTAGAAAACGTCACTCTAGATAAAAATAATATTGCGGGGTCATTCGATGTAGTCATTAATGAGAAAAATGAGATTTGTCAAAACCTCATGGCGATTTCTGGATCTTTGGAGAGGGTCATGATTGAGAAAGAAGAAATGGCAGAAAGTTTGAAACAATTATCTGTGCAGATGGACAAAGTTATGTCTGAGAAAAATATAATGTCCGAAATATTGAAAGGAGTTAACCAAGAAAAGTCACAGATTTTTGATGATTTAGAACGGGTCCGTCTAGAAAATAAAATAACCGAAGAAAAACTTCAGACAATATCAGAAGAATTGAAAGAAGTTGATTCTGAGAGAAGAAACACTTTGGAAAATCTTGAAATGCTGACTACAAAATTAGAGTCTGCAGTTTTGGAAAACAGTGAATTATTTGAAAAATTGGAAATAATCATAGCAGAAAAATTAAAGCTTGTTAAACAATTAGAAGACACCAGTGTTGAAAAGGAAGTGGTCACTGATCAACTGCTCAAAATATCAGAAAATCTACGCAAAGTTGTTAATGAGAAGGATACAATTTCCAAGGAGCTAGAGAACATTGTTTTTGAAAAGGAACGGGTTTCTGAAGATCTTGAATCAACCTCTACAAAGTTGAAAAGGATTCTTGGTGAAAAGAAAGAAGTTTCTCAAAATTTAGAAAAAAATATCTATGGAATTAGAAAAAAATGGCCTCTGAAAATAATGAGCTTAGAGAAAAACTGAAGGAAGTGGTACAAGAAAAATGTAATTCTTCTGTGGAATTAGAAAATGTTAAAGTTGAAAAGAATCAAATGATAGAAACAGTGCAGAAAATGTCGGAAAAGTTACAGGAAATCTCTTTAGAAATAGTTCAGACTTCCTATGATTTAAATAATGTTACTTCTGAGAAAAGTGAACTAACTGAAAAGCTTAATCTGGTTTCTGAAAAATTAAAAACTGCTGACTATGAAAAAAAAGATGCTACCGAAAATTTGGAAAGAGTTACCTATGAATTAGAAAAAATTATTAACGAAAAGAAGGAATTAAATGCTACATTGCATGAAATCGTACAAGAAAAGCAGAATATTTTTAAGGAATTAGAGAAAACCAAAATTGAAAAAAAGGAAACTAATGATACTTTACGGAAAATATCAGAAGAAATGAAAAAGGTTGTTCAAGACAGAGACAATATTTCCCAGAGATTGGATAATGTTATTTGTGAGAATAAAAAAGCTTTTTTAAGAATCTGGAATTGGTTTCTGAAAAATTAGGAATAATTGACTGTGAGAAAAGAAACTCTGCTGAAAATTTGGAAAGAATTACGAGGGAGCTAGAAAAAATTATTAGCGAGAAGAAACAGTTAGATGAAAAATTGACGGAGCTCGTACAAGAAAAACTGGACTTTTTTGATGAACTAGAGAGGACAAAACTTGAAAAAAAATGAAACCATGGAAAGTTGGCAAAAATTATCAGAAGAAATGAGAAACCTTACTCAAGACAAGGATAATATATCTGACAAATTGGATAATGTAATTTCCGAAAATAAAGAGCTTTTCGAAAAGCTGATACTTGTTTCGGAAAAATTAGATCAAGTTGACTGGGAGAAAAAGGAGGCTACCTCAAACGTGGAAAAAATTTCATGGGAATTAGAAAAAGCCATCAATGAAAGGAAGGAAGTGAATCAAAATTATAATGAAGTCGTTAAAGAAAAACTAAACATGTTCAAAGAACTAGAAAGGACTAAACTTGAATTGAATAAAACTATAGATAATCTACAGAAAGTATCAGAAGAAAAGAATAAGATTACGCACGACAAAGATATTATTTCTGAGAAACTTAATAATGCAATTTCTGAAAAAAATGAATTTTCCAAAAACCTAGAGTCGATTTCTGGAAAGTTAGAAGGGCTCATGTGTGATAATAAGAATCTCTCTGAAAATCACAAGGAAGCTTCTGACAGGTTAAATGAAATTTTGCGAGATAAATCAAATCTAGGTATTGAGCTAGAAAATATTAAAATTGAAAAGAAAGCAACCGAAGGTAATCTACATAGAGTTTCAGAAAAATTAAAGGAGATCGTTCAAGAAAGAGATAACATTTCTAGCATGTTGGATAATATCGTTTCTGAGAAAAAAGAAATTTGTCAAAATTTTGATATAGTTTCTGGGAGATTGGAAGTTGTACTTACTGAGAAAAAAAGAAGTTTGTGAAAAATTAAACGAAATCTCTGATAAATTGCAAGAGATTATACAAGAAAAGTTACTTATTTCTAATGAATTGCAAAATATAAAATGTGAGAAAAAAGAGTTAGAAGATAACCTACAGGGTGTTTCACAAAAATTAAGTGAAACTTCTGAGGAGTTACAAAGAGTTATTGCTGAAAAAAAATGAAATATCTCAGAGTTTGGAAAAGACTATTAAAGAATTTGAAATAGTTGTTAGGGAAAAAGTTGCTATTTCTGAAAAATTTAGACTGGTATCTCATGAAAAAACTGATATTAGTAGTGAGTTGGAAACTCTTAAACAGAAAAATGAAGAAAATGAAGTAAATTTAAAACAAATCTCAGACAAATTATTAAATACTATTCAAGAGAAAGATCAAATTTCTGAGAAAATATGCAATACTGTATCTGAAAGTAAGAAAATTTCTGAAAAACTAGAAAAAGTTACAGCAGAATTAAATAAAACTGTGTTGGAAAAAAATAAAGTAACTAAGAAATTGAAAGAGACGGCTCAAGAAAAAGTTAATATTTCTCATCAACTAGGAAATATCGAAACTGAACAGAAAGAAATTGCCGACAATCTGGAGAAAGTATCACAACAGCTATTAGAGATTCTTCAAGAAAAAGATCATATTTCGAAAGAGTTAAATAATATCGTTGTTTAAAAAAGAGGAACTTTCTCAAAATCTAGAAATAGTCACTAAAGAATTGGAAAGTGTTGTTGCAGAAAAAAATAACATATTGGCGAAAATGAGAGAAGCTAATCAAGAAAATTCAAAAATAATCCAGGAATTACAGGATGTAACTGAGAGGTCGACGGAAAGTGCTGTAGAAAAACTGCAAATGCGTGAAGAATTACAGAAAATTGGTTCTGAAAAGAGAGAGTTATCTGATAAGCTTGAGGAAACCACCCAAGAAAAAATTAAAATCATTGAAGATTTCAAAAATGTCACAGAAGAGCTAGATAAGACCAAATGTGAAAATCAACTGCTTTCCCAAAATATGGCGCAAATGGCTACAGAACTGAAAATAATAATTTTTGAAAAGACTGAACTTTCTGAGAAATTAAAAACTCTCGAAAAATTGGAACAGGTTAGTCAGGATAGAAACAAAGAAATACAGAAACTTATTTGCGAAAACAAAGACCTCTCTGAAAAATTAGACGCTACTTTGGGAGAAAATAGAGAACTCTCTGAGACACTTAAAGTACTCTTACAGGAAAAAAACGGCTGCATATCAAAAATTAAAAGATGTTACTACAGTGCAGGAAGAACTATCTGAACAATTATTAAAAGTTATGACGGATAAAAACCAAGTTTCTGAAAAACTTGTAGAAATTATAAATGATAAAAATAACATTTGTGTTGAATTGAAAACTACAATCTCTGAAAAGGCAAAGGTGTCGGATGAGTTAGAGAAAATTATTGAAGAGAAACGAGTATTATCAGAGACACTTGAAAGAGCTCTAGAAGAAAAAGCAGTTGTTTCAAAATTTCTGGATTTGAATAACAACGAACTTCAGAAAGTAATTCAAGAAAAAGAAGATATTTTAGAGGCACTTGAAATGAGCAATAAGGAAGTGGAAAAAAATTTTACAGGAAAAGAGAGAAATTTTTGAACAACTAAGTCAAGAAAAAGTTTCTTTGTTAGAAGCTCTTACAAGAACGTCTGAAGAGAAAATTGAATTAGCCCGATCTTCAGAACTATGCAATAAAAAGTTGAAAGAAATATTTAAAGAAAAGATTCATTTCTCAGAAGAAATCGTTAAATTAACCAATGAACATAACACTGTGAAATTATTACTGGAAGCGACACAAAAAGAATTAGAAAACGTTTGTCAAGAGAAAGCTAATATTTCAGAACAATTCGAAAGAGTTTCTCAGGAGAAAGCCGAATTTTCTGTACAGCTCGATAAAGTTTCTCAAGAAAAAGCTGATATTTGTGAAAAACTACAAATGGTTTTAAAGGAAAAAGTTGCTGATTCGGAATCTATTAAATCTGAATTGTCAAAAAAAATATCTAAGATTTCAGAAGAAAATGAGCAGTTTGCCAAACAGGTGTTTTACATTTCCCAAGAAAAAGACAAGATCAGTGAGGCTTTAGAAGCCACCAACCGACTTTTAGAGGTGATTTGTCAAGAAAAAAAGGATATATTGGAAAAGATGGAACAAATTTCTAAGGAAAAATTGGAAATTAAAGAATCGTTAGAATTTGATAAACAAGAGCTTTTGAAAAACTTGGAAGAAAAATCAAAAACTATCCAGACCTTGAAATTGACTATTACTCAACTTGAAAAAACTATTGAGGAAAAATCTAATAGTTTGGAAAAACTTTCTCAGGAAAATAAAGATATTTTCGAAATAGTGGATAAGCTGTCCCAAGAAAAAAAACGAAATAGCTCAATCACTAGATCTAATAACTGAAGAACTTGAAAAAAATAAACAAGAAAATCATGATTTAGTGCAGTCTTTAGAACTTAGCAATAAGGAATTGCAAAAAGTAAAACGGGCGAGGAATGAAATTTTGGAAAGTCAAACGAAAATAATGAAAGAAACCGAAAACAACATTTTACTTGCCCATGAGAATGCTGTAGAAGTTAAAAATGACCTTTTAAAACGCATGGAACGTTCCGAAAGAGAAAAACAAATCTTAAAGAGCCAATTAGAGAGTGATCTTCAAAAAATACGTGAGGCGTATGCTAATGTTGTTAGTACCAATTCCAAATTTGAGCTGGAAAATGTAAATCTGCGAAAGAAAATAGAAGACAAACACATCCAATTAAAAGAATATTCTCAAATTAAAGAAGCTTATGAAAAATTACTGGAGGAAAATAATAAATTAATGACAGAAGTTGATACCATAAAATACAAGAGGTCGAGGGATAGAGAGGAGTTTGTGAATATACTGAAAAAGGAACGAGACGATGCCGATTTGAGGGAGGGCAAAAAGATCAGGGAAGTCAGGAATGAATATGAGGGGAAACTGGAAAAGATGAAAGAAAAAATGGTAAGTAATGTCTCTATTTCAAAATTTATATTTTTCCAGGTAATAGAGATAATTTAATTTTAATTAATTATTTTGGTAAATGTGTTGATTAATCTTGGAGAATTATTTGATAGTTTCTGAAATTTTGTTTCGGAAGTAAATAATAAAATAAATTAAGAAAGTGAAAAATATTTCTCATATTGAACTTTCAAAACATTGTATTTGTATTAAAAATAATATATAAAAACGGAGCAGCATAGTTGTGCCAATAAACCGGTAACACTTCATTCTCGACCTTAAGCAACGGTCTGCACGATCTGGCACCATGCGTGTCTGGCTGGCTCCAGGCACGAGTGCACAATGAGAAACTTTTTTGTATGTTTAATTGTTAAATATTTTGAATTAAATTGGATGCGTGGCTGAATCAAAACCGTGAGCTCATTCGAAGACAACCACAATTAGGTCAGCTCTCCTCTCCTTCCGCAAAGCAACGGGAAACCAGCGAGAATATATTTCCCTAGTAAAGCTATGGTTCGGAAGACACGAACTGTAGGTGTCCTATGTAAATAAAATATATACTTGCATAGGCAAAGAAGTTGCCAATGCTTTCAGTCAGTACAGCACACTAAAAGAAGAAAAAAAAATAATGTATATACAGATCGAACTAAGAAAGGATGAACATAAAAGGGTATATGACCAATTAATGAGTGGCAGAAAGCGTTTACCAAACGCACGCGACTTGCCGATCGTCAACAATTTCAAGATTGAGTCTATCGAGTAAGCTCATACTCTGCACACCAGACTGGCGTCAGTTGTGGAGGGTGTACAAGTCTTTTATCTGGAAGAAACTTTATTTACAAATTTCTGGGCACATTCTGAAATTGTTCTAATATCAACATTTCATCCTAAATATTGAAATTTTGAGAAAAATAACAGAAAATCTAAACAATTTAAATTTCTTCGTTTTTTTTTTGCAATAAAAAAGTGGATTCTATGAATATGAAATATATTCTTTAAAATAAAAATTAGATTTCTCTTTAAGATTGTGTTAATATTTATTTTATTTATTTAACATTTGCATATATTGTAATTGCTAAGATCCAAATATAGAATTAATAAAATTAATGTAATCATTAGATACTGTTAAACAAAAAGTAATAAGATGTCTTGTATTTATAGCTTAAACTATATAGAGAAGAGGTCAACAAAGAAATGCAAAAGGTGAAAGCTGGCCAAGGCGAGAGTGTAAGATACATATATACAAAAAAAAATACAGTTTTTTGCTGACCAATACATCCTTTTTAGACATACCTCCAAAAAATCATTGAAGACCTTCGAAGTGAGTTGTTTGAGGCTGAACAAAAGATCCATCTTCTTGAAACAGAACGAGACATGCTTCGCATGAAAGAGGCTCGAAGTCAGCAAACAGTTTATTCATCACGGGAATCTTTACGATCTTTAAAAGGGAAAGATGCCGAATGTGATTCTGTACATAATAGTGTGACATCGCTTAAGTCTACTGGACGAGATAATCGTGTTACCAACTCTTTAAATCCTAATCAGTTGACAAGAAGGGTAAAAAGCACTACTACCATTCATCCACCAGTTCATAAGAGTATTAACGACCGCAAAATTTGTACATTGCCCAGGTCAAATGTCACTGAGGTGGAAGAAACTATAACTATTTCTAAGAGGACCTCCATCAATGGTGTACCTAGTAGTATCGGTAAGTAAAAAATTATAAGTAGACGGTTGCATATTCTTTTTAACTTGTCCTGTATATTTTTGTTAGGTCACAATATTGAAATGGAAGATGAGGATGATGACCTTTTTAATAATAAATATCTGGCAGACCTCAAAGATGGACGATGCACTCTTCCTTCTACCGGTCGTGATTCAAATGTCAATCGTTTTTCTGAATTAGCATGGAGAAATTCATTAGTTCCCCCTCATTTGAAGAGTTCTTATCCTGCAGAAACTCAGTTTGTCAGTCCTACACATTTTAAAGAAGATGACCTTAAGGTATGTTAACTAGCCTTGTAATTAGTATATTCGTATAAGTTCTATAACTATCAGACGTCACTTCTCCAAACATCTTTTCAATCATGAACAGTAAAGTTCTAGAATTCATTACCATATTGTTTTTTATTTTGAGACCTAATCTCAGTTCTTTAAGGTCTAAGTACATAGGTCCTTCTTCTCCCCTCACTCCCAGTACCCCTGTCTACAGTGGCATGCCATTCAATAAAACGGATTTTGCAGCTTTCATTATTACTGTTTCAACTAGTAGGGCTTTAATTATTATAAAATGATATATTAAAAAAAATCTGTAAATGTAATTTGATTATATTTAGCATATTTTGATATTTTTCAGGCAGGTAACCTTGAGTTAGATGATAGCATGTGTCGTCTACTTCCCGGCGAGAAGCCTCGACAGAGGAAAGACTTTGGTACAACATCTTATAAGAAACCAGGCCCACCAACTCCAAGCAAAAATGGAGGACGTTTGTCTTTACAAGGCAACGAAATACAACCCTTGAGGGAACACAATGACAAAACGCCCAAGAAAGTCACCCCTAGCAGAATCAGGGCTCTTTTCATGGGTCGTTCTAGTAGCACAAGTCTAAAGGAGAATTCTGAGGTACATTTTGATGAATGCTTATCACAAGTAATTATGTGCTGTAGACTTGCTGCTGAAAATCACTATCGTGCCACTTTAAGTACTTGCACTTGCCATAATTTAGCGTATAATGTACTAATAAATCATTTGAATGCATTACCTCTACCCTGCACAAGAACTTCTGTCTCCTCACAAAATACTATTTGCAGTTTTAAGGCTCTTGTTTGTAATAAATTGTGGGCATGTGTTAGGAATGTTTCTTTCTTGTTGATCTTCTCGTATTTTGCCGTTACTTATTACTTTCGTGCTAAATTAAAGTAAAATGGGCGAAAGGGATGTTTTTTTTTACTATAATTTTTTAATATACCTGCCCGGTATTTAAAAATTTGTTGATTGTTATAATTTTGTTGTATATATTTGGTTATTTATGTATTTGTTAATGTTGAGTTTGTTTTATTGTAGTTATAACAAAGAAATTAATTATTAATTAACTTTTGAAAGTATTTTTATTTGTTTCCACTTACTAACAGAGTTACGTATGTCACATTTCTTAAGAAACTTTTGGTGGAGGCTAACACTCTCTCGGGCACAAATTATGGTGGCAGTAAATAGTATCTTATGGTAATGTAATGCAGTAATATTATGGTTGCCTATAAAACATATTTAATCTAGCTTAAAGATATACATTGTAACATATTTACTGCCCTTATAGATCTTTTAAAATATTTGGGCACAAAGCTTCAGAAAACATCACTGATTCTTCTGAGTAAATGATTCTCGATGAGTAAAGGGTGATCAATATTGCATTCCCAGGCCCACTTTCTCGAAAGGGGCGAGTATTGCACCAAGATGGAAACTGAAATAGAAAAAAAAAATAGACATAGAAATTAATGCCAACTATGAACGTTTAAGTTAGGTTATGTGCTGCAAATGATATTTTTCACTTTTTCTCCGATTAAGTCACCAAAATTGATTAAACTGCCTTTTCTGATTTTTAAGCAAAACTCGAGGTGGTATTATTAAAATATAAAATAAACGATCTAATTTCTGAAAATACACAGTAGTTTCTATAATGTGAATATCCCATAACACGAACAACTAGTTCTACAATTTGTGTATATTCCAAAACATGAACAACAAAACATTTCATGCTCTCAAATGTGAATAATGGAATAATTTATGACTAATATCATATATACATATATAGGGTGTCTCACTTTTTATTATGTTTAATAGAATAGCATAGAAAAGAGTGCCCTGTTTGGTTAAAAAAAAATACAAGCAGTTCACATGCAATTCAATTGATGACGGATGTACAGAGTGTACAGGAAATTCCTATCTGAGAATACTGGAGTTGCTTTTGCATTCAAAGATATGGAAAAAAGTTTCTATAAATGTACATATGTTCAAGCTACAGCTCTTGAAAATCAACCAAAAATTGATTTTTAATTGTTGATTCAGTAACCCATTGAGATACGACTTGGTATAGGGTTTAGTGTTAATAAGATTATTATTTCACTGTAATAATCTAAATTAACTTAAGTCACAGGCATGTAGAACTAAAGAGGTACACTTTTTATGGCACATTTTTGTATCAAAATATACTTCTATTATGACCTAAAGTTTACATTTACAAGCAAAATACTTTATAATTATTGGTGTTAGAATTAACCGTTTACATAAAAATCACTAAACAGTTTACTGCCGAATCTATAAAAACACGTAATTTGAACAGTAAATTGTTTAAATCAGTTTTTCCCACAGACGGTTGAATCTAAGACTACAACAAAAACTTTTTTTGTATAACATTGCCGAAAGAATCATATTTCAGTAATAAAATATCAAAGAGTACACAAATACACTAAGAAAATTGTAACCTTCCCCGTTAAGAGACCTTAGCTGCCCACAGAAATCATCTCCCGAATTCTCTGATGGAAAATTTCCAGACACCCTTTATAAAATGATTCTAGTTTCTGTGCTTAATTTCTGCAAAACTGTAAAAAAAATTGTTTCGTAATTCTATAACGTTTTATTTCATTTTCAGAATCAATGTGTTACTCCAAGGACCAAGCGCTTAAGTATTTTCCGAAAGCAAAGATAAAACAAAATTATTTTGTTGTAAATAGTTTCCAAATATTTATTGTTTTTATAATATCAATTATTAAATGCTTTGTTATACATAATATGAGTTTGCGCTTATATTTTTTAATTTTTTAAATATAATGTTCAATAACAACATTTTTTATTTGAATTGTTAGTGGTGAAAATATCCTGCCCCGCTACAAAGAACCTTGAGTTCAACAAAAATCTCAAGCGTTTCGTGTTGTATCATAGAGTGGTATGATTGCGAGTTTGATGAATACGATGGCCAGTATATTAGGAGAGGAACAAATAAGACTTAAGCAATAACAACTCGTTTGTTTGAAAGTATACAAAAATAGTATAGAGAATGCCAATAAAATGGTATATTATGCTAAATGTAAAAATAAAGATATAGAGATTTTAGAAAATTTTAAATAATCTGTATCTCGCAGACTAAATATATTGAAATGAACCTTCATTCGCTTTATTTATTTTTATAAAGAATGTGCAATTAGCCTTTCTCCATCTAGTAGACAAATCGGTGAAACCGATACATATGCATTGTGAGTAAAGATGTAAGCAACCATCAGTACAAAGTAGTGGGGCATCCGTTGAGAACTTTGCATATCAACACGTTTCCACTCCAGCGATCAGTCAAACACAGGCTACATATCTACATGAACAGAGATTATAACAATATTTTCGCAAGCGTATACAATGTGAGAAGTTCTTTATCCTTCTCTCCTCAAATATACAAATTTATGGCCCAATTTGCAGACCTAAAATACTGGATCTGTTATGTACTGCCGTGTTTGTGAAAAATATTTGACAGGCTAGAGTGCACATAATTGCAGAAAACATGTTGCAAGTGCAATTCATAAACAAAATAGTACCAAAAAATATCCATACTACCCGTTACCTACTAGAAGACAAATATGACGACAATTTCCCCATGTAAAAGAACTAATTGAGAATAATATAGTGTGCAGTGCATGATAAACACTTGTGGATAATTTTTGCCTAAACCACAGATGCAAGAAATAATAAAGTTAGAAATGTGTTAGTGCATATTTTGCATCCAAACAACCCCAACCAGTTTATGAGTCAGCTAAACGTATTCAAGAATTTCACAAAGTTTGCCCATAAATTCCTGAACCACCACAGGCTGTAATAACGATATGAGCAACATAACTGCAAGTGGTTTTTTGTTATCATGAACATTTCAACAAAGCTGAATCTGTAATATTGAAATTCGAACCTCGAGAATCCAGTTGTATTATGTCAGGAGTAATTTAGCAACACAAACGTCAAATGTGATTTATTTATACATGAAAATTGTGGTATGTTAACAGACACTATGGAAAAATTACATTCCAACTGGTTATCTTTATCCGAATTTTTTGAAATAGTGAACAATGTAAATATGACATAGACATTAACAGATTACCATGGTGCACTTGTTGCCGAGAAATTTAAAAATATTTCAAGTAAAAATCCGGATATTGACAAATTGTGTAATATTAATAAGTGCTTAAATGATGGACGTGCAAATGACTTAGAACGATATTATGCATACGGAAATATTATGTCGATATAGAAAGTTCATTTACAAAATATGCCATACTGTTTACATCTTGGCGTAGAAATTTAACTGAGGATACTATAGAAGGTTTATTAATGATGTAAGTGTAGGCTGACAACAATAAACAACTGTTAATAGAATGATATAAAAGGTAAGTCTGTAAGTTACACCATGACTTACCAATGCCGGTCACTTTCCTAAAACGATTCGTCTTTGATTATAAGGGATTCATTGTTGTTTTTTTCTTTCTTGATATATATTTAACGTTAATTGTCCATTTTTAAACTATGTCTATTAACCCCTTCTCCAAATCGGCATGGGTGGTGACATAGCTACTAATATGTCGTTATCAGGGATTGGAAATATATGCAATTTTTCAAAGTGACAGTTTATAAAGAGCCTTCATATAATTTAATTAATTGATATGTATGTGTTTATTTACATACCTGTAATATATGCACCAGCTCGGCAACCAGTATTGTGGCAGGAAGTCGGGATAGAAGTATGGAATATTATACATAACTGGCATTTGTTCCACTCCCTGGTCGTTATATATGACAGTTTTGTTTGATTTTGAAAGAACATTATTTAGGTATTTACAAACTTCTGACAAAATAAAAATATTCTAATCTCAATATGTACTTAAAAAATTATCTAGTGTTTTGGATATTGTTATATCAGAGTTGAAAGAGATTGCTGCAAAAGTAAACCATATTTCTTATGCTCAAAATTTGATTGATAATGAACCACATTAGGGAGTTTGCCATCTTTCAAAAGAACTTCTCAAATAAATAAAATGTTTAATCATCAGGCGTAGGTAGCAGATTTATTATAATAATAGTAATAAACACCACAGAAATTAGAAGACTCCCGAAATCCAAACCCGAAACTGTCTAGAACGAGAATACACTCCACCAGTTCGGTGCAGTAGTTGGCCAGAGTGTGTGATGACAAGTGTGACTAGAAATCTCCTATCATAGCTGCGGGTTCGAATACTGGCACTGGCAAGGCTGGTGGGAATGGTTGTATGTCTACATTGTAACTCTCTTCTAGACAGTTTCGGCTTTGGATTCGGAAGTTGTCTAATTTCTGTGGTTATAAAAAGTGGACATACAACCATTCCAACGAAATTGCCAACGTCGATGGCGGGATTCGAACCCGCAACTAGGATAGATAGATTTCTAGTCACGTTTGGCATCGCGCGCTCTAGCCTACCGAACCGGTGGCATAGTTGGTTGGAAAATTGTTTGAAAAATATGGAGAGAGTAAAGTAGTTTAAACATTGTTAGGAAGTCAAGGTATGAATTAAATAGAACCTATTCTAATGTTAACGGACGAATTTCATGTAACAAAATCGCTAATTAAGATGCAATTCATCTCGAATTAAGCCAACAGTTCTGATACTCTAAAGATGAATTTAGCTTGACTTCCCATCCCAGTTTTTATTTCTAATTTTTATGAATGTGGATTTAAAAGCTGAATATTAATAATGGCTTTATTGCCCAACAGTATACAACCGGAAAAATTCACTAACAAATATTTTTCCGAAATCTTTATAGAAGGTATGCTAAGATCTGAAGTAGGATATTTTAATTAGTAATCAAAATATCCAATATTTGTAATCAATGATTACAAATTTTGTACTACACACAATTTAATGAATTTGATATAGATGACCCTCTATACACATACCTGTTTAATGTGTTACATACCCCAAGATCAATTTTTCATCAAAAACCAACATAATAAAACTAAAAATAACGTAACGTCACATGAATAGGGTAACGTGAGGGTAACCCTATTCTTGTGGTAACGTGTTATCAATTATCAAAATAACAAATAGCCTTCTGTTGGGCTGTCGTTAATTATCAACGATAAATTACAGGCTTTTACGAATTTATCGACGATTTATTTTCATCAGAAATCAGAATGGCGTCAGCGAGTAGTACTAGTGCGAGATCGCTGTTTGCGGACTCAAAAATGCGTCTCGCTGATCGTGTACAAGTTAATGTTAACAATATATCATCGCTTGCAAGACAAATAACTAGAGGTTCAAAAAGCAGCGAGGTAAAATACTGGTATGAAAACCGAAATAAGTTCTCGAAAGGTTTATTTTTAGATATTAATGCATTCAGCTAGGAATTTCGCCGTTCAAGAGCAGGCAATGGAAAATAGCGAAAACAATCTGAAAAAAATGCAATTACTTTGTGTTCACTTGGGTTATCAGCACGATTCTATGCTAAAATCTGCTCTGCAACTCGAAGAAATTAAAGAACAAGTTTGTGCAATGCAAAGATAAACATTCCGCACTTCGCAGTTATATTTCTCTATTTAATTTTGCGCAGTTGGCATTATTTTGCGAAAGTTAACCTCACACATCACCTTGTTTTGTTTTGAGACATTTTTAGATTTACTTGAGTTGAAATATGATATAGATTTCTATTTAAATTCGTTGTACAGAAACAATACGTAGTTTTATTACATTACAAGGCTTTTGTGGTAAGATGCTTATGCTATTTGTAATAACATTTAATTATTAACAATAAATTTGAACCTCTGACATCTGTTGATTTAACTATATTTTTATGATAGTGTTATCTTCATGGGCGCATTCAGTTGAACGCCATAAAATATTTTTTTGCAGTTATTGACCTACAGTTAAGTGAAAATGTCATTACTACACCGTTCCATAGGAAATTCCGTTTTAAAGTTTAATCGAAGGTACCAACAAACTCAAGCAAAAGTCCAAGTAACAACCCCTTTGCCCGGTGGGCCAGTTTTTAGAAATGCTCAAATTTTTGCAGATAGAGTAGCACTAAGAGACAGTATTGCTAGTTATACCTATGGTAATATTTTTATGAGCGCAAATGAGCTTTCTAAAGAAATCACGAAACTTGTGAATGGACGTACTAATGAGAGGATTGTGTTTTTGTGCCCCAATGATGCTAATTATGTTATTAGTTTGTGGGCCATATGGATGTCGGGACAAATTGGTAAGACTTTTAAGTATAAATAAAATACTGAAAATATGAACATAGTACCTAGTTGGTCTATTAATACCTTCCTATATAGTACATGTACATACAGTTATGTCACTATTGAAATCTGTTACTAAGTATATTTACGTAAACCCCAAATTATACGTAATTTTTCTTTTTAATGTGATTTACATAATTATATATTACTCCATAAAATAAACAAAATTGTACATTTTTTCTTAGGTTATTTTAAGGTATTAGAAACATATTTAAAATTGTTTTAGTATTTAAAAATAAAGTAAATATCAATGTAAAGGTCAAAGAAACACTTTTGACATGTTAAATAGAGGGAAAAAAACTGCCTATCCAGTATTAAGTTCTAAAAACCAATTCAAATAAGACAATATAAAGAAATGAAATTAGTTGTTTGTTAAGCAAAAAA
This sequence comes from Rhamnusium bicolor, assembly GCA_029963845.1. NCBI lineage: Eukaryota > Metazoa > Arthropoda > Insecta > Coleoptera > Cerambycidae > Rhamnusium > Rhamnusium bicolor. The sequence goes on from JANEYF010003767.1 coordinate 361,356, forward strand.
TATTAATGAAAGTTGCTGTACTAGATATACACAAATCGACCAAACCAAATATGTTGAGGTTTTCAATTTTAATAATTTTTGGTCGGGTGGTTGAGCTTATTGGTATCTTGTAAATGCCAAAATGTTTTTTTTATGAATTGGTTTTTCCATTGATAACGGAAAATGACAGATTCTCTTAAACAAGAAATTTTTTAATTTGATTCCACCTATTGATATGAGATAAAATTTCTAGACAAAAGTCAAAGTCAAGGTCGCAAACATTAAACATCTATATCGAAGAATATATTTTTAATCATTTTGGAAAAAATCGTATGTGGTCCTTAACTTCTTATGTATCACTTTGCCAAACTTGTCACTGGAGTGTCAAAAAAATAACTGAAATTATAAAAGTAGTGATGTGGTTAATCTGTTAATAAATAGCTGGGCAATTTCTAAATCATGTCTACGATGTGTATATCTCCACATTTAAAAAATTAATTTTTATCAAATAATTCATGAAATTTATATACCTAGTAATTGTCTATTTGAACACTAAATATTTGAAGTAAAAGTGATATAACTAAAAAAAAAAAAAAGTTTTCTGAGGTACACATTAAAATTTTTTACTAGATTTTTTTATTATTGATCATTTTTACTTTCTTTCATCATGTTACCGAATTCCAAATAACATTAAACATTGAAAAATGAGAACAAGTAACTGCATTTAATTTGCTTTAATATATTTATTATGATTTTTTGTCTATAATCCTGTGGCCATCTAATGTTAAAATTTGGTACGGTGGTATAATAGGAGCTGAAAAATCATGATTTTTTTCACATATGATTTTGTAGAAAAGTTAAGTCTTGCGACCTTGATCTGACATTGGAATTCCAGGTTAGAAATTTTTATGGAAGAAAATAATAAACTTCGATTTGGTTACATGTAGACTTTTGTTGTAGTCTTTGTTATGAAATAAGAAAAAAAAATTGAGATTTTTTTAAAAGAATCTCATTATGTCTCGGAAGTCAGAAATCGATTAATATTTTGGGACTTTTGTAGAATTAATAGACCCAATAACCTGTCCAAAAAATAACAAAACCAAAAAAAAAATATATTTTTGTTGGCAGATTAGTATGAAATGTCCTGGTCATCATATGTAGAGAAAATATGTAATGATCTGGATGTAATATGAGAAATATTTTCTGTACCTCCATATCTCATTAAGCATTTATGAACATTTTAGTAATGGAATAGTTATCTTATTTGTTTTCTACTTGACACTACTTTTTGCTACTTTTTATAGAATAATATACAGGGTGAATCACATAACCCATATTCCTGTACTGATATTAAGATACTTATGTGATTTTCCTCAAAACTGGTTCCTTCTATAAAAAACTTGCAAGAAACCTTTTTTCTTCAAGACCTTGTTACAGTCGCAATACTTTTGCAATACGCAGTAAGTCTTGATGAAAGGCATGCACACTTGAGAGTTAGTTGATCATTTTTTGTAATTCTGACCTCAAGTCTCAAGTAACTTTCGTGTGCATTAATTTCATCAAGACATATACGTATTGAAAAACTGTTGACCACTGAAAAATGGGTATCAGTTCAGAAAAAAATTAGAATTATGAAAAATTTGCAGTGGTGTAGAACTTAAAAAGTGGGCGCAGTTGCTTCTCTCGAATGCCTCAGGTTGGATCATTTTCACAGTTTTTTATAGAATCCCAATATATCAATACTTCTTACTAAATATGAAATAAATATCTCGCATAGTTTAGGAGAAAAAAAATTGTAAAAAAATTTCTCTTTTCTCGAAAGAACCTTATTTTATCAAGATCTATCGACTGTTAAAATATTCGCTAATAAAAATGAATCATTCTGTATACGGTCATTTTTGAAGCTCCTGCAAACTAAATTGTTCATAACATTATGTACAACATTTTGGGCATAGATTATTATAATTATTGTAATAGTGTAAATAACATTGGAACTGTTGAGAATGGAGAAAAACCTAAATTCAATATTAGAGTTCCCAAAAAACTAGGAAAAATTTTGAACATGTTGAGATCATGTTATGCTATGCTGAAAACAGCCATTCATGTAACGCCAGAAAAAGTGCAAAAGCAAAAGGATTACTACCTATCTGCAGTATTCTAGAGATACTGAAGTAAACTTTCTCTTTATATTTAAAATAAACTTGTGGGGCAAAGTGTGTCTCTTGCGCAGACCAAACAAGTTTTGTTTTTCAGTTTACGTAAAACTTTACAAAATAAAGATAAAATTGTATTCAAAATTATGATGTTATTTGACAACATGATTATTTATTTACTTATAGGTCACTATTTACTTATAGGCCAGTAAAATTAAATGAAAAATGACATGAATCCGGAACAAATTTGTGACAACTAATTTGTTCACAGATGTCTTCCTTATAGTGTAATTAACTTGTGGCTAGAAATCCCGAAAAACGAACCACCATATTGGATTTTTTGTTTTTGGCTGATAACTCTTTTAATCGCATTTTACAAAAATTATTAAGAGACACTCTTTTACACTGACATTTTGTGACTAAGATTTTGACAATTCAATAATAAATAGCGGTTATGAATTTATTAAATTGGCAAAATTTCCGAAACCTCGGATTTTGCCATAAAAGAGCACTTGCTTAAGAGCGTTAAAATTATTGTCTTGATAATTTTTAATAAAATGCTAAATAAAAGAGTTATTGGCCAAAAACCAAAAAAATCCAATATAGTGGTTAAGTTTTTTCGGTATATTCCAAGGTGGACCCAATGACTTCAGAATTCATTGTGTAAAAAATTTCAAAAATATTTGGTGAAACTTCCATCAATGTGATTTTTTTGCAATTTTCAGCCAGAAATTTCCTATACTATCAGGAAAACATTTGCAAAGAAATTAGCTTTTCACAAATATGATCACCACTGTACAACTCAAATTTTACTGGCCTATTAGTTGATGATAAATAATGGAAAATGTTAACTATTTTCCAAGTTTGATAAATCTCAGTATCACTGATTTTTAAATAATTTTTCTTATGTATGCTTTAAATTGCTCACTTTTTCTCATATCCCCCAGTGGGAAAATTTAAATCAGGACTCTATATTTGGGGCATCTCGGTGAATGAATATTAAAAAGACAGACGTACAGAAATTGTTTAATATAGAAATATTTCGCCACTTCCGATCTCTTTGCCACATCCGATCTCTTCGCCATTGTCGCTCTCACTTAGTTTTAATTCTTTTTCTGACAAACGAACAGTAGTATGGCGGTCGTTCTCTTGTATGTGATTGATTAATTTTGTTCCTCCATTTCCATAATACATTTATGGGAAATATAGGGTGGGATTTGTTATTTTGAAATTAAGCATTGTTTGGTTAGAACAATACTTATATTTTTACTTTTCAAAACCACATTATTTTTTCTATATAAAATATTTCCACCTCAGGAAAGTGCAAATGCAAACAAGACGCCCCAATTTGTACAACACTGCAGACTCGGTCTATATCTGGTTTTAACTATTAGCAAGCTATGTAAGTGACGAATTAAATCTAAAAAAACCACTGCCAATTACTTGGGGATCAGAACTTCCTTACTGTAGTAAAACTCGACGTGTGGTGGAGTTTATAATAAAAGTAATTTTTGACGTTTCAAAAAAGTCACATTTTTTGACTTCAAAAAAGTCATATTTTGACGTTTCAAAAATATAACCTTGACGTTTCAAAAAAGTCACATTTTGACGTTTCAAAAAAGTCACATTGGTGGTCACTAATTTTTTTTTTTAGACCGATTTTGCTCATCAACGAATTCAATCTCTTCCTGACCTCTAGAATGTGTGTACCAAATTTGAAAGCTTTATCTCAAAAACTGTAGCTGCTATCGCGAACACACACAGGCAGAAAATTTTTTTGTCTGAAATTTTGTGTATCATTATAATCCGTCGAGATTCGTCCAGAAATGCAATAAAAATTTTCAAAATTTTTTTCACAAACGCTTTGAGGGGTGAGGAAGTAATTATGTAAAATCAGAGTTTTCTTTACATGAATGTATAAATTATTATAAATAGTGTATTGGTACTAAAGACCAAAGATGAAACTGTTTAAATGTACTGTGACCTCAAAAATCATACTAATAATTTATGTAAATATATTTTTGCTTTGGTAGGGGACTCGGAGCTGTTATGTTGGGTTTACTAGGGCCTCTCAGTTCAAACAATTTCAACCAAGTCGTAATAAAAATAGAAAATTTGGCAGTAGAATTTGGCAACCAAATTGATATTTAATAATTGGCGTGTATGTATTTTGACATGCAGAATCCAAATATACAAAAATTAACAGGATATCCCATTTAAAAATTAGATTTGCATGATATTTCCAGCGAAACCGGAAGTCTGCCATATTTGATTTTTACCTCATATAATCGAAAATACTTCCAATATAATCACACCAAATTTAAAAATATCTCTGTCCATTCAAAAGATATAAACATGGCTCTCTATGCTGGGGATCATCCTGCATACGCTGTATAACAATCATCACCAAAGGTAAACAAAAATGTTGATTCCGTTTTCAAATATAGTGACATCATCTGAAAAATGTATAAAATTAATATAAATGTGGAAAGAAATCGGTCCGAGGACCGATCCCTGAGGGACATGGAGTGTACTTAGTTTTAGAGTGACCTGGTATATGGTTCAATTTCACAAAACGATTTTTTTTGGTAATACTGTTTTACTTGATATTCAATTGTGTTTTTGTTTTAAAATTTATATTCTTTATGAGTATTTGTTTGTCAACAGTATACCTAAAAAATTTAATTACTCAATATCTACATAATATATTCATTAATTGTACCTCTCTGAAAAATTCTGCCGACGCCTATGTTAATATTATTATGTGAGCACTGAGCAGTAAATATTTGAGTCTATTTTTATAAATTTAATAATATGTAATCATCAATTTACATATTTTATAAATAAACTTCAATTTCTAACAGCATTTTTCTTAAAACAAGGTCAACACAATGACATGTTGGAACCAAAAGAAATCAAGTTATCAACAAATACTGAATATATTTTTATTAGGGCAATAAAATAGATAGATACATTTTAATTGATTTTAATAGTTTTATTTCCATGTAAAAATGGTAATTTATGTTGCATATATTAATAATAAAGTGACTACAATTGTTAATTAAATTTAAGTGTAAGAATTAATTCGTAGAGAGTTTATGATAATAATATTAAAATATTAACCTTAATTCAAAAACAATTATTTAATCGTTTACAACTATTTCCATATAGAAATACACTAATGTGAGTAATGTGTTCACTATAACAGTTCGTCACCTAAACCCGATTTTCTCTAATCTGTGTTCCCCGCTCGCACGTAATTCAGTAAACTCCAAAAATGCTGACCCATCAAATCACATAGCTTACATTCGATCACCCTGACTTTCCTGATTGTCCTCAATCAGGTCCGAATCCAGTAACAATGAAAGTGGAACATACAGTGTGGAAATTAAGTAACGCATAAATTCAGTAATTCTGTTGATAATTAATTTTTTGGAAAAAATCTCGAAGGGGTATAGCGATTTTAACTTCGGCAAATATTTTCAGTCTAATTTCAGTTTCTTATGGCATTTATTTTTTTAAGTTATGACAGCTTCGACTTTTTTTTTAAATGACAACCTATATTTTTTATTATTGATTTTGGTAGTAGACTTTATTCTGGTTCCGACCGTATAAAATTTTCAATATGTTATTATTTGAAAAAATCGAGAAAAACAGTCTTAAAGTTCAAATAATAAAAATTCATTAAATTGGGTAAATTTATTTAGTTGCCGGTGTTTCACATTAGTTACGGCTGTCAGATTTAAATAATTTGTACATGTCACGATAGAATAAGTGTTATTATTTTGCTTTTTCTAAATTAGAAAAACTATTTTATTAATAAGAATGGTACAGTTGAGTGACAAACAGAGAATTGAAGTGTTAATAATGATTGGTTATGGCGATAGATCTAGAACACATCAAGAAGTGTGTCATCTTTTTAGAGAAAAATACCCGGATCAGCCCATAAATCAATCAACAATTAGTAGGATTAAAAAAAAAATTCGGGAACATGGCGTTGTAAAGAATATTCCAAAAACTGGACGTCCGGCGACATTAAATGAAGATGCACAACTTGATGTGCTACTAGAAATTGAAAACAATCCACAATCAACTAGTAGAAGTATTGCTTTGAACCACAATATAAGCCACACTACAGTTCTAAAACTTTTGAAAGTTCAAAAATTCCACCCATATAAGGTGCTTTAAAAACAAATTAAGTTCCTCTTCTTGGTAAAAGTTAAAATATAGAGTGGAATGAAAAAATAATATTAACTGAAAAAATTTTTTTGTTAATTATTATTTACTAACTTTTACAAATCTTATCATAGATAAGTATAACATATATCCTTTTAAACAATTATTTTCCCGGCTATTTGCCAAAACGCTGAAACTTGGATTACAAAAAAAGATAATATGCACATTATGTTCAATACAATTGACTCAATAATGTTATTTTTAATTTCAACTATTCTGTCCAGTAAAACCAAAAATAAATAAAACACAAGGTACTTACCAGTTAACACTCACTTTAAAAAACTTTAAAATATCTACCGACATGTGTTTCTGCTTGCCTAGCGTCATCAGGGTTTAAAAGGATATATGTTATACTTATCTGTGATAAGATTTGTAAAAGTTAGTAAATAATAATTAACAAAAAAATTTTTTCAGTTAATATTATTTTTTTCATTCCACTCCATATAAGGTGCACTTGGTTCATGAGTTGACAGAAGATGACGTTGATCGTAGGCAAGAGTTTTGCGAACAAATGATGGAAATTTGCAACCGCGATCCAATGTTTTTCCAGCGTGTTTTATTTTCGGATGAAGCAACATTTTGTTTAAATGGCCATGTCAATAGACAGAATTGTAGATATTGGGCTAGGGACAATCCCCATTGGATGCAGGAAAGTCATAACCAATATCCTCAGAAAGTTAATGTTTGGGCAGGAATTATTGGTGACAGAATTATAGGTCCATTCTTTTTTGAAAACAATTTGACTGGAGATAGATACCTGCAATTTTTACAGTTGGAATTGATGCCTGCATTGGCTGCATTTTTCCCCAATGCAAATAACCCTGACCTACCAAATAATACCATTTGGTTACAACAAGATGACGCTCCGCCTCATTACGCAATTATTGTGCGACGATACTTGAACCAAGTTCTCCCAGCAAGATGGATAGGGAGAAGAGGTCAGATAGAATGGCCGCCTAGGTCTCCTGATATAACGCCATTAGACTTATTTTTATGGGGATACTTAAAAAGTAAAGTGTACAACAATCGACCCAATAATTTAGACGATCTCAGGCAAAGAATTTAACATGAGATTTGGTTAATATCGCCTCAAACTATTCAGAATGTGAAAAATTAATTTTATAATCGTCTTGGGTATTGTCAAATGGTGCAGGGTCGTCAATTTGAACATTTAGTGTAAATGTAATTTAACAACTGTTATTTCTGTACTTATTTTTGTGTTTGATGATATTGTTAGATTTTTTCTGGTTAAGCAATTTAGTTTCTTTTATACTAATGTTTGCCTCACGAAGTTATCGTTATTACTAACTTTGAATTGAGCAGATAATAAATTTCTAGTTCGATTTTTTCAAATATTTGTATAATTTCAAAATAAAAACGAATGTGCCATCGATAACTTTCCGTCAAACTTAGGCAACTAGATAAATTTCCCCAATTTAATGAATTTTTATTATTTGAACTTTAAGACTGTTTTTCTCGATTTTTTCAAATAATAACATATTGAAAATTTTATACGGTCGGAACCGGAATAAAATCTACTACCAAAATCAATAATAAAAAATATAGGTTGTCATTTAAAAAAAAGTCGATGACGTCATAACTTAAAAAAATAAATGACATAAGAAACTGAAATTAGACTGAAAATATTTGCCGAAGTTAAAATCGCTATACCCCTTTGAGATTTTTTTCCAAAAAATTAATATCAACGGAATTAATGAATTTATGCATTACTTAATTTCCACACTGTATAGGAGAATCTATACTAATTTTACTTTTTTTTTTTAACTTATGCTTCAGACTAAATCTGGAACCGCACAAAACAAGTGCTAAATGTGAGACTAAATGAGTTGAATATCCTTACAATTAATATTTTTCTATTTCAGCTGTACCTTTAAGTCCATTGCATCCCAAAAACATCCTTCTTTATTATGCCAATGACACAAGTTCAAAATTACTCATCACAACTCCACATTATGCAGATCTTATGCATAGAGTGTCGAGGAATACTCACAGCCGCCTTCACATTTTGGACGATAAATTGAAACTGAATTGTGCCCAAAAAATTGCACAGACTCAAAGAGATTTGGAGGGAGGTCGCCCACTGGAGTTTTATGATAACAATGATGCCTTAATTTTATACACCAGTGGCACAACAGGATCACCAAAAGGTAAAAAATTTGTTTGTTTTTTTACATTAAATATAACTAAGTCGAGGCAAAAATGATATCTATAATTTGTTTTAATTTTCAAGGAGTAGTTTTATCTCACAAAAACCTTCAATGCCAGATTACAACACTTCTGGATGCCTGGAAATGGACATCAAACGATGTTTTACTTCACACTTTACCTCTGCATCATGTTCATGGCATTGTTAATGCTCTCTTGTGTCCCTTATATATAGGAGCAAAAACCATTATGCTGAAAAAATTTAATGCCAATACTGTTTGGTCGTATCTACTCGGAATTGGTGCTAAGCCAGATGATAGAAAAATAACGGTATATATGGCAGTTCCTACAATATATTCTAAACTTATAGAAGAGTACAAGAGGGTGTTCAAAGATGATGCAAAGATGGTGGAATATATCAGAAACACCCTTAAGAGTAAAATTAGGCTTATGGTTAGCGGCTCATCACCACTGCCTGTAACGACATATGAGAAATGGCTGGAGATATCTGGTCATCGCCTTTTAGAAAGGTAAAATGGCAGACATTTTGTAGGTACAGTAGGTAAACAGAATAATGATCCATATTTTTTACTTGGTGAATTTGTTAATTGGGTATAAAAATATTTTTAATTTAATTAGATATGGTATGACGGAAACTGGCATGGTACTGTCCAATGTTTATGATTCAGATAGAGAACCTGGCTACGTAGGAGTACCTTTACCAGGGGTGTCGGTACGTTTAGCAGAAGATGACGAGAAAGGAGGAGAAATGAAATCTGTCATAGAATGTTCCAATAGTGATGGAGCTATAGTTTTTAAGAAATATAAGAGTGGAAATCCTAAAGGTAAGAATATTTTTTACTCGGATAAAAATTGTACAGCTTTTTTTAAATTAAATTATGAATAGGTGAGCTCTTGGTCAAAGGTGATGGCATTTTCCAAGAATATCACAACAGGCCTGAAGCAACTCGTAGTGAATTTACCAGTGATGACTGGTTTAAAACAGGTGATATGTGTGAATACTCAACTGAAAAGAAGAAGTTTAAGATGCTTGGAAGGAAAAATGTAGACATCATAAAATGCGGTGGCTACAAAATTAGTGCCTTAGAAATAGAAACACATATATTGTCACATCCAGATATAAAGGAGTGCGTTGTTGTAGGAATTGATGATGAAGAATGGGGCCAAAAAGTAGCTGCTGTTGTTGTTCCTCAGAATGACAAAGAAATCACATTGGAAAGTTTATCAGAATGGGCCGAACATAAAGTGCCAAAGTATTCTATTCCTACCGTGTTAAATATTGTTAGCTCTTTGCCAAGAAACTCAATGGGCAAAGTCAATAAGAAAGAGTTGATCAAAACCATATTTTGAGGAATAATTTATATTTTTGTTGATATTTTTAAGACTGTTTTATTTTTAAATTATCTTTAATTTTTCGAGTGATGTAAAGTATTAATCTTCAGTTTTTTATATATAAAATTTACGTATTATAAAATAAAATGTGGTTAATTATTGATGGTTTTATTGTGTACCTCCATTTTATTGTATACGGGATGTTTCCTAAATGTTGTTGAAAACTTGTGGACGATTTTAAAGAAATAAGTTTGTATGAACATAGGTCTGGAAAATTTCCCTATAGTTATGGCCCCTCAAAAATAATCAACAAAGCACATTTCTCAGTTACAAAAGGTTTGTTTATTAGTGTTGCTAGAATCAGGTCATTTAATTTTAAAAATCATTGACAGTTGATAGGAATTTGCAAGTAGATAAATTCAATAGGTCACGTGCCCATTACATCGCAGTTCCTAGACTAGGAGAACAAAATGATAACTGTTCAGATTTTATGGTGGATTTATATTGTATAAAATGGGGGTCCGAAATATTTACAGCTTTTTGAGCATTGTACAGTTTATAAAGGGATAATTGATAACTTATTCTTACCTTCACAACAACTCGACCATAAACACACAAAGACTTGAATTCGAAACGCATCCTTTGTATAGGCATATTATGCTCCAAAACTAAATAATTGACAATATTCCCATGTGCAATATTTGGAAATACATCAATATTTATAGTGAAGTTTTTTTTCAAAGTAAGTATTTAAACCATTGGCATTTTACTTTTTCCAACCTGTACATCAGGAGACCATTCCATAAAATATAAACTATATAAATCTCTATCTTCGGCACACAAAATTAACAATAAGGATTGTTTTAAATGTTTAATATTAGTTTTTAAAATCGCAATATACACACTTACAACATGTTTAGATATTATAGTAGATCACAGGTTATTTTCCTTCAGTCTCAAAAGCTCTGACGTCAACGTAAGCGCCTATGATCTCTTAGTTAGACATGACATAAACGACCAGAAGAAATGCCCTTTTTTTGTACAGGAAATTTTTCTTTTCAAATGTTGAGAAAAATGTTGATTAGAAAAGAAAAATTTTAATTTTTTTAAAATATAAATGCAAAGTAAATGTATATTTTTCTTTTACAAATCTCGCCTACTTTCAGATTGCAGATGTAATATTCCCCACAGCCGCATTTAAAATTAATATCCTGATATTTTTTGATTGTCCTAAATATTTCAGATGCATTAAATGAATGAGGTTCTGTATCTTGTTCTTTTATTGCTTGACCTCTTGAGTTCGAGCAGAAAATCTGTGATTTTAATGATTTATAGTTTACAACAGATTATTCAATACAAGTAAAGAAAATCAGATCATCACAGAACAGAAAGAGACAGATCATCTGCTTCGACTCAAATGAACTACTATGCTATCGCTGCTCAATTTGTTTAGCACAAGAATGAACAACTTTGTTCTACGAGTTCTACGACTTTAATTGTAAAGGCTATTCTAGCAGAAGTACCTGATTTGAGGAAGAAGATTAGCTCTGACAACCTTTTTTCTGCTCTGTGACAATAACCTAAAAATTAATTGACAAGATGTTCTGTTGTAATTTTTCTATTTTCTTATTTTTTTTGTAATTAACTATTATAAGTTATTTGATACTATTAAAATGGACCCAGCTTTATTAAAAGAACGAGAGTTATTTAAAAAAAAAAGCTTTAACTACACCAACGTAAGAAATGGATTTTAAAATTTGTTTTATTTTTATATTAATTATTGTATTTTAGTGTAGAAAAGAAAAAGACTGAATCGAAGCCAGATCCTTTACGAGATGAAAAGAAGAAATCTAAATCCTCTAGTAGTAGCAATAGTGCTCCAAAATTAGATATAAATACGTAAGAACAAATTTTTACTGTCATATATTATGATTTTTCGGATGTGGCAATTAAGTAAAAATTACCATAAATAAAAATTAACCAGAAATGTTTATAATTAAACAGTCTCATATAAATATGTGTGATCCTAAATTTTAACCCTCTATATGCATGTTTAGACCTTAGTTCTCAAGTCATTTTTAGGAATATGTTTATCTGCATAGGTACTTAAACATCAGTTCGCAATGTCTCAATATGTTGATCAGGTTTTTGGAAATATGAAATGTCACAATATTAATATAAAATGTGGAGAATACTTACATATGATATGTGATTTTATTGCTCACCGGATGATGTATTTGTTGAGTATTATTCCCTTAGTAGACAGTCATAAAATGCATAACTATCAAAAATGCTCAAAATGTGATATAATTTATATTGTGTTTTAAACCCAATATAAATTTTTTGCTGCCCTTCGGGATATTTTTAGATATTTCTTGTCCCAAAGGTATTTAATTTCTGTGTATTAAAAATATATGCAAGCAAATAAGTACTAGAAGATATGGACATTTCAGAACACACATAGTAATTTTTATGTATGGATGGTAACAGTGATGGAATCCTTTTCACAATATCTACGTATGTTAGCTGTGTGCTATATACACAGTATATTTTAAAAAAGCTGCAGAATTTAATTTGATTTTCTAATGAATTTTTACTTACACATTTCTGAAAACTGAATCCATACTTAAATTAAAACGTTAATGCCTATTTGTTTTTTAAAATAAAACCTGGCACTATCAAATTATTACTATTTCAGTATCTCAAAGGCTGAATGTAGTACTAAAGCATTATTTTAGTTATAAAACAGCAACGGGAAGTTCACAATACCGTTTTGGAGTTTTGGCAAAAATAGTCAAACATATGCGAACGAGACACCAAGAAGGAGAAACATATCCATTGAGTTTAGAAGAGATTTTAGATGAAACAAACCAGCTTGATGTTGGGAATAAAGTAAAGCAGGTATGTATATCTATTTATACATTTTTTTTAAATTCAGACTGCCAATATAGAATGATAAAAATTAACTGTTGATTAATATAATATTAATAGAACATCACATGCCTATATGGTAATTTTTGCCAGGGAAAAGTCTGATATCTTTTGAGTAATAAATAAACCACAAAATATTTTCTAATACCGAGTTTTTAGTAATTTTGTACCATTTTTATTACTTAATAATATGATTATGCATTATACATGTAATCGAAATCTATGTTGTTTCCTCATTTGTATACTTTTTCTTCATGTATATTCTTTTCTTTAAAATTCTACATATGATCATATATTTAATTTTTGCATATTAAATTCAATTTTGCTATCAACCATTTTAGTTATAGGTCAGTTATAGGATTAGATTAATTTTGGGTTAAGTGTAAGAGTAGCCTTAGGCTAAACTTCACCCAGTTGTATTAGATTAAATGCATATTTATTTTTTATCTATTCAGTAAAGACGATTTATTATTATTTTGTATCATAACCTATCGAAAACTAAATTTAATTCTTGCAGTGAGAATACCGTCTCTTATTATTGATTTCTAAAAGTCATAATTGAAAAATGTTTCATATTTATAGTTACTTTTTTTTATTTGTCTATATCCAGATGATATAGATGTTAATAATTAAGACAACTGTCGGTTCATCTATTTAATAGTGTATGTAAAATCAGCAACTAGATTATTTAATTAAGCATTCAGCATTAATGAGTTTTGGTAATGGTAATGTGTATCGTAATTATTCCTTTGATTAATATATTCTTCTTTATAATTAAAGTGGCTGCAAACAGAAGCTTTATTAAATAATCCGAAAATAGAAGTTACACCAGATGGAAAATTTTTATTCAAAGCTTTATATAGGTTGAAAGATCGCAAGAGTTTATTAAAATTGTTAAAGCAACAAGACTTAAAAGGTTTGGGAGGCATATTACTAGATGATGTCCAAGAATCTTTACCACACTATGAGAAAGCTTTAAGAGTATGTTATTTTTAGATTTCTTAGTTTGTATTATAGATCAATTTAAATAATTTCTAGATATTACAAAATCAAAATGAAATTATTTTCATCACCAGGCCAATAGACAAAAAGAAAGTTTTATTTTATAATGATAGAACTGCTAGTTTGCCTATAGATGAAGAATTTCAAAAATTATGGAGATCTGTAGCAGTTGATGCAATGGATGATGCCAAAATTGAAGAATATTTAGATAAACAAGGTATTTGGTTTTATCAAATTACCCTTACTAAGTATAAAAATTACCTGTTATTAGATATGCATATTATATATGTATGCTACGAATACAAATAGGGAATTTAGATGTCATAACGTATATAACAGAAGCAGACCGCAAAACAGGAGGAGACAGTACAGTAAACAGTATTTACCTTGTAAACTTCTTTGCGTAACAGCTCCTCCGTATTTCACCGCCTTTGTTTGTCTCCGCCAATCAATGTTTGGTGTTTCTTCAACAACACATGTTTCGTCACAGCTGATTTACTAATAACATATATGACAGTCCTACAATTTACATAACAACATACAACCCATCACTTTCTGAAGACACAGACTGCCTCTCCATATTTATATCCACTAACACACTATGTATTAAACAGAAAATATTCGATAAATAAAAAATATCTTTATACTCACGATACACACAGCAGGTCGCTAGGTAGAGTGTATTCGACCTGAACAAATTACAAACTGCATAGAGCAAAGATGTAAACCATATAGGTCATAACAGCAAGCAGGTAAGTAGTCGCCTAGAGACACAAACAATATTCGCCCTTCGACACTGCATAGTCCTGAAGTGGGTTAGAACCTTTGATGTGAAGCTGACACTGATGTGATTTTCCACAAAACACCATATACCTCGCCATAAACTGCACTCGACGCGCGTTTCACCAACCTAGTTAGATCATATGAGATGATTAAAACTTTTAATCGTCTCCAGGTGACGCCAACTTTGTTGGCGAAACACGCGTCAAATGTAGTATGTGGTGTTTTGGTGTTTTTGTGGAAAATGATGTCAGCGTTGTCAACACTGCATACATAAACAATGTAATTCCGCTCATTGATGCCAATATAATTCTCGGCGGTTGACTACCGCTCATTGGTGCTGGTTTTAAATGCAAAAGATTAATTAATTGATGTGTAAGTACACTCAAAAATTACAATATAATTTATTACTGTTATATTACGAATTTTTAGGAATATAAAATTTTAGCCGTATGACACGATATAAATTTCAAGATATAATTTTATACTAAATTTAAATAAACTAATCATCTGTTAAGATTTTTAAAAAAGTATGAATATTGATTGGTTCTTTGATTTTCAATTATAAAATTCTATATTGAAATTTACATCATGTCATGGCTATTAGATTTAAAAATTTGTCTCTGGGATCACATCCAAACTCCCTAAGTCTTGTGATAGATGTACATTTTCTTTTCCCTGTATAACTATCCTGATATGAGTCGGGAGTGTTGCAACCTGTGACGACACTACACTGAAGTAGTTTTGACAACACCAAAACATTCGATACTTACGCGATGTGTAAATCGCCAACCAAATTGGCATCATCAGGAGATGATTACAACTGAATTAAATCTACTTCAGTGCTAGTGCTTGTATAACTACAATTTATTATTTCAGGGATTCGTTCAATGCAGGATCATGGTCCAAAAAAACCTATGGCTCCAAAGAGAAAGAAGGCTGGTCAGCGTAAAAAAGTGTTCAAAAAGCCAAGAGATAATGAACATTTAGCAGATGTTCTTGAGAATTATGAGAATGATACGTTGACTCAAAAAAATACAGTCTAAATTGTTTTTACAATATATTTATTCTAATATTATAATTAGGTACATTAAACTATCATACTTTTTTAGATAATTTTTTATTTTAAAATGTATGCATCTTTATCTCATCGAAGAGTGTTGCATGTGGGTGTATGATAAAATGTATTATTTGTACTCTTCCTGTACACCATTATCATTTTTTTTATTAGCAAGTTAATCATTATCGACTGTTTAGTTAAAAAAGGAAAGTAAAGTTTTGTGTTTATTATATTTTTTTTTATTATTTTTTTAGTTATGTTATTAAATTATTTTTTTATTATATTTTCCCTATTTTATTTAATAATTTGTGATGAAAGAGGATCAAGAGTTAGAAGAATAGTTGGTGGGATTCCTGCAGATATTCCTCCTGTAGATGATCCAGTAATTTATACCAGATTTGGGGGAAGGACTGCTAGGGTTGAGGGTGTCAGAGATTTTTCTTACTATGTTTTTAGGGGAATTAAATTTGCTCATCCACCAACAGGAAGAGATCGTTTTTTGGTAAGTAACTTATAATGCCAAATACATTAATTTTGCATAAAACTCTGATTAAATGATTCTGTCTTACTGGTAATGTAGATGTGTATCTATTATACTACCCGTCATAATTTTTTTTATTCTACAAATTTTTAACTATTAACACTTTCATTGCCATATCCGGTCCATAAGACCGAGAAAATTTTTCCCCTGGTGCCATCTGGATCGAATGGACCGAGAACATATGGACTCCGGCACGCTGATTCGGTTAATGGGACTAAATCACGTATTCGTTCTTACAGCGTACCCAAAGGTGCACTTGGCCTTGTGGGAAGTTTTGGGTCAAACACCTCCGTGGTGGCAAATGTAAAGAAAACACACGCCAGCAGTGAACGGGTTAAAATTATTTCGGAGAAGAAAAATCGATATACATATAAATCATAAACAATGTGATTAAATGTATGCTGAATTATTTACAGTGTTTTGCTTTAATTTTTCGAAATCTTTTATTTTAGGAGTTAGGACCACTTTATCAGAGAGGTTTTTCATATATTTTATGTATAAAAAGCACTTTGGTTTTTCAGATATCTAAAAAAAAAAATGTTTTTTTTCATATTTTGCTTGTTTTAATTAATTCTTTTACTGTGTTTTATCTGTGTAAACCAAAAATGTTACAATGTTTTGTTTTCATAGACATTTACAGCTTAATTTTTTTGTCGTAAATGCCATATTGAATTTTTCTGACAAATGAACAGATTCTAGCAAACAGATTAATAAAATATGAGCAAAAAAAAATAAAAAATATTTCAACTTCTTTGGATTTTTTTAATAAGAATTTGGCACAACAGAACTTATCTTGCTTGGTTTTTCAGGTATCTGAAAAAAATAACTGGAAAGTGTATTCTGTTTTTTGCTCATATTTTACTCTTCTTTCTTTTTTTGCAGAACATTAAGTTGGCAGGCTGGAATTTGTTATAGTTTACAAATTGTCTAAGAACTAATCTAGTGGGGGCACACATTTTTCCAAATTTCAATCACATTTTTTTCTCAGCAAAACTTCATTTAGTTTTGATAGTTATATCTTAGAGTATCAAGTGGGTCCTATTCCCCAATACTACTAGATATTACATAATAAATTTCACCATCCATCACTGACTATGGCACCTATAACTAAAAATAAGGCTAATAATGATTCTATGAAAATAAAACAAAGCAGCATTTTGGTTTGAAAAATGAAATACAGTCGCCTTAATATTTCTCATAATTCCTGCAAATATAGCAAAACTGCTTGAAATATTTTTTATAAATCATGTATAATACAAATTTAGTTCTAGATTTTAACTGTAAATTTTCTTGGTTGCAATGTGAAAAACCTCACGAATAATAGTAATGGCTATTTTGCATTTCTTATCAGAAGTCGCTCCGCTTAGAACTTTCAATATATTGGTTAGGGGATAATATATGCATAAAATTCCTGTTGATGAAATATTTCTGAAATTTTAGAAAATATGTAATTTCTAAACTCCCAAAACTAAGAATCAAGTAATGGTCCAAGTAAAAATTATAAAACTCTAATAATTTTTCAGAGACCAAATGAAAAGTTCTTAGAGGGAGAAGTAAATGCAACTAAATTCCCTCAGCCTTGTATTCAGCCACGCCCTGGAACAAATGAAGTAATTGGAAGCGAAGACTGTCTCGCTCTAAACGTTTTTACACCTGAATTGCCTACTGGATTAGAAGGTACTTGTGTAATTTGGAGTGGTTTTCCATATAAATTTTCAGAAGTTTTCCTCATTCTAATAGTTAATAGTAAAATATCGTCCGAATTTAGTGATACAGTTTTTACACCTGAATTGCCTACTGGATTAGAAGGTACTTGTGTAATTTGGAGTGGTTTTCCAAGTTTTCAGAAGTTCTTCTCATTCTAATAGTTAGTGGTAAAATATCGACTGATTTTAGTGATACACATAGCTTTGATGTTTTCAAAATATTGGTAACACAAAGTGACCCAAAGACAAATACTATTTGAATGATATAATAACAAAATATTAATTGTTGTTTTCATGTCTTAAATTTTCCATATTATGTTGCACAATGAAGCTTAAAATAGTTTAGATTCTACAGTAGCTTTAAAGGATCTTTTTAGCTTCTGCATGGACTTGGTACAATTTAGTCCTAATCTGAAATATTTTTGACTATTTACTCATCAACTTAAATTGTAACTTAAATTTATTATAATTTTTGATTTTGGTTTGTTTTTGAACAAATAAAAATTCTTTAGGTTTAATCTTGTATAACAAATTTGAACAAAGAAATCTAGAGAACCCAAAATAAAACCATTATATGTTATGGTTTTCTCAGGTTGTGTGCATTTAATTTTTAAAGTTTTGATGTCAAAATTAATATTTTTTATGTATTTTCATGATTTCTTTATTGCATAAGAATTGATTTATATTGCAAATGTAAAAATTGGTGGTCAAATTTGTGCAATTTAAAATATTTAATATTAAACACCTTTTTTAGGACTTCCCGTTGTCGTTTGGATACATGGTGGAGGATTTAGATATGGTTCAGCATCTCAGTATGGAGTAAGTTATTATATTATGACTAAAGTTAACGGCAGTAGTAGCTTTTACCTTGAAAACGTATTTATAAATGTGCAAATCCGTACATTATTCAGTGCAGCCGCAGTCAGTTTGTATTGTAAAATCAGTTTTTACTTCACTGATTGCTGATGAGCCGCAGGCCTAACATATTAAAATTGTGGTAGGGTATTAAACGGCGGCCATTCACTAGTCTGACTGGCAGGCAGATCGTAAACAAACCAGCTTACAGGTTGCAGCAATCTAACTTGTTCTGCCAGAGGCGTCGCATATAGGAAGCAGGTGAATAAATAAGAGAAAGGCGAATCACTTACAATATAAATATGTATCATATCAAAGTAAGCATTTATTATAATAATTATTACCTCATGAAAATATATAAAATAACAAAAAATTGGCATAAATTGAAAAAAAATTAAATTAAATAAAAAGCAACAAAACACTGTTAGTTTTTAAAACAGTTAAGAATATAAAAAAAAATATATATAACAATAATTACTACACAAAACAGAACAATAACTGAATATTAAAAAAACCTATATTGCAACAGAGAATGAAAACAGAAAACAAAAATAAATACATAGTGAAACTCGTAAAAAAATATAACAGAACAAAAAAAATATACATACAGTGTGTCTCACTTAAGAGAGTAACAGCGTAATAATTCTTTTGTTTTTTTCCGATTTAAATCAAACTGATCTCAAAAGATAGAGGTCACCAAGGTCTATTTAAGACGACAAAATCACTTTCCATCTTTAAATGCAAGGCCATCTACGATGCTAAATTATATGAAAAAAATCAAAAAATCATAGGCATTTTTTTATCAAAAAATTTTATTAACAAAACTTGTTCGAAATCATTCAAAAACCCTGAATCTGAAGTTTAGTTAAATTAAAAAAAAAAATGATGTTTTGATGAGAAAAATAAATCATTTGGCATTTTAATAAAAATTATTTCTTATTATTTATTTTTTTGAAACACAATTTACACAAATTAATAATAAATACAACCAAAAGAATTAAATATTATGTTCTATCAAACCTTGATCAGCCCTAATGCATGCCTCAGTTCGTTTTTGCAGGCGTAATTTCAGCGCAAGCTTGCCTAATCCGGTTTTCCATTTGTAGTATATTTTGTGGCTGCGTTTTGTAGACTTCATTCTTTAGAAACCCCCATAAAAAAAATTCCAAGGGTGTGAGGTCAGGTGACCTCGGAGGCCAATTAATAAAAGGGCTATTTCTTCCAATCCACCTCTGAGGAAAATTGTCGTCTAGCCAATTCCGTACTACCATTGCATTGTGGATTGGGGCTCCATCAAGTTGAAATATCAGATTGTTGTATGCAATAAGGGGCAAGTTTTCAATTTCGATTGAAAATTCAATTTGCAAAAAATTTAGAGAACATTTAAATATCCTTTAAAGAAATATGGCCCAATTATTTGTTCATTCAAAATACCATACCACACATTCACCTTTTCTGAATGCTGGCGTCGACAGTTTACAACCCAATGAAGGTTTTCAACGAACCAATTTCGAGTATTTTGAGAGTTAACTGTGCCATTAATTGTAAATGTTGGTTGATCTGAGAGTAAAATATTTAAAAAAAAATTAGGGTTGTTCAAAAACTCTGACACCAAAAGCAATATTCCAGCTGCCTTTCTTCATCTCCTTCTAATGTGTGTAAGAAAACAGGCTTGAAGGAACCTAGTTTATTTCGACGTAAGCATCGCCAAATTGTATCCTTGGGTACATTTAAAATTGTGGACATTCTTCTTAGGCTACACCTTGGATTTTCTCTCACAGACTGAAGAATTTCTGCATCTCTAACATGATCCCTCACATGTTGTTCTTATTTGTTGCACACTTTGCCAGTTCTATTGAATAAATTATTAATTCGCCAAACTTTTACATGGTCTATTGGGGGTCAATCTGGATGCCGATTATTAAATTCTGTAGCAGCCTCCCTCGCTGTATGAGAATTATCACCAACTAATCTAACAATTCCACTTTTTCCGCAGTTGTAAGCATTTTAATTGAAATAAAATATGCTAGAATACAAAAAATCAGACAGAATGCCAACAGATTTACTTGACAACTAATCTGACATTAAAAAATTGTCTTAGTAGAAACAAAGGAGTCAGAGCATGCTTATCAAAACGAGAAATTTGGGACTGAAATTTTTTACATCAAAACCTCATTTTTTTAGAATTTAACTAAACTTCAGATTCAGGGTTTTTGAATGATTTCGAACAAGTTTTGTTAATAACATTTTTTGATTAAAGAATGCCTACTATGATTTTTTGATTTCTTTCATATAATTTAGCATCGTAGATGGCCTTGCATTTAAAGATGGAAAGTGATTTTATGGTCTTAAATAGACCTTGGTGACCTCTATCTGATGATACCAGTTTGATTTAAGTAGGACAAAAAATAAAAGAATTGTTACACTGTTACTCTCTTAAGTGAGACACTCTGTATACAGTGTGTTCCCCGATTGAGTTTGCAAATTTTTGATTTTTTTTTTTGCAATTTGAAGGTTCATCCCTGGTTATCTGAAAAGAATTTTTTTTTGGTGTACTTTTGTTTTATTTTTATTTGCATAGGCCATGGTAGTTAAGCAAAAACTGCTTTCTTGTTACGTAAAGTACATTTTCTGTAAACTACTTTCTTTTTATGTAAAGTACATTTTCAGTAAAGACAGAAAAATGTCAATAAGGAAAGATATTCAGATTAATAAGTTATACTTGTATGCAACATTTTAAGAAGATCCGCCCACTTTGATGATTTTGACCTTTTTCTACTATAATCGCATTTTACGTTAAAATAATTTACCAAAATAACTAAATTTTTTTTTTTTTAAATCAACATACTTTGTGATGTAAAATGACGGTTATTATACAGAAAAAAAATATAACAAAGTATTATTATATTACTAACTCCAAATTGTGTAAAAACTATTATAAATAGAACAATATCAATGTTTTAATGTTTTTAAAAATGAAATTAAAATAAATTTGAAGTATAAATTTTAAGGAGGTATTACTCCTTAAGGCAGCGTTAGCACGGCTTCGTCGCAAGGATAACCAACAGAAAATTTTAATTCACTATTAAAATTATTCTATCAATGAAAACAAAAAATGAGAACACGACATGATTCATCTTAATGCCATATGGATTTAATATATAAAATTACAGGCAATACTGATGCCTATTGCATTTATTAATAAGAAATACTAACATTTTATTTGAGTGTTATTTTATGAAACTAAATAATCGTATTTCCTATTAATGAATAAATACGCATCAGTATTGATTGCATATATGATTACATGTTAAATCTGTAAGGTATTTAGGATGAATCATATGTTTTCGTTTTTCCATATTACTGACAGAAAAATTTTAACAGTGATTTATAGATTTAAGTTGGATATCTGGTGAAAATGCACCTTTAAAATACAATTGAGCTGAAGTTTGTATATGGCACTACTCTAAATAAATAATCCCTGTATAAGCTACATATAATCAAATAAACAAAGCATTTTAAATTTTCAACTAAAAAAATTCAGCAATTGGAAAAACGTAACCATTTTAATTCAGTAATTAATATGATTCTTCCACTCACATATTCGACAAAAGCAGAAATCGGCTTGTTTTGACCGTCATAATGAAAATGACGTCGCCATATTAATATATGGCATTTTGGCATTCTGTCGTCACAATGCAAAATAACATGATAGTAATTTTCATTATGAACGTGACGTGACAGTGTCGTATATCCAAGCTCACATCACTAGACATACTAATGGTTTTTTAAATATAATTGATAATTTTTGATTACCTAGAATATACGCGATTAAACACCACCTATGGCCTGGAATTCTTTCAAGGTTAAAGCTACTACTGCCCATTAATTATTATAACAAATCATTCATTTGTAATGGTGTTATTGTTTAGATGTTCTAAATTTAATATGACAAATGCTGCTTTTATATAAAGCAGCTGTTTTAGTATACCTTATTAATTTATATCATACAAGAGAAACAAATAAATTGTGGTCACTGACTGGTCGACTTTTCCAAAAAGCAAAATTTTAAACTTTCCATAAAGAAAAAATCAATTTTTTTTCAATATTTTGTTAATGTTGATAGTTTATTATTTCAATGTTATAACGTTCATTTCTATTATTAACTAAGTTTTTTTTTAATAGTACACTTCTAAAATATCCACAGTTTTTATTACATTCTCGTTTCTCCCTTATAAATACATATCCAATGGGAACACATTGTTGTTTAAACGTTTATATAACGTTAATTTTCGTTATGCAAACGTTAATTAATGTTATATAAACGTTTAAATAACAATGTGTTCCCATTGGGTGTTAAAAATTTTTTCATTTCGACAGTCATGAACAGTTATGAATAGTTAAAATATATATTAGTACTTGGTATAAAAATGATTGTATTTTTATATGAATTGTAATATAATGCATTCGTTACAAGGGCTACCTTATTTTTTGGAGACTTTCCAAAAAAAATTGGTGTCCAAATTTATTATTCCCAGAAAATTCACCGCTAAATTTATGCCTACTCAAGTCAGATGAATTATTTTTCGTTAATTTGTCATCAGTTTCAGAAAGTAAGATATTTTAAAGTCTAAAAATACTTCATTTACATAAAAATTTTTAAGATTTGGGGGAAAATGAGTTATAAAATAATTTTGAATGAATATATCAAGTTGTCCTCCATCCACACTAGTATTTGTAATAACCAAATGTGTCTTAAAATTATTTTATTTATAACATTTAATATTTTCAATTGACAACTATTATTACAGGTCCGTCATTTGGTCGGTAGACGTCTAGTAGTAGTCACAATTCAGTATCGTTTAGGATCTCTTGGATTCCTCAGCTCTGGGAATAGACAACTACCTGGAAATGTAGCATTATGGGATATGGTCCTGGCTGTTCAGTGGGTTCGTAATTATATCGGATTTTTCGGTGGTAATCCTTACAGAATTGTAGTTATGGGTCATGGAACAGGAGCTAGTAGTGCTTTACTTGTTGCTTTATCAAAAGTAGCAAAAGGTTAGTTATGGTTATCGACCAATTATTTTCCATATACAATGTTATGTGTGGAAGCAGTAAAAAGGTTAGAAGTGAAAAAAAATATATATATTATTAATTAATATTTTCATGCCAGTTTTTTTATTGTATTCGTACCAACCCGGCTATCCATAAACCAATTTGCATTCAAGTTTGAAATTAACCGAAACTATTAGAATGTTAAAATATTATTTAATTTTTGGTTATTTTGTAGAAGATTTTATTTTTAGGAATGGCTAGTGGGATTGTAGCTATGTCTGGCACGGCCATATCAAACTGGGCTGTAGATCATACACCAAAAAATACAGCCGAAGATATTGCTCACCAAAATGGGTGCCCCATCTCTGAAACCCTTACCATGGTCAAATGTTTACAAAACTTGTCTCCAGATTCCATTATAAGAGTAAGTCACATAAAGTTATGCTCACATCATTATGAAGTACCTATAATATGTTTAGGGTGACTCGAACATAGAATTTCAAAGACTCCAATCAAGAGGATTTATGTCTGGATTATCGGGAGGTCTTGGAAGTGCTCCAGTTTCTGAAGGATATAACGATGGTCGGTCTTTACCAGGGTTGGTAGAGGATGAACCAATAAATGACTTAAATAAAGAAAAGAATCCGAGAATTCCTTTACTCACCGGGATCACCCGAGATGAAACGAAAAGAGCAGTAAGAGGTATAAAATAAATAGATAAATACATATTTCATTAGTAAAAGTATAAAATCATTGTACGTTTTATTGTAATTGTTTTTTACGTTGTAGGGCATTTAAGAAAAGAGATTGAACATAAGTTAAAGACAATTCCTAACTTCTTGGACAACGTATTAGTCAATAATTTAAGGGGATTGATTGCATCAAGTAAATTGATTGGAGAAAAAATCAAATGAATCTGTTGTGCCGTCTTTGTTACCTCTTAATTTTGGAAATTATCTGCACCATGAGAGACAAAATCTGCATGACATACTAGATACAGTTGCAGAAGCTACTGGTAATTAATTTTACTTTTCGTGCATTATTAAAACTACTTTGTATATGTATATGAAAAAAATAGAATATACATTCAATACACTATTTTTTCAATAATTATTTAAATTGCATGGTAATGTTTAAGCTTTTTATTGATTTGTGTTTACATTTTAGGGGATGCACTATTCAGCTTACCTGCTTTTCTTACTGTGAATCAATGGTCAAAAAATGGAGCTCCCACATTTTTATACAGTTTTGAGCATTTAGGAAAACGTCAGAAGGGAAACTTTTTTTTAAGAGGAACACCTTTTATTGGAAACGAGACTAATATTCAAGGTTTGAGTTATATATACAATGTGTCCCCGAATTGCCTGTCCAAAAGGGAATTTTTTCTATCTTATTTTGTAGAAAAAAGTCCCTGGGAAACAGAAATTTTACTTCCTAAATAAATAGGATTTCTATCATCAAAGTTACAGTTAGATGTACAAGATGACCAGAAAAACAAAAAAATGTTAACATTTCTAAAGAGGAAACTTGCTTTATGCTTTTTATTTTATATCAAAATACCAAATATAAAAGTTTCTTAGAATGAAGATATAGCCCTAAATACAAAATTTGGAATATCTCGCATTTGCGATTATCGAAAATTCAATTTTTTTTTTATATTTTGCTCTCATTCTGAATTATATGGTGAATGTAACACTAACACACATCATTTTTTAACTAGCGATTACAAGAGTAAAAGTATGTTACTAATATTTGTTGTAAATGTTCCGGAGTTAATCACTGGTGCCTCTCATTAAAAATCCATTGTATTGTGAGAAATACACTTACTTAAAACGTGAACTTTTTCAGAAATTTCATTTCACACATTTATGTTGTGTGTAGAAAAGTCTACTTCTTTGTCAATTAAAAGGTCATCTCAAGGGTGACATCTGCCACCCCGCAGATCGATGCCATGGGAAATTCAAAAACAAAAAAAAATTGTTTTGAAGAAATCTTTAAAAGATCGAATAGATGTTAAGTATGTAAAGCATACATTGACAAAACCAAAATCTCATGAAAGGAAGTAGATTTCGAAAAAAATAAATGAAAAAGCACCTCCACCCGCGCTGCCTACTTTGGTAGCTTACTACCGGTAGCCCTTTGAACAAAAAAAAGAAAATTTTGGAAACATTCATTAGGAGGCTGAAAACAAAGAGCGTACGAACACCCGTACTAACGGGCTATCTGTTTGGGAATGTTTCATTAAGTGTTTACGATATAATATTATATCTACGTAAAAGTCATCTCTAGAATTTACGCTGCCTTCCGATCTATTTAATTTCATACAGTTAGTAAGTAATCTGAGCTCATGATTTATTAGAAAGTAGAAAGAATCTCAAAAACAAATAATATATTCGAGATACTGCCCACCAAATTATTATTTTTTTTACCATCTTATTTATATTAACGTCTTGGCAAAGTTTAGCACATTGCTATTCCACCACTCAACCTCCTATTGGGGAGCAATTTTTTTCCCTTGGATTCTTCTTTTAAACAAAATAAAAAAAAATCCATCTTGGACAGATAGATAATCCGGAGACACACTTTATATGTAAGATTGAAATATTACTTTTTAATTAAATGTCAAATTGTCTAGTTAAATTCCAAAATAAATTATTTCAGTATAAAAAAAGTTTTTCTGGTAACTAAGTAAGTAAGTTTATTTCATGTTAAAATATACAAGTATTTACATATGTCAATAGAACGTACTCCAATACAAATAACTCATCAAAGATGGTTATACAATAATCAATAGAACATACAAAAACACATTAACGTTACATATTAAAATTATTACTGCATATGAAAAATATGAAAAATAAGAAAAATATGAAAAATTTCATTTACATTTTAAATATACGCATGTCAATGGAAGATACATAAGACAAAACAATATTATAAACTATACAAACCTATAAATAAAAGACAATTGTACAATTTTCAAAGAAACATCAAAAATACATCAAGGGTACATAATAAATTTTAATGTAGAATACAAAATTTTCACAATTTAGATATTCCTCAATAGTATAAAAAGCACCCTTAATAAGGAACTCTTTTATTGAAGACTTCAATCTACACATAGGTAATTGTGCTACATGTTCGGGCAATAAATTAAAAAATATAGGGCCAAAATAATTCCGCCCATGACGACTGGCTATAAGTCTTAGCATATTAAACCTGATCTTGGTATTTTCTCGTGTCATAAGAATGAAAAGAATTCTGAAGTGTGTATAAATGAAGATTAAGACTGACTCTTGGCCCACCGTGTGTCTTATTTATACATCCATTTACATGGTCTAGAACATTCCAGAATATTCCCGGCCGTTCTCGTACAATTCCAGGCAGTCTGCACAGTCCAGTGGCGTCACAATATTAACTAAATTACATAAAGCATAAATATTTTTTGAAATTTTATTTGAAATGTGAGCTACATGAGATGTCCAGCTAAGTTTAGGGTCCATGTGTACACCTAAGAATTTAATATATGGAGGGTTTTCAACATTTAATATTTCCCTGTGGGAAAAAAGAGCTCAATTGAGACGAACCACTCACTAGTCTTCGACTGTGTGACTTCAAGATTTCTTTTCAGATTTAACAAGTTTTTTTCACTGTCAGTCAATGTGGTATCATCAGCAAAAAGTGTCAAGTCAGTACCCGGAAATCCCTCATCAATATTATTTACATATAAAAGAAATAGGATAGGCCCGAGCACAGATCCCTAGGGGACTTCACAAGTTACCTCACATCCATCAGATGAATCGCCATTTACATGGATATATTGGATTCTATTTACTAAATAGGATTGCATTAAATTTGGACTAACAGTATTAAACTTATAACTTAATCTCATTTTGTCTAACACAATTTCATGGGACACACAGTCGAAGGCTTTTTGCAAGTCACAAAAAATTGAGCCCATGTAGTCTCCATTTGCATATCCTTCTACAATTTTATATATTAAATGCCCTATTGCTTTGTTGGTGGATTTATTTGTTCTAAAACTAGGTATATTGATTTATAAAAAATAAGTTATTCTGTTCAAAGAAATTACATATTTGATTTTTTAGGATTATTTCCAAGACCTTGGCGAGAATTGGCAAAAGAGATATTGGTCTGAAATTGTTTAGTATATTTAAGTCGCCGGTGATTGGTTTATGCATTAATGTGTGAAAAAATCATGCATAGATGTAAGAGGTTTCGAAATTGAGGATTGTGAACGTTTTCTTCCCTTTTCATGTATTTGGGATGAAGTATCATAAAAAAATGTAATGTCCGAGTAATGAGTAAACATTTTGGGGCCTAAAAATTCAACAAATTTATCGAATTGGCATGCAGTTTATTTGTGTGAGGTTCTGCAGATAACACGTTTTTCTCAAATATGCCTCACCGTAGAATCTGTAACTTTAAGTATGTAGTAATATTTTTCTCCATTTAAAAAATTGAGTTGATGTTTTCAGGAATCGGAAGATGTCTGGTATTTTTGTGACCATGTCAAATTTAATAAAAAGTATTACTTGGTTTTATTATTTACTGACAATAAACCGATTACTTTTTTGGAATGACTAGTTACAAGAATTTCTCCCGGTCTCCACCTTTTTAAATAAAACACAAAAAAAAACAAATGAACTCAGTTATTAATAATGATCTGAATATCACTCATTGTCATAAAAGCAATGTAAACAAAGCCATTGTTTACATTGATGTGTAGATTTGCCAGATGCTAAGTATATTTTTTTTGCCAATTATTGTATATTCCCAAAAATAAAAAATTTATAGATAAAATACAAACTTCGTGAATTTCCATATTTCATGATTTCATCAATAGCGATTTCATATAGATACTTTTGTTTTATTTTTTCCCGAATTCTTATTTTTTACAAAAATATGCCAGTCAAAATTTAAATATTTTCTATGGTAATCCTCGATTTAGAAACCAGTTTATAAATAAAGGTTGGGTAGTAACTACTTTGTGTATAAGATTTTAAAGTTTAATAGTTTTTATGTATTTTCAGAATCCAATGACATTGTTGGCCATGGTGATGATCTAGCGTATTTATTTGATGTGAACGATATTGAAGGTAATTCACTTGAATCTGGAGAAAAGCTTAATGAAGATGACAAAAAGGTACGAGATCTGTTTACTCAAATGATCTCCGATTTTGCTCGGCATGGTAAAATTCAAGTCAATGGAAAAGAAGTTGAACCATTTTCTGGCAGAAAGAATAATTTTATACAAATTAGTGCAAAACCTACCGTGGCTGATAACTTCAAGTTTTGTGAAATGGCTTTATGGTCTAATTTGGCAGAAAGACTTAAAAGTAATACATGTTCATTTTTAGAAGCATTTAAGGTTCTACCGCCGTTACCTGCACTACCAGGAGTTTTAAGTAATATAACCAATCCACTCAATATAAAGCAAAACTTGGTGGATCCAAATAACCCACTCCAAATTCTAAACAAAAGTCCATTAAATATGGGAGGTTCTAACATAATTCGAATAAAAATAAACCAAAATCTCTTTTGGGTGGAATTATAGGTTAAAAATAATATTGAAAATCTTTTCTACTTTATTTATAAAATATGTAACACTTAGGTATATAAATAAAAATACATACATATTACTACTTTAATTTTTTATATATATAATTGGAAAACCATACTGCTCCTGTGAAAAAGTGTAGCAGGGCCATCAGTCTAAAACAGTCCTTAAAACTAGAATCTGAAAAAAAAAAGCTCATTCAGGTATATCGGTTCAAAATAAAATAAAAAATAATTTTTACAATTCGCAGATTGGTCAATAACTGTGGTATCTAATGTACTGTGCATGCTAGGACAAAACTGATTTTTAGGAACAGTACCTAATATAAGAAGATACTTACTAATGATCAAAAAAATAAAAATGCAGATCCCGTCATTATACTGATCAGTCCAAATTCCTTGTTGGTTTCTCCTCTTAAGGTAAGTCCAAGCAAAGGTAATCCAACATACTGTAGACTAGCTATACTAAGTGTTACTTGGACAGCACCAAAAAGAAGGACTTGTTCAGTTTTCGAATCGGACAGCACTGAAATAGGAAGTTATATTATTAATAAGAGATTTAAATATACAAAGCGGCGTTAAAGTTAAAATAAATATGCTTTATGATCTGTCCTATTTTTTAAAAAAAATTATATGCAGGTACAAAACTCCACCATGTTTTGTTTTTTATTTTGTTTGACATGATCAAAACAATGAACAGAATTTAGTTATACAGGGTGGGCCACTATAGTATGTGGACGGAAGGTAGCTTGTTTATGAGAGGCAACAGAAAAAACGTTAAATATAAAACAGGATTAGTGCCATATCCCCCAAAAAAAAAACTATGTAGCTACAGACACGGAGTTATTGTTCCTCATCGGCATTGCGTAGCTAAGGAACTTGATCTGGCATGGAATAGATGAGGAACAAAAACTAACATAAGGTAGGAAAGTACATTACACAGTACTTAATTAGTGTCTTCATGTTCCCATGTGCTACATTTGGGGTCTCGATGAGCACAGTCGACACAGAGTTCAGAGGACAGATTTGTAATCTAAGTTGTTAGAGCTGTCAAATAATCGACGCAATTCACGTTACAAATAGTATATTTATTGATTTGATAATTTTAATAACTATAATTATAAATCTTCTCAAGTTACCTATAAAAAATATAGTATGCAATAAAACACTTGGACCTAATTTACCCGAAGACTATCAAAAATATCAAAAACATGCAATAGACATTGTTTCAAAAGAAATTTGGAATAATTTAAAAAAGGTTTATTTTTTATTAAACATCCGTAGGCACAGAATGATCATATTTTTAGTTCAAATGGGTATATGAGAAAGTGTTCATAGTACAGAAACATTTATTTTTCAAAAAATCTATCAACTATTAAATTTTTAACACTGACGTAGTTTTCCACGAAATACTAAAACACTATAGCACTAGACGCGAGTTTCACCAACCAAGTTGGCATCATCTGGAGATGATTAAAACTGTTTTAATGCATAATGCCTCAAAATTTGTTACATATAATGAGAGTTGATGTGAGTAATAGTTAAATAATTTATTTGTAAGAAAAATAATCACAATTTTATAGATTCAAGCAACAGCAAAACAAATAAATTGACAGCGTTTGTCTTTTGTTTGTTTGTTTATTTTGGTCACATGCACGACACACTTATAAAATGTTGAAGAATTGGGGCTTCCAACCAAAAGTATAATGTAATTATTTTTTTATTTTGATATTTTCAAATGGTTGTTGATGAAATTATATATATAATTCTAGCGCAAAGTGTCATTGTCGCTCAATGAGTCACTTTGTGCTCTTAATACATATATAGCTATTAAAATATCCCTCTTTTAAAGGTCTAAAACTTTTTTATTTATTTATTTTTTCAGTTACTTTAAATAAACAAGCTCTTTCCTCCACACAATAACGGCCAACATTGTATGAAAGAGTGGGTTAAATCCAGTTACTAGGCGATCAGTACATCTTTCAATCATAGGAAATGGAAAAGCTGCGAAGTATATTTCTTCAGTTGCTTCCAAATTACAAATTTATTGTATGGCACAATGGTAATCAAATTGTAACATGAAGAACAGTAGTCATAATGTATTATAAACGCATCGCCTTACAAAAAATGTATCTTTATGTTTTCAAGTCTGCACATACTTCTAATAACACACATGTTCCTTAAATAACTGTGCAATTTTTGTTTGTAAATTACTTACTAAAATATCCAAAAGATCCAACCCAGCATAAAAACCACAGGCATATAGGCCTCCTCTTTTTATCTATATTAACCCAGTATGACACCATGGAAAACAACAAGCTGGTCAATGATAATACACCCACCATTGTAGAGACATGCCTCATTTTTATTCCTTCAAGTTCTTGAAACAAATAAGTAGGGAATAAAGTAAAGTAAACAAAAATGGAGAACTTGGTCGTTATAACCAATAATAAAGACTTGTAAAATGTGGGTTGTTGGAGAAGTTCGAGGCTTGAAAATACAGACTTTCTTTGAATTGTTGTCGGCATAAAAACTGCCGGCCTATTAAATGATCCTGGCTGCTGTTCAAGAATATCATAAGAGTAGGTGTTGTTATTATTTACTGGTAAATCTGAAAATAAAGGTAGTGGCACCCCAGATATGCTTGTCATTGGACCACTTTTTGGTGCGGCTGGGTTTTCTGCAAATGCCAATTCCAGCTGCAAGTTTTTCATCTGATTTTTATTTGTGTCATCTTCCTCGAATTTTTCCCATTCTTTACTTTTTTGCCTTTTTACTATATCGATCTCATCATCTTCATCGAAAGTTTCCCAATCTTCCCGTAAGCCCTCATATATATTATTTCCTTCTTTCTTTTCAGTCTCCTTATCTTCATTTTCGAAAGACTCCCAGTTTTTTTTTGGTTTGCTTGATTTGGTCTCGTCATCTTCCGTTCCTAATGATTGGCTTGGACCGGGTTCCGAACTGTTTATATCCGAATTACTGGGAATCTTATGCTTTTCTATGGTTACAGTTGACCCATTGCTGTCTTGCCTTTTTTATTTGTAATTCTCTGGAATTTTTTGAAAATATGTCCTCCTCATCATCTGCGGTTGCCTAAAAATAAAATAAATAAATCTTGAAACACATTAAAAAAATAGGCTTGGCGTTAAGGCTTACAAAGGTCACATAATCAGAATTAAATTGCAGGAAGCAAGAAAAGGTTTTGACGTCTTCAGTTTGGGAATATAATTAATGCAAGTTTTAGCCACACTATTATCAGTAAAAGATTCATAATGTTTGCCCTGCCTTACCAATGATATTATTATAAGCATTTGGATCTTTGACAATTGACTGAATGTATAAGATTGTTGGGAAACAGCACTCGCTTCAAAACCAACATATTTTAGAACAGTTTTATAAAACTTTTTATATTGTTGAGTAAAGAGAAATGATATGTTGACAAAGAACTTAACACCCCTTATCCAAAATGACCCTCAAACCTCCTACAGAGATCACCAAAGTAAAAATACAAAAAATATTCCCAGCCTTCTGCTATTCAATACTAATTTCAAATCCCTGAAGATTGCCTTAACAATGAAATTATTTACTATTACCAACTAAACTCTATTCACTTAAACTTTGCAGTGTTTGGTTGGACTTAAGTAAATGAAACGTCCAACTACGACCGATGCTTATGAAATAAAATAAACATGAAAATGAACCACTGTAGGAACTTTGCACTTGTGTACATCTGCCTGCCGTCTGCAACAAGAATCAGCGCGTATTTTGTTCTCTATCCTGGCTAATGCTGTAAAGTTTAAGTGAACATCGTATAGGTACCTAGTTTTTGCTTACCGATATATAGTTATAATTGCTAATCTGCTTTGATTTCAAATATAGAGGTTTTCTGAACAATAAATTCAAAACTAGTCCTTGTAAAATGATTGCCTGGTACCATAAAATTATATGTAGTAAACTTGAATTTAATATGTGATGTCCAACAATAATTGGTGCTAGTATAAAACCAAATGCTGTCATTGCTTGTGTAATATGGGCAAGTATTGCGTGTTTTAGTCTAAAATATTGTGCAAGAAGTATTTCACACTGGGATATTTGAATCGATGCGCCAACACCTTTAAAAAAAAAGAAAGAGTATCAGTCTCGCTAAAACGTCAGATTACTCAAAAGTTAAAATAAGTTATCTATGATATAATGATAAAAAATAAAAATAAAGTTAAAATTTATTTATAATCAGAAAGTGATATGACAAAAGCGAAAGCTGATACGACAAAAGCGAAAGCTGAAACGACGAAAGCAATAGCCAGTGTATGAACTCAGTTTAACAAAGGACAGTGATAACTGATAATACTGATAATTGTTACTGTAGTGCCTCCCATCATTGGCTGTGGCGGCTGGTGGATTTAGGTTGTACTATATCTCAGTATTGGAGCAAGGAACCCAAGCAATATTTGACGGTATGACTATCAGTACAAATTGAAGAAGTTTTGCAGAAAAAAATGAAAAAGAGAAAAAAAATTTGCAAAAATGCGCAGCGTAGACTCATTAACATATAGTTCACAGTTCATAATGTTAATATACTTCTTTTTCAAGTGTAACTTTACAAATATAAATTATTTCATAATAATCAACATCTATGAACAAAGTACAGCACACACAATTCGACGCATGATAGGTAAGGTATGTCGTCTTTGTTTGGCAAAGGCATAGCTTTCTACCTCCCACCACTGCGCGATTCACTTGTTCCATCATTATTTTAGAACACTTCACATTAGTAAGTATTCAATCAAGGATAACAGTTATTGGATTAATAGTATGTATAATTCATCCAGCAAAGTTGTTTGTCGTTTTATTCCAAGAGTAGTATTCTTATGTATAAACATTTAAATAAGAATTTACTTCAAGATGTCCTTATACTTACTCTCACGGTTAACAGTACTCGAAAGAAGTGTACTATTAAGAGTATATTTAATACATACTTATACTTCGAAGGAATCAAACTTATATTGACTTAAAAACTTGCGGTAATGAAACTCAAAAAGATATCTGTTCTTGGTTTACAATTGGAATATTATTGAAACAATAATAATTTATTATGCCAAGTAATATTTTTTTAGTGACAAGTATAAAAATTCAAGAATAATTGATTACTTTGATATAGAATAGTTTTCTTTCCGTGTAGGGACATCCACATAGGTAGTCCAGTGGATGTCCATGTCTGTGCATAGATATCCACTGGATATTTTTTGCGTACATTCAGTAGATGTCCTGGTATGGGCATCTACCAGATGTTCAAGTATGTGCATCAACGTCCAGCAGTGGCGGCTGGTGAAATTTAGACATGTCATATCCAGTGGCGGCTGGTGGATTTAGGCTATACCATATCTCAATATTGGAGCTAGGAATCCAAACAATGTTTTATGGCACGACTATCAGTACTGAATGAAGTTTTGCAGAAAAAAAAACTAAAAAAAAAAATTGAGAAAATTTTTATTTTGTATAAACTTATGATATCTTGGAATTTACACAATGAAGAACTTAAATTTCAAAATGTCATAACTTTATGAAAATTTACGAAAACCAAAAAAAAAACATTGATTACGAAAAAAAAATAGTTTGCAAATATTTTACTAATGGTCTAGAAGTAATCTGGGTCGGCAGCGCTTTGTGTAACTTTTTTTTCTGCAAAACTTCTTCATTCACTACTGATAGTCCTGCCTTAAAATATTGCTTGAGTTCCATGCTCCAATATTAAGATATAGCATAACCTAAATCCATCAGCCGCCACTGGTCTTATCTTGGTATTGGAGCATGAGAACCAAGCAATACTTTAAGGTATGACTATAAAGACTAAATGAGGATGTTTTGCAAAAAAAAAAATTGCAATTAATATTTGCGAAAAAAAGTGGAAAACATTTTGTGACTATTGTGGCTATTTTTTTAAACAATTTGTAAAATTTTTTACCTTTTTTAAAAAATTTCACAGTGAAAAATGAATTTAAAATAAAATTTTAAAACAGTGGAACATTATAGAAAAGCAATATTTTTTTATGAAATTTGAAATCTGTTGACATATTTTTCACCTGATCCTGAATAAAAATTTTTTTGCAAATATTTTACAAATTGTTTAAAAAAACATTTTCAATTTCGCAAATTTCGATCGCACTTTTTTTATGCAAAATTTCCTCATTTAGTCTTGACAGTTATGCCTTAAAATTTCACTTGAGTCCTATGCTCCAATATTAAGATATGACAACCTAAATTTCACCAGCCGCCACTGACGTCCAGTGGATCACTTTTTGCGTACATCCAGTGGATATTCTACTATGAATATTCACTGATGTTCAAAGTGTATTCATGGATGTCCTGGACACATTAAGAACCTAAAATGGATGTCGTGTGCTGTATGTGTACTTGATTTATTAAAAAGTCGATTTGAGTGCACACATTGTATACACCATGACTATGCAAAGTGCATAAGTAATTTGCTACATGGTGTTATTTTAACATATATTATCATGGAAAAATTATGCCACGTCTTTTAGGATCATGTAGATTTTTAAAATGCTCCCCCTCTTCAATTTTCGTTACGCTACGCTACTGGCCAGGATACAGAATGAAGAACTAGAAAAACATCATATCATCTCTCCAGAAGGAAAATTTAATTCGTCTCTTAAAATATTTTCTCAGATAACAATAATACATCTACGAAAATGCTTATGCATATCCTATAAATTTAAAATTTTAACGCATTGAAATAATATCCACGATATTATTGACGTTTGAACAGTAAGTAAAATCTCTGATTATAATTAAGTATAAATTAATATTTTATAGGAAATTACAATATTTATTACTGAAATTGCTGAAAATTTTAAAACTTACCTGAAATCAAACCAGCCAGTACGAAGAGAGAAGTGCCGCCATATCCCGTCATCCCCATCCACAGAAACAAAAGACCTGCGCATGTCAGACAGGTCCCGGCAGTTGCAACGAGTCGAGGCCACGTGCTGTTAGAGATTAATGCGCGAGTTGTTGGTTCTAAACAAATCGGAAAAACAGAAAATTATTGAAAAGCCACCAAGAAAATCATCTGATAGGTAAGAAACAATAGTTTTATTGTTGATTTTTAAGAGGAATTTATTTACTTCATTTGTCATACGTCAAAAATGGATTGAGTTGTGGTACTCACTAAACCACCACGAACCACGACGTGTTTTGTGTTTTTGTTGCACCGAATTTTTCTGTATTGTCAAATAAAGCGGGATTTGTCATTTTATAATTAATTATTGTATATTAAGTATTTATAAATGAAAAAAAACAGTTTTATTCATAACGATAAAACTGTTTTTAAACTGATAGTGTGATTTGAATCGTATTATTGATTGAATTAATATTTTTACCTTTTCAGCACATTTTGTTGATTTGGTTTTTTTAACGGTGTGCTCGATAAGATAATCATATATGTAATTCCCGCAAAGATTCGGCACTTTTATTTTAATATACAGAGGACGATTCATTTAATATTTCTTATCCAAAAAACGTAAAGAACTTTGTTGAGATTTGGAATTTGAAAAGCAGAATTTCCAATTATCTATGGAGTGCTCAATCGAGTTTTAACACGTTACGACTTGTCTGTGCAATGATGTGTACAATGTATACATACATCTTAACATAGGCGCAGATCTCTGCTGAGTGCAGGGTAGTGCTAAGCTCACCCAAAACTTTAACTCCCACAATGCAGAATCTTAATATGTACATAGTTTAAAGTTGTGAAACAGATATATTAATAATAATAATTAATTGTATAAGATTTAATGTATAGGTACAGTGGTAAATGGAAATAATCGATTTTTTTTTCTAATTGTTGAATAATGTGAATTAATAATAGAAAGGCTCGTCGAAACATATACATATAAGGGATCCGCCAAAAAGAGTATGCAATGTATGGGAAACTTTTTAAGCTTGATTTAAAAAAAAAATAATTCTAATTAATGAAACACAAAATGGGCCAAACGGATTTCTTATCTGGTCACAGGTAAGGCGGAAAATTTATTTAAATTTGACCCAAGGAAAATTACCTATTTTTGAAGATGTCGAATAAAGTTTATTGAGACATTTTGAAAAAAATTAGACTCGGACTAAATACAAATTTAGAGAACGAATAATTGATGTTGATGCTACAAAATGTGAACATTTCAGGAAGATCAACATGTTGAAACCGATAAATGTAGTTTCCGCGTTTGAATCACGCATTTTTTTTATTTAAAAGATCGATTGTCC
Organism: Rhamnusium bicolor; assembly: GCA_029963845.1. Taxonomy (NCBI): domain Eukaryota; kingdom Metazoa; phylum Arthropoda; class Insecta; order Coleoptera; family Cerambycidae; genus Rhamnusium; species Rhamnusium bicolor. The sequence goes on from JANEYF010003767.1 coordinate 399,039, forward strand.
TTATTCATTACAGCATGACTTTGCATAATGAACAGTTTTTTCATATTTAATGTTCTTTTATCCACGACTATTAAATAATATTTCCATTATGTACCATATTCATCACTCATCAGCTAAAATTTGCCACCTTCTGAGATGCTCCTTTTCTAGCACGCACCACTACAATTAGTGTCAGAAAGAGAGCGTCTCGGTAGGTGGTGACTTTTAAGCTGATGTGGTGAGTATTCTTTAGTAGGAGAAAACGCTTTAGTGACTGGACATGAGGGGTAAGGCCCGACTTGAGGGCGGGAAATGTCTAAAACACATGATATTTTCCGTCTTTTACACGGCATACATTAAAACGAGAATGATGATTGTTGTTTTTGTTGGCACGCGACCGAGGCGGAGTTTCACTTGCATTTTGTGATACTTCAGGTCCCCACTTAATTTTGTTACCGATTTGTTTAGCAGTGCATTGTAGAAAAAAGTGTAATATTATAAGTAATAATCATTTTATATATATTTTCTTGCTGGTGTGTTTAGAAAATAATTTAAGCTTATCGTGTTGCAGTGAATTGTGTAATAGTGTAACATTATAAGTAATAATTATTTTATATCTGTTTATTTGCTGGTGTGCTTTTGAAAATAATTTAAGGTTATCGTATTTAATGTAAAAATGTTTCGACCGTGGGAGGCCTCTACGGAATGGTTTGAAAATAACCTAATTCCAAAATTAAAACGGAATAGCATTATTGTTCTTGACAATGCGAAGTACCATTCGAGACAACTATATAAAATTTCTAACAAGAGCTCTACTAAGCTGGAGTTACGATTTTTTTTAATAGAATATGATCTCTATTATGAGAAAAATTATAATAAAGCAGAACTATTGAAAGTCCTGCAAATGAAAAATTATGAGAAGTATATGTATTATAGACACTGTAGCGGAGAGATATAGTCGTAGAGTTAATTCAAAATAAGGTATCGAAAATTAACATGAAAGAATGGGAAAAAAATTAGAAAAGTAATTACAGTTGAGGATGATTATTTAAAAGTTGCTGAATGTCACATAAGTGCTGGAAATAAATTTATTATAAATTTGAACGAGGACAGTAGTTGAAATGAAAATGAAGAATAGGGCAGTGGCGGCCGGTGGATTTAGGTTATACAATATCTCAGTATTGGAGCATGTAACCCAAGCAATATTTTAAGACACGACTATCAGTACTGATTGAGAAAGTTTTGCAAAAAAGAAATTGAAAAAAAAAATGAGAAAAAAATTTACCAAAATGCGTAGCCTCCCTAGATTACTTCTAAATCATTAGTAAAATCTTTGCAAACTATTTTTTTTTTCGTAATCAGAAGAAAAATGTATCACCCTATTTTTTTTGGTTTTCGAAAATCTGATTTTTTGTAAAGTTATGCCACTTTGAGATTTAAGTTCAATGTGTAAATTTCAAAATGTCATAACTTTACAAAAAAATCTAAATTTTCGAAAAAAAAAAAACCGGGGTAATAACTTTACGTAACTCGCGTAGGCAACATCTATATCTGTTTTAATTGTACTCCTTAAATGTTTTAATTTTATAAGATGACTTAAATTTTTGTACACACATCAAATATTTCATAGTTTATCATAAAACACCTTGCAAGCAGGAAAAATATGAGAAGTAAGAGTTAACAAAAGACCAGTCTTCATTTAAAGCCTTACCTAACAAGAAAGTAGTTTTTGTTTGATTTAAAAAAAAAACAAAAGTACCTATACTTAAGTTTCTTTTCAGATAAGTAGAGATGAATCTCCAAATGTGCAAAACAATTCTAAAATTTATAAAATCTTGACGAAAATCATGAATATCGGCGGAAATATATTTATTATACAAATACTATTCACACACGATTAGATGCGTTAAGCTTACATAAATTCTGTTTTCTTTCAAGAATGCCAGTCTTTAGTACATATATTACATAATACATAAGTTAGAGTAATAACAATCAAGAAACGTAAACAAATCCCAAAGCCCTATTCAAAGTGCACTTGCATTTTACAGCATATAATGAATGGGCCTCCTTGTCAGCTACTAGTGCTAGTTCGACTGCATACGTTATTTACGGTATTTTATGCCTCAAATAATTGTCGATGATTTACTGAATCGATGTCGACGGTCCACCAAAAGAGAGTACGCCGCTGTACTTTAAAATATCGATTGCATGCAACAGGCGACGGTTTTTGCAGCGTCAAGCGTACATACAAAATAAACTACCCACGCTCGTATTTCGTTGAATTTTAGTTTAGTACAATTGCAAAAAGTTGTGATAACAACAAAAACTTATATCGTCGCTGTCAAATCAAAAACTACTATGCTGAAATTACCAGATACAAAAATTCGAACGATTTCACACATTTTTATGTATGTTTTATTATAGCACGCAGAAAGGCTACTAGAGCTGTTAGCTGACATCTACGTATATCACAAAAATGGGTAAAATCTCCACATGGCACATATACACTTAAAAAAATATATTTGGAGCAACAAAAATTTGTTTGTATATACATACGCAACTAAATTTTTGTTTGTATAAATAGAATTTAAGTGTTCATGCTTAAAAATGTTTGTTTGATTCAAGAAAATTATTTCTCTTGCGTAAATTTGTTTGGTGGAAATTTATGATGGCTCTGAAGGGCCACAACAAATAAAAATAACTAGAAATTTCTACTTTAAAACTAAATCTACTCTATTTTTGATCTTGAGCCCTTTTAAGGGCATGATTTCCCTAAAAATACAAATTTAACTTAAAACAGAGCATTCTTGGAATTTTCATTGACCAGTCCCACTTTGAAACTCCATAGGTGTCTATTCGACTTGCAAAAAAAATGTTTCAGACAAAACTTCCGTGTTCTTAAAAACTTTATACACGACATTTTTTACCTAGAAGCCACTGATAAGTAAGCCTCAGATTAAGGTAAAGCGGTATTGGCAATAAACCCATTTTGGGCGCCTTGCCTCATAAGATCAAAAATTTCTATTTTCAAAAGTAGAAATTTCTGTTCTAAAGTAGAAATTTCTGCTTTAAAAGTATAAAATTCTAGTTTTAATGTAGAAAATTCTAGTGTTAAAGTAGAAATTTCTAGTTTTTTTTTATTTGTTGTGGCCCTTCAGAGCCATCGTAAAATATAATTTCTTTCGGTCAAAATATAATAATTTCTTTCAACTCAAATACCTATAATTAAAATTAATTTAAATCAAATAGGATATATTAGGACTTAAATTCTCTATACAAACAAAAATTTAGTTGCGTATATACAAACAGATTCTTGTTGCTCCAAAAATATTTTAATATATATATATATATATATATATATATATATATATATATATATATATATATATATATATATATATATATATATATATATATATATATATATATATATATATATATTTTTTTTTTTTTTTTTTTTTTTGTGTAGCAGATTTTGACTTGCAGCGGCGATATACATATGAACGCCAATGCGTTTCGCTGACCAAGCATATTATGAATAAGAAGGCGGTGGATGATGTCGATTTGAGATTTGATGTGTGTTTATGAATTATGAATGAACGCATTTGGCGAATGCAACTGCTGAGAATTAGCGCTCAACCCGTTTAGTTATTTTATTATTACTGTTAACAGTTGTAATTTCGTCGAACGGTCAGGAAGGAAACTGAAAACGACCTGTGAACATAAATATTCCAAATTTTAAATAAAATTTCAAACTTATGTACATTTGAAAGTAGTTGGAACATTTTGGTTAAATTTGTTTATTATGTTGTTACGTGTTTGCTATCCACACAAACACCTATACTCGTAGATTCATTGATTGAAAGTCCAGGTAACACTCACTACTACTTTATTTACTAATTAACAATTAAAAACAATAGATTAATTACTGTCTTAACTGTAATCACACTTGAACACTTATAAGTCTCTTTCTTATTTCTTCTTTACTCGTTCACGTTCAACTTAAAATTGAATCTCGGCCCACCATGCGTCTTATTTATACATCCATTCACACGGTCTAGAGCATTCCAGAATATTCCCGGCCGTTCTTGTACAATTCCAGTTTCATCTAACCAGTCTACACAGTCCAGTGGCGTAACACTGTCCCCTCCTTAAGCCTGAATGTCCCGATCAGGCAATTCATTGTTCCCTGCATACTTGGCTAGTCTCTCTCTGTATGCACCACCTTCATCTTGGATTTTGGAATTTGCTGAATTCTATATACAACGTCGTTTAGTCTGGTAACGACAGTGTAAGGACCTTCCCAGGGCGGGTGAAGCTTCGGGGAACTACCTTTCTTTCGTTCTGGGTTATATAGCCAAACCAACTCTCCCACCTGGTAACCTGAATTAACCTTAAGATCATAACGAGCCTTCATACGGTCACTTGTTATTACAATTCGCTTAAAAGGAGCCCTGGCGTTATATTGCTTATTTCTTATTTGTGGCCCCATTCTTGCCGCGCAAACTTCACATTGGCGGCACCAAGCCTCCACATCTTGACGACTGTTTACCCGGTAGAAACGTTCTCTTACTTTTGTCAGGGTTTTGTTGATGCCAAAATATCCGTCAGACGTTCCATTATGCACTTGCTGAATTACATTTGCTACGTGACACCTGGGGATTAACAATTTCGAGGTAACTTTCCTCCCATCTGGACTTTCCCACGCTCTCTTCAGCAATCCATCCTCTACTTTAAGTAGAGTTGTGCCCATAAAGCCTTCAGCACCACTGATTAATTTGAAATGTCCTTCTAATCGGGTCGGGTTCCTCTTTCTTTCCATTTCAGAATAGGACCAGTGCCCTTATCGTTTAATTGCGCTTCCCTTAACGACTTTTTTGTCCAATAATCCGGAACCTCAATCTTAACGGTATTCATTATTTGTACATTTTGCTGTTTTTTCTTACGGTGGCAAGGCTGCAGTCTTTCTGACACTGTCTTTTGGAAAGGCCATCTGCTATATTCCCCGAAGTACCAGCACGCCAGTTTTCCTGCGGCTTCTCCATTACTGCAACATTTACCCTATTAAGGCTGCGCTGACAACAGTTCCTCTGAATATGGCCCACTCGGGCTACCGCTATTTTGTTGTTCTCGTCTCGTTTCGGAATTCATCTTTGTCAATAGTTGTGCGATCAATTTTTGTAACTCAGTTAATACGACTTGCATGGTTTTATCTCCACAGCCATGGCTCGCACTCTCTGGTCTGATTGTGTGGTATCCTCATAGGCAGCCTCAATTTCAAGTGCATGTACCAGTGCCTCACTACTTCGCTTGTACCTGGCTAATTTAAGGATTCGTCTAACCTCCTGGTCTCTTATTCCATCAATAAACGCTCCAACTGCCAACTGTTGCTGAAACTCCATTGGTGCTTCAGGATAGGTTAAATGGGCTAATCTCTCCACAGCAGCCTCGACTCCTGGAGGGTTTCTCCACCACGTTGATTTCGTGTTTTCAGCTGCGCCTGATATACTTGGGCGAGATGTTGGTCTTCATATCTTAGTTCTAACGCTGCCTCCAAAACGCTAATGTTTTGTTGCTGGGCGGCAGGAATTGTTTGGAGCGGGTGTAATGCTTGGTCCCTTAGTGCTAATACCAATGCTGTTGCTTTTTCCTCATCGTTCCAGTTATTTGAACGTGCAGCTGCATCAAACTGTCTCTTATATGTTGACCATGAACCTTGACCGTCGAAGGAAGGCGGTTGTAACTTGGCACCAGACGACAGTACTAATTGGCCATTCCTCTCCCTTAATTGTTGCTTGAGCCGGGCTACTTCTCCTTCAACAATACTGACTTCCCTCAACTTGACCGACTTTTTCTTTAACTTCACTGACTTGTTCTTCCACTTCACCGATTTTTTTATAACACTGACTTTAAATTTTTCAGTGAGGGTGAAAATGGCTGCCTGCTGTTCCTCTAGGCTTCTTTTTATATCTTCCTTTTTCTCCAATGGTCTTATTTCCAGGCCCTGCATTATTTTTCTTAAGTCTTCTTTTTCTTCCTGTCGCATTCTCGCTTGTTATCTTCCTGTCGTCTTCTCCTATTCTTCTTTTTCTTCGTGTTGTCTTATCTCTTGTTCTTCTTTGTCTTCATGGTGTTTTCTCTTGATCGTTCATCCGTTCTAACAACGCTGCTAGCAAGTCCTGTGTTTGTGTCTCCGCCATACTTCTTCTTATTGGCATTAACTCACGATCAGTTCAAAATTAAGTTGACGACGCTATAGTGTCCATAAAATGTATCTATCACGTCTATTTTAATAATGGAATTGTTCCAGAAAAATCTCGAAACAGCACTTGAAAGTCTTATTTAGAGTTTATGTTACTTTTGTGTTAACAAAATTCACTTATCTCCACTAATTGTGCAATGAAATGTTCGATAACTTTCACAAAATGTCACAATTAAGTCTTGTTTTGAGTCTATAACACGTTCCCGATAACACAGTTCACGTATCTTCTGTGGTTTCCAAATCGAATATTCTAGAATTTTCACGAAAAATCACTTATAGTCTTGTTTTTAAGTATATAACACGTTCCCGCCGACACAATTCAGGTATCTCCTATAGTTCCCAAATGGAATGCTCTGGAATTTTACCGAAATTGCATTAATAGTCCTTTTTCTCAGTCCACAATACGTTATTACTAGCGTAACTCGCGTATCTGCAGCAATTTCTAAATCAAATGTTCTAGAAACTTCTCGAAAATCCGCTTTAAAGTAACTATTCGTTCCAGAAATAGTCCTCAAACACTGTCCAGTAGTTTAATTCTTCTTCGTGTCACCCCTAATTCCTGAGAAGAACACTGTAGAATCTTTTCGAATATTCCAGAAATTTCTCTTCCAATCCACTTCCGACACCAAATTATTACGTGTTCGCTATCCACACAAACACCTATACTCGTAGATTCGTTGATCGAAAGTACAGGTAACACTTACTACTTTATTTACTAATTAACAATTAACAACAATAGATTAATTACTGTCTTAACTATAATCAGTATAATCACACTTGAACACTTATAAGCCACTTTCTTATTTCTTCTTTACTCGTTCACGTTCAACTTAAGACTGAATCTGTGCCACCGTGCGTCTTATTTATACATCCATTCACACGGTCTAAAACATTCCAGAATATTCCCAGCCGTTTGCGTACAATTCCAGTCTCATGTGTTGTGAGCACCCGACGCCCATGGTAATAGAAGGCGCCAGTCGGCATTTCCTCAGTGGACGAAAGCGAGAGAATATAAATATTGTTTATATTATTATTATATTGTGGATATAATTTAGCACGTAGGAAAAATAGAAGTTAGAGTCAGTCAGTAGTCTATAGTTGACGATATATTGTGTAACAACGTTCTTTTTATTATTTTTAATATAATTCATTATTTTTGAAAGGGGTTTTTCTTGGGGACTGCTGCCCCTTTAATTTGATTCTAACAAAGTCAGAAGTGTGGGATTTACCCCAAGTGTTAGCGCCCTTTTGGCCTAAACAAAGTGGTTCCCTCAGTGCGGTGTCTGTTGCGCTCGTTTGGGTGTTGATAGTGATTTCTAACAATGGGGAAATCAGGAAAAAGAAAACACCGTTCCCATTCGCACAGGTCAGAATCAAGGCGTTCTAGTAGTTCATCACCTAGTCTGACGCCGCCCCCATGCGACAGTGCTGCACGTAAGAAAATTAAAGCCTTACAAAAAGAACTAATTGAGCTGAGACAAACTGTAAGTACACGTTCCAATGTTAATATAGATGAGACTATTATACCATTATTTGATCCCGGTGTTGAAAATACCCAGAGTGCGGTTGATTGGGTACGTAAAATTGATGAATTGGGTACATTTCACAAGTGGCCGCGGCAGGCGACCTTAAAATTAGCTACGAATAGGCTGCGTGGTAATGCTCGTAAATGGTATGATTCGTTGTCAAATCCGTGTCTTGATTGGCAAGAAATGAAAAATTTACTTATTCAAAATTTTCCAACACCGATACGATTTGGAAAATTACTTGTCCAAGCGGCGTGTTACAACCCCACCGTGGGTCAAAATTTGGGTAATTATTGTTATGAAAAGGCGGCTAAACTTAACAAGTTAAATCTGTCAATTCCTGAAGATTATGTTATAGACAGCATAATAGAAGGGATCAAGGACGAAGCGATTTCATTACCCGCGAAAGCTGCTAATTTCCAAACCGTTGGTAGCTTAGCCAATTATTTGAGTGGCATTTCTGCGTCGAAGTCAAGCCCGCTGGCTGCGACAGCAAAATTCACCAAACCAAGTACCAGTAAAATATCAAATTACAGTAATACAGGGGATAAAAACAATACCCATCACGTGGCACGAAAAATTTCATGTTTTAATTGTGGGGAAAATCATCGTGTGCGAGACTGTACAAAACCACGGTTAGAATGTAAACTTTGCAATAAATTAGGTCACACTCAAGTTCAGTGTTATAAAAACAAAACAAACGTGCTATGAACGAAATTATGGTTATTGACGATATACAAAACATATTTCAGAAAACTGCAGGACACAAAATAAAATGTTTGTTAGATAGCGGAAGTGATTGCACAATTGTAAAATTGTCGGTTGCTAAAAAAGGTGGACTTAGTTATACAAGAATTAGAGAACTAACTATGTGTCGTTAAAAAGTTTTATTGACAATGTAATTTGTAGCAATTTAAAAAAAAGTGATGTCACGATTATGATTGAAGAAGCTGTTGCTGACGTTTCAGTAATAGTCCTGGAAGATCGGTACGTTCAGTGGCATGATTTATTTATTGGGCGGGATTATTTGTGTAATGAAAATATATTGCTAAATAAGTCAAAAAATAAACTTACACTCAGGAATTTACCGCCGCTAAACGTTAACAATATTGGAGTTGAAGAAAAAGGCGCATCCGATGTGACGTTAAGTATGATAAATTTTGGGGGAGAAATGTTGGAAAGTCAACAAATGGCAATATTCTATTTACTTCAAGAGTACAGGGACTGTATTCCTTTTACTCTGAGTGACCTGGGTAAAACAAATACCGTCGAAATGGTTATTAATTGCACAACAAATGAACCTGTTATATATAGACCTTACCGAATGGCGGCGTTTGAAAAAGATATATTGGAGAAAAATTCTCCTCAAAATTCAGGCAAACTATTGCTTTGTAGGAATGTGACGTTGGTAAAAATATATGAAATCTTGTTTAAAATGCCAGTACTATAAATCTGTCTAGTAAGAAATAAGGTATGCTGCACCCAATAGAAAAGGTAGCTGTACCGTTCCACAGGCTACATGTGGATTATGTGGGTCCATTCGTGCTTAGCAGCAGAGGAAGAAAATGTTTGTGGGTTGTTGTAGATGCAATTACTAAGTTTGTGGTAATTGAACGTCAAAGTCGAGAAGATAAATGGGACACGTTGGTTAGATATGTTCAGAATGCGATTAATTGTACATGGAAAAGGACCATTGTTGTGTCATCAATTGAGGAACTAGCAGAATACAAACTGTGTCATGTAGCTGATTTTTGTATCTTGAATAAAATTCAGGATCATTCTAGTCACGTAAATCTTGGTGAATTAAAAATATTAAGAAATGAATTAGTAAAAATCAAAGAGAACAAAAGATGCATTTTGACAAGACTTGTGTAACGAGTCTTACCCTTAGAGGCTTTGACAGGATGTAAAAGTCGATACGTAGCGGAAGCCAAAATTTAAAAGTCAAGATAACTCAAACCGAGTTGATTTAAAGAAACTGCTCAAAGGTATGGCGCAGAAAATGAATGAAGATTAGTAACACAAGCTAAGGTTAGTACAAGGCTAACACACAAAGATTAGTACAATGCTAACATAAGCTAACGTTAGCACATGGCTATCACATGCACCAGGGTTAGCACAAGACTAACACACAATCCAAGGTTAGTATAAGGCTAACATACAAGATAAGGTTAGCACAAGGATAACATGCAAGCTGAGACTAGCAAAAGCTAGTACACAAATCAGGGTTAGCGCAAAGCTAACGCACGAAGCAAATGTTTGAATTAAGCCACGAAATAAGCAGGTGACCTAGATAGAGTATTGAATGTTTTACCAGCTAGAGGAGGGTGGAAAAGTTGCTGTCGAAGTTCAATGGGCCTCTCAAGGTACTAAAATGTTAGTCAATGAGTAAACATTTGCGAAAAGGTCACAAAAATACAAGAACCGTAATCGCGGTTTCATACCCTGGATAATTTTGAGGTAGGTGTTTTAATTAACAGTTAACGGTTGGTACACGACCAACAACCCAAAAAAAATACGGTTGGTATACGACCAACAAAAACAAATACGGTTGGTATACGACCAACAACACCAAAAAGGTTGGTATACGACCAACAACGCCAAAACGGTTGGTATACGACCAACAATATTAAAACGGTTGGTACACGACCAACAACACCAAGACGGCTGGTACAAGACCAACAACATCAACATGGTTGGTATATGACCAACAACACCAAGACGGCTGGTACAAGACCAACAACATCAACATGGTTGGTATATGACCAACAAACCAAGACGACTGGTACAAGACCAACAACATCAACATGGTTGGTATATGACCAACGACACCAAAACGGTTGGCGCAAGACCAACAACACCAAAACGGTTGGTATATGACCAACGTCAGCAAAATAGTTAGTACACGACGAATATTTCAAGAAGGTTGGTAAACGACTAACATTCCAGAAAGGTTGGTAAACGACTAACATTCCAAAAAGGTTGGTAAACGACTAACATTCCAAAAAGGTTGGTAAACGACTAACATTCCAAAAAGGTTGGTATATGCCTAACATTTCAAAAAGTTTGGTTAACGACTAACATTTCAAAAAGGTTGGTATATGACTAACATTTCATGAACGTTGGTAAACGATTAGCAATACAAAATTTTGAAAAAAAATTGATAAATGATCTGTCAGTATGAAAAGTAAATATTTTGAAAAGTTTGGTGTATGACCAGAAGTGCAAGTGGTTAGTATATTGCCCGCAAAAGAAAATTACTCATAGTATTACGGTTAATAAATGATTAACATAATCAGGTGATAAATTAAAATGGTGGAATCGTCATGTTGCATATGGCATGAGATATTATTGCATACGGCATGATAATAAACGTTAAATGTTAAGCGAAAGGGGGAAGTTTCTCAATAAATGTTTTTCCAGATTAATGTTCCATTTCTGAGGACAGAAAGTGTAATTGTAGGATGGCCGAATGTTGTGAGCACCCGACGCCCATGGTAATAGAAGGCGCCAGTCGGCATTTCCTCAGTGGACGAAAGCGAGAGAATATAAATATTGTTTATATTATTATTATATTGTGGATATAATTTAGCACGTAGGAAAAATAGAAGTTAGAGTCAGTCAGTAGTCTATAGTTGACGATATATTGTGTAACAACGTTCTTTTTATTATTTTTAATATAATTCATTATTTTTGAAAGGGGTTTTTCTTGGGGACTGCTGCCCCTTTAATTTGATTCTAACACATGTAACCAGTCTACACAATCCAGTGGCGTAACAATGTGATCACTTAAAACATAAATTGTATTATCGTCGGCGATTCCATTCATGTTATTCATATTACTTTTGAGGTTATAGCATAGCACTTCGACCAATGATCGAAGACCTATAGCATTTCATAACCTGTGCTGGCTAGAGAAACATCATAAAAATTGTCTGACTACGTTGTGCAGCAGCTTGCAGCGCATAGTCAACCGTTTCGTTTGGCGAACTATTGCCGGTCAATCTCCCAACGGTTGTGTTCGCTAAACGTGCTCAGTGTTATGATGTTATGAAAATAGAATATTTATGTTATTAGAAGTTATGCTGAAATAGTTTTTGGAATGGCATAGACTGCATAGAGTTAGTTCAGTTCGAATAATGTTATTGAACAAGTGGTAAATTATTTTATTCTCGTGAGAATACGTTTTTAAAACGTATTCTCAACGTGCCATTGGTTGAAAATTCGTGTTACGTTAGAAAATCAACCGTTCATTTATTGTTAGAATAATAAATATTGTAAATACTACGCCCTTGGAGTTGACGGAGCCTCCCGGCTTCTCTGCTGTGATCTTAGATATTATGTTACCTATTGAATTAAAAACAAACATTTTTAAGATAGACCATTGACACAGCATAAGAAAATATGCTGTGCCATTGATTGATATAGTTTTCAGTTAGCCAGAGTTTAGTAGATAAGTCAGCTTACGTTCACAAATATGCTGATACTGCTGATAGGATTGTTATTTTTAATAATTAATATACTTTTCCTTATATTGAAAGGGTGTTGGAGTTTTACTGGGTGTTTCACCCTACTTTTACCCTAACGTAACGGTCTATCGTAATGTTAAAAATACATGCTTTTTTTTTCATGAAAAATGTTGGCAGTCCTCTTGACAACATTAAATTAACGTTATTTAAAGCGTTTAAATAAAACTGTTCTGTTAAATGTTCATAAAACGTCCATAACAACTGAATAGTCAATTGAGGTCGAACAAAAACGTTTAAAAGGTTTTGGAGTTCGTACACAAGTAATACATTTTACAAAATCTGATATAGTATTGCTTAGAAATATTGTACAGGGTGATCACTCGATTTCACGGCTTGATTTTTTCACCTAGGAAACAAATTCCAAATCTTTGCTTATGTGTTTTTTTCTGAGGTGTCCGAATTCGAAAAGAAAAAATCAATTGAACGTCAAATAAAAAAGTTATGGCCGAAAAACTAATAAATGAAAAAATTGGCAACCTATATTAATGCGGAAATGAACATGAACAACGATTCCATACGCATATCACATGTACATATCTTTTACTTCCGGTTTAATCGGAAATTCCTTTAACTATTTTAAGATTTAGTTTAGTTTTTGATTTCTGCAGTAGGCTTATAATAAAATATCATTCATTATCTTTCATATTTAATAAAATGTTGCAGTTTGAATTCAAAATAACGTAAATATATCTTTTAATGTAGTCATAACGAATAAAAACATTTAAATAATATACATACTTTTATTTTGGAAATTGTTCAATTAAATGGACTACTTTTCCCTATCATAAAACCTGCTGCCGAGCTTAAATTTTAAAGAATGTTGCTATAAATTTGCACGTTATATAATTTTGGTAATAAATCGTTCTATAGATCTTGGTCAATCTAGTTGAACAGAGATAATCGCCTTGATATTTTCAGGAATCTCCATATTTTTTTACATTCTTTCTGGTTATTCGAGAAGGCGGTATATTGGGTGATCCGTATTTAAATGATCACTGTTGGGATTTCGGTAATCTCATTAATTATAAGAGTTACGAGTTTAGTATACAATTTAGAAACCCTCCTGGAGTTCTAGAGCCACTTTTAAATTTTGACAAAATCCGTATTAAATATTATCACAACATTAAATTTAGACTTTTTTTTCCTTTTCTTTATAACTCATTTATTATTTACTTTATGTACCTGATTTTTGGCATGCATACACAGAAAATTATTATGCATCTGCTAGCGGTCCGAGAATTAACATTCGCTATATGAAAACATGTGTGTACCCTTCCTTTCACCTTAGCTACAACCGTGCCGATGAGGACCTAAAGTGCGAAACATATGTCCACGGTTTGCTTCCTTTATCACCCGTTATTCATCCTGCCTGATTATATCATTTATTAGTTAAGTAAAATCATACACGTTCCAAAAAGTAAATTTAATTCAAAAATGTGGGTTATTAAATACAAAGTATCATAACTACGTCGACGTAATCTAAGTCACGCCTCATACAGACATAACCAACTCTCTCCACCCAGATTGTCTTTAGCAAGTAAAATCATACACGTTCCAAAAAGTAAATTTAATTAAAAAATGTGGGTTATTAAATACAAAGTATCATAACTACGTCGACGTAATCTAAGTCACGCCTCATACAGACATAACCAACTCTCTCCACCCAGATTGTCTTTAGCAATGTGATACAATATTTATGTTATCGGTTGTCGGTCCCTAGCCTAAACATTCAGAAGTGCACTATTGGTCTTTGATTCATACATTATCCCAAGCATTCCTGTATCTAACAGTTTCCGCAGCAACATCTCCATTCTTTGTTATTTACATCCGTGGGTAGAAAATTCCACGCAGATGCTATAGTTGCCTCCGTGGCAATATTGTTTGTCACCCTGTAAATACGGGGTCTTTATATTGCAACTGCCAATGAGCAACTGACTTCCTGTTGGTGGTTTTCTTTGTGTCGTTTTTCTAAGTTTTGCCCATTTTTTCAACTTGGTACAGCCGTGCCAATGAGAACCAAAAGGTCGAAACACGTGTCCACGGTTTTCGTCATTTATGCGGGCGTCATCCATTATTCATCTTGCATGATTATATTTTCCTGCAGCAACATCCCCATACTTTGTCAAGTATTTTAACCAAATAGAATAATAGTATCCGTATGTATATATTAGTTAATACGTAGTCGGTATAATCGGATAAAAATAAAAGACGGTTATTTTCACTTTGTCGACGTTTCGATTAATTATTTAATCTTCTTCAGGACTAAAAAATAAAAAACTTACAACTTACAGTACTGTACGGTTACAAACTGGTAGATAAAAATAGAAATAGGATTTTAATATAATTTAACAATTATTCACACACTAATTATGAATTGAATTGATTAAATATAAAATATAAAAAAATATAAAAATATAAAACAATTAAAATGACATACAAAAATTTTTTTTATAATTTTAGCCAACATTGTAATGGAAGCATTATTACATACCATTTTGATGAACCTACACTTTAGTATACCTTTATGTAAAATTTATGTAGATGACATTATTATGTCCATCCCTCAAGCAGAAGTTAATAATATTTTAGGTTATTTTAACAGTTACCATAATAACATCCAATTTACTCTTGAAATTGAACAAAATAAAATGATCCCTTTCTTAGATCTTACTCTCATAAGAACTGATGAACAGCATATTATGAGTGATTGGTTCGAAAAAAGAAATTAACTCGGGCAGAATTCTTAACTATTTTTCTGCACATCCATTGAAACAAAAATTAAACATCGTTAAATCTATGAAAAACAGAATTTTAAAATTAAGTAATAATGAATTTCATGAACGTAACTTAGTTGCCTTTAAAAACAAATTAATAAATAATGACTACCCTAATAAATTATGTAATATCATTATTAATACTAACAATGACTCTTCTACATCCCCTCGTGTTGATAACGGTAATTTAAATAAAATCTATATAAAGATTCCCTATGTAAAAGGTTTATCAGAAAATTTAAAACGCATATTATATAATGAAAACATTAATTTAGTTTTCTATCACACCAAAAAGAGTGGGAAATATGTTTTCTTCAATGAAAGATAAACTCCCTATGGGGTTCCAGTCTGACGTTGTGTATAAAATTCCTTGTTCAGACTGTGAACAATGTTACATTGGTCAAACCAAACAACATTTGAAAGCTAGAACTGGTGAACATATTAATTCATGTAAAGATAAATATAAGAATAAGATAGATACAACTATGCTAGCTCACCACCATTTTTCATGTGACCATAATTTTAATTTTGATAATGTTAGTGTTTTAGATCATGAAAGTAATTACCATAAGAGACTTTTTAGTGAAATGATTTTTATTAACCTACATCAAAATGTAGTTAATAAGAAGACTGACACTGAAAATTTAAGTGTAGTTTACAACAATTTAATTAAAAAATATTTAAAAATTCGATCCTCCTAATACCTTATTATAATTCATACTTTTTAGTTTTTCGTTTACTTTATTATTATTATTATTATTTTTTTTTTTTTTCCTCGGTTTCCCGATGCCGGTCAGTCCTCCCGTGGCCTCCGACGCCTCACGGGAGTCGCTCCGGCGCAACAACTACAGCCACTCCCCACATCCCGCAGGGTTAGTGACTGTAGATACCAGTATCGTGTGCCCTAAGCAGACGGAGAGAACCCAGAATGACCGCCTTCTGCATTTGACCTGCCAGCCACTCGGCTGGTTTTCGGCAGGCCGGTATGATCTTCAGTTCCGAGAGCAGCGTAGGCTTTATCCCTCCGAGTACACCGATAATAAAGACGACCATTTTGACCGAGTAGCCTGGGTACAGCACTTGGAGCTCGTACCGGAGATCGCGATATTTGGTCCGTTTCTCCTCCTCCTTCAAGGTGATGTTTTTCTCCGCAGGTGCCGAGAACTCGATAACATACATCACCTTGAGTTGATGGTCGAGGAGGACTATGTCAGGCTTGTTGGCTTGGATTAGCCTGACAGTCGGGAACGAGTAGTTCCAGTAAATCCGGCATTTCTCGTTCTCGACAACGGACTCAATATCTCCGGGGACGTAAGGCAGCACTGGTGTCTGGTCTACCCCGTACGAGTGCCTTAGATGGTAGTATAGCACTCGTAAGGCCGCGTTATGTCGGTGGATGTAGGCCGAAATCGCATATATGGGGCATGCAGAAAGTAAATGCATGAGCGATTCCGGCGCCTGATGGCAGGTCCTGCAGTTGATATCAGGAACCTCTACACGCCACACGCGGCTACGGTAGACCAAGGTGTTGATAACACCATCTTGGCAGGCCATAATGAATCCCTCGGTCTCCGACTTAAGCCCTGCTGACCTTAGAAAGGCGAAGGTCAGCCTGGTCGATAAACCCAGTGTTTCTATGTTCTTATAGAAGACACCATGCTGGGGTTTATCGACGTGCTGCCGAAACAGATTTTCCTGTTCGGCAGCTCTTATTCGGGCTTTCAGACGATTTGGCTGAAGTTCGGTGACTGACTCAACATCAGCACCTCGCCGGCCTCCTCGCCTGATGTCAAATGCGATACCGAGTTCATCTGCGGCTCTTTTTGCTGCCTTAAATAATCCTGCTCCCACTCCTACAGTTTCGTGATGTTTTACGAACCGCAAGAGGGGATCTGAGCTCCTGAGTATGTTACATGCCATACTCAGTACTACTCTGTCATGCGTACACTCCAGGCTCAAGAGTCCTCGGCCCCCCCGTTGACGTGGGAGGTACACACGAGGAACGGACGATCTAGGATGAATACTTCTGTAAATATTCATCATCTTGCGGGTATCTCTGTCTAATTGACGCAGCTCATCTACCCTCCACTTTACTACTCCGAAGGAGTAGTGCAGAATCGGAACGGGAAGCATATTAGTTGCAGACACCTTGTTCTTCCCCGAAAGTTCGGAAGACCAAATCTTTCGGAGGCGGTGTCTGTACTTGCCGCGGAGAGATTCCTTTATTTGTGTTACATCCTGGATGTGCCTTTGTTGCACACCCAGGTATGTATAGGTCTCTCCGGCATCCTTATTATTATTATTATTATTGTTATTATTATTGCTATTAATAATCCTATATACATTTTTCTGTTTGTTATCTTAACATATTTTTTACTGTTTTTTACTATTTTTATCTCTGAATGAATTCTTGTATCAACTACATTTGAGTCCTTAGTTTATTGTCTTAAATGATATAGTGACATTCACACTGGAATTGACTATTAATAATAATTACAATTCGATTGTTTACATTGGGTATTATAACTCTGTTGTTTTTATGTTTACGACACTTTCATTTGTGAAATGTGAATATTGGAGGTTTGTTTCACTTAAGGTAAGGATATTACGTATTTTTATGTTTGTTTTTAAGGTTAATGTTCAAGCAATTTTTAAGAAATTTTTTATAAAAAAAAATTTTTTGTATGTCATTTTAATTGTTTTATATTTTTATATTTTTTTATATTTTATATTTAATCAATTCAATTCATAATTAGTGTGTGAATAATTGTTAAATTATATTAAAATCCTATTTCTATTTTTATCTACCAGTTTGTAACCGTACAGTACTGTAAGTTGTAAGTTTTTTATTTTTAGTCCTGAAGAAGATTAAATAATTAATCGAAACGTCGACAAAGTGAAAATAACCGTCTTTTATTTTTATCCGATTATACCGACTACGTATTAACTAAATATTTTAACTCCAATCTTGTGTTTAATCCAATTTTTTGTTTTCATTATTCTTACAAGAGGCTTTTCTCCTCTTAAGAGACGTAAGCAAAAAAATTAAACATAAATAAAGCTGGCAATTCGTGCGGCGGAACTTAGGCGTACGTATCATAATAAACGTAATAAAATAAATTAACTAGTAACAAAAGCAACAAACTGTTCCAGTTTATAACAATGTATGTACAACTTACCCTCTTAACTAGCTTGGTTATCACAAACTGGAGAGAAAAACTTTGCAGCATCAGTACTCCAGAGAAATAAAACTTCCTCTGCGGAATGAGGCTGAACAAGCTGAATTTTTGCAGAGACCTTCGTTTTGATGTTCTAATGAAGCACAAAAAAATCTCATATGCCTACCCTTGTGCGTCTTGAGATATCGAAGGTCAAAGGTCATGAAAATAGGTTTTTCGTGAAAATCTCGCTTCCAGTGCATCTGACGTCGTATTTTACGTAACAAAACTTACGTAAAATAGTGTTACGTGTTTGCTATCCACACAAACACTTCTACTCGTAGATTCGTTGATTGAAAGTCCAGGTAACACTTACTCACTACTTTATTTACTAATTAACAATTAATAACAATAGATTAATTGTTGTCTTAACTATAATCACAACTGAACACTTATAAGTCTCTTTCTTATTGCTTCTTCACTCGTTCACGTTCAACTTAAGATTAAGATTCGGCCCACCGTGTGTCTTATTTATACATCCGTTCACACAATCTGGGGCATTCCAGAATATTCCCGGCCATTCGTGTACAATTCCAGCCTAATCTAACCAGTCTGCACAGTCCAGTGGCGTAACACTGCCCCCTCCTTAAGCCTGAACGTCCCGATCAGGCAATTCATTATTCCCTGCATACTTGGCTAGTCTGTCTATATGCACCACCTTCATCTTAGATTTTGGATTTTGTTGAATTCTATATACAACGTCGTTTAATCTGGTGATGACAGTGTAAGGTCCTTCCCAAGGGTAGTGAAGTTTCGGGGACCTGCCTTTCTTTCGTTGTGGGTTATATAGCCAAACCAACTCTCCCACCTGGTACCCTCCTGAATTAGCCTTAAGATCATAACGAGCCTTCATACGGTCACTTGCTATGGTAATTCGCTCAAATGGAGCCCTTGCGTTATATTGCTTATTTCTTATTTGTGGCCCCATTCTTGCCGCGCAAACTTCACATTGGCGGCACCAAGCCTCCACATCTTGACGACTGTTTACCCAGTAGAAACGTTGTCTTAATTTTGTCAGGGTTTTGTTGATGCCAAAATGTCCGCCAGACGTTCCATTATGCACTTGCTGAAGTACATCTGCTACGTAACACCTGGGGATTAACAATTTCCAAGTAACTTTCCTCCCATCTGGACTTTCCCACGCTCTCTTCAGCAGTCCATCCTCTACGATAAGGGAGTCCCATTGTGCCCATAAAGCCTTCAGCCCCACTGATTTATTTGAAATGTCCTTCCAATCGGGTCGGGTCCCTCTTTCTTTCCATTTCAGAATAGGACCAGTCTCGTTATCGTTTAACTGCGCTTCCCTTAACGACCCTTTTGTCCAATAATCCGGAACATCAATCTTAACGGTCTTCCTTATTTGTATATTTTGTTGTTCTTCCTTACGGTGGCAAGGCTTGCAGTCTTTCTCACGCGGTCTTTTGGAAAGGTCATCTGCTATATTCCGCGAAGTACCAGCTCGCCAGTTTTCCTGTGGCTTCTCCATTACTGCGACCCTCTCAGGGATGCGCTGACGACAGTTACTCTGAATATGGCCCACTCTGCCACACTTATAACAGCGCATACGTCCTCCACTCTGTCTCCAACTACTTTGTTGTTGGGTTTGTCTCGGATCTTGAATGTTGAGCTCATGACACTTCCTCTTAATATGGCCCAATTTGCCACACATATAACAACGGATGCCTCCATTCGGCCTCCCACTACTGTGTTGCTGGTCTTGTCTCTGCTGGGAGTTCGATTTTGTCAGTAGTTGGGTCAACATCTTGTGTAGAACAGATATCAGGTTTTGTGTTGTGTTGTCTGGCTTGTCTTCCTCCACACTCACAGCTCGTACTCTCTGATTTGGTTGTGTGGTATCCTCATAGGCAGCCTCAATCTCCAGTGCATGTACTAAAGCCTCACTACTAAGCTTATGCCTGGCCAACTTAAGAATTCGCCTAACTTCCTGGTCCCTTACTCCATCAATAAATGTACCAACTGCTAACTGTTGTTGAAATTCCATTGGTGCATCAGGATAGGCTAGATGGGCTAATCTTTCTACCGCAGCTTCGAACTCCTGGAGGCTTTCTCCACCTCGTTGTCTGCGTGATTTGAGCTGAGCCTGATATACTTGGGCGAGATGTTGGTCGCCATATCTTAATTCTAACGCTGCCTCCAAAATGCTAAAGTTTTGTTGCTGTGCGGCAGGAATTGTTTGGAGCAGGTCTAATGCTTGGCCCCTTAGTGCTAATACCAATGCTGTTGCTTTTTCCTCATCGTTCCAGTTGTTTGAACGTGCAGCTGCCTCAAATTGTCTCTTATAACTTGACCATGAACTTTGACCGTCGAATGAAGGTGGTTGTAACCTAGTACCAGACGACAGTACTAACTGGCCACTCTTCTCTCTTAATTGTTGTTTGAGTCGGGCTACTTCTTCCTTAACTTCAGTTATTTCTCCTCTAACTTCACTAACTTCTTCTTTAACTTCCATGACTTCAGCCTGTACATCTTCCTTCAATTGTTCAGTGACCGAGAGCATGACTTGATGCTGTCCCTCCATAATTTGTCTTAATTCTTCCTGACGTTCCTTTCTTTGCTGTTCCTTTTCTTCCTGTCGTCTTTTTCTCTTGTTCTTCTTTTTCTTCTTGTCGTCTTCTCTCTTGTTCTTCTTTTTCTTCTTGTCGTCTTCTCGCTTGTTCTTCTTTTTCTTCTTGTCGTCTTATTTCCAGGCCTTCGATCATTTTTGTCAAGACTTCTTTTTCTTCCTGACGTTTTCTCTCTTGATCTTCTTTTTCTTCCTGTCGCTTTCTTTCTTGTTCTTCTTTTTCTTCCTGCCGTCTTCTTTCTTGATCTTCCATAATCTTCCTTTGTTCGTCTTTTTCTTCCTGTCGTCTTCTCTCTTGATCTTCCATAATCTTTCTTAATTCTTCCTGGCGTTCTCTTTTCTGATCTTCCATTTGTTGCAATAATGCTGCAAGTAAGTCTTGTGTTTGTTTCTCCGCCATGCTTCTTGTTGTTGGCATTAATTCACGACACGTAAATCAGTTCAAAATAAAGTTTATTACACTATAAAATCCGTAAAATGTTGATATCACGTTTACTTCAATGATGGAATGTTCCAGAAAAATCTTGAAACAGCACTAGAAAGTCTTATTTAGAGTCTATACCTCTTTTGTGTTGACAAAATTCACTTATCTCCACTAATTGTCCAATGGAATGTTCGAGAATTTTCACGAAATATCACTAATAAGTCTTGTTTTGAGTCTATAACACGTTTCCGTTAACACAGTTAACGTATCTTCTGTGGTTTTCCAAATCGAATGTTCTAGAATTGTCACTAAAAGTCACTTGTAGTCTTGTTTTTAAGTCTACAACACGTTCCCGTCGACACAATTCACGTATCTCCTGTAGTTTCCAAATAGAATGTTCTAGAATTTTCCCGAAATTGCACTAATAGTCCTTTTTTCTCAGTCCACGACACGTTATAACTAGCGGCACTCGCGTATTTGCAGCTATTTCTAAATCGAATGTTCTAGAACTTCTCGAAAATCCACTTTAAAATCACTATTCAGTCCAGAAATAGTCCTCCAAACACTGTCCAGTAGCTTAATTCTCCCTGTTACCACTAATTTCTGAGAAGAACACTGTAGAACCTTTTCGAATATTCCAGAAATTCCTCTTCCAATCCACTTCCGACACCAAATTGTTACGTGTTTGCTATCCACACAAACACCTCTACTCGTAGATTCGTTGATTGAAAGTCCAGGTAACACTTACTCACTACTTTATTTACTAATTAACAATTAATAACAATAGATTAATTGTTGTCTTAACTATAATCACAACTGAACACTTATAAGTCTCTTTCTTATTGCTTCTTCACTCGTTCACGTTCAACTTAAGATTAAGATTCGGCCCACCGTGTGTCTTATTTATACATCCGTTCACACAATCTAGGGCATTCCAGAATATTCCCGGCCATTCGTGTACAATTCCAGCCTAATCTAACCAGTCTGCACAGTCCAGTGGCGTAACAATAGTATTCTCCACAAAATTATTCCTATACATTTTTTCGTACGACCAACCGTTTTCGAGATATAGCATGATAAAGCGGGAGCGCGCATTCGTAATAGGTAATACTGTAATATACTGCAGAGCTATAAATATAAAAGCACTTTTCTTAATCTGACTGGAAAATTAAATTCCCATTATTAAAGCCGTTAAAAATTTGTTTATTTATAAAAAAATATATAATAATTAATAACAAAAAATACATTCTTTTCCACACCACGCCTTATGTTTCCTTGCCTTCCTCCTCGTCTTCGTCGGGTTCCACTAGCACCTAGATCAACACATTATCTTCGTCAGACGCTTCCTCTATATCTGTTGGCTCTATGTCTGTTGGCG
This sequence comes from Rhamnusium bicolor, assembly GCA_029963845.1. Classification (NCBI taxonomy): domain Eukaryota; kingdom Metazoa; phylum Arthropoda; class Insecta; order Coleoptera; family Cerambycidae; genus Rhamnusium; species Rhamnusium bicolor. The sequence continues at coordinate 421,713 of JANEYF010003767.1, forward strand.
AAACCTCTTCAGGCTCAAGGTCACTGAAGTCTTCGATGTTTTGCAACTCTGTTGACGGGTTCAGGCATGCTTGTCCGTGACACTGACCACAAACTTTGGAGCATGGCAGCCCGACTTTTCTACACCCGCACTGTGCACCACATCCTTTTTTTACAATTACAGAATATTGTATTTAATAGTTCGTCTGGAGCAGGTGGCAGTAGTGTTGTTTTCGGCTGTAATATGTCGTTTTTTAAATTCCAACCCCATTTTTCGGGTTGTAGATTTTTCCCTAGCAAAATCTGTATTTGGTAGTAGACCCGATAAATATGCTGTCGAGCTGCTTCACTGGTAGGTGGAAGGGATGACAATTTAACAGATCTATTAAGTCGTGTAGCCTTAATGAATTGGGTGTATCTAAATTTGTCAAGGTTCACTTCATCTTTTGGAGCACCATACATATAGCTAACAGAAAACGCTTTCCGTTCTGAAATACTGTATCTGGCGGGCAGTTTTCTGCTTGAAATATTTGAGCCGAGTGAGTCAAATCGGGATGTTTCTCAAACGGTTGGTCGTACGAAAAAAATGTATATGAACAATTTTGTAGAGAATACTATTTTACGTAAGTTTTGTTATGAGTTCTTACGACATCAGATGCACTGGAAGCGAGATTTTCGCGAAAAACCGATTTTCATGACCTTTGACCTTCGATATCTCAAGACGCACAAGGGTAGGCATATGAGATTTTTTTGTGCTTCATTGGAACATCAAAACGAAGGTCTCTGCAAAAATTTAGCTTGTTCGGCCTCATTCCGCAGATGGCCTTTATTTTTACCTTATTTCCCTGGAGTACAGGTATGTTTCTATGGTTGTCTCTGTGAGTGATGTTCGCTGTGGTGAAAAAATATGCTTATATTTTGAGAACGACCGTTCGACATCTATTGATGTAATACAGGCATACTTACAATAGTTTTTGAACGCATTTATCGGATCTGGACATGCACCATCAGTACCATCACAAAATTCTCTTAATCTGGTAAAATCAGTGTCTTACTTTAACACACGTGCGAACTATTCTCTAACGCGCTCATTTTTTCGTTACCTATTGCGTGTAGCAGTCGATATAGTTCGTCCGCTATTTGCAGTGACTCCGCTAATGAGAACGCACTGTTTTGTAAGTTTTTCATGGCGTTATGTAAATTTTTATAGTTCTTGTGAATAGTTTTTAAAGTTGTTTCAACGGAAATATCTTCGAATTTTGTCCGGCTTTCCTTAATAGCTGCAGCCTCGTCAGGATTGAATTGTAGTGTCAGGTTTTATTTGTTACAAATATTCAGCATACTAAAACGATTCCTTCAACCATGTTTCCCAACGTGTAAGAATCGGCTGTGGCTATGTGTTGACGAGACGACAGATTGTAAAATAAATTCTATTGTAAATGTGTACTGGATCATCTTAAACGACATTTCAACTGTTACAAGGTAGCAAGAGACTGAGCGTACTAGCAAAACAATACGCGGGTGGTGCTGGAGACGTTAGAAAAATTTGACCTCTCAACAAGTCAAGTGTTGATGTTTGTGACCGATGGTGCCGCGACAATGCGTTTGGTAGGCCGTTCTCTTCATGAACACGGTTATAGGTTGGTACATGTTATAGTATTTCCAAAGTCAGTTGGAATGCGATAGAAATGTCGACAAAGGATTTCATCCATTAAATGAGTAAATCTTTTTGTGGGGCGTTTAAATTCCTTTGTTGGCGTTTTTATATCGTTTCAACTGACTTTGCATATACTATACGTGTAAAGTGCATGCTTTACACCTTGTGGCAGAAACTATTCGACAAGGTTTTCCAGAGGTCGATGCATTAATAGCAAGTACAAAAAAAGTGCTTCTTAAATCTCCTAAACATCTTCGCTCATTTCACAGCAAGTGTCCTGGTATTCCCGAACCACCACAGCTGATTCTTACAGGTTGGGGAACATGGTTGAAAGCAACTTTTTATTATGCTGAATATTTACAACAAATAAAAGCTATGATAGTACAATTCAATCCTGACGAGGCTGCAGCTAGTAAGTAAAGCCAGACAAAATTCGAAGACATTTCCGTTGAAACAGCTTTAAAAACTGTTTACAAGAATACATGACGACATAAAAACTTACAAAACAGTGCATTATTGTTAGCGGAGTCACTGCAAATAGTGGACGAAGTAAATCGACTGCTATACGCTATAGGTGACGCAAAAAAATAAGCACGTTAGGGAAAAGTTTGCACGTGTGTTAAAGCAAGGCACCGGTTTTACCAGATTAAGACAAATTTGTGGTGGTGCAACCCCAGATCCGTTAAGTGCGTTCAAAGACTCTTTTAAGTATGCCTGTATTACATCAATGGATGTCGAACGGTTGTTCTCAAAATATAAGCATATTTTTTCTCCACAGTGAACATCACTCACGGAGACAACCATAGAAACATATTTGATACTGCAAAGTTTTTACAGATCTCCAGTTTGTGATAACCAAGCTAGTTAAGAGGGTAAGTTGTGCATACATTGTTATAAATTGTAACAGTTTATTGCTTATTATGATGTGTACGCTTATATCCCGCCGCACATTTCTACCAGCTATAAACATAAACCTATCAGATTGTCTTTCTCTTCTAGTTTTTGTTATCAACGTCAATAGATGCGATATGGGGATTTTTTTTGTTTAGCTTTAAATATTGTGGGAGAAACGAGTACAAAGTAAAGTTCAGTTTAAACTTATTTGCATGGTAAAAATCGTCGGCGACTTTGATCCCTTTACCACCGTTAAAGGTGCCGACAGTGCCGAATAAGTTTGAAATAAACGCTACATTGTGTGATCTCTTAACGCGACGGTTCATATGTTAGATACCCACTTAGCATTAAAGCCCACGTGGGCATATTTTCTGTTATAAGGTTAACTATCCACGTTCAATATACCTACTTAGAATTTGAATTACTTTATGATCACGAAACCTATTGTTAGTAAATGTTTCAGTATTTAACTAAGGGTGTGATTTCCTAGTCACATTTGAACTTCCTCTTAAAGGTTGTTAAGATAATTATTGTCTTTGAGTTGTAAGATGCACGTTTTATGAATTCATGGTATTGCAGTAAGCAACCGTACAATTAGAAAACCCATTCGAATTTCCTCCAAAATATTACTCTGTGCATTTAAATGACTATTGTACGTGGCTTCCCTCATATATAATAATGCACTCTTTTAAATCAAAGTTAGTTAATCATTTTCTTTCAAAGGAGCTAGAGCTCTACCAGTACTGGCCTACCGATATTGTAAACATTGTGTAAAATAGATTAATACAAATAAAGTGAATATTTACAAGTGCATTCTTTTCGCTCTCGGTCCTGCCGAACTAATTGTGTCGGCAAACACATACAAAATACTGCCTAGTGTCACAACACATATTATAATTAGTAATTAATTACTAATTATTAATTACTATCGAACTTCACTAAGCTAAGCTCTTTTATTGATCACACAATTTGTATGGTGTATCGATACAATTCAAATCTGAATAAACAAAATGTCATTAAATTATTATTTTGTATAAATACATACAGGGTGAGTCTTAAGTGTGTAGTTATATTTAAACCACCGATTCTTGACATCTGTAGAAACCCTCTGACACATTTTTTTTTATTTCCACGTGTAACTGAGTTATCGACTTTCAAAAAAAATATGATGAAACTGTTTTGGAACTGCTGATGCTGGTTACTGGAAACATTCTATATCTTAGCCAAAATGATGTAATGGACTGAAGCAACGTTGCCGCATATCTTATGCAATTCTCTCACCTAGGCGCGATTTTACAATCGCGAGTTAACATAAGTTGGAGGTTACCTAGCATTATATTTTCACAAAAATCGATGAGATTCTAATATAAACCACTTCTACTAAAATTTACTTTAGCATAAAATAATTGTTGCTATAACCACTCAAAACAAATGTAAAATTGAAAAAATCGAATTTTAAAAGTGTGAGTTTAGCTAACCCACGATTGAAAAACCGAGCCCTAGTATTAAGTTCATTCCCGAATTTATAATAACATTGGATGAAATAATTACCTACTTAAACGATTAATTGCTTCATTTGAAATAATTTTTAAACATTTTGAAATACCTTTCAATGTGAGAAATGTACAATTTTCACTTTTTCTTGCACCAATCAACATTTCTTTTTAAGCGTTTCATATGTAATGTACAACTAAAACTAAATTTTCCGATGAACAGTAAACTTTTTAGGGAATCTCGAAAGGAATTTAATGTTCCGATCTCATTTTTTCAAAGTTTATAAAAGGATTGTTATTGCTATTACAATAATTTGATATGTGTAGGCGTTCAAGTTCAGCTCTCTTTTTAATTGGCCTCTAATAGTAAAACGCTGAAGGTGCAACACAATAACAATCAGGTGATGGAAAATAGTTTGCAGTATTTTCACACACTTCTGTCACTTTTTACACTGGTCATACCTAACAGTTTGCATTTTTTTTCCTCCATAATACTCTGGACGATTAGGAGGATAGTATACGTCATTTTTTATAAAAGATATCAATTTTTTCTTGAGAAAACAGCATATTATTCGGGATAGGCCATTACATGATAAAAATTCAACCACGCCATAATGTGAACTGATATTAGCGTGGCGTATGTAACCTATGATCTTCACACATCTAACCACGCACCTAATCAGTGTTGCCAGACATACCAATTTCATGGTATTTATACTATTATTTTCCTTTGTGTACCTGCACTTTTTTTAAGTAATGAAACTATTATTTAAAAAATTTCTACCATTTTACACCAATATTAGCAAGAGTTAATAAAAAAAAGTCAAATTTAGGTCGTCAGCCCCGACCTCGGTCAGTTCTTCCATTAAAAAAGAGTAAACTGAATTAAATTTTATACCGTGTACGTAGATCTTTATAAATCGGAACCTCGCGTAAACAGCGTTAGTTGTGTAAGCCCAAATAAATAATAGTTTTCTGTTGTTTCTGTTGCGATGGTGAGACCCATTTTTTCAATGCTCAGTTAGCTAAATTAACCGTCAGTTAAGTCAATAGAAATTTTATGTAAATCATCATGATTTATTTATAATGAAATTTATAACCTATGTGAAAATCTCACACATCTGGCAACACTACACCCCATGTAAAAATCAGTGTTATTGATAGTTCGCGAGTGTTCGCGTACCTGTCTGCATTAGCATTTACAAAAATGTGTTTAATACCGTTATTATAGTTTTTTGTGATTAAATTTGTGATTCCAAGTTTTGAGTTACTATGTTACTGAAATTTATTATTTATAATTTGTTCCTTTGGTGGTTCATTTTGTGAAAAGTAGTGATTAACCATAGCGACTAATTTTATTATTCTAATGCTGGATATGTTAAAGGCATATTTTTAAGTAGATGCAAGCAAAACGGCTATGGAATGCTATCCAAACGTCAAGCCCATATGATATATTTATGTAGTAACTGTTGTATTAGGTAAGTAAATAAATCTGCTTTTTCGTGCTTTTAAAGTAAATGCGTCTTTTTAAAATGATTGTTTTTAACTTTGATTCATTTTTAGAAATGAACCATATTAAACGTAAACTATAACTTAGAGACAATAATAATAACTTAAAATACACAGAAAAAGTATTGCATATTTTTAATATTTGGTGCTTACGGGACGAGTTCTGTTTATTTATAAAAAAAGTGTCAGGGTTACTTAATTTCACAAGGAAAAATAGATAAACAGATACTTTTAACACCTTTTATTTTAAGAGCAAGCTACAAGTGACGTGTCGCTTTCCACAAAGGACTAATCAATCGCGCCTTGGCCGCCTTGAGGTTTATTTCTTATTTTCGGCCAGTGCGTACAGATATCATGCTTTCTTAAAAAGAGCTCAATGTTTTATAAACTATTACATTTGTTTTGGTGCGGCGTCTACACTGATATTAAATAAGTCTAATATCGTCTCGCAAAATGTCCGTGACAAAAGGTAATAATTTTTTTAAAAATTCAAAATTTGCAATTCACGCAGTTATAGGATAATTGTGATGACGAACTCTGGCAGTGGCAAGACTGCCTTCAGTTACGTCATTTCTGTGAACAGCGTTTACAAAGTTATCCAGTGACTATCAAAATGTCAGTGGCTGGAGGACGAAAAAAATTATCAGAAATTAAAAAAATTTTTTTGTTCAAAAAATTTTTTTGACAGTACCAATCAATTGTACACGACGAAATATATTGAGGATTAAAATATAACTACGAATTTAAAACTCATCCTATATATAGGTATATAATAGAATATTTAATTCTTACCGAAAAATGTCCAACTGGCAATAAAAAATAATGGAACGTACATCATCTTGTCATCCCACAGTTTAGGGTTAACATCTTCTTTTGTCAAATTGGTTAGTTTCGAAAATGCCAGAAACATTCCAAAGCTTGCCACTAAACTTGGAATTAGTGCCTGTAAAAATATGCAGTTAGGTGGACTTACCAAAATATTACTCGGTAAACTTAATTTGCTCAAAGTAATTTAAATATTTATGGAAATAATAATAATTTTATAGTTTATTGATCTGATGATCAAATCATATAGGACAAGTCAAAAGAGTCAATAATAAAATAAAAGAATATCATATACATACATACAGTCTCACGCAAGTAATTATAGTTAGGGTACCTATTATATTAATTAATAATAAATAATGCACACACATACTGTAGCATAGGCGCCGACTACTCGGGTGCTCCGGAGCTGAAGCACCCAGCCAGAACCTTGGTGGAAGTTAAGCCTCGGCCAAATGCCAGTAATATTGAACAATGAGCGCCAAAGTGAATGGCCCATTTTTTTTTCTAATAAGACATTTTTGGCTGATACAAATAGAAACTGACTGATATCAGCTAAAAGAGGAGGCTTTGGAAATTTACTGGCCTAGTTCACCTGACCAAATTATAACAATATCTTTAACAACAATAATTCCTCTGCTGTTTGTGGCTAGAATCGTTCATTGGGAAGAGTTTTAACACCACGAATGAGTCGTCATATTTGTCATCTAGATCTGTTGTCAATTGGGTAAAATACGAAATCTCCAACTTCTATGGTTTTGTTGAATCTGTTTGTTTTATCGAACAGATTAGTAAGGGTTCTTAAGGCGCGTATATAGACATGCAACAGGTCATAGTAACGTAACTTCGCCGCGTATCAAGTCTCCGTACTACTACGTAACAGCGTAACACCGTACGTTAGATACGCTGCGATGTCCTGTACACCTCGAACCTGATTCATACCGTATCTTCGACGCACAGCAGAATTAAGCTGGGTACAGACATGCAACAGAACTTCGTATCATAACACCGTCGCGTAAGAAGTGTGGACGGCACCGCGTAACAGCGTAACACCGCAACAACGCAACATTGAGGCGTCCCATCGCTTGTCGTCACATCAAAGGAATGATACGGGCTGATATTGCACCACTAGTTTGCGATCGCGGTTGGAACGATAGTATGTGCTGCTAACATGATATGCGACGATATTCTGATACGCTTGAATCCCTGAACATGCGTAGCCTCGACGCGTAACAAAAATTGTTGCGCGACGGTGTTACGATACGAAGTTCTGTTACATGTCTGTACCCAGCTTTACGTGACGGATTTGCATTATAATGTTCTGTTGCATGTTTATACGACCTTTAATAAGGGATACTGCCGGCGAGCTTCTTTAATAGCTAAATGGGCGTGAAACTTGTGTGATAGAGGTGTAGTTTGTAATTTTAAAATTACGATCGATTCTGCTTTGCCTTTAATCTTGGTTGTGTAAATGCAAAAATGAAGTTATTTCTGCTTTCATATTATCATATAAAGCGGTCCAAATAATTCTATTCAATAAATATAAAATAAAACGACGCTGACGGTATCAAAAACAATTACATGTACATATATTATCATCGATTTAGATACATACAGGGTGTCCCAGATTTAAAGTGACAGCACACTTTGCTGAGTTCAAAACACCCCCAAGCTTACCCTTGAATGTTAGTCGTTTTTGAGATACGTTTTTATGATTTTTGACTAAAATTGTGTTCGGCCATATTTCTGGAACGGCGTTAAATATTTGGATAAAATTTGGTACATACGTTATATGTAAGAGCGAGTTAATTATATAGTTATTATATGATATTCTCCTTTTCTCTCTTACATATACTCTTTTAGTTCAATCAAAATCATAATTCATTTTGAAAAATTCCAGGACCGGACTCAATTTTTATAATGTTGCTCTCATCAACCAACGTATCATTTTTTGATAAATATTAGCAAACATTTAAAAAGTCAATGGATCAGTGTATAAAATAATGTCATAATATTTGAGAGCACGTTTAAGGTTATTTTCCAATAAATTTTCAAAAACTATCAATAGACCAAATTTTACATTTTATAAATTAGACAATCAACCAACTAACGTCACAAATTTACTTAAAAATCCTGCACTAATTAAGCATCTTAATTTTTTTGGATAATAAATACATATTTATTGAGAAATTATTAGTTCGTGCAGGGCTAGACTCGCTTAAAATTCCATTATTATATACTATATACTATATTATTAAAATTTGGTATTCACATTATTTTATACACTGATCCATTGACTTTTTAAACGTTTCCTAATATTTACCAAAAAATGATACATGATGTTATTGGCACTGAGAGCAACATTATAAAAATTGAGTCTTGTTCTGGAATGTTTCCAAAGTGATTTACGATTTTGATTGGACTAAAAGAGTATAATATTTGATACTAAATTTTATTGAAATAATCAAAGCCGTTTCGGAAATATGGCCGGCTACAGTTTTAGGCAAAAACCATATAACACACTGTATCTCAAAAATTGTTAACATTCAAGAGTAAGTTGGGGGTGTTTTGAACTTAGTTAAATATGCCCTATCACCCATTAATCAGTCGAATATTACATATCCATTTTCGCCTTAACAATGTAGGGTGTTAATTTTTGTATTTTTTGATTTTTGGACCATAACTTTTTTATTTTCAAATTCGGATTGTTAAGAAAAAATACGTAGGTATTATAGTTTTAAATTTTTTTACTAGGTGAAAAATGAAGCTGAGATCGAGTGAGGCACTTAAAATTATCACTCTGTACGTAATTTGTTTGTTTTTATAGTAAATTTAAAAAAAAGTCTTGATTAAATGAACTCATTGTTGTCCTAGCCAATTGTTTCAGCTTCATGTTTTTCTGGTTCTTTTTCAATGTTTATTTGGTTTCATGTTGCTTGTTTCTACAAGGCCCTATACACAAAATATTATTTTGGCATTTTTGGAATCTTTACTTAATACAAAAAACAGTATGCATTTTTTTTAATTTTTTATTTTACAAAAGTTCGCACACAAACACTCGAGTGCTAGTGCAGAAAGCAGGCAAAGCACTTTGTCGTGTTATTTGTGATTTGTCTTGTGAAATTTTAAGTTCAATTCTTCTAAATTATCATCATATTACTGGTGCATCGTACCGATATATGAAAATACTTCAATAAAAACGCCAGAAAACTTTTGTCCAAGTTCCAAGAAACGAAAAATGTAGAAAAGTAGTTTTAGTGCAGGCGCCAAGGAACATTCCGTTTTCGGAAGTTTTTTTTTTTACAAAAAACTATAAGGCTATTACGGAAGCGCGCAACTCCAGCGTCTTAAAACCATTATAAAATAATTAGTAATTAATATTTTGATCTAAAATTTTTAGGGCATGTCTTTTTAACGGTTTTTCACAACACTGTGGAAAACCGCTATAACATTTTAACATTTAAAAAAAATTAAATAGTTTTTGAGGTAAGGTGTGAAACCAAAAACAGCATAAATATCATAAAATGCAAGTTTAATTATGTAAAAATAGGCAAATAAGAGCAATAATAATAATTGATTAAAAAATAATAATAATTGATAAAAAATAAGATTAATAATAAGTACTTGATAAAAGTTGACATAAAGTTTTATATTTCTGTTGTACATTTTCACATTTATTATGAATACATTTACAAAGAGAGATACAGATTAAGTTTTTTTTTTTTAAATGGTAAAATTTTAAAATGGTTAAACCGTTAAAAATACATGCCTTAAAAATTTTAGATCAAAATATTAATTACTAATTTTTTTTTATTTTAAATATATGAAGGAAATTTGCTTTTTAATGTCTCAAAAATATTTTATTAGGAACTCTACACGTGTTTCGGCTTTTTAGGCCTTTGTCAAGAGTACAAGGAATACTGAATACTAATTATTTTATAATGGTTTTAAGGAGCTGGAGTTGCGCGCTCCCGTAATAGCCTTGTTTTTTTTTATGAAACAAAAAACAACTTCCGAAAATATTTTTTGCAACCTTCTTTACATTTTTCCGAATGAATCCTACAGTTTTTTTTAAACGGAATGTTTCTTGGTGCCCGGCTATTAAAGATGGGATCCAAATGAGTTTGCAAAAACAAGTTGCGTTTTTGCATGCGTGGACCATATTGAACACACACCCAGTGTCAGAGTATGCCAGGATTATCTTCTAGCTTAGAAAAAATCCTAGCTCCTCTACCAGGGATCGAACCTAAGGACTGTCAAGGTGAGAGGCAAGTGTTTTTATTACTCGACCACGAAGCCACATCCACATCTTACTCTTGCCATAATAATAATATTCACAGTCTCTAGCATGATTAAATTACAGAATACACAAAACTAAGACTGATTCTCTAACCATCTTTAAAGAATTCCAGAAACAAATTTTTTAGACGATATTAATCAGGTTCAGGTTGTAGAAGATGAAGCGTGAATTTTTTATCTTTCTTGCTTTTTTTTCCTTACTGGTTGCGGTTTTGACTACCCGCTGTACTGAAGCTTAAGCTTATTGTTCCCCATAGTCTCATTACTCCATAAGACCCGTTAAAGTGGTCCCTCGAAGTGTGTTAGTCTCATTGCCGTTAGGGCTGGGCATTCACATAAGATGTGGTGGGGAGTTTCTTCCTCTTCACCACACATCCTGCAATCTGGATTGTCTTTCACCCTTATATTGGTTAGGTGTTTGTTTAGTGTGCAGTGTCCTGCTTTCTTGCTTACTTGGTTATTGTGATGAATATATTATGATCTAATAAATATGTAATAGGAAATTTTCTTGATGTATATTAAAATATATCCAGTTATGATATGACTGCATAATTCATTCTTCAATCGGAAACTTTACTCCATACGTGACCTTAGTATAATTATTGTTACGCCACTAGACTGTATAGACTGGTTAAAGCAGACTGGAATTGTACGAGAACGGCCGGGAATATTCTGGAATGTTCTAGACAGTGTGTATGGATGTATAAATAACACGCACGGTAGGCCGAGACTCAATCTTAAGTTGAACGTGAACGATTAAAGAAGAAATAAGAAAGATACTTATAATTGTTCAAGTGTGATTATAGTTAAGACAGTAATTAATCGATTGTTGTTAATTGGTAATTAGTAAACAAAGTAGTGAGTAAGTGTTACCTGAACTTTCAATCAATGAATCTACGAATATAGTTGTTTGTGGGGATAGCAAACACGTAACATTATTATGTAACATTATCTAAAATATGTGTAACAAATTCCAAATCCAGCACAGGTATACGAAGTTTTAACAGGAAATATAAATATGTAATCTTAATGATAAAGACGTAAATTTAAAAGTAGGCTGTAAACTCAAATAGTTAAAAATAAAACACAATTATAAAACACCACATTATTGGGGTATATTTAATTTAATGACCGAAGTTATATATCAGGTTTTTGAAGAAAACATCGTATTAATTTTAATGCGGTTCACGTATTCTTTTATGATTATATTACTTTAAATATTTTATTTAATAATTATGGTTTTACATTTGTTTTTTACAAATTTTACGAACTTTACATCTTAAAGATATTTAAAAAATAATCAGACTTAAATTTTTTTTGCTAATTACCCACAGAATTGGAATATTTGACACATACAATAGTATCATGATTAGCAAGGAGGGGAAACTGGACCAGAGTCCAAGACCGGCAACTACTACTGCCTCATGGTTGACAGAAAGACATACATAGACAAATAAAGGCAAAAGTATAAAATGAATAATAAAATACATACCGATTGATACAAATGTATTATTCAGAATGGCTGAAGTCTGCCATCGCATTAGCATACAATTCGCCAGTTCGTAATAGACACTCGAAAGGAATGCAAAGAAAACATTTGCTGAGATGCCATAGTTAAGTCTTAAAAATTCGGAGTATAAAAAACTATGAGAATTCGATTAACACAATAGACGAGTGGACCTCAAAGAAAATTATAAAAAATAAGAATATGGTAATAAAATACGAGCCACAAATATGTTATAAATACAGGGCGAGTTCTAACTTATTTTATTAAATTTAAGGGATGGTAGATCCCTTAATGGTAAGTTCATATAAAAAAAATAATAAAAAATCTGTGTTATAGTTTCCGAGAAAAAAAAAATAAAATTACTCCAACATTTTGAGATCCTATTAACAGACCTATCTCAACCGAAAAGAAATTAAGATAGGTTCGGTGACTACGACATTGACCTTGTTTTTTACAATAATTGGTTCACGACTTTTGCCATTCTCCGATGGCATTCTTATAACATAACATAATCCCTTCAAACGCTCCGAACATTGATCTGCAGGAAAATGAAAGTCGGCACCGTTTGAAATGCCGCACAAACGGTGTCGACGTAATAATGAATGCCGGCCACTAACAGAGCCGACCTGAGGTGAATTTAAAGATTTTTTTTTCCTGTTAGTAAATAAATGTAATACATTTTTGTAAAGTTCGGTGCACTTTGTCGCCGTGAACCTACTACTCCTTACGCTTTTTTTGTGATTTTTTTTATGATGAATTAATTAGGGAGGGTATGAAAAACCCGCCGAATAGCCGCTTACACGCTTTTTGTGAAGTTTTTTTTTTAATGATTTATCATTTGAACTAAAAAACTGGAGTAGGACTGACGTTGTTTGTATCTTTGCAATTTACAAACAAAGCATGTTTTTTGCGTCATAAGTGGGTCAGATGAGCAATGCAGCGGTCCACAAAAGTTTAACAGTATTTTAGGTAAGGTAGGTCAGTTTTTCACCTTTCTTTTTTTATTTATTTTTTTTCGCAATTCGTGTTACTAATATCAACAGGAACCCCATCCTAAAATTACACAGATAAGTTGGCGTTCACCCTGTATATATAATTTTAACTTTACCAACTACTGTTTGTTTAATTGTAAAATGAAAATGCTTAAAATGAGGACTAACTTCAAACAACGCATATTGTCAGTTGTATAGTGACGGGAAATATGTGCGCGTATTCAATTAAAACCTTGATGACAGCGCCACACGCCTCTTTTGGCGTCCATTGTGAGCTGTGCTTTGATTTCATTGTTCAAGCTTAAAAGTTTCCCTATTACGTCATAGCCAATAGACTAACTAGCTTGGAAATTTGTGGCAATATCTGATCGTTTAAATTGAGTTTAAAGTTTGATTTTTTTTACTATAAGACATTATTAAAAAAAAAAACGGATCAATTAAAAGGTTCGAACCCGTATGGAAAACCTGGAAAGATCAGGGATTTTAAAATTTCAAAAAAAAAATCATGGAAATATCAGCGAATTTGATACATTTTTATTGCTGAATTTTGCAATTATTCAATAAATCGAAAATGGTTACAAATAGCCATAGGGATGTAAGTACAAAAAATTTTCGTCTTTCAGTTCTACATCACATCGTCCAAAAATATACAGGGTGTTCCATTTGACAGAATTCAGTTCAAATAGTTGTAAATTTAAAAATTATTTTTGGCCACCCTGTATACTTTTAGGAAGTGAAAATGGCTGAGTGTCGTCACTCATCCTGTATAATTGTTTTAGCTCACCCTGTATATTCGAATAATTTCCGGTTATAGACTTTTTTGTCTAGTTTATTTATGTTTCTAAATCAAGTTTGTAGCTATCATAGAACTCGACATATCGAAATCGGACGCACTATTGCCCCACCCTGTATATTTAAATATGTATGCAAAGGGATTTAATTTTAAATTTTTCGTTTCTGAATGTGTGTTGGTATAAAAGCAGTCTGATTCAGTGACAATCGCAGATTTTGTTACTATTTTAAATATATTTCCTAATAAAAAATAATTTTATTTAACGTTATTGTTTAATTTAATAATATTAATTATGCTCTGCATCACTCGTGCTAAATACAATATAAGAAATTTCGTATTTCCTTATCAAATTAAAAATCAGTTCAAAAAAAAAAAAAAAACAAAATAAATTTTCTAAAATCATGTTTAATTTCATATTAAAAATCATGGGAAAACTAAATTTTTGTTATGGAAACCTGGAAAATTCAGGGAATTTTCCAGCCGCATGAAGTCTGAACCCTGAACCGTTTTTATGTGTAGATGTTATTAAAATAATAAATAAAATAATCCACTCGCCTATTAAAAATGGATTAAAACAATAAATATAATTATAACATGCTCGACTAATTTTCTATCATACGGAAAAGTTTTTTTTGCATCCCTAATATTTGTTTTGCATTCGTGGCTGTTGAATTTGAGCGATTCGGTCTATTGATGCATATTGTTTATATAATGAAAATGAACGTTCCACATGTACCGAGGATAATGGTGCAAATTCTTAATAGTTCACATGCGTAGGCAGTGCAGGCACTAACAAATCGCGCAGATAATTTTCACGATTTTACGCATTGTTTTGTATCCAGGTTACACTGTTCCTGTGAAATTTGCGAAAAAGAAATTCCTTACTAGGTTATTTTTTTAGACAATTTGTGCAATAATTTGCAAAACATTTTTTAGAGTGAAATGAAAAATAATATTAACTGAAAATTTTTTGTTAATTATTATTTACTAACTTTTACAAATCTTATCACAGATAAGTATAACATATATCTTTTTAAACAATTATTTTTCCCGGCTATTTGCCAAAACGCTGAAACTTGGATTACAAAAAAAGATAATATGCACATTATGTTCAGTACAACTGACTCAATAATGTTATTTTTAATTTCAACTATTCTGTCTAGTAAAACCAAAAATAAATAAAACACAAGGTACTCACCAGTTGACACTCACTTTAAAAAACTTTAAAATATCTACCGACACGTGTTTCTGCTTGCATTTTTTTCAGAATCAGGTGGAAAACTCGGTGGAAAATATAACGACAGATTTCAAACTTTATAAAAAAATATTGATTTTTTATACACCTTTTTCAAATTTGCACAGTAAAGAAGAGTCTAAAATAAAATTTCAAAACGGTGTACTTGATAAAAAGCAATATTTTTTTATGAAATTAGAAATCTCTATATAAATATATTTTCTACCTGATTCTGGAAAAAAATATTTTGCAAAAATTTTCCACATTGTTTAAACTATAACCTGGGGAGGCATACAATTTTTTTTGTGCAAAACTTCTAATTTAGTCTTGATAGATGCCATAAAGTATCGCTTGGGTCCCATGCTCAAATACTAAGATATACCATAACCAAATTTCACCAGCCGCCAGTGGTACATTATTATTTTGAACACACACAAATAATTAAAAAATTCGTCTTTTGTAACTACCAGCAATCACAGAACAACTAGTCTAGTTCACAAGTTAAAAACGGTGTTAATTAGTGATAAAGGTCGTAATAATATGGACGATTGCTCATTGGATTCGGAATGATGTCTAGAAAAATGTATAAAAATTGTTTACCAGCACATAAAAAATTGCAAAAGTTATTAACAAATTAAGATAAAAAAAAAGGTATTTAGTTTTTCGCAAATAATGCAGAAACTATTAATAATTAAGAAATTAAAAAAAAAAGGTTCTTAAAGAGGACGAAATATCCGATAAAAAAGTCCGAACTCCCGGTACTGTACCTCCATTATTAATAAATTTAATTTAATGGTGAAAATAGTGCTCCGCGCGGCGAGCGCGACGCTGCCGCAGACCTCAGAATTTGACCGTAGCAACAAAAAAAATTTTTTTAGCTATTATATATTAAAAAATTTCAAAAAAATTATCGGATCATCTAGACATCCCAAGGAACAATATCCCCTTAAAAAAAAATTGTTTCATCCATTTTTCATAAAATGCGTTTATTGTTAATTAACAAGTTTTTTTTGGAGTTCAAGTTTATGTTTATAATCAGATAATTGTTAAACTAAAGACGTGAAAATTATAACCGATGCTGGATACATTGTGACAAGTATACTTTATGAAATAATCACATCACGATATTTTTAATTGTTATACTTAGTTCATTAAATAAACGATAAAAAAAGGTAAAAATTTTTTTTATCAATATTTGTTATTATCACTGTTTTTGTACATCAAAACACTATTAGATTTTATAATTTTTAAATTTTTAGTGGTATTTGTTAAAAAAAAATGTTATAAACAAATGGATTAGTAGCATATTTTAGAAAAATTTTTTTGCCAAATTATTAGTGGAATAATATTATGATTTAAAAAAACCGCATGTAATGAAATCCGACGAAATCAATTATTAAGAGTTCGGCAGTCCATTATAAAGCGATGCCGAGTTTGTATTCAAGAAAATGGGTCTCACTTTGAACATCTTTAATTAGAAACCAGCTATTTGATTTATGTTTCGTCTAGTTAAAATGTTTTATTTTCAAATTTTAATTTTTTATGTTGCTTTAAGTAGTTCTTGATAATAAATGATTAAGAGTGGCCTTATTTATTATTGTAGTGTATAGGGTGGCCCAAATTCGACTGTTTTATCCTAGTTTCGTATCGAGTTACCCTTTCAGCTATTTTAAATTCGTCCAAGATAAATATAGTTTAAAAAAACTAAAAAACACGCTTTTAAAGCACATCAAACTAAAAAGTGAAAAATAATTATTAATATAAACTGAAAACAATAATGAACGAAAAATACTAGTATTATTGTAAAAAAAGCGTGGGTTGCTCGATATACGAAAAATATGGCACAAAGCGCCCCACGCTTTTTTTTCACAATAATACTAGTATTTTTCGTTCATTATTGTTTTCAGTTTATATTAATAATTATTTTTCACTTTTTTAGTTTGATGTACTTTAAAAGCGTGTTTTTTAGTTTTTTTAAACTATATTTATTTTTCACTTTCTAGTTTGATGTGCTATGAAAGCATGTTTTTTTGGTTTTTTTAAACTATATTTATTTTTCACTTTCTAGTTTGATGTGCTATGAAAGCGTGTTTTGTAGTTTTTTTTAAACTATATTTATATTTATTTTATTATTGATGCTGATATAACATATTACGATCCAACAGATATTTCTGAAAAAAAAAATATTTTTTTATTTCAGCCATGGGATTTGAACTCACGCCCGAGGAGTCCGTCGTTTCGCGTCGACTAAGACTTGCCCGCTCGGCCAACGACCGAACTGAGAATCACGGAATATACTTACAATATTAAGCCTCTTGCTCTCACACAGAGGATACGTGAGGAAAGGACTGACGATCCTGATCAGGATAATGATATAAACTTATCAAATTATTGTATTGTTACCGGTTCTTCGTAAGTGTACAAAGTTTCAATTAAATCTGTCCGTTTAAAGTGGGTCAAAATCGAGTCCAAAGAGTCGGTTACAAACAAACAAACAAACAAACAAACAAACAAACATACAAGTGAATCTAATATAAAAGCGTGTTAAAAAGGGCCTATAGCCTACTCTGGTATCGTCTATTGTAGCAGATACAGCAAAGCCATTAAATTTTACTCGAAAACCCTGCAACCTAGGAAAAATATTGCAGAATAGTTTTTCTTCCTAAAATATCTGATGATTCCAAAAATGAATGTTGCCATTAAGACATTGGCGTGTCGTTATTCTTTTAAGAAAATAGTAAAATGCATCCAGTAAGTACGACACTAGTGTATCTATCAACGTGAAAATTGGAACGTTTGTGAAAAGCAATTCAAAAAATATTTCCTCCAAGCAAAAAATTATTCTTTCTTTCCATTCACAAGATAATGGGAAAAAAACAATTTTTTTTTAGAAACTTCAACACTATATCTAGTAAATGAAGAAGTTTGTTTGAAGAGTATGTTCTTTGCGAATATTTTGCTTATAATGCCCTTCTCTACGTATATACGTTGGTGAAGTCCTGCTCATTAAAACCGAAACACCGTGTAATCATTTCCCAGATTTTCATCATGTGTTGTATTGTAATATTGTAAAATGTACCTTTTTCTCTATTTCAAATTATAATCTAGGGATAACAACCTATCTATAAAAATACCGACTTAAAAGAGATGGTTTATTACAGTGTAGGACTTGTAATTCTGTATATTAATACCTGGTGAATGAATGATACTTATGTATATTCCAAAATGCACCTCATGCTGTTCTATTTCCAATTATAATCTTTTAGGGATAATAATCTATGTGTAAAATGTACCTACTTAAAAGGGATCGTTTATTGCAGTATAGTTCTTCACTTCTATATATGCAGGGTGTGGTTCAGATTTTAATCGGAATACTCCAAAATGATACGGATTTGTCATATCAACTTATAGTTAAAAATGCTTAGTTTTCGAGATAGAGGGCATTACATTGAAGTTTTAATTTATTTTCAGTTTTTCTTATATTTCTCCGGAAGTAATTGAGATATTGTAATGAAATAGTTTCTGCTCAAAAAACGGGACGCCACTGACGTAATCTATTTTTAACACGCTTTTTTATTAGCTTCACTTGTATGTTTGTTTGTTTCTTTGTTTGTAACCGACTCTTTGGACTCGATTTTGACCCACTTTAAACGGACAAATTTAATTGAAACTTTGTACACTTACGAAGAACCGGTAACAATACAATAATTTGATAAGTTTATATCATTATCCTGATCAGGATCGCCAGTCCTTTCCTCACGTATCCTCTGCGTGAGAGCAAGAAGCTTAATATTGTAAGTATATTCCGTGATTCTCAGTTGGGTCGTTGGCCGAGCGGGCAAGTCTTAGTCGACGCGAAACGACAGACTCCTCGGGCGTGAGTTCAAATCCCATGGCTGAAATAAAAAAATATTTTTTTTTTTCAGAAATATCTGTTGGATCGTAATATGTTATAATATCAGCATCAATAAGCAATATAAATATAGTTTAAAAAAACTACAAAACACGCTTTCATAGCACATCAAACTAAAAATTGAAAAATAAATATAGTTTAAAAAAACTAAAAAACACGCTTTTAAAGCACATCAAACTAAAAAGTGAAAAATAATTATTAATATAAACTGAAAACAATAATGAACGAAAAATACTAGTATTATTGTGAAAAAAGCGTGGGGCGCTTTGTGCCATTTTTTTTCGTATATCAAGCAACCCACGATTTTTTCACAATAATACTAGTATTTTCGTTCATTATTGTTTTCAGTTTATATTAATAATTATTTTTCACTTTTTAGTTTGATGTGCTTTAAAAGCGTGTTTTTTAGTTTTTTTAAACTATATTTATTTCTTTCTTCTTTGATATTTACTATCATTAATGCAAAAAAAGGTCGTACAAATTTTTGATAGGATGCAACGTCTTTGAATTAAACTCATTTAAAAAATCATTCAACCCCTACTTATCAATTATCTGTTAATTGAGATCCTTTTGCATTTTTCCATTAACATAATTTTGAATGGAGAGATGAAAACTACTGCTCAAGGTGTACGCAACTTGCACCTTCTGAATTTCATGATAATATCGCAATTATTTCTGAAGAAATGAGCCTTCTGTCTAGAAAACTGCGCATTTTTAACTATAAATCCATATTATGTTGGCGTATTCTATCAATTATTAACTAAGTTTCCCGATTAAAATCTAGCCTACCCTGTATAATATAATAATGATACTTGTTTTTGTTTAGTAATCCTTATTTGACAAATTAAATTGATTATATACAGGGTGTCCACAGATGCGGGTCTGAATAGGAAAATCTTATTTGTTAATTTATGAAAAAAAGTTTACCCAATAAAAATCCCTGCTTTTCCTAAAATCTTTAAATACGTAGCATCTTATTGAACACTAACTGTTTACCCGCAACTTCGTCCGCGTGAAATTCGGGAAAATATATTAAAAGTTTGTCAGCGAGTACTCCACTGTCCACCCTTCAAGATTGGCCTACAAAACCCTTTTGTAGATCACATTGGTGGTTCTTTTCTCTGGTGCTAGAATCACCAGACTATTGGGTGAGCTCACTCTGGAACAAGACACTTAAAATTCCTTCCAACTACAGTGACTGTCCCTGCGACTTGTTAATAATCATAGCAAAGCAGACCTTGAGGTGGAACTACAGTTTCTTGAACTCGAGGAGGTACTGTGGAGACTTTCACTTGCAGCCTGGTGCCATTGCAGAATTTGGGGGTTGAGGCTCCGCAACATCACTGTAGCACCCACTTGAGGAGAAGCATGAGGGTCGGGAGGCCAGGAGGATTGAGGGATAGACTTCTACTTCATCTCTGCCCCTTCAAACGACTTAATTATAAAGTATCATTACGACGGTAGCCTGGTTGTTATTTAGAGTCAGAATTGCACGCTACCACAGCCACTCCATAGACTTGTTTTGGATATCTTCAAAGGTCGCCACGACTGACCTCAGATCTGCAGGGATGTTCACCCTTCCTTCGGATTCGGGATACTCTCAATTTCGAGCAGGAGATCGGAGAATAATTGTCCAGCGGAGACGCACAGTTTTAGTTAAATGAAAAAAAGAACAAAGTATTGCTCTAATAATAAGCACAGTTAACATTGGGTGCGTTTGGCGAATGCAACTGCTGAGAATTAGCGCTCAACCCGTTTAGTTATTATTACTGTTAACGGTTGTAATTTAGCCGAACAGTCTGTAAAAAAAACTGAAAAATTGGGTTGAAAGGAGTAAAAGTTGAATATCTTATCCCCAGTTGTATATAAAGGTTGAAACTTATTTTGTTCGATTCGGCGGGAAAAATTCTGCAGAGTAGCGTGGTTCTAGGGGAAAAATTAAGCTTCTATCTCTCATAGATTTAACTTTTTACCATTTTGACACGATTATGGTATAGCTTTTATGAGTCATTGTCGTCTTATTTAAGAATCGTCCGATATCGATAAATTTTTTCGATGCCTCGCGTCGGTTTAACAATTTCCAGATTTCGCTCACTTTTTTTGCAGTACCTTATGATTTTAGATATTTATAAGGGTAACCCTTGTGGGCAAAACCAAGTCGATATTTCATCGGGACAAAGAGATGTTGAGCAACCCGTGAAAACACAGTTTACCCCTTTTCATCCCCTTAGGGGGTGGAATTTCGAAAAATCCCTTAGTGGGTGCTTACGTCATGAAAGAAATATACTCCTCGAATTTCATATTGCAAGGTCCAGAGGTTTGGGCTGGGCGTTGATGAATCAGTCAGTCAGTCAGTCAAGACATTTATTTTTATATATTTATATAGGATGTCACACCAAGAACTGCATCAATCGATATATGGAAAAATACGCACCAGAAAATTTTGAAAATTTAGGGAATTACTAATGGCAGTGTGGTGAATCCAACTAAAATAATTCTGGTACTTCCGGTTATACCGGAAGTCGATACCAATTTACTTATTTTAGATGGAATACCCTATATATTTTAGGATTTTTGAAAAGAGCATAAAATCAAAAACATGTAGAATACCCTATGCCTAAACCCAGCCGTTTCAGAGATATTTGACATTTAAAAAAAAAAATTTGACAGGTGTAATGGTTTACAATAACCTTTATAACTTTCTTCGTGTAAAAGATCCTCATTTGCATTTTGGCATACCGAAAGACCATAAGGTGAGCTACGATCTACAGTTTAAAGAAATTCGGTAATAATATATCAAGTGTTCCATTTTTGACGTTACATTTTATAAACTTCAAACCGCGAAAACTTGCTTAAGTCAAATGGAACAACACTTGACTTGTTGACAGTTCAAATTTTTCGAAAGTCTCCAACACCACCCGCGTAATTGTTTCGCCAGTACACGCAGTTAGTTTTTTGCTAGCTAGTAACAGTGGAACTGTCGGTTTAAGGGTCCAGTACTCGTACTATAACATTTAAAATAGAATTTTTTTTTACAATCTGTTGTCTCAAAAGTGAAAATGTTGGTTTAACAGTGTCGAGTACACGTACTATAACATTTAAAATAGAATTATTTTATAATCTGTCGCCTCGTCAACACATAACCACAGCCGTGTATTTTTTAATGCACATTTAATCCTATTTACAATGTCTTCACGAACACTTGGTACATATCTACGTAACGATGAGCGACTTGGTAAATTCACCTGGGGATTGTATTTATTCCAGAACCCCCGAAATGCTGGTTTATCCAATATGCGCAGAACATCACAGGCAATCAGCATTAACAGTAAATCAAACATAAACTTAGGTTCCAAAGAAGACACGCCATTTTTTCATTTTTATGCCGGTTACTATTGACATGAATTTTGCAGTCGTATTTATTCCAGCACATTAAGTCTTGAACACAAACTTTACAAATTATTTTACATCCATCATAGAATAAATCCGGAAATTCACCGATAAATTTATTCACTTTATCAGCGTACGGTCGTTTTCTACTCTTTACGCTCAACATTATTTATTATTTATTAGTACTCTATGCATCGACCGACAGATAACAACTGAAGTGTGTCGTGTCATCGTCATCGTAAAAAAGCGCGCGATGGCATTGTTATTGCGCCCGTCCCTGAATCTACCATCGCTTGGCCAGCCTTAGTCATAACCACACAACATTTATTTAAAGCTTTTTTCTTCTATAGGCAATAATAACGATGATAAGGGGTGGGTAATTTATAATGAATAACCCTATGCATTCTTCTGCTGGTAACAGCGCCGGTCCTAGCCTTTGATCAGGGTAGAGCGAGATTGTTTTTCGGCGCCCTTTGGTCGACGCTTTCACTTCACGTTAATTCTACTTCGGTTTTATGTTAAATAAATAATAATTCCAAAATTTTCAAAAATCAACTTTTATTGCAAACATCAACACTTATTGAATTTAAATTAAATTAAGTAGCTCTAATTAGTCTACTTCTGCTTTTTGGCGCCCCTTGCCATTTGGCGCCTAGAGCGGCCGCTCCTCTGGCTCTACCCCAGGGCCGGCGCTGGCTGGTAATACCGAAAAACGAAAACAAATGATTCATCATAAATGCCATATAAATTTGATATACTCGTAAGTATATTACAGGTAATATTAAGGCGTTATTAATTAATAGGAATATTAATAGGAAATACGATTATTTAGTCAAAGTTTACTGAATTATTTAGTAAACTTTGAATTAGTTTCATAAAATGACACCAAATAAAATATTCGTATTTTTTATTAATAATAAAATACGCATCAGTATTGCCTGTAGTTTTAATGACAGATGGTCGGTAGACAAGTGCACTTGGTTCTCACTAAAATGTTCCGGGTTCGATCCCCGGACATGGCAGTGGAATTAACTGAGAGAGGTTACTTCTACCATACATGAATATTGGGTATGTATCTGTTGTCACTAAATGTGTACCCCTTCCCGCACAACGTTAGTTTAGGGATACAGGGGGTTGTACTATATGTGGTATTATTATTAAATCTACATGGTATTTGAATTATTTTTTCTCATTATTCGTTCTCATCAATAGAAAAATGTTAACAGCGATTTGAAGTTTTATGTTGGCAATCCTGGCTACGAGGGCGTGCATACGTCGTCGCCTTCACCCCAAAAAAAAAATCCATATATTCTACATTTTTTAAATTGCTTTATTTATCTTATACTGGTTGGTTAGAAGAAACCAAATTGCCATGCTTTCAGTCTTCCGTTTAGAATAATAATTAAATAAATGTCATTTTAAGGCCCAGTTATACGAACGTGGTTTGTTCTGCTGAACTTGGTTTAAAATCCAAAGATATCATTGGTAAGAAACATAATCTTAGATTTTAAACCCTGTTCAGCTGAACTGTGGATGAACCAAGTTTGTACAACTGACCTTTAATCAGTTTATTGGCCCCAACTTTTCAAAGAAATATAAATAGCCACAAACCTCAATGTTAAAGAAAGATAAGCAGCTGTGGTTTGATAAGGACGAAAATTATCCTCACAGACTTATAATTAAAAATTAAGTTATTAGTGGTTTATTTACTATTCCAAGGTTTAATAAGATGACTGACTCTAAACAGCAAAGTAAATTATGATTTTCTTTAGCGTTTCAAGATATTCACATTCAAGCTCGGATTTACGGGGGGATAATGGGACAATTACCCCCCCCCCCCGAGGTTCTATTAGCATCAATTTTCGTTTCAAAATTTACTGATTCTGTGGAAATATTCTACAGAATCAGTAAATTTGTGATATTTCTCAAGTAAAAACGAAGCATTGTCATGTTAATTCCTTAAAGAACGTATTTTCCGTTCTTTGTATTGTTTTGTATATTTATATTTTTTGTTTTGTATTTTTGAATATACCTACATATATTTTATTTACGTGTTTGTCATGTTACCCCCCCCCCAATTTCAAGGCCTAGATCCGCCCTTATTTTCTTTTTCCCAATTATTTTTTTTATCGGGAAAAGAATAATTATTATTGTAACTGTTCTAATACTAGTAGTGACTAATAATGAGATATCTACTCGCATCAGTGAAATCACTGAATGCGGGTATGGTATTTGTTTGTGTGTACAGAATTCAAATTAATAGATACCTGAAAAAATAATGTGGCCAAGAAAACGACCCATCCATATCCGCCATCAGGTATACTGGGTCCTAGTTCGGGCTGTGTACTTAAAACTCCATCGATGACGAGATCATCATTATTACTCTCTCTTCGTCTCTGCTTCGAACTCATTTTGGGTATGCTTATTTTAAAACCAACTGTGCACTTCAGAAACAAGTTTTTATTTACCACATGTTCACTAACAACACGCAAGTTCTATAGAACACTGTTTTTATAATAAAATATATGGATTTTTTTAAATTAATTTAGGTTAATTTTTACAGGTGAATCATTCTCTTAGAACTTAGTTACTAAACACCAAACGATAATTATTTTTATCTTATCTTGGTAAGTACACAATATTTGTTTAGTAGGTAATACAATAATTATTAAATTTTGTACTGATGCCCAGTCATACTCTAGGTACAAATTTTTTATTGTTCTTACGCGTTCTGTATCATTATTTGCCTTACAGTAATTGTTTTCGTTAAATTTACCTTGTACATCGATTTAAAGTTGGAGGTACATACTCGTTCTGTTTACTAAATATATTATGTAGTTTGTCAAGGTCCTTCCTTAGTTTCTTTTTACTTTGTAGTCGCATGATCTCGTTTAGTATTCTACATTTTGATGCCTATAACTTTGGCAATTTTATATGTGCGAGTCAGGATTACGGACGAAACGATTTTATATACAGGGTATTTCAAAAAAACATCCGTTAAAATTTTGTCCGTCTAAAATTCTGTGTATCGTCATAATTCGTCGAGATTCGTCCAGAAATGCAATAAAAATGTTCTTTCACGAATACATAACATCCTCACTTTGAGGAGTAAGGAAGTAATTTGAATTTTGATTGACACTTCTTAAAATTTGAAATGTCTAAAAAAATATTAGTGGCATTCCATCAATGTTACTTTTTTTGAAACGTCAAAAATTACTTTTATTACAAACTCCACCACACATCGAGTTTTACTACGGTGAGGAAGTTCTGATTCCCAAATAATTGGCAGCTGTTTTTTGTATAATTCATAACATACTATATGTATTTATTTCATTGGCTATGTTTTTAATTTCCTCGCAAATCTGGGTGAGATTAGAAATTAAGTAACGATTTTTTTTTTAATTTTTTTTCCAAAACGGTACTTCGTATGGAGAAAACGCAAGAATTAACTTTTATACATATAGTTTTGGTGAGTATTATCGTAGGAGTTATCAAAATTAATAAAAAACAGTGGTATCATATTTTTCTATAAAAATGTTATTGATGTTGATCCTACACGTACTACTGGAATTAAAAAAATCCTATTATACTTAAAACGCCTACTTACATATATACGATGCTAACGTGTCAAAATTCAATATCCTTACTAAACATTTTGGAGATTTTTTAGAAAGCACAATTTTTTTTTTTAATTTTCAACACCCTATATCTTATAAACGAAGCCATTAGTGTATAATATGAAGTTTTCGACTTATTTTTCGTCAAAAACTCATGCGTTAAAATTTGACAACATTTCTTGAAACACCCTGTATAGTGTGCAGCAAGTGTATGGACAGGCCCTTGTGAAATTCAAAGTAAACTGCAAAAAAAAATAAAATTTGAAGGGTATGAATTTGGTACATTTCTGCACATTTTGAAACAGAGTTGATAAAAATCATGATTTAAAAAAAAAAATCAGAAATCACGATTTAAAAAAAAATCAAAAAATTATGATTTTTTTGATTTTTATTTATTTTTTTACATAAACATCCTAATAATTGACATTAACAATATCTATATTAACAAAGATAGTTTTTATTTAAACTTACAAATGGAATAAATTGTGTACCTTGTATCTATAATTGTAAAATAAGCTAGAGCATACATGAAAATTCCTGTCAGAGCTTGAAAATTCGCCTGTCTTTATAATGCGCGGGGATAATGCGATTTGCCATTATTTGCTAATCTGCCGCGTAAGGCGTAACAAGTGAGAAAGCGAGTCGTGAGTGATTATATTTATAGTATTTAAATATTAAATAATTTTTTAACATGTCCTCTAATAGAAGTGGAAGGAAAAAAGAATCTATTTGGCCATATTTTATTGAAAAATCAAGTAAGCTTGATGGAAAAAGTGGTACTTAGTAGAGCTACATGTAAAAAGTGTAATGTAGAAATGCAAGGGCTTGTGGACCGACTGAAAGTCCACTGGAAAAAATGTGCTTCGCGTAATGTAGAAAGTGTAGAGACAAATAATGAAGGTCCCTCTACTTCAGGAACACTGTCCAATGTAAGTATAGTGTTATTTAAACTTCTTAAGACAAAATATTAAGAGAACTTTTTTTTTTAATTTACTTATTTAACGTCGGTCTATTTCTACGACCTGGAATGGGTTGGAACCTTTGATGCGAAGATAACACTGACGTAGTTTTCCACGAAACACCAAAACACTATACACTGCACTCGACGCGCGTTTCGCCAACCAAGTTGGCATCATCTGGAGATGATTAAAACTGTTTTAACCATCTCCAGATGATGCCAACTTTGTTGGTGAAACGCGCGTCGAGTGCAGTGTATAGTGTTTTGCTGTCTCGTGGAAAATTACGTCAGTGTTAGATTCAAATTTAGCGTTAGAATGATCTAGTTCATTTTCTAGATTTCATGTAACTTTCCCTGTGCAAATGTGACTTTCATTCACTCCTAGTTTTAAGAACACAGTATAGTATCTATGCCTGTGTGTGTAGCTGGATTTAAACAACATAACAATCTTGTTTTTTTATTACAGATACAATTGAACACGTTACAACAAGATGCAGAGGAAGATAGTGCCCCACAGCCGCTCTTATCTTCTACGCTATTAAGTAAAAAAAGAAAAGTAACGCCTGACTCCAGTTCTGGATCTTTATCATCTTTTGTTGTACGTACGACCAAGTCTAATAAAGAAGAAATAAATAAACAAATTGCTAGAGCTCTTTATGCGACAAACAGCAGTTTCATGTGTATTGAACAACCTGAAGTAAAAAAGGCAATAACGCTTTTACGACCTGGATATGTACCACCATCTTGACATGATGTGTCCAACAGACTGCTCGATGAAGTGTATAACGAGGAAAAAAGTAAATGTTTTAAAGATTTATCAGGAAGTTCAGTTTGTCTGTCATTGGATGGATGGTCTAACATACACAATGAACCAATAATATGTGCAACTGTAACTACGGAAAATGGGTCTTACTTTTTAGTAGACACGATAGACACATCTGGAAATCCACATACATCTGTATATTTAACAGAACTTGCAACAAACTTAATTAAAACTCTAAATACTGACTATACCTGTACAGTAAGCAGTTTTGTGACGGATAATGCTGTCTATATATGAATGCTATGAGAAACCCAATGTCTTCATTTCTGAAGTCATTGGAGAAACCAAATTAAAGAGAACAGAACTAAATGTTATTACTTACGGTTGTGTTCCACACATTTTAAATTTGTTATGTAAGGATTTGGAAATTAGTGAAATTAAGGAACACGTTACGTTCGTTGTGAAATACTTCCGAAACAATCATTTTGCCTCTGCCACATACACAAAAGAAGGAGGTAAAAAACTTACTTTACCTTCTGACTTAAGATGGATCTCACTTGCAGACTGCTTGGAGGGTTTCGTTAAATCATGGCCCACATTTTTTAAAATTAGCGAGGAACATAAAAATGAAGTTGACAGCATAGTAAGATAGAAAATATCAAACATTTATTTAAAAAGAACTGCTGAAGATTACTAATCACTACTAAAACCTATATCTGTTGCACTTGATAGGCTTCAAAGAAACGATGCAATTTTATCAGACGTCGTAGAACAATTTAAAATTCTTGAGTCGCATTTTGACGAAACTGAAATTAACTTAAGGCAAATGCAAACATTTAGATACCGATACAGTCAGTGTATCACCTCATACCATTTGCTAGCCTTCATTCTAGACCCTACGAAAACAAAGCATAAATTAGCAGAAAGCGAAAAGAATCGTGCTTTAGAAGCCGCTAATGAATTATATCCCGAAAGTGGTTTACTACCACTGATTATTAAATTTCTGGCAAAATCTGAGCCTTTTGCCGATATTATGTTTCACGTAGAAATTCTTAAAAAACACAAAACCCTTGGACTGGTGGAAATCCCAAAGAAATATTGATATTATTGACAAATTATTCCCTATTATCAAGCAACTATACTCTGCTGCAGCTAGTTCAGCCTCGGTTGAGAGAATATTTTCGACATTTGGTTTGATTCATTCTAAGATTCGAAATCGTTTAGGGATTGAAAAAGCAGCTAAATTAGTTTTTTTGTACAAACTTTACAATAATTAACCTAATTTAAAATTTTTGTTTTGGAGTAAATCATGTTTTATTTTCTTTTAAAGTTGGTTCTGTTTAATTTGTTTACTTTATGTTTCTGCTTTTAAGTAGGCACCTAATTTATAATGTACATTTAAGAAAGTAACCTTTGTTTTATATGTGTAACCTAACTGTTCTTTTTTTCTTTTTATATGGATTTTTTTTTCAGTTTAATTTGTATCTAGCTTTTAAATAAACTGTACTTTTTTGAATTTTCTGAAGTTTGATTTACTGGCTTTACACAACTTGATTTATATCATGATTTAAATTTAAAAAATCAGTTGATTTAAATCAAATTCATTTAAATCGTCGCAACCCTGTTTTGAAATTTGCGTCACTGTTATCTGTAAAAGATAAGAGTCAAGGCTTGAAAAGTTAGGTACTGGTTTATATTTATCACTTGCATATTTTTGTCAAGGATAACAATCCGTAAAAATCCATATATCTGAAACCGTTTTCGAGAATTAAGAAAAACTGAAATTCAGGAAATTTTTATTTTGTTTATAGTTTCTATTTTTGGGAATATGAAAAAAAACTATCCAAGGGCAACTTTTATTTTACTTCACGATATGGTCACAGAAATATCAAATGACGTTACGATATCTTGAAATTTAAGGATGCTTCCCTTCCCTGGAAAAAAATGCGCCTTTCCAAAGTGTTTAGTCCCCTTACTTTATTTTAAAATTCTAGTTCAAAATAATACTTTACTTCCTTATTGTTTATTAGGTGTATTTTTTTCGAACTGATTTAATTGAATTAACTGAAAATAATGATTGTAATAAGTCTTATTACAAAATGCAATAAAGATCAGTAATTTCAGTTTGATTCACTTAAATTAGTTAATCAGTTCGAAAAATTTCACCTATTTTCATCAAAATGTACAAATATTCCCAAACGACCCCTTTTGTCAAGAAAATCTCCCAACAAGAAATTTATATTTTTATAAAAAGAAACAAACTTTTGACTCATTAGATAACTTTTTGACGATGCCTTTTAAATGGTATAGTTTGCCCCCATCACCTCTTTATTTTAATTTTTTAGCTTAATGTAAATATACCTATCATGTTTTTATGATTTTAAGCTGATGAATTTTACTTATTAAACTTATACAGAAGTGGTAAATTACCCACAGCCCTCTCTACAATTTGGATCCAGTTACCGCCCTGGGTGAAACAAATCACTACTGACTGGGTGATTGGTGATCGACTGATTAGTGATCGATGATCATAATGCGTCCATATTTAAATTTCGCGCGTGGGTGTTGCAAATGTTCTCTACCTTATCGATCATTATCACTGAATTATGATTTGTTAAATTTGCCGCAAAATTGTTCCCGAGTCGCCTAGAGTCGCCATTTTAATGTTAACAGTCGTGTAGTACGTGCTTGCTGTTGTACGCTGGTTGATTTTAAACTTCACTACAAGTTTTTTTATATTTTATAATCATTTTGGGGAAAGTAATTGAAGAAGAGCATCAATTAGCATAAGGTAATTTTTCTGAAACCTATCTTCAATTGTAATATTTTGATTTGTGAATTGTGGTTGTGTTCAGTAAATATTAACAATTTGAAATTAACATTTTCTATCCCAAACATTAGTGATATATATTGGTGATAAGGCTATTATTTTTTCAGCAAACAATTTATAAAGGTTTTCATTTATTTTAACCAGTTAAAAAATTTTTATTGCCTCCAAATAGCCACAAAAAAAAGTTGAATTGATGTTGAAATATTTTAAATATTTGATTGCAGATATGGATGCCAGGGGAAGAGGACGTGCTAGAGGACGAGCGCGTAGTGGTCCCCAACAGGGACAGGGGCCAAGACCAGGTCCTGCTCCACGTGGAGGGCCTGCCCCTCCAGCTCAAGCACCTGGTCCCCAAGGAGCCTGGGGAAGACCACCACATCCTCAACAGGTGCCTCCTCCTCAACAGCCACCAGCTCCTTCTGGTTGGGTGAGGCCCCAGATGCAAGCAGCACCTGTAGTAAGTTATTGTAATACCTATTTATATTAAATTTGTTCAAGCAGACAATTCAGACATGCACTCGCTCAGTAAAATTTTTGAGAGTTGTCACAGTTTTAGAACAGTAAGGTTAGTTGAATTTTGTTAATAGATATTTTTAAGAAAATAGAGTTTTGCTAGCCTTGCATTTGAAAAGTTATGATATTTCTGATCATATTAGTCGTGTTAAACATTCTTATCCGTAATACAATGGATGTAAAAATTTTCAATTTTTTAATTATTCTTTTGCCCTGTTTAATAAGACATACTCCTGTATTAGTCTTATGATTTGTTTGTAAAATTAGTATCTTTATTCTATGGTATGATGTACCCCATACTATTGTGTATGTCTTTTAATGTGTTACTGTAATTTTGCTTTTTAATTGTCTGGATGAAGTTTGAGCTAGTATTTTTGAACTCGTTTCTCCAGAGTTTAGATATTAAATTAATTTAATTTATATCAGTCAGTTGTCACGTCATCAACGTAACTGATAGATTAAATATTATAAAAGTTAATCGTGCCATTAACGCAGGTAATAAAAAGTATGGTCATTCTTTATAACAGCCACTTCTGCCTAACGAAAAAAACAAATACACAGTACGATGCTCCGTCATGTTAGGAATACATCCCACATAATTATATGTTACGCTTATGATGGGGAATGCCACAAATTTTTCAATGCGTTTGGTGGAATTTACGATAACCCTCATACGGCGCGTTTAACTTGCACACATACATTCTGTATCTGCTTTATATGACTCCTTATTGACAGCGCAGGTACAAAGTAACTATTAACATCTACGAATTTCCCTTGCTCCAAAACATAGTACAAAAATACGATATTGCAAATATCTTTCCCTTGCCCTTTAATTTATTCTATTCAAGTCTGACATTTATCTATTATGTGAATGATAACACGACACAATCACTTATTTCCCTTGCCCCAAAACAGTACGAAAATACGAAATACATTTGCGCAACATTTCCTTTGCAGCAAATGTCTTCTATAGAGACACATTACGCGTGTGTACAAAAAAAACACGAAAAATATAGAAGTGGCTGTTGTAAAGAATTACCAAAAGTATAGGCCTGGCAATGGAACTTGGTGCAGGGTTAATGAAAAACGGTTAAAAAAAAATGTTTTTTTTTTTTGTTAAAACCGTTGAGTGAAGAAATGTAAAGAAATGCAATATAGGCATGTAAAAGCATTCCATATTGTTCTCTCATTCATGTTAATTCCCCGCACTCCACCATCCACATGTTTGTTGACCATGTAGTGCTGCTGCCATTGTCATTTGGCAGTCATAATTTTGATTTTCTGTGGTTTGATCAGTGTGATACTTTTTTTCTTCAAAAACTACGCTCTTAGAAGCCTAGTATTTGTAATTTTAAATAACATTTTAAATGTTCTGTTTCCATTGATATTTAAATAATATATTTCCAAAGTATTATTCTTTTTAACTGAAAAATCATTTATTTTAATTGCAAGTAATTTCTTGCTTACAGAAAATGTAAAAAAAAACTAAACATAATTAATAAAATTTAATAAGCTCAAAACGGTTAAAAAAAAAAACAACACGATAGCGTATATTTTGGAGAATGTACTAATATTTTAACAGATTTTAACAAGCACTTCAAAAAAAAAAAAAAACTGAAATTAGAGGGGATAAGGCAAACTACACTTTTTTAAAATGGAATTTCCTGTAATTTGTTTAATTATATTTTCCCTCTTCCTGATTTCAAAGATAAGTAATATGTAAATGTAATTAACTTTCTGTAGTCCTAACTAAATGTAGGTTTTCGTAACCAATAATTTGTTAGGTTAAATAATGCCATTAACGACATAAAAAACAGAACTCATACTGACATCAGTTTGTAATTAAAAAGCAATTTTTTTGTCCAACTTAATGCAAAACTTTATTAGAACAACAGAATTTGAATGAACTATGTAGTGTTCATAGGTTTAGACATAATAATAGGATTAATAATCTTTTTTAATATGAAACCGTTCTCCTATCAATTGAACTCAAATGGGCCTAGTATATGCAGACGATCTAGTCACACTAGTTGGAGGAAACTCAGAGGGATGGTATCTAATACCCTTCAAGAGACACTGATTGCAGTAAGCAACTGGTGTGACAGGATGTCTGAACCTTCAAAAAACAGTAATAGTATCATTCACCCGGAAGAGGAAACTAAAGGACGTAAGAACCGCCTTTCTTGATAGGTGAAACTACTTGTGGAAGAGGTGAAATATCTACGAATCACTCTAGATAAATCACTTAATTGGAACTCCCATCTGGGAAACCTAATCCACAAAGGAAAACTGTCCTTATGGATATGTCGAATTTGTGGTAAATCCTGGGGCAACAATTTATTGGATTTATGTCACAGTCATCAAACAACATAAAGTTAGCGAAACACTTTTAACCAATGGAATATTTAACCTGCTCATAATTTATTGCTAAAAGTTGCTAATTGGTTGTAGTAAACTGAATTTGTTGCTCTTTTTTTTTTTTAAATGGGGTGTTTCACTAACTTCACATGAAGCTAGCGAAACACCTTCATGAAAAATAAATTTAAATCATCTGGAGTTAACCTAAGTTATTCATTTTTTTTGTTGCTAATTAGTTGTAGTAACTGCAATGTTGAAATTATTTATTTTTTTAAAAATAAGCGAC
The DNA here is from genome assembly GCA_029963845.1 of Rhamnusium bicolor. NCBI lineage: Eukaryota > Metazoa > Arthropoda > Insecta > Coleoptera > Cerambycidae > Rhamnusium > Rhamnusium bicolor. The sequence goes on from JANEYF010003767.1 coordinate 455,522, forward strand.
GTTTCGCTAAGTTCATATGAAGTTAGCAAAACATCAACACACAAAATGATTATAAATAATCGGGACGCAACTTAACGTACTTAGTTTTTTTGTTGCTATTTAGTTGTGACAGTATCGCTATTGTCCTGGTTGTTCTTAAGAAATGAGAGACTATCAAAGTTTATACAAGAATAAGAGTTAAAAGATGATAATTTCGCGAACGATTGGCATATTTTCCTCCCGACAGAGTGGAAAGCAACAAGTAGTTCATACGGGCCGCACAACAAATCCCCATGACGATTTCTAGTCCGAAATCCATGGACCAACCCTTTTATGGGAGGTGTTTTGCTAGAAATATTGAAAAAATTTACACATTGGTATATTTGGCATATTTCAGTAGCAACAAATTCGTATGAGCCGCACAACAAGTTCCCATGATGATTACAAGTCCGAAAATCATAAACCAACCCTTGTGGGGAGGGGTGTTTTTCTAGACATATTTGCAAACCCATGTTTATATACAATTATACTTTTGTAACTTTCTAGTGTGCAATTTTTTAACAACTACTGCAACAAAATCATTAATCATTAATTAATTAATCAGCGATAAAGGAATAAATTAAAGTTAAATTGCAGTTTTTTGTAAATAATTGTTCAAATTATTTTTCACTCACTTTATACGAATTTTCTTTATTTCATTATCTATAGGTCATTAATAGGGCTGTCAAAAATGTTCCGTGGGACAGTGGCGTACGCGAAATCAACTAATACGAGAAACAATAGACTTACAATTTATAACAATGTATGTAAAACTTACCCTCTTAACTAGCTTGATGAACTAGCTTGCTTATCACAAACTGGAGAAGATGTGTAGCCATTTTGCAGCATCAGGTATGTTTATATGGTTGTCTCCATGGGTGATGTTCGCTTTGGGGAAAATATATTCTTATATTTTGAAAACGACTGTTCGACATCTACTGATGTAATACACGCATACATAAATTAGTCATTGAACGCACTTAACGGATCTGGGGTTGCACCATCACATATTTGTCTTAATTTGGTAAAACCGGTGTCTATTTAACACACTTGCGAACTTTTCTTTAATGCACTCATTTGTTGTGTCACCTATAGCGTGTAGCAGTAGATTTACTTCGTCCACTATTTGCAGTGACTCCGCTAACGACAACGCACTGTTTTCTAATTTTTTTATGCTTTCATGTAATGGTTTATAGTTATTAGCAATATTTTTTTAAAACTGTTTCAACGGAAATATCTTTGAATTTTGTCTGGCTTTCCTTAATAGCTGCAGCCTCATCTGGGTTGAATTGTAATATCACAGCTTTTATTTGTTGGAAATATTCAGCTGCCTGCAACCATGTTCCCAACGTGTAACAATCGGCTGTGGTGGTTCAGGAATACTGGGATACTTGCTATGAAATGCACGGAGACGTTTAGGAGATTTAAGAAACTTTTTTTGTACTTTTTGACAGCTCAAATTTTTCTAACGTCTCCAGCACCACCCTGGTAATTGTTTCGCTAGTACACTGACTTAGTGTTTTGCTAGCTAGTAACAGTGGAACTGTCGATTTAAGAGGGTCCAGTACTCGTACTACAACATTTAAAATGGAATTTTTTTTACAATCTCTTTTTTTACAAGGAGATTTGTTGTGCGAATTACTTGTTGCTTTCCAGACTTTGTCGAGAGAAAAATATGCCAATCGTTCGCGAAATTATCATCTTTTAACTCTTATTTTTGTATAAACTTTGATAGTCTCTCATTTCTTAAGAACAGTCAGGACAATAGCGATATTGTCACAACCAATTAGCAACAAAAAAACTAAGTACGTTAAGTTGTCTCTCAGTTATTTAAAATAAACCATTTCAACGTTGCAGTTACTACAACTAATTAGCAACAAAAAAAAATGTATAATTTAGGCTAGCTCCCGATGATTTAAATTAATTTTTTCATGAAAATGTTTCGCTAACTTCACGAAACACCCCGTTTTTTTTTTTTTTTTTTTTTAATTAAAAGCAACAAATTCAGTATTACTACAACCAATTAGCAAATTTTGAGCCGGTTAAATATTCGATTAGTTAAAGATGTTTCGCTAACTTTATATACATCGGTCATCAGACCAATGATAACATATGGATCGTTTGATGGCCGATAGGATCGCAACGGATGGCCAAAGCCAAACTTTGGTTTGCCGAGATTGGCATGCTTGACCATAATGGCGGCAATTAACACCACATCTTCAATTGTAATGGAAATCATCAGGACTTACCCGTTCTTCATATATATTTGGAAAGAGAGGCCAAGTGGGCAACATATAGATCGCAACAAGCAGCCATCAATATGTCGCAGACTAGTATCATGGAGCATAACATGCTGCCAGATGACTTAGAAAGTCACAGCGTCTTGGGAATATCCTAACATTACCAACTACGAGCTGACCATCCTTTTTCTGGAAAAAAAAAATTCAATTGGAATAAAACCGACCTACCAATGCTAATTTACAAATGGCTGCAAAACTCCCTAGGGAACAGGAGCCGGACTACGTAGCTTAGACCGAGGCTAAGTATCAAAGCAACTATATTTCATGCCTATGAACTGTGTGCAAAGACTGGAATATATGTCACCTGCACGCAGAGCTGGGCAGTACTCGAGTACAAGTACTTGAATTGGGTACTTAGAGTACATTTCATGTACTCTGTACTCTGTACTCGAGTACTTTCTTAAAGTCTGTACTTTGTACTTGTACTCGTAAAATTAAATCCAGGTACTTGTACTCGAACTTTCATTCACAAGTACACAAGTACATATACATTTCAGCAAGGTGAAGAATGTGTTTATTATGGATATCTACGGCCAAGTTTTCTATCCATGAGAAATAAATGGGAAAAATTAAAACTGCAGCCGCAGCCGTTTAGTTGTGGAGGAGCACTACTGTTAAACACTTGTCTAAAGAGTTTAGATAAAAGATTTTCAGATATACTGAATATGTCTTGCGAAGATGCCATCGTTGCAGCCGTTGTACATCCGAAGTTCAAATGACGGTGGTGCAAGGTAATAAAAAATCTAGATGTTACCGTTGAGTCCATACGTAAAATGGTGATCTTAGCTGCAGAAAAACATACAGCGGCTGACAATAGCAATGAGATAACAGATCCTGGTTCTAGCAGTGACACAGATGGATTTTTTTGATTTTGAGTAAATTGTAGAAACAATTAAGTCTGTAACACCTAACACACATCCTAGTTCTAGTTGCAGCACCATTGAGGAATACATAAAAACACCTAAAATTGAATTAGAACTTTATAAGTTATTAGATGATAAGAGAAGCAATTTAAACATGCTTGAGGATTACCCTCTTATTAAAAAACTCTTCATTTGCTATAATACATGTCTTCCTTCATCAGCTCCCGTTGAGCGTCTTTTTTCTTATGCAACGATAATAAATAGTCCGCGGCGTCACGCTCTAAATGATGAAAACTTTCAAAAACTAGTTATCATGAAAGCCAATAAAGTCAACCAGTAGCAAGTCGGTAAGCATTACAAGGATCTTTGATTCTGACTGTATTTAATTTGATTTTTTTTCTTAGCAGGGAACTTCGAAATTACGAAACTAGAATATACATATCATTATAATACACATCACATAATATATAGAATATAGAAATAAAAAATTATATCAATATAGAATATAGATTTCTTACGTTTCCTCTTTTTACCATGAATCAAATGTACTCGTAGAAAGTACTCGGATGGTTCAAGTACTTGTACTCGAGTACTTGTACTTAAGTACTCCAAATTTATGGAAGTACTCGATACTTGGTACTTTGTGAGAAATTATTTCTAGTACTTGGTACTTGGTACTCGAGTACATTTTTTGTGTACTTGGCCCAGCTCTGCCTGCACGCAGATCGATATAAATTTTCGCAGATGACCAAGCAGCCTCTTAGTTCCTACCGGTGTAACTCTAAGATGGTATAGAACTGTCAGAATGCTCTAAGCCATTTGAGCAAAAACAGTAAAGTGGACTTGTCTAGGATACCTAGCCACTGGTATGGAAGGTAACGAAATAGCCAAATCCTTGGCCAGAGTAGAAGCAGGATCTGCTTTTCAATATTTTACAAATAGTAATTGCCAAAGGATCTGAACACACTCATCCAATAAAGTTATCAGTTCTATTCGAAGAATGGATAGGTAGAACTGGACCAAGAACTTAAGATATGACACCACGTGTTTTTTTTTATGGAGATACAGGGAAAAAGGTCTTTAAAAGTAATGATTCTGTGAACGGTTTCATATAAAAAAAAAAAATAAGATTATTTTTGGGCTATGTATCCAACTATGAACAGTTACGTAATGTTGCATTATTCTTTATATTCTCTAGTTTCTTAAGTTATATTTTTCAGTGCTTGTTGAAAAAAAAAACTATCATAATGGAATGTAAATATGTGATGTTTACACCAAATTTAGAGTAGATTAATGTTTTTTTTTTTTTTTCCCAGCCTTCCACTGTCGGTAGAGGCTCTCGCCAAGGAGCAGGAGGCGATGCAGATGCAATGATTGATGATCCACAAAGAGGTATGTTTGGTGTATGTTGCCTGTGGTAAAAAAATATTACATGTATTTTTATTGCAGCTCTTCAAGGACTTGGAGATGGTGCAGGTGCTCAAGAAAGAGGACGTGGTGCTGGAAATGGTGGTGTGAGAGGTCGAACAAACAGGTTCGAGATAATTCACACAAGGCCACAGAATGTTCAGTCCAAAATGGGTGAATAGTTTTCAATAATTGAACAAATTTTCTACCATTAAAATCTGCAGTATAATCCATTCATGACCTTGATGTATCTTTGATAGTCTTGTCATTTCTATTTCTGTCATGCATGATAATGAACCGGGGTGTAATTCACCATCTTTATACTATTTATTAAGGGAAGATTACTCTATGCTTCATTTATGGATAGTGTAATTAGGCCACTACCTGTTTATGTACCTTAGATTAAACCTTTTATGGCTCTTGAAACCCCCAGGTAATTTTAAAAAACTAACTACATCTAATAATTGCCCCTAACTAGCATATAACAGGCTAATGTTTTATTCCTCATGAAATGCCTATAGAACACTAATAAATCTAACCGGTTTTCTGCTTAAAAATTGCAGTAAAATTCTAGGTCCCAGAATATCTTATGTCAAACCCTTTTACACCTTTATTTTTGTGTTGAAATATTCTTACTAGTAGTAGGTAAAAATAATTGTAGAAATAAAAATTTTTGAGCGTAAAATACAGGTAATGAAATATGTATATTTATACAGGGATAGGCAGAATAGACAATTTAAAATTACTCTAAAATCAATAAATTTTTTAAACGTAAGACGTTTCTATCCATTAAATAAAGCATGCTTTGAAGTTTCTTTAACAGTTGTCAAAATATTGGATGGGCAGAATTCACTTTATAATTTAAACTGGAAATAAATATTTTATTTGCGAAGGTAACAACATTTAACAAAGAATTTTACAACGAAAAAGAAGAAAAGAAGAAGTTGTTTTTAAGAAAAAATTGTGTGGGTTAAATGGGCCCCCTTCAATCTCCATACACTCTTCTAACCGATGAACAAAATTATTCATTACAGCTCGTAACACCGCGCCAGGAATTCCATCAATTTCGTCGCGATTCGCTTCTTTTAATTGGTCAATGTTTCGTGGCTTTCGTCGAAATACCCGACTTTTGAGAAAACCACACAAAAAATAATCGGGTGTAGTCAAATCGGGTGATCTGGCGGGCCAGTTTGTCACCACGGTGTGAGAAAAGCTCTCTACAGGAAGTTAAACTTACATCTGCGGTATGAATGGTAGTACCGTCCTGTTGAAACCAATACTGGCGTTCGTCGTCATGAAGTTCAAGCTCAAAAAATGTTCTCATAATATCTGCATATCTCCTAGACATAACAGTCAGTGCATGTTCGTCTTCCTCAAAAAAATATGGCCCAATTATTCTCGTTGAAGATAAAACACACCAAACAGTAACCCTTTGCAAATGTAGAGGTCATTGATGGAGTTCAAGTGGATTTTCTGTGGCCCAGTGTCGACAATTTTGTTTGTTAACAAATCAGTCCAAATAAAAATGAGCTTCATCGGACATAAATAGACGGTGTTCAATGTCTGGATGCTGTTGTCGTAATTCTTGGAATCTTACGCAGAACTCTATTCGACTTAGTTTGTTTCGATTACTTAGTTTTTGCACAGTTACAATTTTGTAAGGGTGAAATTTCATGTTATGAAGCATTCTCCGAATACTTCTATCGGATATACCCAGGACTTGGGCATGTTGCTTAATTGGTCTTGTTGGACTTGTTGTAATTGCATCGCGAACTTGCCTTTGATTTTCTTGCGTGTTTAGTGATCGCAGACAACCTGAATGTTTAGTGTTGACAACGGATCCTCCAGTTCGCCATTTTCTGACCCAACACATAATTGTTGGACGCGACGGAACATTTCTCACGCCAAAAGTTCTTCTAAAATCACGGTGCACTTGAATAATACTATTATTTTTGATAAAGTCTTCAACACAAAAAATTCGTTGGTCTATACGCCAGTCATTCATTTGACAACTGTCAAAGAAACTCCAAAGTATGCTTTAATTAATGGATAGAAACGTCTTACGTTTAAAAAATATGTATTGATTTTAGAGCAATTTTAAATTGTAAAGTCTATTCTGCCGATCCCTGTATATTTTGTGGTGTTAAAATAATTGAACTTTGTGTTTGTTTTCCTTTTATCTTTTGTAGTTGATATTACCTTTAATATTTTCATGACCATTCATTACCGTGTTTTTAATATAAAAGACCTTTAAATAATTAATGTTTAGGCGCTAACATTGCGTTTTTTCTCTTAAAAACGCTGTAACCATGTTTCACTTTTCCAAATAAGAGCTGCTTTCTTTCAATACTGATCACGTAATCAAAACACGTTTTGATTACAGAAACGCGTTCTTTGGATGAAAATCAATTTTCTGATTCATTCCCACCACAATATACTTCGTGATCATGATTTGTAATCCCCTTTCCCCGTCAAAACATTAAAAATCTTGATTATAATGCTCTGAAGGGTAAGTTGTAACCTAAAGAAAATTCTTTGACAAATTACATCAAAAGTCAATTTAATGAAGTATCTAACCGTTAGAAATAAGAGAAAATGTGTTTCAACGCTGATATTTTAGAGATATTCGACATTATATATAATTGTGTCAAGTTAGAATTAACTCAAGGTTTAGAAATTTTATACTCATAATATTCAGTATATCAATTTTTAATTAAAAATGTATGTACTTTTTTACCAACAAAAACTCGTTGATATCTTCCATGTTTGAAATATTTTGCTTTTGATATGTTTCTAAGGGCCTTCACACACACACACACAGAATTTTGCGTTAAGGGAAAAGTGTACACACCACGGGGTACAGTTAATACCGTCAGTATGTGTCACACCAGGAATGTACAGTTAAAGTCTCTGCACTTCTAGTTTTGGCGTGCACAATTAAAAGTGGGTGGGGATGAATGAGCATCTGTGGACATAAGTCCGTATAGGGTAGTTTTCAGTAGTGCGTTGTATTCATTTGTGTACATTAATTCGATATTATAATTTATAATTTTGTAATAATTCAAGAAATAGAATGACAGATTGAAATGTTTTTAGATGAATTTATTGAATTGTAAAATGTAAGATATAATTTTTGTAATATCAAAACAGTGTTAAAACTGCCAACATATAAATTAAAAGCGTGTGCCTCCAAGGTTAATGGATAATACATGCAAATTAGAAACATGAATATTAACCAAACCACCTTATTTTAGGACAATCTGGACAGCAGATCAAGCTAATTGCTAATTATTTTACATTGATTGAGGCTGGTAAGTGGGGTCTCAATCAGTACCGAGTAGATTTTAATCCTGAAATTGATAACACTCGCCAAAGGAAAGGTTTGATCCGTACCGGCATGGCCAACGTAGTGAATGGTTATCTGTTTGATGGTACCGTTTTGTATACCCCGCAGCTTATAAATCCAGACCCCCTTGAAGTCTTTGTACAAACTGAAAATGGTGAAAACATTAGAATAACTATTCGTCTAGTTGGGGATGTAGCCTGGGGTGACTACCACTATCTTCAGCTTTTTAATATTATAATCAGGAAATGCCTTGCTTTTATGCAATTGCAGATGGTGGGACGAAACTATTATGATCCAAATGCCAGGGTACGTTTTTTTTTTTCCTCCTGAATATGCATCTTAGTCAATTTGGTGGGTTAATCATTCATTTTTAATATTTTAGATCGCGGTCCCTGAACATAGATTGGAATTATGGCCAGGATACTATACGTCCATGCGCCAGCATGAACGTAACATCCTCATGAATTGTGATGTCCAATTCAAGGTGATGAGAATGGACAATGTATACGATATGTTATTGGAATGTCGCGGTTCCAACGTTCGTAATGAATTCCAGTCCAAAGTCATTGGTAGCATAGTTCTTACTTACTACAATAACAAGACGTATAAAGTTGATGATGTTGACTTTAATTCAACCCCCACCAGTACTTTTCCAATGAAGGATGGGACACAAATGTCTTTTATACAATATTATAGACAAAAATATAATATCAACATAAATGTGGAAAACCAACCCATGTTGGTGTCAAGGAGCAAAGCCAGGGAAATAAGGGCCGGCATGCCAGAAACGATCCTTTTGGTTCCAGAGTTGTGTCAGTTAACGGGGCTAACTGACCGCCAGAGAGAAAACTTCCAATTGATGAGGGCCTTGGCGGATCACACCCGTGTTGGTCCTCAACAAAGAATGCAAAAATTGATGGAATTCAGCCAAAGGATGAGACGTAGTCCAGACGTTATAGAGGAGTTGCGACGGTGGGACCTCAATGTTGCTGATTCACTGGTGACATTTTCAGGAAGAGTGTTGCCGGCAGAAAATATTATTGGTGGTGAGTTTTGATTATAGTTCCTAGTGACTGTTTGGTGACCCTTATTTATATGTTTTTCTTCGTAAATTTTGAAAACAATTTTAACATAAACCAGGTCTAAACAATTAAAAGGAACATAATATATAATTTAATGGTCTCGTCTTTGTAATATATTTACAGGGGTAAAAAAATTCTTGAGCTCTCGGATAATGCTGTTTTATTAAATTAAACTTATGCCGATGTTTTGATAACAAAATTTATGTATGATTAAAATTAAGGCTTGACATTTCTAAAAAAGAACACAAAATACAGTAGACGCACGATAATGTGAACATTGGCTAACGCAAACCTCTGGTTAATGTAAATAACATTTTCATTATATTGACGACCATACGAGGGGTCATTTTTATGTTTTTGGCCTGGGCAGCTTTAAATTTTGATGGCATTTGTTTATAATAAAAGTTTTTTTTTTTTTTTAATCATGCCTTGGAAACTTGTATGTCAGTTTACAGAACAATTACAACATTAGTAATTTCAGCAACATTGTTGCGCATTGTTAATTTCTCAAAATGAATAAAATCAAATACCATGCTGTTATTCCTTAAACAAGCAAAATATTGGTTGTATATGGGAATGATTGTCCTTCCAAATCAACTATTTACTAGTGGTCAAAACTGTTTCAATGTAGTCGAGAATCATGGGATGATGATGCCCGTCCAAGTCACCCTGTTCACCTGATCACTTCAGATGCTTTGGGATTATAAGAGAATATTGTATATTGATTTTCTGAAGAAGACTGATACAGTAACGGGAGAGTATTATTCAAAATTAATGTATCGCTTCAGAGATTCTGTTAAAGTGAAAAGATACAGAAAACTAACGTGAAGGTGTCTTGCTGCTGTTACTGATTGTGGCTTCGATTAAATTGAACACCCGCCTTATAGTCCAGATTTAGCACCCAGTGACTACCTTTTGTTTCTCAAGAAAAGAATGCTGAGAACAAAATTCAGAGACAATGCCGAACTTATAGCAGCTGTTAAGTAGCATTTTATGGAGACCAAATGAGTATGTTTACAATGAATTAAAGATGTTATTGAAACGGTGTAATACCTGTATTCATATGCAAAGAAACTATTGAAAACTAAGTTTGTTGCTGCTCTAGTCTTTTGTTTTCATGCCCAGTCCGAGAATATAGAAACGACCCCTCGTATAACGTGGAAATTATTTTATGATCTCGGCTTCGAATTGTTATATATCCTGGAATTGCGAATTCCAGCCAAAAAGTTAAACTGAATTTAAGCTGTTAGATGTGATAGGTATCACAGCCATATCGAAACACAATTCAAAGAGGGCTACCGTTTTTAGGCTCACTAGTTGGCATCATTGCCGAGTAAGGTCGCTGTCAATTGTTAGGCGTGGAACAAGTTCATGGGATTTTATTATAATTATTTCACACACCAGTAAAAAAAAAAAATTGTTAATTATGCCTTAGTGTTGTGTAGTTCCATATTGTTCAGAAACAAAAGGCGGATATGTTTCCAACAAAACTCGCCTAAAACAATGGTTGGTAGCGATTCGCAGGGATAACTTTACTCCTTCGAAACATTCGTGTATTTGTAAGAAACATTTTAATCCTGATGATTGTGCGTTACCAAAGGAGCCTATTACAGAAAATCATAAGTAATAATCATGCACATTCGTTGTTTTCATCATGCTCATGCTTGATATAACCTAACTTTAATGACATAAGACACCTCTGATAGGTACAACAATTTCCCAACTGAGCAAGTAAATTATTACTTTCCCCTTCTGTCATCATTGTGTTAAATGTTCAGTGACATTTACCTTACTCACTAGCACCTCTCGTGGTGAATTCAAGTGCGGTAGCTCTCATTGTAAACAGCTGATATTATCATAAAAAGCAAGAAATAAACGGACTACCACAAATTAAGCAGCAAATTTTGAAATTTATGAAATTAAAAAATAATTTATTTATATTTTTTTAGGCAACAATGCTAAGTATTCTGCAGGACAGCAAGCCGATTGGACCAAAGAACTAAGAGCTTTACCTATGTTTGTCCCTGGTCTGATGCAGAAATTTGCCATAGTGTGCCCTGTAAAATTCAGGGGCCCCTGTCAAGAATTTGTCCAGTGTTTGCAGCGTTCCGCAAGAGGAATGAGTTGGGACATTGGCCAGCCAAGAATATTTGACATTCCAGATGACCGTTCTCACACTTATTTAGAACAGATTGAGAATATTATTTCAAAAAATAACCCCAATATGATAATGTGTGTTGTACCCAATAATTCGCAGGATCGTTATTCTGCAATCAAAAAAAAGGCTGTGTGGACCGTGGGGTTCCTACACAAGTTATATTGGCCAAAAATTTATCTTCGAAAGGTTTGTCTCATTATTTATTTAATAAAATAATTATTTAATTGATTAAATTCATTTCAGGTGTCATGTCAATTGCCACTAAAGTTGCTATCCAACTAAATTGTAAAATAGGTGGTGCACCTTGGACGGTGGTGATGCCATTATCCAATCTTATGGTGGTTGGTTATGACGTTTGCAGAGACACAGCAAATAAAGGAAAAAGCTTCGGTGCTATGGTGGCCTCACTTGACAAGCAGATCACCCGATACTACAGCTACACCTCTGAACATAGACTAGAGGAAGAACTCTCAGATAACTTTGCCGCATTTTTGCTTTTGGCGTGTCATCGATTTAAAGAACAGAATGGCCGATTCCCAGAAAGAATACTGATATACAGAGATGGTGTTGGCGATGGACAATTACCGTACGTTCATCAACATGAGGTCGCTAACATCAAGAAGAAGTTGTCTGATGAAATATATAAGAACAATGATTTAAAGATGGCCTTTGTTGTTGTATCTAAGAGAATCAATACCCGTATATTTACTGACAGGGGAAATCCACCTCCCGGAACGGTTGTGGATGATGTCATTACACTCCCAGAAAGGTGAGTTGATTTTTTAGTTAAATTTAATGACAACAGCAATATACTTTAGAAGAGCTTGAAAATAATATTAATAAATACGAATTGGCAAAACCGGATATTTTAAAAAAATCTTAGGCACAAATTATATTGAAACTGAATAGTTCCTATGGCTCTTCAAGGACAATACCTTCTTTACATATCTTGCAAAAATGCCAATAATAATATATAAGGACTTAAACTGTATGAATTTGGTTAATAACACTCCTTCTCGTTTTCTTAATTATTTTAATTTCCAATTTTGTTTTGACCCACATAAATATAAAAGTAAACTAAACTTAAACTCATTAACATATGTCAGCCACAGAACCATAATAATAATTGTTGCCAACTTACTAGCACATAAGGTACCACCTGGCTAACCACTATTCTAAATGGCGCCCAATTCAAATTTGAATAATTTCTCCTACAAATAATAATATATTTTTTACCGAATTTCCTGTCAATAACACAAATGAGGTTAGGAAACACAAAATTGTCGCCCAAATAACCATCAACGAAAGCTACAGACACCTAGAATGGCCGTCATTTCCCAACGACATTATCTTAATGATAAAACTTTTAATAACAATAAAATTATTACAGAATACGATTATCTGATTACTCCGTTATTGTACGACAAGCCGTTTGTTAAACGGTTACCGACGTCGTTGTGAGTTACAGAATATCCGTGTAAATCACAAAATTGTAATCTTCCGAAATCATTCTTTTAGAAGATTTCTGATAGATTTGAGGTGATACGGTGTTCAATTTTTTGAATATTATTTTCAGCTGTTTAAAATTAGATATTAAAATTTTTTTACATGTCCACATACATATGTTTTCCTCGTAGATTCCAAATATCCATGTGAAAATATTAATTGAATGACACAAATGTACAGTAAACATAACCTAAATTTTTTTCTAGTGTAATATAATGCATTTATAGGCATTTAATGAATACACTTTTTTTTATATCTCTAAAACCAACAAACTGAGATAGATAACACATGATATATTTGAAAAGAGACTTTTAAGCTCTATCCGAATATGTAAAATATGGTGGGTATAAAATTGACCAACTTAACCCATTTTGTCCCAATGGTGCGTTAACGCACCACATATTTTATGATTTTTTTTGTTAAATTCAGTAAATATTTTTGCATATCCATTTATAAATTTTATTATTATCAGTATTAGAGAACTTAGTACCGTACGAACTGTTGATTTTTATTTTAAAACAAAAATTTTATGACACCTCAAAAATCAAGAAAAACGCTGCATAATTTTGTGTCAAAGGTTGAGGTGAATCTAAAACAGTAAAATATTTTATTTTTGGAAAGTATTGTCATTTTTGGTAGGTCTATAATATGTAGATTACATGGTAGAAAAAGTACATTTAAAATATAATATAGATTATGGTTTATTTTTATTAAATAATTACTGGTGCTTGAACGGACCACTGGTTTTATCTATGAAATAAAACCAAGCTATTGCCAGCCTCGACAAGTCAGCCTATGTAGCGTAAACAGTCGCCGATTAGTGTGTTGTTTAGTATTTGTTTGTTTCTTGTGATATTTAATTGAAATCAGTAAAGTATGCCGTTTTCGAGGTATTTGACTCAAAGGAAATTAGAAGCGGCTCTGGAGGAGATCGTTACGGATTTGGAGAATAATGATGAATTTCGTATTACTCGTATTTACGTATTTTTATATTTTATAGATACAACTCATTCTAGCCCTGGGTCTTAGCGGTGACGTTGTCATGAGTCTACTTTCTGTTGTGGATAAGCCAGTGAATCACCAAATTTTTTTTCAACAACTTTTTTTCGTCATTCGAACTCTTCGTACATTTAAAAAATAATCACCGGTACTATCCACGAAAATAGGACAAAGAAGTGTCCATCCGAAAATTGTAAATCATTTGGTAAAAAATATCACGAGTCCCATATTTCAGCATATCATTCTGAATCAAAAGTTTCTATTGTCCGTTGGCACGATAATTCGGTTGTAACAGTGGCAAGTAATGTTTATAGTGTAGCTCCTGTTCAAAATGTTAAACGCTATAATAGAAAAGAACGAAGAGATGTACAGATACCCCAACCTTATGTAATTGCCCAATACAATAAATATATGGGTGGGGTAGATTTACACGACAACGGAATTGCTAATTATAGATGCCAAGTATTTGGGAAAAAATGGTGGTGGCCTTTATTTTGTAACTCATTGGATAGCTTAGTCGTCAACGCATGGACAATTTATAATGTCAATGGAAAAAAATTTCCCAGGTAGATTTTAAATCTTACGTAGCCTTGCGACTTAAAAACTGATAAAACAATAATTGAAAGGAATCTTGCTCCTGCTATAGATGAACTGCGTTATGATAATACAGGTCACCTCATGATTTCTCATGCCAATAAAGCACGAAGGAGGTGTAGAATTTGCCATAGCCACACAATTTACATTTGTAATAAATGTAATGTACATTGAATGAATGAATGAAATCTTTATTTAACATATAATTGTTATACAATTTAACCTACCATAATGAAGCATAAGCATGTTATAAAGTAAGCATAAGTAAAGTATAATATAACTATAGTATAAAAAATAAACAAAGTATTAAATACAAAATATAAAATATAAAATAAAATAAAAGAAAATACAAAATAAGGTATTAAATAAATATTAAATAAATAAATAGATAAAGCATGCAAAACACAAGCAAGAAACTATAAAAATATCTGTATACACATGATGCGATGTTTCAATAGATAGTTGATATTATTTACATCATATTTAAGTTAGTAAGTACCATTCATATACTAGAAAAGTTCTATTTAGCAAAAATACCAGTACGAATACAAGAAACTTATTGGTTCAACATACACATATATACATTGATTTGCAAAAAAGCTATACTTACACTGAAACTTTGTTAAGGTAAATTCCTTAGAAAATTAACACAGATGTGTAAACTGTTTAAGTCCGTTACAATTTTTTATTTTATATGGTAAATTATTATACTCCTTAAAACCTTTACAAAATAGTGATTTGTGAGCTATCGATGAATAATGCCTTCCTACGTATAAGTCATTTCTTCCCCGGGTGTTATTTACATACTTCATGCTTTGTACAGTATCACCAAAAATGAAACCGGGTGTTACCAGTGGTGCGTTCACGCACCATGAAATATTATAATGTTTTTTTTATTAAGTAAAGTTCTATGTAGAAAATAATTTCCGCTTAGTTATTTTATGTAAGATTGAAACTTTCTATGATATATTTTCGTTAAAATTATTAGTTATATCTTATGTGCCTCAAAATAATATTTCTTGGTTCCTCCCAGTGGTTCGTTTATGCATCAGTATTGTTTTTATATACGTTAATTTTTTTAATTTTTTTTGACACGAGGAATGTATTCTTAAGTGTAACAAAATAAATATTTACAAACAAAAATGTTCGTTTTTTGAATTTTTCGATGCTTGGGATTTAATGGGTTTAAACTTGCAAAAATTGTCATGTTATTAAAACTGATAGAATACTTCAGCTGTTTCACAAATTCGCTGCAACTATGTTATCAGTCTTGACAGTTGGGGAGTAAATCAAATCAAAGAAAAAAACATGACACAGTTACCGAAGTAGCCTTACATAGCGGTCAATGTAGGGAAAACTCTGAACCATGGAGATATCACACTAATATTACTGAGCTAACTTATAAACATCAATTATTGCTAAATAAATTTGTATGAGTTTTACAAACTGGAAATTTTCTTTAAAATTTTGTGTGTTCTTTTCAGATACGACTTTTCATCGTCAGCCAGTGTGTCCGCCAAGGTACAGTTGCACCGACAAGTTATAACGTTATTGAAGACACCATGGGTCTTCCTCCAGATCGAATGCAAATGCTGACATATAAATTGTGTCATATGTACTACAATTGGAGTGGAACGGTTCGCGTGCCGGCGCCTTGCCAATATGCTCATAAATTGGCATTTTTAGTCGCACAAAGTTTGCATAGACCGGCACACAGGGCATTGGAAACTCTTCTGTATTATTTGTAAACGAGGATGTTTTATTTTTTCGATGTATCGGGTAACTTTTTAATTATAGCCCGGTTAATGACTTGCAAAATTAACCGGTTAGTTTGATTTTTAATTTCTTTTTAATATTGAACCTGATGAGGATTTTAATAAGAATTCGATTTTTCTTTTGTTGTTTATGTGAATTACAAAGTTTCGCATATTTTATAGTGATTGGTTTTAGATTTAAATTGAAATACATTGTATCTAAAATGTAAGGATATTTGTAATATTTGTTGGCATATTTTTCATTTTATAAAAGTTAGAAATATTTAGATGTAACCTTAAAATTTTATAAAGAAAATTATGAGAAATTCAAATTAACCGTTTAATATTCTTTTATATTCATTTATTTTTCCGAAAGCATAAGAGTATATAACTTTGTTAATTGTTATTGTTAAGACTACTGCCTTACGTATGTCATTTTTCTTCTATAACAGCAACTGGTCATATTTTTTTGAACATTACCATGCTGATAAATGACTCGATAGGTTGGTTACATTTTAGTCGGGTTGAAAATTAAATACTACGTGTATATTCAGATGGCTCATTATAAGCTATAATTATTAACATCTTCCAGCACTGAGCTGATTTAAAACAATACCAGCACTGAGCTGATTTAAAACAATATACAGGGTGGGTTAAATTGTAATCAAGAAACTTAAAGTTCGATAGAACATGCCAAAATAATATGAATTTGTCATATAAATTTGTAGCTAAAAATGCTTAGTTTTCAAGGTAGAGGGTTTTGAAGTTTTAATTTATTTTCAGTTTTTCTCATTTCCCCCGGAAATAATAGATTTTATGAAATTCGGAAGGTAAACGTTACGCAACTGAGTACACTTCTCACCATAGTTTTCTTCTCCACTCCAATCAGAGGCGTGACGGTGGGGAATCGCAAAAATATTCTTACAAAAAAACCGGACTCGACTGACCTAAACTATTCTTTCTTTTTCAACATTTACCATTATTAATGCACAAAAAAAGTTTTCTTAGAATTTTTTAGTAGGTTGCAGCGTCTTTGAATTAAACTCATTTCAAAATCATTCATCCCCTTATCAATGAGGCTACCATTTTTAGGCTCACCAGTTGACGCCACTGGCGAGTAAGGTAGCTGTCAAAACTTGTTAATTATGCCTCAGTGTTGTGCAGTTTCCATTTGTTCGGAAACTAAAGGGGACATATGTTTCTGAGAGACAAAACTCTCCTAAAACAGTGGATAGCTAGCGATTCGCAGGGATAACTTTACTCCTTCGAAACGTTCGTGTGTTTGTAAGAAACATTTTAATCCTGGCGATTATGCATTACCAAAATCACTAAGAACCCCTGTTAAAAATCCATAGTAAACATTAACTTTCAGTGACATTTACGTTACCCTACACTAGCGCCTCTCATGGTGAATTCAAGCGCGGTATCCCTCATTAGCTGTTAATTGAGAATCATTTAAAAAAATTACAGTTTTGCATTTTCACATTAATGTAATTTCGAATGGAGAGCCGAAAACTATGGTTCGAGGTGTACACAACTTACACCTTCTGAATTCCATAACAGTGTCTCAGTTTTTTCTGGAGAAATGCGCCCTCGGAAACTAAGCAGTTTTAGCTACAAGTTTATGACATCCATGTTATTTTGGCGTATTCTATCAATTTGTTAGTTTTCCAATTAAAATCTGGACTCCACCCTCTATTTAAATCGGCTCAACTGGTGTTATGTCTAGATGTAGGAATCTCCGCAACCCCTATTGATGTCGCTTTGTTTATGAAAAGTGATGCAAGTATTACTGTTTTAATGTTGTTATTATTAAAAATGCAGTTTAGTGTTTTAAATTTGAACGATGGATTCTGCAGAATTGTATATATTATTATATACATAAGAGTTATTTTTATAATTTTTTCAATAAAATTTTAAAATGCCTAATTTTTTTACTTTTCCATTAATATGGGAGATAAAATTCGAGAACAGAACTTTCACTTCTGACATTCATATCTTATATTATTTGTGACATACTTGTGTCAAAAGGGCTACTAAAGAAATATGGCAAAGAATATTTTGTTATTGTGATTGATTGACATCTCAATAAGTAAGCAAATTAAAAAAAGTTTTGCTCATCGGTGGATTTTTTTTTTTTTTTTTTGTAAAATTACCTGCAGCGTTGTGAATGTTGATTTTTTCATAAACTTTCCAAATGGCAGAGCACACTAATGGATACAAAAATCGCTAATGGTTGAATTAAATACAGGATGTATGAAATGAGCCCTTCTGTCAGTTTTGAAATAATGCTCATGCGATAGACAAAATTGAAAAATTTACAATCAGGTATTTCAGCTATTTCTTGTTGCATTGTAACTGATGCCTACTTTAGGATTTTTCACGAGAGTTATCGACTAAGTGGGTGGGTATGTGAATTACTCTGACATCATTTGAAATGTAACGTTTGGATGTTTCATTCGATTTATCTTTGTAAGCTCCTATCATCTACCCCTTTAAATAAGAGAAAATAGCTTTATTCGAAGTGGGATGTTACCTTTGATGTGAACCTAACTGACATGGTTTTCGACAAAACTCCATATATTGCATTCGGGTCATGTTTTGTCAGCCAAGTTTGCATCATAATGATTAAAACTAACTTGCTAACGGTGTATCCTATGTATACCTAAACTATTGTGACTCGTCCAATGGGATTGACCCTCTGTCACTATTCATACAATTTTTACACTTTGTAATTTCCTTGCTTTCAAATGCATCCAGCTGTCGTATTTGTTGCATGCCTAATTAATCTTAAATTGCTACTATATATTTTAATTGTTCTTAAACGCATGTTGGGGGAACACTAGACATCTATTCTACCATATTTGAGATGAGCCATATTATGCTCCTTGAATCTAGTTTGAATTGATCATTTAGTTTGTCCAGCATACTTTTGATTGTAGTCCTTACAACTGATTTCTTTTTGCCTAAAAGTTGTAGTTTATTTACCGATGAATGAGCCACCGTCAACTATATCTAAAAATCTTACAAATACTACAGGTGAATCATTTCGAGGAATATTGAGGTCTTTAAATATACTTTTTTTAACACGCTTTTATTAGCTTCACCTGTATGTTTGCTTGCTTGTTTGTTTGTAACCGACTCTTTGGGCTCGATTTTGACCCACTTTAAACGGACCGATTTAATTGAAACTTTGTACACTTACGAAGAACCGGTAACAATACAATAATTTGATAAGTTTATATCATTATCCTGATCAGGATCGCCAGTCATTTCCTCACGTATCCTGTGCGTGAGAGCAAAGGCTTAATATGTAAATACATTCCATGATTGTCAATTAGATCGGTGGTCGAGCGGGCTAAGGCAGTCAACGCGAAACGACAGACTCCTCGGGCGTGAGTTCAAATTCAACGGCTGAAATAAAAAAATATATATTTTTTTTTTTTCAGAAATATCTGTTGGATCGTAATATGTTATAATATCAGCATCAATAAGCAATATAAATATAGTTTAAAAAAACTACAAAACACGCTTTCATATCACATCAAACTAAAAAGTGAAAAATAAATATAGTTTAAAAAAACTAAAAAAACACTCTTTTAAAGCACATCAAACTAAAAAGTGAAAAATAATTATTAATATAAACTGAAAAATACTAGTATTATTGTGAAAAAAGCGTGGGTTGCTCGATATACGAAAAATATGGCACAAAGCGCCCCCACACTTTTTTCACAATAATACTAGTATTTTTCGTTCATTATTGTTTTCAGTTTATATTAATAATTATTTTTCACTTTTTAGTTTGATGTGCTTTAAAAGCGTGTTTTTTAGTTTTTTTAAACTATATTCAACTAACTTGTAGAATGTCCTTAATGTAAAGTTAATTTATAAAATAATACGCTGCACCTGCTGCATTATAAGGAATAAGAAATCAGTGTATCAATTTATAGTGTGGTTGCAGTTCATATTCTGAAGTACATAATGATATTTTATTCGAATGACAACTGCAGCAGAGTGACCGACGGCTAGCCAATGAGACATCAAAATGGTAATCTTGATTAGGTCAATGACTGGTCATAAATAGTAACGTTTTTTTGATTGGTCAAGTCTACAACACTATATTATTCAAAAGGGTTATACGTTGGACCTGGGTATTACATGAAGTTTTAGATTGTTGAGTCATTTTCAAAAACAAAGTATCGCTCACAACAGACACAGGTGCCAATTCTGGTAAATTTGCGATTTGCTTGAAAACAATTTTTGTAATGTTTTTTTCCTAAATTTGCCGTATTATTTTTGTGCACCATGCCAATTGACATGGTGCTTTTTGTATTGCTAAAAACTTTAAAATGCAACCACTTAGAGATATTGATTACATAATGCAGGTTCATATACATTAAAATATTCTAACGTTCAATGCAGTAGAGATTCCATTGCACAATGAATTCCATAACTTAGTTGTCCATGGAATTAAAATGATATATGATGAGTATTTACTATGCACAATAACTAATGTATATCTGTGTGAATTATCGACATGATGCTAACTATTTACCAACGTTAATGATATTTCCCTATTTTGACTAAAAAGTAAGTAATGTTATCATTAGCTGTGAGAAAAATAATCTTCCGAATTTGATTTACCTAAAACAAAGAGTTAATAAAGAATACAAATTACAGTATATTAACATTTTTAATCCAGTTTTCACAAACTTTCTACAAAACTTAAAACACGTAATGCAAATATAAGAAATAGTCTTGTCAACTTCAATAACAGAAGGTAATTGGGCTGATGAGAGCATTCCAATGATCATGCTGAGGGGTAAGGTACAAGTTTTTCATGTAAGATGTTTCTTCGAAAGATAGATATCGATTAGCGAACTTATTCCATTTTCAAATCTAATATTTTCATGTATTCATTTTCGGATAATTCTGCTATTTTATGTGCTTCTAAATACATCTGCAACATTGTTTTTAATTAAAACTCTATTCACTTAAATTTTGCAGTGTTGTGTTGTACTTAAGTGAGTGAAACATCCAACTACGACCGATGCTTATGAAATAAAAAAACCTGAAAATAAAACGCTATAGGAACTTTGCATTTGTATACATCTGCCTGCTGTCTGCACCAAAAATCAGTGCGCATTTTTTTCTCTATCCTGGCTAACTGCAAAGTTTAAGTGAACAGAATAGAATATAATAGTATATTTAAAATTAACTATGTTAGAACAGGCGCACAACAACTTCTAATCAGTATGATTCGAACACCGAACTGTTAATATAATTTTGAAATAAAAATTTGTTTCAGAATTCAATTTATTCAAAACACATTCTTTTTATTAGATCTAGCCAATCAGCTATTTCTCAACTTTTTTTAAATTTTGTTTTCACGTTTCCTTAAGTATTATTACAGTTTTTTTGAGTAAAATTAGTTATTTGATGACAAATCTTAAATATTTATAAATGTATTATTTGGTAAAAACTGTGTTTTGAACAAGAGCTCCTCATATATGCAGGGTATTCCACATCATGATGTGCATAAAGACAATGTGAAGTCCATTCACTTTTTTCTTGCTAATGGTACATTTCCGCCTTGCCAAGTTGGCAATTTTTTTTTAGGTTGTGATGTCACTAATGGCATGGCTAAAAAACAGCACTGACACTGGCAGCAGTTTGTAATTAAAAGTGAATTTTTTGTCCAACACTAATGCGGATTTGCTGTTAGAACAGAAAATAAGATATTAAACATGTTCATGGATCAGTTACAACCTGATGCAGTCCATGCTTTCCTAGTACAAAGATCAGTTCCAGTTCTTAGTTTGGGCCAGCCTATTCGCGCTTTGAGTAGATCCGCTTTTTAGCGGCTAGTGAAAGAATGGAGAGGTACTTGTTCAGCATTCAGCGTTAATCATTTACAAAGGCTTTGTACTTTGTATAATGCAAAAATTAATTTGTACCCTAACTGGTAGCACCCCAAACAAGAAATTGAAATGGCCATTATGGTGACGTACAAATCGAGTAGAGAATGAGATATTAGCAGATGTAAATCGCGTTCCTACTATTAATACACAGAGACCTAACACACATCTTAATGTTCCTTCAACAACAGTGTAGAAAACCACCAATTTTGAACTATGTCTGTTTCACAGGTTTTAAAACTTTTTTAGTTTAAGCTCTCTTAATTTTACATGTAATCCAAAGTTTCACTGCGATGTATAAGAAAAAGATGGCAATAATAATTGTAAACTATTTTTTTCTACATTTAAAATGAATGATTACGCCGAGTAAATTTGTATCTTTGTTTCCATAATTCCTTCTTTCTTCTGATATTAATGGAATTATCAAAATGAGTAATTACCTTTTGTTTTTTAAGATTATCGATCAGTTGCATCTGCTTTTTAAATCCATTGAGAAGTTCCGTTTTGTGTTTTTCTATATGCTTTACAGTAGAAGTCAAATCGTTTATTTGTTTTCTGTGGGATTCTTTTAATTCCTAAAATTTAAACGAATATAATAAACTTGTTTTTAATTGTACAAAGAGGAAAATCATTGGGATAATTAAGTGTACAAAACCAGGGAAATTAAGGAGATTTTCGATAAATTGGAAACTATGTAAATACAGCCTTAGTTGCTCAACTTTTTTTCCTCTCAAAAACAGAAGACATGAAATGTAACATTGCCATATTAATTTGATTTTAATAAAAGGTACATTCATTGGCAAAAGAATTATTCACTTGTTTGCATTTATTAAAACAAAAAAATTTATAGAATATTCATATTATCTACTGGCCTCGTGATGTAAACAAACCTATTAAAAAAAATTGGTTAATAACTCGCGAGTCCTTTATTAATTTGATTTAAATATAACATCTAAAATTCACTTAATAACTTTTACTACAATTTGTCTGTTTAGTTAACCATAGGCATATCGTTGGGGGGGGAGGTAAAAGGATCATAAATCCCAAAGCTTTATAATTTGTTAAAAATATTGAGCTATGTATTAGTATTAGACATTGGTCTCTATTACTATTTTAATGTGCAAAATTTAAAGATCTACAGTCTCTATAAATAGAATTAGTTTAGGTCTATAATTCTTTAAGGAAGAATTTTTTTAAATAGATGTAAATTGGGTCATATCACCACTGCCCAAATTACCATTACCATTAAATATATGACATCCAATTTTTATATATATGTTTCATTTCTTGACCGTTAATATCAAATAATATTTTATATTGTTTTTGGGAATTTTGGTCAGATATAACCAATTTTATTTTTTTTCCTAACGTTTCGATTTATTACACCATCATCAGAGACATATTAATTGTAATTCTCTAATGATGGTGTAATAAATGGAAACTTTGGAAAAAAAATTAGCTATATCTGACTAAAATTCCCAAAAAAACTATATAAAATATATATCTCATTTGTGTTTTTGAAACCTATAGACTGTCTATAGGTTTAAAAGCTTAAAGGGGTTTTTTATCGGGCGGCCACCATAAAAGTAAATCTCATATAGAGAAATGTCACGAGCAATTTGGACAAGAAATGTATTAATAACAATCTACTGATGGGAAGTTCGCCAGGTAGGACAAAAAAAGAAACTAATTCAGTTCAATCGCTTACTAGCCAACATGTCGGTGGATAGTTGCCACCATCATCTACAGGGCTGCAAGAATCAAATTATGTTTTAAAATCAGTGTGAGCCATATCACGTCATTTTGATAAAAAAAAAATAAATGAATAAATAAAAACTACATTACAACACATAAAGGATAAAAATACATAAAACTTTACATTATATCATGTACCAGATGAAATAGCATAAAACAAAAAAAATTTAACTTAGTTTACCCAAATTAATATATTGTAGTCAATTTTAATTAAAATCTAGTTTTTCATTGGAAAAAATGTCATTATAAAAATTTTAAATGATATGCAGATTTAGGAAATCAAATTATAGGGCAATCTGATGGTTATATTATTTTATTAAGATGAAAAGTAACTTTTATAAAACGACACTAAATTCGTATTTCGTACTAATTAATCTGGATTTTATTTAAAATAATATTTTGGTTTTGTTTGTGGTTATCATTGACAAAAAAAAGTTAAGAGCAATTTACATAATTATATTGGATGCTTAGTGAAAACGCCATCGTAAAGAGAACTTACAAATTTTCAGATATTACAGACTATTTTATTTGGAAAAAGTTTTGCCTTTAAGAGGGCTAATCGAACCAGTGTTCGTAAGGTAATTTTTCAAAATTTATTTCTTCCATACGGTTTGGTCAAATTACACCAAATTTGGAGGATCAGTAGTTGAAAGTGTACTAGAGGGTACATGTATGTCTATTTTAATTAATTTTCACTTTATGTAGGGAAAATTTATACTGTAAATATAAGTAAAATTTGGACGTGATTAGCTCCTGAATTATGATATCAATCGGTAAAATTCTAGGTAAAATTCATACATGTCTTCTAGAATGAATCTTCATAATTATGCTTAGCAAATTTCAAACTTTTATTCCGTACTATTTGGTTAAAATGAATTTTCTAAATAAGTATCTTTGTCACTACAAATGGAGCAAAGAAGTGTTACCTCTATCGGGAATCACACCTCAATGAAGTTGGTGAATAGAACGTCCAGTGAAGGTATTGTCAAGAGCAAAATTATTCGGCGGCGCATGTATAGAAACTTTCTAGAGAGTGACACAGCTATCCGAAGCTTTTTCCCGACTAGGCCCCTTAACATGAACCAAGATATTATTTCCTTTAACAAGATCTCTACTTGAAGATACTTCTTTTCCACTCGAACCGAGACAAAAAAAATTGTAATAAATTAGAATATCTATTTGCTTACTAGAGATCGGGAGGCAGCGATAAATTTCAGATGACTTTTACGTAAATATAATATTACATTGTAAACACCTAACGAAATATTGACAAACAAATAGCCCATTAGCATGTGTATTTGTATGTGCTGTGTTTTTAACATCAATCTCCTAATGAATTTTTTCAAAATTTTCTTTTTTCGTTCAAAGGTCTTGAGACTTTTGCACATGGTAGTAGGCTGTCAAAGTCGACAAGGAGTGTGGGGGGTATTTTTAATTTCTTTTTTCAGTTTTTTCGATATCTGCATTCCTCATGAGTTATAAGGACTTTTTGGTTTTGTCAGTTTATGCTTTTCATATTTAACATCTATTCGACCCTTTAAAAAGAATTTTTTTGAAAACTTTTTTGTTTTTCGTCCAAAGAGACTGAGACTTTTGCACAGGATAGCAAGCTGCCAAACTTGATTGAAGATGTGGGGGTGTTTTTTCATTTATTTTTTCTTTATCTATATCCCTTTTCAAGATACGGATTTTTTTGTTTTGTCAGTGTATGCTTCACCTGTTTATTTGACATTGATTTGATCTTTTAAAGATTTCTTTCAAAACATTTTTGTTTGTCGTCCAAAGGGTCTGAGATTCTTGCACAGGATAGTAGATTGTGAAAGTCGGGGGTTTTTTTCGTTTATTTTTTCGATATCTACATCACGAGTTATAAGGACTTTTGGTTTTGTCCGTTTAAGATTATGCTTTACATATTTAACATCTATTCGGCCTTTTAAAGATTTTTTCAACTTTTTTTTTTTGCATTTTCCATGGCATTAATCTGCGGTGTGGCAGATGTCACAACTGAGATGCCCTTTTAAATAGCAAAGAAGTATACTTTTTTTACCCAAGACATAAATGTGGTCTCTAAAAAAGTTCGCATATTTTATGTATGTTCTGTGTCAATTACATTATAAAGAGATTTTTAATGAGAGGCACCGGAGATTAACGCCAGAACATTTACAACAAATATTAGTAATATACTTTTACTCTTGTAATCGCTAGTTAAAAATACATGTGTGTGTTAGTGTTACATTCACCAATACTTGACATTTTACACAGTGACACATCACCTAGAGGCAATCCTGGAAGTGACGTCATTTATCGCTACCTCCCAATCTCTGTTGATTACCTTCTCTTCGTCTTTCGCAATTTTTACAGATGCTTTCAATTTTTCATTTTCTTCATAAGCTCTATTGAGTCGAACTTCAAAATTTGTCGAATTTAAATTTGAGTTTTTCAAATCCTTTTTAACTTGCTCTAATTCTTTTTTTATTGATGTTGTTTCACTATCCCTACTTTGCAATTTTGAATTCAAGGAAGATACCTAAAAAAACAATAACTACTTTTGACATTTCATAAGACAAGTGAAAGTTGTTTTTGGCTGCCTCAAAAAATAATGTGACATATCAACTGAAATTATTTCTTCACAGCTGATACTACAATCTGTGATGGTTACGGCAAACACAGCATTGTTCATTAAGAATTTTTTATCGTTCCCCAGCAGCAAATGAGAGGTTAAACAAAAGGCTCTGTTTATTTGACTATTTTGCAACAATCTAACAATTATAGGAACCTGTAATATATTTACTTAATTCAATTAATGAGTTTTCTGGATTTAGCTGACTATACGTTTAAAAAATCAATCATGAACATGACTACATATATATTATTTTACCTGATTTTCTAACTTAGCGATGGTGCTTTTGGCAGAATTATATTGAATGAACCATTTTTCTTTCTCATCCAAGAGATTTTGATTTTCTTTTTTGTAGTTTCTTTACTTCTTCATTCTAAAAAGATATCTTGTAGGTAATATTAGTTATTTATTATGAAACATACCTTTTTCTTATTTTCACTTTGTAGCATTACATTTTCAGCCTGTAAACATTTTATTTTTGCCCTATAAAAATGGCTAGCTCCCTTTGGGCCCATTTCAGTAATGCCGTCTGGTATTCCTGAATTTTCATTATTTTTATTACAATCACCTGCTGGTTCGAAATATTCGGGATGGTTATTAGAATGTAATTTAAAATTATTTATTTTAGCACTGTTTATTTCAGTCTTAGTTTTCAAAGATTCCTTTATCAAATTGTCTTGAATTTTCTGAAATGTGATTTTTCACAATCATCATCCTTGATTAATACATGCAAATGAAAAGAAGATATTTAGACATGCATATAAAGTGTTTCCACAGATTAAGTTTGTGGTATTACAAAAAAAGTCTACTTCACCTGAAACCTCCAATTTTTTTTTTGTCGAAATCTCGCCAGCTCTACTTGGTTTGCAGAAAAATTGAATTGTGTGGACAATTTCCAAAAATGTTTAATTATTTTCAAAACCGTGAAATATATATGAAATTAAGCAAAGGATTCCTAAACATAATTTTTCAGGAGTGTTTATTTCATAACTGCTGACATTTATTTACATGGGATTTTTTAAAAATATTAAAATTATAATTGACAATTTAATTCAAACGAATTGAGCCTTTTGGGCATCTAGAAAATATAATTACCACAGGAGTAATGGGTGACGAGAATTATTTGCATAATAGGTATGGTAATGGTGTGGGAGGCTGACGCCTGGCAAGTAGGCCATAGGTATACCCACGTATATAACATGTAATACTGTATTTATTTAATTGAGCGTAGCTATTATATTTACCATTACATCATTCACTTTCCTCATGAGTTCTTTTGTTCTCTGCTCCAGCTTTTCATTTTCTCTATAAAATTCATCTTCTCTCTTCAACAGTTCAGATTCCATTTTGATAATATATCTTCTGAAAGTATTTTTTCATTAGTTATTTCATTTCATTAAATAACGAATTTTTAATTTAAATATGTTGGGTCTAATATTACACCTACATATTTTGCTTTTTATACGTTTTTTGTTAGAAATATTTAAAATTGATTAATAAATTGCGAAGTAAAAATTTTTAAAAATATTCTATTTAAATACTAAAACCAGAGACAAACTTAGTTTTGTTAGTTCCCGTTGCCATAGTCACAAACACAGAACCACAGAACAGAAAAAAAGACACAGAACTATAGGCACAGAACAACTATATTACTAGACGACTTTTCATGTGCAGAGAAGGCATTAAACAGGCGAGTATTGAAATAACGCAGACTTCTGTTATGAGGACTATTTCTAGCAATTTCATTGGCCGTTTCAAGGCCACGGCATGGCGTGCTCATCAGATATCATTTTTAAAGGGGAATTCGGCACCGTGAAAATAAACAAACTGTAATAAAGGGCAAGGAAAATAAAGAAACTATAACAAAGGGCAAGGAAAATCTTACTAACGAACTAAAAAATACTTATTAAACTTCCACTTTTGAAGACAAACGCTAACTACAAACCTTCAACCCATGTCGGGTCTGCTTCTAAAGACCCATTTTTTATGATAGGTGAAACATCGGCACCATTAATTAGTAAGTTAACAATATCATTCATATAATGTTTTCTAGAAAAGTTATGACTGAATGAATTCATTCGATAGTTAGAATCATTCATTCAGTAATTATTCGATAGTGGCCATCACTAGTGGTTATATGGGTAATTTCTTATTATATTAAAAAATTCGTGAGTTGGTGGTACTGAGATGCGTCAAAATGGCTGTGCCCTTTGTTTCCTTTGCGCCTTTAATATTTTTCGCCTAAAAATAGGTTAGAAAATTGATTTTTTTGAATTGGTAAATAATTTTTGATCGCAAATTTTACTACATTACCTTGACTTGTTTACATTTACTTTTGGATTTGTCTATGGGACTAGGACAAATTAGGCATATAAAACAATACAAAGAATACTTTTACCAAACCATGTATTTTCATAAAATATTTTTTTTTTTTAAGATAAACAAATTAAAAACAGGTTTATTATATAGAGAATATTATACTGGGTATTTTATTACATTTCATATAATATATTACCTATCTAAATAAGTAGTTTATAACTATGATAAAATATATTAGAATATATGTTGACAATAACAGTATAACATGGGGGGCGGGGGGAGGTCACATTTTATAATCATTTTAATAAATAGGCAATTAATTTAATAGCTTGGGATTTACTTAGAAAAATTTATACATCTGAATAAAAATAAATGTATGCATGAAAGGTATTGTCTTTTGAGATAACTGGAATTTTGATTCACCTCAGTGTTGTAGGTGGGTTTATTCACATCGTTTCAAATCATAAAAAAGAACAAAATTTGTTAAAGGAAACTTTTATAAAAAAATAAACTGAAAATACATAAAAGCATAAAATTTAGAATAGAAGTAAATATTAAGCACATAATACTTAATGTTTGGGAGAAACAAGTTAAAATGTGGATTTCGGCAATAAAGAATTATTCTCATTTTCTTGGAAGAGCAATTTTTTATAATTAAAAAAAAAATAATAAAATAACAAGATGAAAAAGCATACTCTCAAAAAAAAAACAAAGAAACAATCTTTGAAAATTACAATAAATAATTACTATGAAAATATAAATATAAAAAATATTTATGTGTAAAGTTTGTACTTGAACTCTACACCATATTAAGGATATATATTTTGTCCAATAATAAAATATAAAATTTATTAGTGACTTACAAAACAGATATTCCATATAATTTTTACACTTCGAAAAATAATTAATTATCACAAAATGAATCACTTTTTTATGTTTTGAAAACATATCTAACAAATTTTGCAGAAACTGTTTAGAATAAGACAACAAATTTCTGTTCCTAATAAATGAACATAATTTAATTGAAATTAGTGCATTTAAATAATGTCAAAATATCATGTTATTTTTGAATTGGTATAATTTAGATACAAACTTTTTTTTGTCATATGCATATATATTAACATCATTCAATGAATTTGTACTGCAGAATTAAAAATACATCTATTTGTATAATTTGGGGCCTTGTGTGCATAAATAAAAATGAAGATGATTATGGTGCAGTATGGGTGCATTACACATGTCAGTGTACACTGTAAATTAACTACAGATTTCAGCATGAACATAAATTCAGTTAATGATATTTATAAAAATAACAAAATAATCCTTTGAATGATGTGATTTAAAAAATATATATTGCCTATACGTAGTAAAAACTTACGTATTATGAAATTATAATTAAAAATAATTTTACTTGTGTATGTCTACAATATAGTCAATAAAATAGTCTGAACTATTTCTTGGTTCAATTAAGTCTGCGTTATGATCAGCAGTTACAACCTGAACTACTAATATTATTTCTTCAGAACCACAGTATATATATTTCTTAAATTGTAAGGAAGACATTCCATATCGTCTGGGATCTATATTATATTTCAAAACTGCGGGTAAATAATTTCTATGTATTGTGAAAAATCTACGCACCTAAAAGAGAATTAAGTACTCAATTTAATCACGTTCATCAAGACCTAGTCTAATAAGTTATAATATCTTCTAACTCGAGATATATACTTTTTCTCCTCTCTCAATCTGTGATGTGAAATTCCTTTGAAATATTTGTTATTAAATATAAGCCTTGTACCTACGCAGAAACAGCTAGAACTTGACTTGATAAATGTTTTGGTCTCTCTAAGCACATAGAATAAAAATATTTACCAAAAAATCATGGCGCCTTTGTTAAAGCGTATGAGCTTGTAAATGAATTTTTCATTAATAGTGAGTGAATTAGTATATTCAGATATGTTAAATTTCGAAATCTGTTCTGATATATAAAAATGACGGATCCTGAATGGAGGACATGCAAATCTACGATTTTAGCTTGGCACTCGAGTTTGGATGCACAATGATCTAAACCTCGTCCTTTCAGTGTAAAGCAGTTTAGTTTGTCTGCCCCACACTAGTGATATTTCTGCACCGCCAAGTGCCAAGCTAGAATCAATTAATGAAAGATAATAGGTTAACCATTTTTTATGGGTTAAAAAACCTCTGTTTACACTGCTAGGATAATAAGATGATGATGATATTTAGATGTCTCATTAATTTCCATTGACAATATTCAAACAGTTTTATTTTTACGTTTAGAATTAGGTACATCTCTGATATTACTCCGAGGAATTTTGAATGGACTGTACACCATGAAATTTAGTAAAAATTAACCTGTATACTTAAAAGCAACTATTAATGGTGATATGAGGGCCATAGTATCGAGATAATCAAAAGCAAATCCAGCAGGTTTCAAATTATATAAAATATAAAAATTGGCAGCGAAAAAAAAATACTTTACCCTGTAATAACTTTGAAGCAAATCGGAAACAGCTAACAGCTGTTCCCTTAATACCAGTTGGCCCATATCGTGAATATTTTGCACACGTTTAATTGATGTTATATTTAAATTAGTGTCTCTTGTTGCTCTTTTAACTTCATAGTCTATCTGCCTGTACTCTTCAGAGAACTGGTTAATTACATATAACTGACTACTAAGTGTTTCCGCGTTAGTATCCCAGTAGTCTGGAGCATATCGAAGTATTGTCCTTTGCATTTTACTGAAATGAAGTAATGCAAAAATTAGTCTTGTGCAAATTGGATTAAAATTTATTACCAACCTTTTTACAACAAACCAATACAAATGTATATCTGCCTAATAGTTTCAACACAAAATCATCTAGATAACTAAAAATATTCTAGATGTCTACATTTTACACTTGCACCTTAGTTCTGGACTTCCCCCAAATGAGTCTCATTCGAAAGACACGTCACCACGATAAAATAGGGACTTTCTTTAGAACATGGTTTTGTATTGGTACTTGATATGATATAATTATAAATTATAATCATTAAGAAATTCGTGATTGGGGGTTTTCGGAAATATCCATCTGACGGTTACGATTCTAGATGGTCTAGCGCTATCGTTTGAGAAAAATAATTTACCTGTCATAATAGATTTACTCGACGGATATCTAAGGTCATTTGGCCTTTTCGCATACATTTATTTTCTTAAATTATCCTCAATTGTGTATTTTAGTCGGTTGTTTCAAACGATCGAAGACTATGTTAGAATTCGACATGACACGCACCTTACTGTCCTTACTATAAATTGACTGGTACACTGGTACGGTGGCGTACCTCTCATGCATGATACAAGTACTGTATCATGGTTCTTATGTAGTCAATGTTCTATTCATATCTTTCAAACAAGGATTCGATCTCGGAAACTAAATTTAGTTCTGTGGAATCTGTCTAAAGCCGGCCAGATTACTATTTTACGTAGTGGTGCTAGTAACATTCCCCCACCACCTAATTTAAATTTGTTTTATTTTTTCGTCCATCTAACTTTTACACAGGCACATCACAGGTTATGTTATAAATATTAAGTCCATTCCTTTGCAAATCAAGTGTAGTAGCACTGAACTACACTCTACATTCGATAATCAAAGTCGTTCCTTGCAAGAAAATGGGGTTACATACACTACACGTCTGTATTCTTTTGCACAGTGTAATAGGTATGTGTGTAATAACCACAGGTGTAGCTTAATTATGTCCACATTCTCCACTTCGTCAAAGGCACGTTTGAAATGTACTGGACATGCGCAATTGAGATAATTGAATTTATAAATAAATAAGCGATTTGGGACGACAAATATGATTTATGTTATGTTATGCCGGATTTCATTCCCACCCCACGCCCCTCAAAATAATGGTACCACAGAACAGAAAAAAAGAAATGGGACCATGTCATGAAAACGCACAAATTATCACATATATATTATGTCATGTCGCTTCGGTTGAGGTTAGGTTATTCGCATATTCAAAATTCATTACCGGTCTTAAGGTTAACGGAGATAATCTGTTTTCCATACATTGATTTTAATATCCACATGTCTGCGTTCCTATCGTTGGCCAGCTTGTGGGTGTGGCAAAATTTTGCTCCTCGCATTCCTCGTAATCAGACTAATCACTCATTGTGTCCTAATTGGAAGTTAGATTTATTATATATTTATATTACATTATGATCATTATTTACTCAGAACTAAACTTTTTACTCTTGGTCCATACGAGGAGTAAATACCACAGAACAGAAAAATACATAGGTCTGTTCGCCGGTGACCAATACTCTCAACAAGACATTTTTACCTGATTTTTGTTCGCGAGTGAACATCATCATACTTTTGCCCTGTGCTTTTGCTCCAGACGAGGAAGGAGGAAAGCTGTTCGCTAGTTGCCATTTCCAGCGAGATCAAAGTTGAACTAACTTGCTTGATGGCGTCATACTTAGAGTAATAATTATAAATTATAGTAACACCGGCGAACATACCTGGTTGATTATCACAAGCAGAGACTAACCATTTTCGTGACAACGTAAAATTATCAAGATATACAAATATTTATGTTAATTTATGTTCGCCCCAAATCGCTTAAGGTTCTGTGTGTAATGGGTGCAATAAATTATGGTAATTCTTTACAACAGCCACTTCTATATTTTTCGTGTTTTTTTTGTACACACGCGTAAAGTGTCTATAGAAGACATTTGCTGCAAAGGAAATGTTGCGCAAATGTATTTCGTATTTTCGTACTGTTTTGGGGCAAGGGAAATAAGTGATTGTGTCGTGTTATCATTCACATAATAGATAAATGTCAGACTTGAATAGAATAAATTAAAGGGCAAGGGAAAGATATTTGCAATATCGTATTTTCGTACTATGTTTTAGGACAAAGGAAATACGTATGTAGATGCAGAGACAACCATTATCTCTGGTAGATGTTAATAGTTACTTTGTACCTGCGCTGTCAACCCATGAGTCATATAAAGCAGATATAGAATGTATGTGTGTAAGTTAAACGCGCCGTATAAGGGATATCGTAAATTCCACCAAACGCATTGAAAAATTTTATTATTTTTTTTGTAGCATTTCCCATCATATAATTATGTGGGATGTATTCCTAACATGACGGAGCATCGTGCTGTGTATTTGTTTTTTTCATCAGGCAGAAGTGGCTGTTGTAAAGAATGACCTAAATTATTATTTCGTTGTTGATTTACAAAGTATACTTGTTTAGTAAGTCAGTATGGTACTAAGTTTATCCCATAGTCTTATCGAGGTCTGTGGTTTATCCAAAGTAAAAAAAAAAAATAACAAAAAAAGTTTCTATACTGATTGCCGAATATGAATAGTAGTTAAAATGCTTGATTGTAACGTGTCTCGATGCGAATCGAGAGTTTCGCTGTTTGCAAATGTACAAATCGACTATGGTGTGATGTTATTCAAACTTCAGCCTTGAGTGTGGATCTTTGATTTTATAAACGAGCCTCCAGCAAGGTGATATGCACGTACTTCAGAGACTGGTTGTCTCTGCTTACACTGCTTACTATACTTGTTTGGCAATCAGAGTATAGCAAGTCACATCACATAATTTCCAAAATATGTATTTTAATAAAAACTAATCAAATTTTAAAATATAGACACAAAAAATTCGTAACGTGACCATTTTAATTATGTTAAGTTTTTCCAATTCATGAGCGTATTCTAGGATCGGGTAATCACCTTTTTTGAGTTACTGGGTTTCTCCAATTCATGGACATACTAGGATTGGGTAACATTGACGAAGTCCTTTGAAGGGGTCAAGGCCCTTTAAAAGTTATATTATGGATAGTCGGCAGAGTTTCAAATCGTTCGTATTTTGTTTGATATAACATATTTTGATATTTACACCAAATTAAACATTCATAAAATACTGTAACGCTTTCTCCACGTCAACATGCAAAACGGCGGCCCTGCGTCTGGTAGTAGTAGACCGGTGTTTGGAATATAATGTTTTTGTCTAAAAATTTACCTTATATAGTGTTATGCGCCACTGAGTTTTGCCAAAAAACCATTGTTATATTTTAAAAATATTCACTTAGTTTTAAACATACAGGTTGCAATTTTACCGCTTTTAGATTTTTTTTCTCACTTTTACCTTACCTAAAACCTAAATAGAAAACAAAAGGTAGATATATAGAGCCACAGTAATACATTGTTTGTTTGAGAAGAATTTTTTTTCTCACTTTTAATTCTGCAAATTTTTTTATTACCTACCTCTTTTAAATTTATTTGATCAGCAATTTCATGTTCTATTGCTAAAATGGCGAAGCCGTTTAGTCGATTTTGCGTAGTAGTTGAGCGTAAAAAGGTTTTGATTAATTTTAATTTGGTAAAACTTTTTTCTCCACTTGCTACTGATATTGGAATAGTCAGTAGTATTCTTAACGCAATACTAAAATTTGGAGCAAAATTTAGCATTGTTATTATTTTAAGAACATCACTTGGACTTTCCTTTTCGCCCAAAAGTGCCTCATATGAAAAATTGGCCTTTTTTCTTCTTACGCGGTGTCGTGGCGTTGTTGATTCAAAATTGGCTTTAATGTTAATTTCACCAGCCAATTTTCTTGCGTCAACAATAATTTCATTGAAAGACTTATCTGATCAGATTTTTAAAGACATTTTTGCAGTTCTCTAGATCAAGTGCTTTTTTCGAATCAAAATCTTAGTTTGCTTATGAGATTAATAGTTTAAAATTTTATACCATATGACTATTGAACATAAGAAATTGTTTAATGCAACTTAGCAAACCCAAAGCCTCGTCTCTTATTGAGATATCGATGTCTTGGTTTTTATAAATGCTTAGCAAAGTGTCGTATATTTCACAGCAAAGTGTCGTATATTTCACCAAGTTGAAATCTTAAGGGTGTTAAAGCTTCTATCCTACTTTCCCATCGAGTGTCACTCAAAGGTTTTAACGTTAATCCTTGCACATGTTTTGAAAATATTGCCCATCGAAAAGTAGAAGAAAAAAATAAATATATTTTTTGGACCATATTAAAAAAAATTGGCTGCTTTTGCCATATTATTTACCACTAGATTAAGCGAGTGGCTACTACATAGAACGTAGAATGCTCGTGGATTTAAATTCCTAATTCTAGATTGCACTTCTGCATTGTTGCCTTTCATGTTAGCCCTGTTATCATATCTCCGTCTTCTTATATCTTGCACATCAAGTCCCATTTCATGAAGGTCTTCAATTATAATTTCATATAGTTGTCTTCCTGTCGTTCTTTCCGCAGGTAATAAACCTAAAAAGCTTTCGTAGATTTTTATTTCGACATCGTTTGAATCAGAATCAGACTTATTGATGGAAACATACCTAATTATCAGGGTCATTTGCTCTACCTTACTAACGTCAGGAGTGCAATTTAATATTATGGAATAGTATTTCGCTTTTTTTATTTCAGCAGTGCGATTTTACACTTTCGTGAAGCAAGTCTATTATCTCGTTTTGAATGTTTTTTTTTCCAAGATAGTGAGCTTTGGTTTCCTCTTTTTAAGCACTCTACTCACGTGTTACTCCATGACGGGGTCAAATTCAGATAGCAATCCAACTATTTTTAAAAAGTTGCCGTTATTATGCTCAAACAGCTTGTCACTTGTACCATGAAAAGCTAAACAACTTTTACAGAGCATTTAGTATTGCTACAATCCTTAGAAGCACCTCGTACCAGTGTTTCATTTCAGCGTTAATAACTCTTTGGGCAGCTGCATCTATAGTTGTACAACACTTTAACCTATGACTGAGTTCTAGCCAGGATTTTTGAGCCCGAATATGATTTTTAGAAATTTCGTGATCCTTTAAAGTTTCAACGATGTGGTTCCAGCTTTTAAAACCTTGTTTTGAAAAGAAACGTGACACACGGACGTAAATTTTGCATCAAAAGCAATATATGCAGTTTTTTGAGTTGGGTTCCACTAGCCAGTCTCTTATAACTTGCTCTCCATTTCTTAAAATTCGAGAATAGTAATTTGCGCTAAATTTTTGACCAGTGCCATTATAAGGAAATTTGTAATTAAACAATGGTTTAGGTGGACCTTGTCATGCTAAAAAACTTCTTTCAGCATCTCCTAAAATTCTGGGCCACAATGCTGGATCTGTACCTAAAGCTTGTACAGTGCATTCCGGGGATGGTAGGGTGGGGCAGTTTGTAGAGGTGGTGCTACTAGTGCTAGCCAGGGTGCCTTCTGTAAGTGCCAAGGCGGTGTCAGCTGGTAGGCTGCATTCATTTGGTGACAAAGTTGGTTTAGAAATATCGTGTATTGATTGGTCTTGGGCACCAACACTCTCTGATGATTCCGTGTTTTCCTTTTTATTTGAATTTTTGGAGATATTTGTTTTGGTACTAATGGTACTACCAGACCTATCCTGTAAATCATTGTGCACAGCACCAGCTTCTTTTTGCGTTTGGGTTTCCTTCTCAAGCCTTCGCTTTTTGTACTGATGGCCGGACAATTTTCTTTGAACGTCAGACATTCTTAAACAACAAATTAAACAATATAAAATACGCTAGTTAAAATAAAAATTGGAAAAATCTTCAAATCCAATTAGTCAGTGACTTAGTCTGTCTCACAGTTTTGAAAAATAAAATGCCTAGTTTTAATTACCTACTTAAACTATTTTTAAATATAAAAACGAATTTCTTAATGGGCTAATTTTCCAACCCCCCTTTTGGAAAAAATAGTTAATACTTTTAGTAATTAAAACTAGGCATTTCATCTTTTTAAACTGTGGGACAGACTAAGTCACCGTCACCGACTAATCGTATTTGAAGATTTTTCTTCTTATATCTTTTTATGCAACGCATTGGCTTATTACTACACAAAATCATAATTTATTACTTAGTAGTATTTAGGTGTGGTGGATCCCAACAAAATGGATAAATTGCAAATCACCACAAGGAACATATCGACGCTTAAGAAACAATACCTCGTATCTCCATTTTTGTCAAAACTCGGTTTAGAATTTTAAATTAATGTCCACTCCTATGTCCAACAGTTCCCAATATCTTGTAGCTCCAAGATTAATATTGATACCAAAAACTCTACTTAAAAACTTAAAAAATACCTCGTATAACAATAAAATAACTCGTATCTCCATGATCTCCATGATAAAAATAACATGTAGGTTTCATATCTATTAATAAGAAAACTTAGTTTTTTTCGTCTCCTGTAAAACTGCTAATTTGGAGATAAGAGGTATTGTTTCTTAAGCGTCGATATAAGAACTAAATATTTAAAATACCTATTTAAAATTTTTGAAATTTTAAGATGGATTTTTTGTCTCTTTTTTCACGGCGAAAACCCCAAATAAATTAATAAAAATCCGTCACTACAAACATGCAGCAACTATTTAAAAATGTATAAGTATGTATTGTGGAAAATAGTTTTGAAAATAATTCTTTACCACTTAATATAGGTATTTACAGAAGTACTTACCTTTAGAAATTGACAAAACACAAAAGTCACTATCCCGAACTAAACTGTTAAAGATTTTTAATATTTATAAACTTACTTCAAAGATATGTTATCACCGGCATCACATCACAAGATTCTTTCCAGAGAGCCGACGTAGGAATTCGGTTCGTTAAGGCGACCGGATGGCTCATATATGGACTCTGGAAAGGAAACCCTACAGCTCCTTGCACAAAACCACTTCCTAGGATGCTTGAATCCGGATTACCAACAGTTGTCACCATCAGAAGGACGATTAAAACGACCTGATAAAAATGATTGGCTGACGACTAAAAAGGTGATCACATTACCGGCAATTGAGTAGGCCATCAAATCCTTCCAACCATTCAAATTGCCAGGAGAGGACGGAGTTTTTCCAGCTCTACTACAAAATGGACTCGAAATACTGCTCCCATTCCTCATTAAATTATTCACAGCTATACCAAAAATGAGTAGGAAAGAACCAAGCCCTAAATCGTTTAGACCAATTAGTCTGACATCTTTTCTGTTGAAAGGCCTGGAGAAGGTGCTAGATGGATATATCTGGGGGAACATCCTGAATCATCATCCCCTCAATACCCATCAGTATAGTATGCCTATCAGACAGGAAAATCAACAGAACTAGCACTCAACAACCTAGTAGAGAAAATCACCCAATCCCTTCAAATGAAGAAAATTGCGATGGGGGCATTTAATAATGCATTGCCCGACTCCTTATATACAGGAGTGTTTGCTAGAGGAATTGAGCCTACTATAGGAGACTAGATTCATGCTATGCTATCAAACAGAACCATAACAACGTCTCTACAGGGAGAAACAGTCAGATTTAGAGCCATAAGAGGATGTCCGCAGGGTGGGGTTCTCTCTCCCCTTTTGTGGTCACTTCTTGTAGACGACCTACTGGCAATTCTCACACTGTGGGAGGTTGAGGTTGTAGCATATGCAGATGATCTAGTCATACTAGTCGGAGGAAACTCTGAAGAAGTAATATCGAATACCCTTCAAGAGACACTGGATGCAGTGAGTAACTGATGTGACAGGGAACAGATGTCTGTAAACCCTCAAAAAACGGTAATAGTACCATTCACCTGGAAAAGGAAGCTGAAGGATTAAGACCTCCCTCCTTAATGGCTGAAACTATTTCATTTGTGGAGGAGGTGAAATATCTAGGAATTACTCTAAATAGATCATTTAACTGGAACTCCCATCTGGAAGAAGTAATCCACAAAGCAAAGCTGTCCTTATGGACAAGCAGTCGTATTTGTGGCAAATCCTGGGGCATGGGCCCCCAACAAATTTACTGGATTTATGTCACAGTCATCAGACCAATTATAACAAAGCCAAACTCTCTGGACTGCAGAGATTAGCATGCATGACCGTAACGGAGGCAGTTAGCACCACACTGTTGGCTGCAATGGAAATCCTCCTGGATTTACCCCCTCTTCATATATGGGGTGGCCATTATCTATCTCGTTACATGGCTAACTTTTTTATTTGCAGAGTTACAGAGTTGGTTAAATTAGCAAAATTGTGCAGAATTGTTAGAGCAATTGATTGCCATATTGAGAATTGTGATATGTTTTGAGGTTGCTGAATTATACTGAAAAAACTGAAAATGGTCGATTTTTTTAATGTTAAATAACTTCGAAACCGTTAATCTTAGGAAATCCATGAAAATTGTTGTCAATAGATATTTTTGTGTAGAATTCAATAAACCTATTGCTAATTCCATGGCTGACACGACTTCCAAGACATAACATAAACTTGCAATTTTTTAAATGGAAACCATAGTTGGCTATGGGCTTATGAAGCTTATTTTTTTTCGGATTTCCATTCCATGGAAGGTAACAAAATAGCCTATTCCTTGACCAGAGAAGGAGCGGGATCACGAATCATCAGACCAGAACCGATATTTGGCATATCTTCAAGTACTGCTAAAATGGCTATCTTAACCTACGCTTAAAGGAAAACTCTCCAATATTGGCAAGAGTTACCAGGATTAGTTCATTCGAAGGCGTTTATAAAATACCTTTTGAAATCAAGAGCTAAGAAACTTTTAGAGTTAAAAAGGGTAAACCTGAAAACTCTAACAGGCTATATAACCGGGCACAGCCAACTAAACCATCATCTGCATAAACTCGGCCTAGCGGAAAACGCCGAGTGCCGTTTATTCCTGAAGGATGATGAGAAGGCAGACCACATCTTATGCACCTGTCCCGCTGTGGAGAGGATCCGATTCTCAATATTTGGCAAAGGGCAACTGCTGCCAGAGGATCTGGACACATTCAACACAACTTTTAAAGATTCACCTTATTACAACTGTGCTGTTATTCAATAGTATGCCACATAGTTTGAGGGACCTACCTGCAAATAAATTTAAAAAAGAAATAAAGTCAATTTTAGTAAAAAATGGTTTCTACTCTGTAAATGAGTTTTGGAACAAACAGAATGGCCATTAGATTACAAAAACTACTAGTTCATTTTATTTTATTTTATCTTTTATCTACCAGTGCGTTTTTATATTTATTTTAATGTGTAATTTATTTTATGTCCATATTGTACCTTTTACATACAATATTGCTTTTAATAATGTTTGTTTGTTTGTTTAATGTTAACATTGCAATGTTTCATATTTATTTTTTTTTTAAAGATCAAGAATCTTTTTATTTTAATATATCATTTATTTTTTGTCTATTTTTAACATGTTTGATGTACAAATTTTGTATCTATAATTGGTAAATAAATCTATCTATCTATTCTCACCCAATAAAGTTATCAGTTTCATTAAGTGACTGAACTTATTGGGTGAAATATAACTAGGAGTGAGCCACTATAGGCCTGCTGATGGCCGCAGTGGAGAGTCCGCAGGGACCTACCCACACAAAACCTAACAACCTATTTTGCGCAGATAACGTACTCTGGCCAGCGCCATGAGTTTGATATAGATAAATCAAATCTGCCGTTCATATGCAACCAGATATACTAATAGAAGAAATTTGTGCTTCAACTTATTAAATATAATTTAATCTACTTTTGAGATAGAATTATAAGAGATTTTACAGGTTAGTGAGAAAAAGTATGAAAATAACGTTATAATACATAAACAATAAAACAATCTTATTTGGCCAAAATCAGTATTTTCTATACCTATCATCATCATTTTAGTGATATCAGAAATGACGAGTATTTATTTACTACCTCCAAATCATATTGCCATGTTTAGTCTATTTTATGCGGGGCGATTTTTCTGGCAACACTGACATGGACTCAACAAACAACAGAGTATGTCTGAAGAATATAAATTAATTTGAATAGCCCACTTATACATTTTATAACTCATCCCGTAAGGAATAAAGAAAATAAAATATTAAAAGTGAAAATAGTATAATTCATTATTTACAAATGGTAAAGCTGATAACACAGTCTAAAAGCCAGTTTGAGGATTTATGTTTAATTTCTGCCATTTGGTACTGCAAAATTGGTGGGTTCTTCTCTTCATATATTATATAATGGCAGCACCTAGACGCATTTATATTTGAATGATATGGAAAATTTGTACCTTTCTCGCAACTAGTGAGCGTTGGTGCCCTGTGTAAAACCTTACCACCGCCAGCACTGATTAATGAATAAATAAGTTCCTTAGTACATTTCATGCCATGAATCTCCACTGGACGAATGTGACCATAAACAAAAAAAAACATTCCATCAAACAGTTTCGGAAGTTTCAATAAAGAATTTATTATTGCTTTCCCTATTCCTTTATTTAATTGTTTATTTGAAATAAAGGTATAATTTAGTATGGGTATGAAATATTGATCCTTTAAAAAAGCATCGATCCATTCCTGTGGTACCAAAAAACAACCTTCTAACATAGCAACAAGAATTTTTAATGACACTTTATGCGTTTTTTTTATAATGAAATGTGTAACTCGTTTTGCATCAAACTCTTTAACAACTTTTGCTAGCTTAGATTTATTTAACTTTTCTTTATAGTCTTCATCTACGTAATAAAAATAGGCAGAAATTTTTTTTCTACAAAATATTTCTTTATTTCTTTGGGTGGTTATAATATCTTCTGACAAAATACTTTTAATTTTCTCATTCCTTGTATAGTCTATAGGCTTCTTGCCAAAGTAATCAATTAACTCTCTGTCAGCATCGTACCTAAGTAAAAGTCTAATAAGTTGATCATCTTCCCGTATTACACTTTTGTGTAATGGAGTTATGTATTCTTCTCCTGGGATATCAGTTAAGGCACCATGTTTTAATAAGGTCTCAACAATTTCTATACTGCCACTCTCAATTGCTTCATGCTAAAATGGAGAAAAACTTGTGTTTCAGTATCACACAGTAATAATGATTATTTATTCAATATAATGTTCTCAAATACAATTATACTAACAAGTATGTTGCAAAATTAATAAAAATTTTCCGCTACAGATAAATTTTACCAGAGTAAATCGATCCAAAAAGTGTGACAAAATTTACATGCGATTTAGTTGGCAACATAGAAAAGTTTCCAAAGAAACTAATATTATACTCCCGAAAAAGAAACCAACAATGCAGTTCATTGAGACCCCAAATGTGGCACAAATATTAAAATGAAAGTGTGTTTGTTCCTGATTTATCCCATCCTAAATCCAATTACCTAAACAAAGCTACCGAGGAACAATAATTCTGAATCACATTTCTATAGCTAAATGGTTCCGAATTTGATTTCTAAATGTTATTCGACAATTTACAAAACCTTGAACTGTATCCCATCACCTGGAGCGATCAAATCTGAATATCAAATTCAGAACCATCCTGGGTCACTGTATAGGCTTAGGAGACAAAACGATGAATATATTATTATTACAAAGTAATTTCAATACATACCAATGGTGCCCAACCTGCAAAATCTTTTACATTAATATCCACCTTTCTCTCAATGAGCTGTTCTACTTCTTCTAATTTTTTTTTTTACAAGCAATATGCAAAGGAGTTTCACCTTTAGGGTTTATTTTATTAAATAATTCATCAATGTAATTCACATGATATTTTTTATTCTTATATTCAAAAATATCTGTTTCATCTTGGAAGGTATGCTCTACTGCATTACTTTTTAAAACACTTTTACAATCGTTAGAATCGGGTTGTAATAAATATCCTTTTAAATCCAACAAAATGTTCACTGTATGTTTCGCAATGTTATTATAATCTACTTCACGTTCTTCGTAAAATGTTTTACATGTAGGGCAAAAATTAGCTTCTTTTCCCTTTAAACATTTAAGACAAAAATAATGTCCACAAATTTTCACTCTAATGGGATCCACACATTGCTTATTACATATACTACATTTTAAAGCTTCCTCCACTTTTTCTAACTGATTACACAGGTCGACAATATCCATTATCTTAGTATAAATAAGTAAATTATAAAATACTCAACAACCACAAAACATAACTTATTTCCACAACTTGGCGCCAATAAGTACTGTGTCCCCACCAGAGAACAAGATCTCTGGTTCCCACAGAACAGAAAAAGTGTGTTCCTTTTACCACCAATCTCAGC
The DNA here is from genome assembly GCA_029963845.1 of Rhamnusium bicolor. Lineage (NCBI taxonomy): Eukaryota > Metazoa > Arthropoda > Insecta > Coleoptera > Cerambycidae > Rhamnusium > Rhamnusium bicolor. Next base: position 499,245 of record JANEYF010003767.1, read on the forward strand.
TAATTGAACGTTCAAACGAACTTACCTGTGAAGTTCGATCGTAATTATACTAAGCACCTTGCCCGAAGAGATCACTTTAGTTTACTGTGTACTACCGCTTTTAGTGCTAGCGATCAGAAGTTGAAAGGAGAACATTCCTTCCTGTACTATTACCAGTGCTCTGTGGCTTCTACCTATCTTCATTACGTTTTAAAGATGCAAGTATGGCCACTGGTCAGTATGCAATTTTTAAACTGGGTAGGAACAGAGCATTGAGTTATAAGGAAACTCAATGGAACAGAGACAGGGTTGTCTCTGGTGGGAATTCAATTTTGTTGTTGTAGAAAGGGAGTGATCTCTTTGGGCGAGGTGCTTTGTATAATTACGATCGCACTTCACAGGTAAGTTCGTTTGATTGTTCAATTATACAACAGCGCCTCGCCCTCGAGATCGCTTTAACTTACTGTGTAGATATTTAAAGAAATAAAATATTGCATACCTCAGAAGGCTTATTCTGTACTGTTCGTAATTATTCAATAAAACACCTAACAAAAGGCAACTATATTATTCTAATGTACCCTTAGAGTCTAATGAAATGGTATCATCGCATGGTAGTAGTACATGTTGCTCAACATATCCAAAAACAGTCAAATATTAAATATTGATTTTGCAAAGTAGTAATCTACTATTGGACAGTTGTAAAACTTTGTAAACATTGGAGGTTTGTGCCCAACCAGCAGAATTTCTAATAATGTCCCACGATACTCCTTTTCTAACGGCTGCAAATGTGGAGGCATGACGTTGATTATGCAGGAAATATGTTCGTATTAATTCCAGCTACCCCTCACGTTTGATCCATCTATCTGCTAATTGTGGTTTTACTAGCTTCTGTGAGGATCTGTAGCTGTAATAAATAAATAGTTATCTGACTGACCTGTGCTCCGTAGTTCTCTCTATATATTGCACCATCGGTTCAACACTAACACAACTCAGAATATATAGTTTCGAGAAAAATGCATTTTAAGTTTTGACGCAACAGAAATTTTGTAATATCTTGTTAACCATTTGCTATTTTCGATTCAAAATCGAATTAGTTGGTTCTATGTTTATTAGATATTGCTGAAAAATATTGGTTCTTAGTAAGTCCAAGTTTAAAGTAAATTAATTATAAATAATCTTGTTGCATTTTGAGATATGTTGGTATTGCACCGATATATTTTGTTATTTTAATAATAAGTTGCTTGCATTTTGAGATGTGTTGGAAGTTATACAATTTTTTTTACTAGTTGTTTTTGAATTTGATTAAAAACAAAAATGGTAAATATTTTTAAATGGAATAAAATAAATGAAAACATAAGCTTTTGTCTTTTATTAATACTAAAAACATTATTAAGGCTAATAAAATTTAGTTAATTTTTTATAAAAAAAAGTGGTATTGTTTTTCTAATACTAGGTATACATTGAGAATATTATTGATTGGAAGGTAAGTTCTTGTAAAAATAATGATACTGTTCCTTAATTGATTTTATATTACACAAATGCAAAAGGCCGTCTTTCTTCTGTATTGATATGTTTGGTGGATTTTTGTAGGCTAAATTAAGGGAAATTTTATTGGTCGCAATAGACCTGGTGCTTTTACGACCTTTAACATCAATTGTTTGATATTCTACATCATAATAATTGTATTTATAATATACAAGATTCGGCGCATTTTTACTGAAATTTAGGACCTTTATATTACTCCAAAATAACTTCTCATTTTTAGTGTTTACATTGAAATTATTTTCCATGTCCTCAGAAAGTTGTTTAAAATCATACATATCAGAGGTGTCAAGTTCTTGTACATTATAGGGATTTCCATTCCTCTTGGCTAAGCGTATAACTGGTATCGACTGAGAGGGTACATAAATAGGACCGCTCATTAAAACCCTCTTTTTTCCCGCTGAATGCAGGAGTGCATACTGTCTCCCTCATTTTGTGTGTCCCGTCATCAGAAATTTATGAGATATTCTGGATATTAAAATTGGATACAGCATACAAATACGTGGCAGCTATAAATTTGTTCTCATTTTGTCCTGCGCAATTATCTGAAAAGAATACCACGCTTTTTCCATGTGCATTTTGATTGAGAAAGTTTAGAATACAAGTACCAATTTCATTGGCACTACGTTTGGCACAATGTTTACTCCATACATAGTAATATCCTTGTTTGGGAACAATATTATAAACAGTAAAATTATAATATGTAGCTAATTTGCTTTTGTAATAGAAGGACGAAACCTCTCCAGATGGTATAGGGAGAACAGCTTGTTGGTCGTACACAGCAACTATTTTATTTTTGTCTGGTTTAGCATCCTCAACGTCATTCGCCTTTTCGTATCTAGAAAGATTTTAATCTCGCAAATGTTTGTCGTAACTCTCTTGCAGTTGTTTCTTATCTTCTTCGTTAGAATTTCTGTAACTTTCACAAGTAGTACATTGGTCTTTTTTCGGTTTATGAAAACCTATATTGATTTCCGTATTAAAAATGTGTTCATAAAAGGATTTCTTTACGTAATGAGAATCTTGTTCTAGGCATTTTTTTTTTATACAACCTATATAAAGTGGCAATATTTAGTCAACCTTCAAAATACTCCCGTTTAGTCTGGCTTCGTAGGTAATACGATTCTACCCTTGGGCTTGAATTAATATGATTCCTTACTGCATCCTTGAGAGCTGGGTCTAAATTTTTATGTTTTCTGTGCTTACCCCGCTTATCCAATTCTACAATTAAGTTAGAGTCACGCTTTTTAATAGTAATACGGATCATCGTATCACCAATGTCTAGGGTTGCCATAAAAAACTTTTTACAAACGCGGATCTTTTCTTCGTTTTTTATTAGAAAATAGGCTTGGTTATGGGACCTATTTCCATTCTCTGTTGGGTATCTCTATTTTGGGTCCACATTTTCTATGTTAGACAAAATATACTGACGCTGTCTTATATTGTCCTCAATTTCCCAGAATGACTTTAAAATGATCTCCCTTTCCTCTACTGAAATCACTGAGTAGTATTTGTGGCGGCATTTCTCGTTGGAAGGTGTTTTAAGTGTGACTCGTTTTATTTAAAACTTCTTCTGGTAATTCTTTTAGAGATTCTTTTGGCGACACATTTTTATTCTAGTTTTAATTGTTTGTAAGTTTAAATCTGAATCATCTGAGTCAAAGCTGTTATCACTTGCGTAATCTCTATTTCTAACAATGTCATCTTCGGATTCCACTGGTTCATTGTATATTATAACCTTTATTAATAGAAATAATATTAGATGAGTTTTGAAGTATACACTTTTGTAAGAAAGGACCATCTGAATTTTCTTCCACAATTTCTTCAAAATTATCCTGAAATAAAAAATTATAAAACGTTGTGGAATAAATTTATACATGCCAAACTTACAATTATTGGTACGTCTGAAGAGAAACATAAATTACTTGAACGTCCAGCAGTTGAAAATTCCAGACTCAAATTTTGTGTGTTATTATTACTTAGAGTGGGTAAATTATAGTATTCATTAGTGTATAAAAATAAAAACTAAAATATCAAAACTTGTTATTGAAGTCATTTTAAAAGATATGAAATAGAAGGGCGCACTCTAATGCATGCAAATAAGTGAGGTTATATTTCGTAGGCGGTGTATTAAAAAGTTCTTAAAAAGTAATACTTACCGAAATTTCATTCGAAGACTGCTGAAAATCTTTACAGGCCAATTGAACTAACAATTTTGCTCTAGAACTCATTGTTTTCTTTTATAAATAATATAAAATTCACATAAAAAACACTAAAAGCAACTGCTATATATTATGTACACAAAACAAAAAGTGTCGGGTAAAGGTGATCAACGCGACTACTGGATATTGCCGAAAAACAAGTGCAATACTAACACAAGTAGTAAAATGTGGTAGTTTTGCACAAACAATTTAAACGGATTTTGCATGCAATAGCAACATAACTAAGATGTGTTGATATTGCACTGACATGTTTCAGGTTTTACAAAAAAGGTAAACCAACATATAATGACAATTTAGGTCTGTTTGTAAATATTGAGATATGTTATTTTTGCAGTGAATACTATGTTCCTTAAGCTATCAAATAAGCACCATAACTCAAAATCGAAAGTTTTTGAGTTGTGTTAATATTGTACTGATGGTGCGATATGCTAAAAGTGTTGATGCGACATATGAAGTAAAGTTTTTCATTAAAATAAGGTACCTTGAGGCACGGTTGGTAGGCATTAATTTTTGATGTTTTAATTTGATCAGGAATATATGCATACACCTTTGTTATTAAAGATTACGTTATCTACCCTGATTAAATATATAGTTTGTATCCTATGACCAGTAGACAAAAAAAGAGTGTCGATAGTTTGTGTTAAGATTAAAAGAGATAAACTTTCGTTGTGACTCAATATAATCAATGACAATTTGTGGATCCCAGGTTACATTATACTTGGGTTTTGGTGCTCTGAGTCTAAAGATGCCTTTCAAGAAACGTCATGAGTATATCCTTCCGGTTCTCCAGGAAATATAAGCGATAACGCCGACTTGTGATGATTGAGTGTTCCGTATTTCGCCATTTTGTTTTGAAATTCGTCCTGCCTGCATAAAAGCTAGTATCAGAGACAACCGTCTCTGCTAGTATGACTGACACATCTATGACGATCCAAACTGTTTTTCATACAATAATTCCACCAGGCTTGATATGATGTCTTGTACTGATTTAAAGTGGATTCTGCTATAGAATTTAGAGTGGTGATGGTTTGTTCTGGATATCCCTTTTTTAGGAGTGCTTGCCACACAACCTGCCTGCTACCAGGGTAAGCTTGGCATGCAGTAGGTGATTCTTCCTAAAAGGAGAAGAAAGTAAGTCAATGTCTGGTTCGAGTATAACTGGTTTTGCTATCATTAATTTTTAAACAAAGGGTACCACGGTTGCGTGGGCCAATCAGGTACAACAATCCCTTCTGCCTCATCACTAATGACTTGTGTTCTAAGAACAAGTGTGAAAAGGGGAAAAGCATAGAAAAAGGTTTTATTCCAAGAAATAGTGAAGGCATTAACTGCGATGGATTCAGGATCTCTAAACCAGGAAACATAACTACTACATTTCGCATTTATTTTTGAGGCAAATAAATCGAGTTTCAGGTTTCGTAATTTGCTAGTAATTTTATAAAATGCGGAGTCAGCTAATCTCCATTCTGTCTCGAGAGACTGTACTCGGGAACTTTCATCTGCCTTATTATTACAAGATGGGACATAAGAAGCATAGAGTAATAAATTTCTACTCACACCATCGCCAAGTCTGTCTTGTTAACTGATTGAGATGTTAGTGCTGTATGCTACCCATCCTGTTAATATGGGCCAAAGCGGTTGTATTGCCCACCCTTAAGTGTACATTACAAGGCCTTAAGTCTTTGGCAAAACATTTTAAGCTATAAAATGCAGCCAGTAATTCAAGATAATTAATATGTTAGTAGACTCTTCATCAGACCACCAACCGTGCGTACTATTACCCTGACAATGAGCACCCCAACCAGTGCTTGATGCATCTATTAATATTACATCTGCAAAGTTGTCTTGTCTAATTTTGTTCTTTGATTTTAATATATCATCTGACCACCACTTTAGATCTGCCGTAATTAAATCCGAGAGTCATGATTTTATTATAATTTTGGTTTGCATTTTTCAATGCTATATCTAGCACTGAAATATCTTTCATTGTTTGAAACATTTTGTATAAAGTTTTGCATACTTTATTGCAGGGCAAGCCGAAACTAAAAGACCCAAGAATTGTGCAAAGTATCTTATTTCAATTTGTTGTTTGTTTTGAATAGAGTTAACCCAATTAAAGATTTTTAGTCTTTTTTTCCTTTGTCAATTCTATTGTCATTTGATGAGAAACAAATATAAAACCCAGAAATTTACATTGTTGTGAAGGTACCAAAGCACTTTTCTCCTCGTTTATAATAAAGCCTAAGGTTTTTAGAGTGTCGACCGTTAAATCGACAAAATCTTGGCATTCTTGTTTAGATTCACCCATTATCTAAAAATCATCCAAGTAGGCGACACATGTTACACCCTGCATCCTTAAATAACTTAGCAGGGGTTTTATGACCTTTGTAAAGACCGATGGTGCAGTACAAAGACTGAACGAGAGACATGTAAATTCATAAAGTTGGTTATTTACCTGAAATCTTAAGTACTTCCTATAATACTTATGTATTGAAATTAGAAAATATGCGTCCCTTATATCTATAGTGGACATGTGACAACCTTTTTTAATTAATTCCATGACAGTTTTCGAATTCTCCATTTTAAAACTATAAACAATAAAACTATTTAATTTTTTTTTAGATTAAGAACAAAGCAATTTTTGCCATTTGGTTTTTTGACAAGAAAACAAGGTGAAACAAATTGATCTTTTGTAGCCTTACATGTTCTTATTACTCTCATCTCACTAAGCTCTTCAAGAACACCAAAATGTCTGTACTTCTACTTTTAGAAATGAATGCTGGCATTGTATTACATTGTCTGGGTTTCCTATAGAAAGAGATTTTATAACCCTTAATACACCTGTCACTATTGATGTAACTGGTAGCTCATTCCATTGTTTGCTGAAGTGCAGTCTCCCTCTTATTGCACTTACCTCTACTCCCGATTTTTTAATGTTGCATCTTTTTTGGTTCTGAGGGTACGACCCTTCCACTCGAGGTTCCCTCCTGTACCTCGATGGGCTTCTGAAGTTTAAACGATTGTGTTTCATCTGGCCTGTAGACCTAGTCTTGTAATAGTTATTACTAGGAGTCTGGTTATGGCTTTTATAAGTATTTGATAAGGTAGTTATTTATTTAATTTCTTTGCCCGATCTTTCCACAGCTTTGATTTTTTTTCCCAAATTAGGTCCAAAGAGTAATTCTACTACTGGAACCTCAGATGTCAAGCCTTTGACAGTTTTGTTAAAGTAAGGTGTGATTATTGCACGTCTTGTTATTGACATGCGGTAATGTAAATCATTTAGTATTTTCCAAGTCTCGCTTAGTAACCTTAATAGGTTATTTCTAAGTTCTGCATTTTCAGGACCATTGTTTTTTATTAAAAGGTTTAAGGCAGCCCCAAGAGCTGAGATTCCTTTGCCAAGTTGATTCTGCCTTACCCTTTGGAATTTATTATTCTTGATAAAATCATCCGAAATTACAGATACTATTTCAAGTTAACCTCTGGAGCACTTAATGCCATCAAATTTGATGGTATACTATGCTCTGACAGAAGTTCATGCTTTTCTTCCTTTGGTAAACCTCGATTAAGTATCATCTGCCACCAATTCTGGAGGACTGAATGTATTTCAAATATTTTTGTTTCTTCTTTATCCTCGCCTAAGAGCTTTAATAATTCTGAATCAACAGGATCCTCTCCATTCGCTGACAGACCTATATTTCCCTCATTGGCCTCATTTATGTCCTGATTCGATCTATAGTAATCTGACAGCTGTGCTGTACTATTACTGACCTTGAGCAGCTTGTCCACTTTGTGATGGGGTAGGCCCTACAGAGTGCTCTGGCCTGTGGCCAATTAACAGAACTTACCTCTCTTGATCTGCTATGCTCTTGGACCCATGTCCCACTATCAGAGCTGGAGAAAGAGGGACTTACCAAGTGCTCTCGGGCCTGTGGCCTATTGATGGAGCGGAGATGGTTTATCTTGCTAGGGCTACGTTCTCTGACCTGTGGCCTGCTGATGGGGCTGACACTGTGTATCATGCTAGGGCTACGCTCTCGGCCTACTAACGAAGCAGACCCGATGTTTTCTATGAGGGCTACACTCCCTGGCCTGCGGCCTGTTGGAGCGTGATATGTTACTATAGCTACGTTTATGAGTCCGTGCCATGCTTTTAGAGCTACAAGTAGTGTTTGATACCTTCGAGCAATGTCTAGAGTCTCTTCCTTTGGGGGAGCGGGGAGTGGCGTCCTTTCAATTTTTCTTTAGGGACGTGATTTTTCTTCTTAAATTCTTTTTTGATTCCTCATCAGAAGATTAATAATAATAATAACACCACATAAAATTACAACCCCCTTTATCCCTGAAGGTCTGGAATGACCTTGTGTGGGAGAGTGCTACACATTTAGAGACAATTCACTTGAATATCTTCTCCTTTGGTTACCTTTTCTCATCTCTTATTCGGACAATAGCTTCATAAAACACGTGTAATCAGCGTTGCACAAAAACGCGTTATGAAGATAGGTAGAAGCCACAGAACACTAACAATAGTACAGGAAGGAATGTTCTCCTTTCAACTTGTGTCAGCTAGCACCTAAAAGCGGTACTACATAGTAAGCTAAAGTGATCTCGAGGGCGAGGCGCTGTTGTATAATCTAGTTATTTTACATTTACACAACTGTGTAAATAAGATGTGTTCTTTTTACCACCAGTCTCAGTAAGTAGTTTTCTGGTTACAGAGGCTACGTCAAATGAAATTATCAGACATATCAGAGGTCTGTGGAAATTAAGCTTCTATTTATGCAGTGTAACCGTAAAACAATTTAGATTAGCTGTAGAAAGAACACACTTGTAGTAGCATAATTACTATTTAGCCTTTGTAACCATAAAACTACTAAATTAGCCGAGATTGGTGGTAAATAGAACACACCTATTATTATTATTATTAGAGTATTAATTATACATGTTTCTCAAACTTATATCATAGTACCAGGAAAATCAAAACGAAAACCTCTAATAACTTTAATATATTCATTTTCAGTAATATTAAAATACCAAATGTATTAAGACATTAATTAGAAACTCAAAAAATGCATATTATATTAGTACCTATACGCAATAAATACACTACGCAATTAATAGGTTATAATCTGATGTTTACTAAAAGTTGTACAATTTTTTTAGATACGGATGTTAAAAAATTAATTTAAAAAGAGGAAACTTTTTTATATCATTGATTGTTAATCTGTCCTTGTCCTTTGGCCACATCACTAATGCACTGCCAGTTTCCTTCTGAATTTTGATCCCACAATGTAATTTTATTATCTCCACCCGAGACTGCCAAAATATTGCCATTAAGAGACCAACTCACATTCCAAACAACATCATCGAAAATATGTAAAATTTCAGAGTTCCAATTAATACAGTCATTACTAGTCCAAATTACTACCCTACGATCTTGAGAGCAGCTGGCTATAATATACCGATGTAGACCAATAGAGGGTGCCCAAGCTACATCCCTAACCCAGTCTGAATGTACTTCTAATTTTGATTCTTCTACCCAACGGTCTCCTTCAACTCTCCATATTTTAACTAAATTATCGCAACCTCCAGATACTAAACGCTTTACAGATGACGACTGTTGGTCACTTTCATTATTGCCAAATATTGGAGTTATGGCCGGTGCCCAACTTACTGCATTACAGCCAATAGCATGAGCATTTTGAATTTTTTTGCATCCCAATTGTTGGTTTCTGGACTATATGTTAGAACAGAAATTGATCCATCGCTACTACCGCAAGCAAGAATTAGTCCCAATTCCGATGGAGCAAACTGAACAGAATTGACACTTGAATCATGCTTAGCATATTCGTAATATTTTCCCCATTTCCGTTGTTGTTCTTTCCATATTATTACTTTTCTGTCATATGAGCATGATGCTAGGAGATTACCAAACTTGGGGTGACTCCAAGCAATCTGCCACACAGGGCCAAAGTGTCCTTTCAGATCATCCAAAAGAGTAGAAGCCCCACTTTTAATGTCATACACTTTTACACTGTTATCTGATGAACAAGTTGCTAAACGTAAACCATAATAATCAACTTCTGCATCATGAATCATATCCTCATGACCGGTATCTATTGAACTAACAATTGACACCATTCTTCAATCTTTATTTTAAAAATACAATATGATTGGAAATAGTTAATATAACCACAAACTATGACGTGACGTGTCACTCAAGAAGTAAATTCCTTTTGTGTAATTAATGTCATTAATGTCTCTGTTAATGTTAACAGAGGTCTCTGATGTTAATCAATAATCACAGAACAAATATGACTGATATGTTAATGTTAATCCACAGTCATGTTCACGGTGAAACATGTTCACATAGAGGAAATGCATCAGTCACGTGATCATTTTAGTTGGATTTGCACTTAAGAGTATTGAATGAATTTAAGAAATGTTGGATTTAAATGGAGATGAGAGTAGATGAGACATTTTATTATGTAAAGACGATTTTAAAAACGTTTTAGACAGCGTTAAATCTTGCACAATATTTCAAACGATTTTGTAAACAATAAATATTGTGCAGTATAATACAGTAAATTGTTCAGAAACTTGAATTGCTTACCAAATTGCTTGGAAAATAGAACAGGTTCTATTTTCTAAACAATTTGTGTTTAGGCATGCGCACTTTTTTGTTTTACATGAATAATTTTATTTCAAACTTATTTGTAAGATAAAAAGCGTCAGCTCCTTGACGGCGGTAAATGGATCAAAGATGCCCACGTTTTTTATGTTGTAAATAAATTTGAAATACTTATACAGTAGTTGTTCTGTGATATATGAAGAATCTCGCATAACCTCAATGTTTGATAAATGAAATAGTTTTTGTGGATAATAAACAATAAATTATTACGTAAATAACAGGGTAGGTACATGTCATGCCATGTCTTTCGAGTTCGTCTGCGTTTATTCCTTTATATTAATTCTATTTAATATTTTTTTTATTATGTACACTGATAGAATCAAACTTGCCACCGTTAACCACTGTCTTTAGTGCCTTTCCATATTCCTAGTATTTTATTTGCATCGATGGTCAGTTCACTTGATCACATTTAATCTGGTTAGAAGTGACCTGCACGAGTCGCAAATAAAACATGCAGCAGCCTCGGATGTCAGGCGCGCATGCATATTTGGGAGGTACTCGTTAATTTTATGATGTTTATGTTTTATCGGTTTTACCAGAAGTGTAATATGCGTCTCTGGCTTTACGTAGGTTCTTATATAAAATCCTGAGATGAGAACAGATGATCCAGAAACAAACTTGACATTTTCCTTTCCTAAGACCTTGATTATTTTTATGTTATGAAATACAGTAATTGCAAAAATGATATTTTTTATGAAAAAGATGCAAATTTATTGTTGCGACATGCAAAACCTGTTTATACGGTCAACCGTTTGCCGCTATTCTTACCCCACTACATTACTGATCTAAAGATCACGTGATTCTTTCATCCGTGGTGGAGCAGCATCGGCAACAGGGGAACTGACTTGGTCACTTTTGACTTCAGATCAGTTGTAAATAGAACATGTAAATAGCTGACTAATTGATCTAGATCAGAAGTCAACTGATCCACACTGCAAATAAAATACTAATATTATTATACAACATATAAATAGAAAATATAACCGCATAACATGCACTTGACAACTGTCAACTATCAAAATACAATTTGAAATTATTCCAAATAAAACGTACTGCGCTGAATCTTGCTCAATTTATTGTTTCAAAATTTGCATAATATAAAACAGATAACTGCAAATCCAATAGATATTAACTCTTAATTATTGTTCAATTTATTGCTTAATTTCTTGTGCAATATTTAGAGCAGTCTAAAACGGACTTAATACGATAAACAGTGTTAAAAAAAACGCAGCTGCCAACTCTTTTTCTGCTCTGTCTGCCAATTAACTGATGATGAGTGATGACATGTGACTGATACAAGGTTATATCATATCCACAGAACAGAGAAAGACGTGACACTGGGTTTTTCCAATGAGGGCTACCGTTTTTAGGCTCACTAGTTGGCGCCACTGGCGAATAAGGTCGCTATCAAAAGTTATTGTTAGGCGCGGAACAAGTTTATAGGGTTTTATTATAATTATTCCGTATACCAGTAAATAAAAAAATTGTTAATTATGCCTCAATGTTGTGCAGTTCCATTTTGTTCGGAAACAAAAGGCGGACATATGCTTCCGAGAGACAAAACTCGCCTAAAAGAGTGGTTGGTAACGATTCCCAGGGATAACTTTACTCCTTCGAAACATTCGTGTGATTGTAAGGAACATTTTAATCCTGACAATTATGCGTTACCAAAGGAGTCTACTACAGAAAATCGTAAGTAATAATCATGCACATTTGTTGTTTTCATCATGCTATTGCTTGATATAACCTAACTTTAATGACATAAGACACCTCTCGTAGGTACAATAATTTCCCTATGGAGCAAGTAAATTACTACTTTCCCCTTCTGCCATCATTGTGTTAAATGTTTTTCAGCTAATTTATCCCTCATTCACGGGAGGGTATACATGTCCGTTTTGTTTCATTAAAAAGTGTAAAAGAATGAAGATTAGGATGGAGTTGGAACAGGCAACATTTACGAAAGTCCTAAGAAATTAAAATATTCACCTTCAACCCGCCCATTTTATTTTTATTCTACTCGCATGTAGTGGCTATTAATTATTCACTTGGGAAAACTTCACCAATAGAAACGAGTAATGCAAAAGTTTGGTTGGGGACTCACCCAAGTCGGTTATTTGGAAACTTTTCAGTGTTTACCAATGGATCACACTTTTCAGGTCAGATAAATAAGTCGCTCAGTTTGAAGTATAGATATTTTTTGGTAAAAATAATAAATAACATATAACCTATAATAAACAGATATAATTTGGTATCAATGAGTTAGAAATTTATACAAAATATTTGTTGAAAGAAATTTATCATGAAATATCTATTCTACAATATGGAAAACTTATGTATGCTGGTTTAAGTTTAAATACTACAAATACACGCTGCCAATTTGACAATTTGTATACAAATCAGAGAACGTGGATCGAAAACAGAACAAGTTGGCGACCAGTGCAAACACAGAACAGAAATAGTTGGCAACTGCAATAGCAGGCTCACGGAACTAAAGCACAGAATAACTTAACAATTATTCTGTAACTATTCACCTATTCACGATCAATCATTTTGCACAACAATTATTTGTGCAACATTTTCTTGTGCAACTTTATTATTGTAAAATCGTGCCCACGTTGACACTTTTTTGCATAACATTCAGTTAAAATATGCTCGTTCAATCTCTCACATGTATGCTCCTATGAAGTTCTCAACACATCAATAAATTCCAGCCAATAAATCTTTATGTTCCGTAAATGAAGCCATATTCCTTTAAATATAATATTGTATTATGCATATTCTATCTACCTATTATGTTATTTTGCATACGCACGGTACGGCGGTAAATCTCGGAATTGTAAAATTTGCACAACACTACTACACAATAAAAATTTGTTGCGCAAAAGGTCCGTTGCCCAAAAATATCTGGCGAATCAGATTTTACAAAACAGGTTGTGCAACATATCATTATCAATCAGACCATTCACGATCAATCATGTTGTGCAACGAGAAATTTGCGCAACATGATTGATGGTGAATCTGTTCTGTGGTGAATAGGCCCCAACAACCTAACCTTATTTATAAAACATGACAGCCCATGTTATAAATAATATGTAACAGCCGTCGACCATGTTATAAATGGTCGAACGTAACAGCCCATAATATAAATAATATATTTTAAATAAAAGTTTAATAATTTATTTGTAACAAGATATTTGTTGTCTGTGGTGAAAAATATATAATTATGAGAATTGCTGCTGCCCTGTTAGCTAGAGGGAATCCAAAGGAACCTGTCCCATTTCAAGAGATTTTACCCCTCAAATTAAAACCACGAGTGTCAGGAAAAGGAGATAAAACCTCGGAGGTATGTTGCATTTATGAAATGTCTGTAATGTTATCATGTTTTAAAGACAATGAATTCAACCAATCCTTATGTTCAAAAGAAATTGAGGCATTTAAAAAGTGCTACACCAACAATTTGGAAACTAAGAAGGCAAAGAAAGAGAAAGAAGCAAAATGTATGCTTACTCCGGGTGAAAAATCATTATCACATAAACAAATCAATCTATTGTTAAGAAAGTTTCCAAATATAAAATAATTGTTGACTAAATTTTTGTTAGTACAAATTATAATAAACTATACGTAAATGCAAATAATGTTTTTGTTATTCCACTATACAAATATGTACGATCTAAGACACTATTATAATATCTCAGTGTGCCGCCATAGATCACTCTATGGAACTTATTATAATTATTAATGCCTCCCCTGCCACCACTCCCTAAGACTGCAAGAGGAACAGACACCAGTAGCGCCAGCCGTTTCGGAAGGCAAGTTTGTAGCCCTGAAATTTGTCCTGGATAGAACTCTCGACAGAGAATTAGTAATAGTTATGGTTTCATGTAATGAGTACGTATAATGAAAATCAAAATTTATCCACACATACCAAATAAATTTCCCAGTACACAAAAATAACATTTAAAAAATAAAAAAAAAAAAAATCTATTGGGGAGTAGGAGGGAGTACTCGATATTTTGTAAAAGGTTTTACCAGCTGCAAATTACAAAAATAGTTTGATCGCACCAAATTTGCCAATGCCATAAAAATTAAAATAATTTAAATTTCTTCCCCAAGTCTACATATTTCAACGTCTGCCATGACTCGTACATGTTGATCGACTGACTCTGTTTGCTATCTCTCTATTCCTCTGACCTGGTGGCTTTCATAAAACCGTTTCCTTAGTCAGCGAATTCTTAAAAGAATCTTATACAGTATTATCGTACAAGCCCATGAGGCTGGGGCTTAGAATATCTTTATTTATTTAGCACTTTGCGATTTGTTACACAAAAACAAAAAAAAAAAAACCTATATGACAAAACATTAAACATTTATTCACTACTTCCACTCTCACCCCATTTAATTCAAATGTTAACTGGTTACTGAGAAATAATTCCCTATAAGACTTCTTTCCCAGTAACATCTCTTTTGTTTTTGCGACATTCAACTTTAATTTGTTCACTTCCATCCATTAATTGATGTTTTCTAATATTTGGTTCATTTTCGCAACAAAACTTAATACGCATGTATCTGACATATATATTATAGTGTCATCAGCAAATAGATGATAATTAGCTTCGCCAAAATTTCAAGAAGTTGGGCACAAAATATTTAAGGTTGAGACAGCAGACCAGGTCAAATAACTTAAGTTTTAAAAACAAAAACAAATGGAAATAAAATCTTATTAAGTATTCTCTATTTTGTGTTACAATCTTTAATTTTTGTTCATTGATTAATATTTACTTTTTGTTTATTACTGAGTAACCCACCCCTAAGTTTTAATTTTCTATATATTTGTGATGCCATAAAGGTTACTTGTTGTGTGCCTGCTTGTATTGATAATATACCTAAAAACAAAAACTCATGACCAAAACGGGGCGCAAAATGTTGCGGGCTTCAGGCGCCTGTATTGTTTAATATGCCACTGTGTAGGTCCAAGTAGATGGGAATGTATGTTGTAGTAAAATTTCAATAAAGCATCTTTACTACAGTGATTTTTTAAGTATCAGCCTCTACTGAGGTTAACACACAAACTTTCTACAAATATGAGTAGCCCACGTTAAATTGTGGTCAAACATGACTCCCAAGATTTTAACAGAATCGGCCATTAAAAATGCATCATCAGGGCGCAGCTCCATGTTGTGCCTAAAAGACACAGTAGCAGTTTTTTCCTTATTAAGTGTAAGTCTGTTTTTCTCTGACCATATTATGATGTCGTTTTATAGATCTTTTGATATTATGTTTCTTACAGCGCAGTTTTCTTAAAACTAAAAAATTTGTGTCGGCGACATAACACGTAATATGGACGTTATATTTGTTTTGTATGTATAAGGCAAGATCATTGGCGAAAATAAGGTAAATAAACGGTGCTTATATGGATCCCTGTGGTATACACCTGCATTTATGGAATATTTATTCTCTATTTCATTTACATAAACCACTTGTGAACGGTTTTTAATGTAGCTTGATAGAAAATTTAGATATAGATATTTAGCAAAAATCTTCCACACTTAGGGTTGTCATAGGTACCATACGTCCGTTCTTATAACGAAATAATCTTTTTTTTGAGGCATTTTGAGATTTATAAAAATCAAAATGTCTTGTGTTTCTTTAGGCCTTACTTTTTTCAGTTAATTCTTAGAAGTGTGTATGGGCACCGTCAGGGAGGGGCAAGAAGGGACAGTTGCCCCCACTCCCTGGAAATTGATGGAAGATATCAAGTATCAAGATAAATTACTGGAAATAAACTAAGTGATTTGTTTACAATAAAACCTATGTGTATTTTTATTTCTTTCCCCAAGTTTGTATAGCAGAAAAAAGGAAATTTGACAATATTTGGAAATCATGTTTTTTGTACTCGGAAAAAAAATCTGTTCGCGTGTCTGTAGTATCGCCACAGATTACCTACACCAGATACGAACGCTTCGCGCGGTGCCTTTCAAGTCTGCGACACACGTATTAGACAAAGGCCCAGTCGGCTACTCGTCACGTTGCACGCCTTTTGCACAGCAAGACTTTAATATTTATTTTTGTGGATGCGAGTTAGTTACACCACTTGAGCGTTCGAGAAAAACAAAAAAATATATATAAAATATTTTTTATTAAAACAAATATGAAATTGTATGTTTACAAATGGGATAATATTTTAAGTTTTCAATTTGTTTTATCAGGTTTTTTTGATGTTTTTAGATCTCTATTTGTATACTTTAGAGTATAAAATATTCTAAGTCTTATAAATAATTTTATAACATACACTCTTGGAAAATTTATACAAGGGTGGTTAAAATCTACATTATTCATCTCATTAAAGTAAGTTTGAGAAATTCCTGGTTTAGTTGACAGGTCATCGAATAAAGATAAAAATATTTTTTCTAAATTGTATATGTAGCAAACAAACTTTTCATTAGGGGATTTTAAGTTTCCAAAAAATGTCAGTCTCCGAATCATATGCTTTAAAGTGTGTTAGCAATTTAGAGTTATCAAGTTCATTTGATTGTTTTGAAAAATGTACACAAATGTCCTCTCTTTTAGCGGTTTTCAGCCATGCTTCACGTCTACAAAAAATATTTTAAAATTATATCCGTATTCAGAAACTAGTTTTTACTGAAAAGGTCTTTTAATATAAATTTTTGAATAATTGTACACGAATTTTTACTGTGAAAACTAAACCTTGCTACTCACGCATTACATAGTACATAAGTACTTATTGTTTACAAAAATTGTATATATAAATGAAGTTTAGTAATACATACCTTGATGAATCTGTAGGCAGCGAGAAAAATGTTGTGTCCTTATTATCAGATGTACAACATTTGCTTATGCACTTATACCCTGCCATAATTAAACAAAACGCAAATACGTACTTAGTTACATCAACAAACTCGTATCCACACATTACCTTGAAAACTAAAATAACAGAACGCTCAGACTAACAATATATTGCCGTAAACTCTGCCACAAGCTGTCACGATAATGCTCTCGTACTAAACCCTCCGCATATTTGAGGATGGAAGTAGTGGGGAGTGTTGGACATGCCGCCAGGCTTAGATTCACATCTGACATAGGTAATCTGTGGTATCACGATATCAATCACAGTTTTTGAGATAAAGCTTTCAAATTTGGTACTTATTCTAAAGGGCAAAGACAATGAAAAATTCGGTGATTAGCAAAACTGGCCAGCTGAAAGGAGGTCCAGGGGACCCAAACTTTTTTGTATTTGTTTTTACAAAAAAATATATTCTTGATGAAAGATTATAAATCATGTCTACTATATCAAGCCAATAAAATATATTTTCCAAGTACTTAAATAAAGCTGATGTGAACTGAAATTTTTTACACATTTGACCTCATAAAATGGGGTTAAGATAAATTTAGCAGTTTAACATTTGAAATGTCTAATTTAGTTACAAAAATATCAATGTCAATAAGAAATTATTAAAATATATTACATGAATGTTTATTGACAGTGTCGAACGATGCTGATAATTAGTCATTTAAAAATTTTAATGAAACATTTCAGGGTACGCTATTCAAATTTAATTGAGGTAAGTGAAGAATTAAATAGAATGATTTTTTTAGATCAGGATGATATATACTGGTATAAGAAAGTTACGTGCTGGCCACATCAGATATTATTTATTTTTTCAATATCTACATCCCTTCAGTTATAAGGACTTTTTGTTAACTCCTGAATATCTAGAACAGATTCTGCTAATTTAGTGGAACTCTAGAATTTACTAGTGCAGTGTTGTGTGTTCAGTAAAATATTTATTGCTCGTTATTTTGGATACTACAAAATCGCCACTTAAAAGTTAATATATTATTTATTACATCTTTGTATGATAGCACGGTGTCCTGGATTAGCCCCTAGTTTTTACATCATGTACGATTTACTCGTGGGCCTTAATAACTGGTTTGACAAAGCTACAATTGTCAAATCGACTGCTTGGCAGAGGGTTGATGGAATCCAGCATTAGATATTTTTCCATTTTTCAATCAAAAACTCGAAGTTCCTTATTTTAAGATTATGCCTATCTTTTATTTTAGTCACATTATATACATTTTACTGCATCAAATATCGCCGACAAGATGACCTAGTTTAAAAAAATATATAAAGTAGTAGTAGGCCACAATGGGCCCTTTTTACCTAGGGACCTACAGTTTAGCGTGGACTCCGAACCACGGTCTTCGACTGTCAACTAACCCACCACCTGGGCCTGCCCGCCTGCACCGCTAGCAGAGTGGCAAACCTCTTCGACCCTCCACCCGGGCTTGCCTCTCCGCCTGCATCAGGCTAGCGGCTTTCCCGGGATTGTCTGTTGACAGCCTACCGACTGTTAGATGAGCTATCGTTCATCCATCCAATTGCCGGACTCGATCAGTGCTGATTAATATATAAAGTAACATGAATGATGGTTGAGTTTGATTGGACATTTTAAATTGCCCCACATCACAATTCTGTCAGCATTGAAATAAAAGCACAGGTACAGTAGACAATTGTTTATTAAATTAATATTTTTTTGTACAATCTTATTACTTAGTAGAAAATGTATACCAAAAACTAAACAACCATCTTACTGCATCATTACATCAGGTGGTCAATGCCATAAAACTGATAAAAGGTAAACTACTGAGTTTTTACACAGTTAAAATACATACGGCTATCTAAAAAATAGTCCAAGTAATATATGCAAATTATGAATTAATATAGTCGATAATTCAATATTCATAAAAAAAAAGCTAATAAACTTAGAAAACAATAAATAAAAGAAAAAATAGCAGAGGACAGCAAAGCCTTGCCAATTCCGGAAAAAATACACCCAGCATATAAAAATAACTTCTCGTATCAATTCTTACAATCTATTTGTTTACAGGAATCAGAACCTCTCACACCAAAGTTCATACAATAGAAGCTCATAGTTAAATACAGAGTGGTATTATCCTAAATACTATCAGCTAAATGTACATGTAAAATAAGTGGTGGAAAAAAAAACTAGTTATTAACATTTAATATAACGTAAGTTAGACAAAGCACAGATGGGTTCTGCCAACTCGTGGCTCATAGAGATCGCACTTTACATGTCTTTTTATATACACAATCACTTATCTACGTCCACTTTTATCCTTTCTCGTAATCTCTTTGCTGGGGGTTCGTCTATATCCTCTTCTAAGCCAGGTAGTTGGATTTTTGTGTCTGAGGCCTCAGAAGGCTGTAAAAGTTGCAATTGTTAAAATGCCATGCATTATAATAAAATATTGTAAGTACTTATGTTTAACTACACTTTATTTTTTATACGGGATATCAAATTCTATAAAAATGTTTGTTTTAGAACCAAATTTTTGCTCTTAATCTAGAACATGAGTTGTTCTCAGATTTTTTTTTTAAATTGTGGAAGTACTTTATTCATTTCTGACTGATTAAAAAAAAAGTCTTGTACTTTGCCAATATTGAGACACCGGGTAAAAAACCAAACAGCTGCAAACCTGAGGCACCGGAACACTAATTAGATAGTATGGTATCTGAATTTAATGATCGTAACTTTCAATGGTAAACATAACATATTTCAGTTTAAAAGCCATCTCATTACAATGAGAATAGTTTGATTTAGAAAAAAAAAAAAAAAAGAAATAAATAAAATAGTTTACAATAAAGTTGCAATATCTTTTTGTAATGTTGTCATTAACAATACAGTCACTGAAAGAGAGTGACACTGAATGTTCATTCTTTCTTCATTATTATCTAGTAATAGTTATTTACATATCAAGACCGGAAAGCGATTCTTTACTGGGCGAGCTGTTAGTTTCCGGGGCGAGTGTTAGTGACCTTTTCCGAGCGTGTTATGTACAATATTTTTTCTGCTAGTCTAAAATAACTTTGTAACTTGAAATCTATTGCAAACGAAATTCATAAAATTCAACTGATAGATGTTAGACTTTGTTGTCTAGAGTGCTTAATTAGGTACGTACCCTACTGTTGTCAACCGAAAGGGATCGGAAATGACTTTACTGATCCCTTATGTCACTTTACTGGGTGAGACCAGTAAAGATATATTTTCCACTCAAAAAACTTACCATAAACAGTTAACTTTCTAGATGGTTGCAAATTATTATGCTTACAAATATAATAATAATAATAATAATAAACGTCTTTATTACGGCGAAGTTCGCTTATAAGGCGCTCTTCCACTTAACCCTTACAATTAAAATTACAGAAAACAATTACAATTATAATTATACCAAAAAAAATATATACCTATATAACATATAATACGGTGACAGCACTTTATGATCATAACAAAAATTTATTTGTATATTAATATATACACATATATATATATATATATATATATATATATATATATATATATATATATATATATATATATATATATATATATATATATATATATATATATATATATATATATATATATACATATATATACATATATATACATATAACATATATATACATATATATATACACATATATACACATATACATACATACACATACACACACATACATATACATAAAATATTGTGCAAGTACATATTATATCCTTAAAATGTTGTACCTTCATATTAAAATTAAAGTGATTACAGTTTTATATACGAGCGTTTAATTTTTAAATTAACAAATTTATAATTAGAAATAAGAGAAAAAAAAAAAAAAAAAACTAGAAAAAACTAGATCTACATTCACACAGATGCAGACATATCACATAATACAGAAACACAATAAGTCAATATTACATATTATATCCCAATAGATTCATCACGTTAACGGTTGTGTAGGTGAAGACGAATTTTTTTTTGAAAGTGTATTTATTTAATCTCTTTATGTGACTGGGTAATTTATTATAGAGATGACAGGCACTATATGTAAAAGATTTTTTAAACTGTGTGGTGTTAAATGTCGGGATGGATAATAGAGTATTTGATCTGACATTAACAGAGTGAATAGCTGAGCGTCTTATCAATAATTGCCTCAAATATGTAGGTTCGCTTGTTAATAATATTTTGTGAACCAAATTTGCTAGATGTGAATATCGCCTTTGTTCCATAGTAAGTCAACCTAACTCCTTGATCTTATTTGAAGAGGGGTCATACTTCCTAAGTCCAAAAATAAAGCGTACGCATGATCTTTGCATAGTTAAACCTACTTAGAATTAGTGAGTCACAAATTATTGTTTTTAGTTTTACTGGAAGGGTGTCTCTGTAACTGTAAAACAATTTTAACTTGGCATAGGAACATCGAATTAAATTGTTAATATGAGAGTCATATTTTAATTTGTTATCAAGTATTAAACCGAGATTTTTACATGATTGCTTTATTTCTAAGGGAACATTGTTAATTTCTATTGGTATTCCCAAGTTTTGTACTCTTATTATATTAGTTTTGCTACCAAAAATACATTATTGAGGACTTAGAGATATTGATTTTAAGATTATGATCTCTAGCTGAATCTACTAGTTGATTTAGATCTCTATTTATTATATAATAAATACCGAGTAGTATAAGTGAAACAAGAATGAACATTCCATGTTGTCCTCTATGTTAGTGTCCGACCATATTTTAGACTTTTCTGATTTCAATTATATCTTTCCACGTATTCATAGTGTATCTCTGTTATTGATATTAGTAACACATAGGAAGTTTTCATAAGTACTTATCTATTAGTTGCTACCATAGTCAGCTAAATCCAGATACCTATGCAATACTGGACTAAGAAAATGCACTACAGGTTTCTATAATTTTTATTTGGTTCCCATGGTAAAGCATAAAGTAGTGTGTGCTATTAAAATCTGAACTTGGACTTGTAAATATCGGTCCTTTATCAAAACTGACAGAAGGATTTCTATATAATAAACTCACAGCACTGATCAACGATATCCTCACTAACAATGGTTGTTTTCAAATTAAAGGAAAAACAATCAACGAAAGTAGTGGATAGTCAATTTGGGCGGTCAAAAATGTTGTCAATTGACCGCTATTTTTGACCAGTCATTGACCAAGAAAAAATAATTTTCTGGATTCGTATTGACCTTCTCAAGACGAGCATTTTAATACCAAATACATAGATCTAAAATAAATTAAGAATTAGGTTAATGGTGATATACATTCAAGAATTTTTTTTGCATTCAACATGTGAGTAAGGCTGGATTTACAAACTAGTCCGCATCAGTTACAGTTGAGGCTCAAATTGCCATAGGCAATTTATAGAATGTTGCTGTTGGCCATCATGATGTATTTGATCTTGCACTCATTTGTTAATTAATTACAAATTTTATTTGTTTCAATTTTGTATTTTCTGATTCAATAAAATTGATTAAAAAAATATTATAAAAGAAACAAAATAAAGCTGAAGTCATATTAGACATATTAGAACTGGGATTTCTACTTTATTGTTATTAAATTCTTCAATTTCATTGGCTACCCGTTGGTCACTTTGAGGCAGTTTATTATTCGAGTTAAAAGACTGTCATCTACCTCTCCTGTGGAATGACTGCAACCACAGTGGTTGCAAACTTTGGGTCTGTTTGATATGGTAGAACTTGTGTGCACTAGGAAAGCCGCGCAGGAAATTTATGTATTACATATTTCTGCGCGAGTGTTGCAGGTACACTAGTTCTATTATAACAAACACATCTTTTATAAACTGACAAACTCCGATTGTATGGAGGAAATACGAATTTTCATTTTTTACTATTTTGACAAAAAATTTGTCTTTGACTTGACTGGTCAAAAATGCCGTTTACAACGATACCGTAAAGTGCTGCCAGTATAGAGAAACACTAAACCAGGGTGATTCAACAGATTAGTATTATGTAGGTAACTGGAATTTGCTCTCATTTAATTCAATTTTGGAACTGACTTGACTTTAGAAATGTACATAGAGCTGTATGCCGATTTGACAATTTATCATATAGACATAACCTAGACATTCAACTGAGAGTATAGACATAACCTAGACGTATTCAACTGAGACTTAAAACAGTGGCGGCTGGTGAAATTTAGTCTATGTCATACCTTAATATTGGAGCATGGAACCCACGTGACACTTTAAGGCATAACTATTAAGAT
Source organism: Rhamnusium bicolor (assembly GCA_029963845.1). Classification (NCBI taxonomy): domain Eukaryota; kingdom Metazoa; phylum Arthropoda; class Insecta; order Coleoptera; family Cerambycidae; genus Rhamnusium; species Rhamnusium bicolor. The sequence continues at coordinate 522,805 of JANEYF010003767.1, forward strand.
TAAATGAAGAACTTTTGCAAAAAAAAAAATTGAATAAATTGTGTGTCTACCCAGGTTATTTTTTAAACGGTTTGTAAAATATTTGCAAAACATTTTTTTTCAGATTTCAAATTTTATCAAAAAAATATTGATTTTTTTCAGTTACAAATATTTTACAAATTATTTAAAAAAATATCCTGACGAGACAATTTTTTCAACTTTTTCTGCAAATTTCAGTCGCAATTTTTTTTTGCAAAACTTCTTCATTTAGTCTTGACAGTTTTGCCTTAAAGTCTTGGGTCCCATGCTCCAATACTAAGATATGACGTAACCTGACAGCTGCCGTAAAACTACTAAATTATACATCTCGTCAGAATATTTGAAATACTATTTATTATAACGCCAAATTTAAAATATCCCAAGGCCTACTCTAATTGCAACAATATTGACTATAGTAATTTTAATTCAAATTTCAACAGAATGGTTAGGATTATATTGCAAGATAATGGTTTTTTCAGTGGCAGCTGGCATAAGGGTAGAAAGGTAAAACCGTAGCCAATAAAATTAAGTGTCATACTTTTTTCCGTTTTCTCTGGCACATTTTTTTTGTCATATTTTATTCATATTTTAAAACATTTAATTTAATATTTTCTTTTCCAGAATTATATATTTTCAGTGCAACTTTTCTTTTTAAAAAACTAACATCCGATTTTTTGGCACAGGTTGATTTATATCCTTTGAATAATCTGTAGGGCAGTGGCTTACACCTAAAGAAAGCGAGAAAAAAATAATATAAATTGTAAGAAATAAATAACGATAAACGATATCTAGAAGAAATAACAATAAAAAAATATATACATATAATAAAACATGTTCCACATCACTTAATGCAAATCTTGGTGCCAGCTGTCACTGGGTACTTTTATTTAAAATTTACAATAGACCTCTTCCATTGACGTCACAAACTATTGATTTGGCAAACGATGAACTTTAAAAAATCGTTCACTTCGTTCATCTAATAAAATTATTATAATTTCTGTGATTATCAATTGAAATTACTTAAATTGAAAATGGACTTCAAATGCAACAAACAAAATGTATTTTGCCTGATTTATGTGCTTAGAACAATATTGAACAGGCAAGTGACTAATGCAATAATATAGTACAAATTATACCAACTAACTGCACTTGAACATATTAACTGCATTTACGTCATGTAAGAGATAGTAAATATTTTAAGAGAACAAATTACAACAATAGAATCTTGTCTAATAAAATTCTACGCTGTAGTTAACCTGCGAAAATGGCGCCTTTATAGACATATCCATTAATGACCGAGTTCCAATGTGATGTGTAGGCAACCGGTGTGTCATGACTAGAGGTCGGGAGGTAGTGATAAATTCCATAGACGACTTTTACTTACGTATGTATGTAGATAGAATATACATAAACACCTAATGAAACATTCCCAAACAATGTTAAATGATAAACTATTCTTGTGGGTATGTGAGTATTATGCAATAAATCTGTTTTCTTTATAAAAATGAGCATATAACATTAAAGGCTTTTTATAGGGTAATTGGGCGGCTTGCTGGTATAAAAAACAATTACTTATTGACCGTTATCTTGAGGGGGAAAGGCTTGGTATCGCCGAGTCCTATAGCAGGCGCCCACTTGCGAGGTCGCTTTTCTATCACATTTACGCCCACTAGCCAATGTTGAAAAATAAATAAATATCTCTAAATAAATAGTGTTCATAAAACGTCTATGTATAACACTTACATAGATATGTAAAGAGTGCGAAATTAAAGACAACGAAGGTTAACTTTCTTAAAATGTTTTGTTATATTCCTTCAAAGGATAAAACGAACTTGTGGATTAGTGCTTTCCGGAGTTGTAATTTAACGGCACAGAATTATATTGCACAAGCTGTAAAAAAGTGCTTTCGTGCAACAAAGCAAACATTAAGACACATTTCCTGAGACAGTCTTAAGAAGCGTGTGAGTGGTGGAGTTACAAATTTTAACTTACATTTAGTGGAAATGATGGTTGGTTGTAATATATTGTGGATAAAACGAGATTATCCATTATTTAGACAATTTTTGCAAAAGTGTTTTAGTGGGCAGAATCATCGGAAACTACACTAAGAAAAAAACATTTATCACAAAAATGTGACACTATGAAACAAACAATTTATACTACACTGAATGGCGAGTATTGAAATAACGCAGACTTCTGTTATGAGGACTATTTCTAGCAATTTCATTGGCCGTTTTAAGATAGCCGTAGGGCATGCGCAGTTACATGACGTAAAAGTGTATTAAATCCTTTTGGAATCGTTTGCCAACAAGAAATTCGTTAGACGATGGGGAAGATACTCGCCTAGCACGCGGTAGGTCCAGGGTTCGAATCAGAAACTTATTTTTTTTTTTTTTTAAATAAGTATTTTTTAGTTCGTTAGTAAGATTTTCCTTGCCGTTTACTATAGTTTCTTTATTTTCCTTGCCCTTTATTATAGTTTGTTTATTTTCACGGTGCCGAATTCCCCTTTAAAAATGATATCTGATGAGCACGCCATGCCGTGGCCTTCAAACGGCCAATGAAATTGCTAGAAATATTCCTCATAACATAAGTCTGCGTTATTTCAATACTCGCCACTGAATGACAAATACGCCTGGATGAAACCACCAATGCTCGTGGCTTGAAGGTGGCAAATGTTTTAATAGGCGCATTGGAGGAAAATTGGTTAATGTGCAGACATCTAATTTCTTTTTTGCTGACGCAGCAAAACAAAAATTCAAAATTGTTTTAAAAAAACAATCCTGGATTTCATACATGTCAAGTATAGTGGATCGTTTAAATGACAAAGTAGACTGTTCTACACAAGACATAAATGTGGAGTCTCTGAAAATGTTCAGATATTTTAAATATGCGCCAATTACATATGTCGACGTTGCACGGTTCTTTTCACAATATAAATGGACTTTTAATTAGAGGCAACAAGGATTAAACTCCGGAAAATTTACAACAAATATTAGTAATATAACTTTTACACTTGTGATCGCTACTTAAAAATACATGTGTTAATGTTACATTCACTAATACATGCAGCCCTCTTTGTATCAACTTTGGATGTTACCGAACTTGCAAAAGTAACCACGAGGTAAAATAATTGTGTCACATATGCATGAACATTTTACGCGGTAATACATCACCTGGAGGCAACCCTGGATTTGACGTCATTTATCTCTACCTCCTGATCACTAGTCATGACAGTAGTACATAGGTTGCATAATTTTGTAACATCACTACTAATAGTCTATTGAGTTTTGTATTCTAAAATAAAAGTTTTGCCATATTTCAAACAGAATATGGTATATACAGTGATTTCATTTTAAATATAGAAACTTGGGGAATCGAGAGATTATTGAAAAATAATAAATGTTGTTTGGTACTATGCAAAATTAACTTGCACGGTTAAAATTATATCTCTACGCCAAATTAAAGAAGTTTATAAAACGTATAAAACTAAAATAATTTTATTGATACCAGAACCATATCACAAGTAACAATGACCTTTGTTTACTCTCACTAGATCATGAAGTCGTGTGGAAAAAGTCAATTGGTAATTGGCATTTGGAACAACTGAGAAAACAAGGTTTTTTGCTCACATCAATTTTGTGTCAAATGAAATATACCTAATGTTTAAAATTACTCTTATGGAAAGTTTTAACTGATGCAGATCATCAAACATGGAATAAGGTTATGTAACACAAGTCGCAACAAAGAACCTTGTCTTCCGAATTTTGCTAATGGCCACCAGAGGGTGGATAGATTTTTGGAGGTGCCAATAATAATTGTGTTACCCTGTACCTAAGAATAACTAATAATAAATTTTGATTATTAAAAAGGAAAAGAATTGTTTCACTCTACAAAACACAGAAAATCACAACATAAAATACAGTTTCATTATTGACATACCTGAGCATCTATTCCACCGATAAAGTCTGTCTGCTATATACAGAAATAATTTATATAAACTAAATCTAAGAGGTCGAAATGTGCTCAACTCTACAATAGTCCTAAAAATTCTGCAGAAAAGCTGTGATCACATTAGACAATAATTGATATAAAAAAATTAATTAACATATTAAAAGTATAACAATTTTCTTAAAAATTAAAAAAAGAAAAAGTTTTCTTAAAATAATGGGGCTTATTTCTATTATTGTCATTTGACTTAACTTGTGATAATAAAATTATTATTAACACCATCCACTGTTATGATGATTTTCCACTGTATATTTAATTGTAGTTGCACTACCACACACACGGCAAAATGCACTATTTGGAATGACAAAAATGCGTTTTTATTCAAAATATATTATTGCTGGATATTAGTTGATATGAGAGGTGCAGGAGATGAAATGGTCCATTTTCATATCTGTGGTGCAATCACTAACACTAAATATATCCATAATACAGTAAAATAATAAACATCATCACACAGAATGTGTTAATCTAAATAATTTGTCCTGTTTAAACATTAATAATAGTTTATTTTAAGTAACACATATCGTGTTCACAGAATTAGGGGTACCAGTGTACGCATGGTAATCGCGAACAATATGCTCTATTTAACAAAGTAATCATTTGGGATTTCTGATTTTTTCATATTATAGTCTCAATGAGTAAAACTAACACTCGAGCAAAAAAGTAAAGAGGTACTCCACGCAAATTTTTTTATAGACCTCTTCAAAAATAGTTGTTTGATTAAAACTTTATGTAATTATGACATTTTACCTGTGTTGATTAAATCGACGAAAGTTAATAAAAGGAATAATATAATACCATAATAACGCATATCTGTAGCTATAGAATCCATGCTAAAAAGTTGAACGCTAACAAGAAAACAAAACACGATTAATCTACCAATAACGACTGTGGCGAGTTGCTTTACTTCAGATGGAGTCAATTTTGAACTCGCTCGGGATATTTCTTAGTACCAACACAACAAAAATATTGGTATGGTATGGAATTTAGGTTATTATTGAATATGTTTAAATACTTTGTTTATGAAATGAAAACAAGTTTAAAATACATTATCGTCAATCTAAATTGTGCATTTGGCTGTGTGCAGGGGTTTATCTTAAATTTTTGTTTGATAACTCTCAGATAGCATCAAGTGCCACAACCACTCCCAGAAAGGCACCATGCCGTTAATTTTGATACTTGATACAAAATTAAAACATTTTACCTATAAACGGCTCCAACCGTAAAAGGTGATTTATTAGCTCTATGATAAATTTTGTCAGAAAAAGAGCTGATGATTCTAATAAACAAATATCATATAAACATTACTACTATATAATATGTCTGATTCCTCTGATATTCATAAAAAAAAAAAGAACTTTCAACCTACACATAAAAATACATATACTCAACAAAAAACTCCACTGCTATAAGAATGTATTAGTATTTTTTTAAACATATTAATTTTTAAGAAAATTATGAAAATTTTAAAATTATACTTTTCAATTTAATTTTTTTTAAATTATTTTGGAGCATAAATAAAGTATTATGTATTAAAAAGATTTATACATTTAAAAATTTTAGCCCCATTATAGAAGTGAGCACAAAAAATATATTAATATACAAACGTTATTTCTGACCTGTACATCTGTGCCTAGTGGTCCACATCCTTCGGGTTTTTTGGGTTTCAGTTTTTTCTGTCGGTCATTATTAAGCATAGAGAGGGTTATGCTGGTCTTTTTATTGGGCTGGTACTGCAATTCTGGTGGCAGGAAAACACGGGTGTTAACAAAATCTGACTGTGGGGCAAAGTACATTGTTGGAATGCGTGTTTCACTGGGAAAATCCTTCAAATCATAATTTGTTGTGCGGGTTAAGAGGAGGCCAGAAGCGAGGTCGCAAAGTGCCCACAGTTTCTGTAAAGAAATAGAAAATTTAACTTTCTTGATTTCAGGAAGAAGATTTTAGAAAATATTTCAGTCTTTTGGAACATTTTTCATATAAACATATATACATATACAAGTGCTTTACTCGATTTCATTGCTTGATTTATCACATAGGAAAATTTTTCCAAAAAATAATACATATATTATTTTCTGAGGAATCGGAATTTGAAAAGGAAAATAACTGAATGTCAAATTAAAAAGTTAGGACCAAAAAGATGAAAAATATAAGAACTTTCACCCTGTATATGCATGCGGAATTGAACATGCGACATTTCACTAATTATAAATGCAGAAATTATACATCTCTGAATCTACTTACATAATTTACAGAATCATCATCAGGCCTAACTGCATCTTTATGATTTTTCATCCTCTCTATCAAACTCTTGTAAAAACCATAGCTAAAATAATCACTCTTAGTAACCAGAGGCTCCAAAATAAACCACAAACAATGCTTAGCTCTTGTCAATTCTTGTACATCATCCCACTTAGACAGGTTGGGATCATGCGCCAAAACAGGTACTGCAAATACAAGCATATAATCAGGTAAGATATGCGGTAGCTGACTCATTGCCTTATCGGCTTGTCCAGCACCCATCGTTAGAGTTTTAACATAGTCCCTCCTACGGTTAATGTCAGCAATCATGTAGTTGCGCACAGTAGTACGAAGACGATTTTCTGTCTCTCTGCCTGCCAGTGCATAGTAGCCCATAAAGTCCAACGGCAGACATTTGTTTGGTAGTCCTTTACTAAGACCTTTGTGTAATTTAGTGGCAAAAATTTCCCTGACTTGTTTCACCTCATCTACCATCAACAGTGATAGATTGTAGAACTGTTCGGCGGTGTACTGATCACCAACTCCCTTTTGTTCACAAACTTTCAGCATTGCACAACCTGCAGCTAACCTAAGCCAAGACATTTCAGCTTTAGACAGCCTGCCTGATTGCAGCAAATCACCTTTGTGTAAAATAAAGGCGTTTAACATTCTGAAGGTTTTCTGGGCTGAGGCAGTGTCTTGCTTTAGGCCAAGAAGCCATCTTGCCATGGCCTTTAAGCCCTCTACCTTACATCTGGTTTCCTCAGGCAATTCTTCCTCAGAACACCACGGTTCTGAATCATTAATTTCAAAGTCGCCTTCACGTGCTTCTTTTACCAACAATTCTTTCACAATCTAAAAGAAAAATCCGGTTAGTACTTCTTAAAAACTACTTCAGTTCAAATAATTACTATTTTTATATTCCGTGAAAGAGAACATTGAAAATTCCTTTTTAGGTTTAGTTTTTGCAGAATTTTCATGTTCACAACTCTATTAAGTTCAATTTGCAGATATTGTGTATTTAACAAATTAGCCTTGGCTAAATAAAAAGATGTTTTAAAAGAATAAAAGATAAATCTTATAAGTATCTACTTTGTAACAATAAGGTTTGCATAGAAAAAAAAAAGTATATTTTCTATACATTTTTTTCTATATTACAAGAACAATTATTTAGTTTTGCCGAGTTTAATGTTTTTCGACTCGGAAAAATTTAAGTTATTTAATTGATGTAGGTAAATTTAGAGCACGTAGAACTTTACAAATAATTACCCCAAAATTGCAGAAATATTTCTCTATAAATATTACAAGTTGTCTTTTAGAATATCACAATAAATTTAACACGTAGATAACTTCAATCTTTGAATATGTCACGACTAAACATAAATCAGTTAGAACGCAGTAAAATCATGTGAACGTATCAAAACGAGAAAAAATAAACAAAAGCAAAATTCACATCTCGAGGCGTATGTTTAAATCCATAGCCAACGTTGGATTCTACATCTAGGGCGGCGCCATTCGCGTTTGGATCTGAGATTTCTATAAGTTTGTTTGTTGATAGTAGTCGTGTAGTTCACATTGCAAAACAAAAAAATGGGTTTCAACTTATAATCCAGTCACTTAAGCCAAAAGAGAGGGTCAGCCTCGGAATGAGAGATAATAAGCTGTAAAGTTGTATAAACCTTTATTTTGGCTTTCTAAAAGTTGTCTCAAAAGTCTCATAAAATCTCGTGTCCGCGTCTTAAGATATTCAAGGTCAAAGGTCACAAAAATCGGGTTTTTGCAAATATCTCGCTTCCTATGGTTTTAATGCCATTTGCGTTTATTAAAAAAATTGTAGAGAATAAAATTCTCTACAACTTTTGTTCCAAACATTTTTTTTATATACTCAATCGTTTTTGAGATAGAGGGCGGAGAGCGGCGCTTACCTATTCACAGCATAATGCAAGGTCGACCGTAAGTCCCGGTAAATAATACGCCGTATAAAGTCTATAAATCATTAAAAAAATATATGATTATGAAAAATTTGCATTGTTTATTAATTAATACATTATATTTAATAATATTTTTTATTTATCGAATATATATTTGTTTAATACTATTTACCTTTCCATGTAATCAACTGCAAGAATGATTGTGGTTTACGCTACGGATGCAGGAAATCGGGGTTGCAATGTTCTTTAGCTTGTGGCCAGTGTAATGAGCAAGCGTGCCTCAATTCTTCACCGTATCAAAGCGATCTCGATGAAGATAGTACATTTGACTCCGAAATTCTCGAAGATCTAGAGACAAATATCCTTTACAACTAAAATGATGATATTGAATTGGAAATTTTCGAGCGACCGGAAGACGATGATGAAGAAGAAGAAGAAAATTAAGACTCAAGTCCTTCTAATTATAAAAGTTTTTGAAAAACTTCCCCACATTTGAACTTCAACTGTAATAAATATATGAAAAAGTATTTCTAAATAAAGATATAATTAAAATGTATTTACTCTATTCTTTTTCTACTTAAAATATAATTAACATATATATTAGAATATAATTAAAATATACCTACTTAAAGTATTCCACTCAACAATTTTTTGATTACACGGAAAGGTAAGTATTATTAAACAAATATATTCAATAAATGAAAAATATCGTTAAATATAACGTATTAATTAATAAACAATGCAAATTATTCATAATTATATATATTTTTTTGATTTAAAGACTTTATACCGCGTATTATTTACCGGGACTTACGGTTGACCTTGCATTATGCTGTGAATAGGTAAGCGCGGCGCGCTCTCCGCCCTCTATCTCAAAAACGGTAGAGTATATAAAAAAAATGTTTGGGACAAAAAGTTGTAGAGAATTTTATTCTCTACAATTTTTATAATAAATGCAAATGGCATTAAAACCGTAGGAAGCGAGATATTTGCAAAAAACGATTTTTGTGACCTTTGACCTTGAATATCTTAAGACGCGGACACGAGATTCTATGAGACTTTTGAGACGACTTTTAGAACGCCAAAATAAAGGTTTATACAACTTTACAGCTTATTATCTCTCATTCCGAGGTGAAACCTCTGATGTGACTGGACTATTATTTTCTATGATCTATTGATTCGTGCAATTAGCCAAATACGATGTAAACACTAGAAAATGAATTGCTATGTACACAATAGGTACCTACTAATTTTATAATTTTTATGGTAAAAACAATAAATTCCAGTAATTCCACAATGTTCACTAACCTTTCTCGAAACAATATTTTTAATCTGAACCTTGTAACGTTCGGGCACATTAAATGCGATATGTCCAAGGGTGACTATTGCAGTACGATAATGCGGTGACTCTGGAGTTAAACTGTTCTTTACAGATTCAAGTATGCTTGGGAAAAGAGTTTCATGTAGTTCTGGCATGTTCTTAAAAATACAGTGGATAGCTCCTTTGGCCTGCTTTGGAGTACCACTTTGTGCCAATTCTTTGCAAATGGGTGCTAGAGAATCCATTAGGTCAGGAAACTGTTCATCTAAAAATTTATATGAACTAATGATGGAACTAATGATGTTTTACAATGAAATTATTATACAAGTCCATTCCCTTTCTGCAGTCCTAACCACATTTTTAAGAATAATTTTTTTTAACTAAGTAATGTCGTGTATGATAAAAAAAATAGGATGGACACTGACAGCAGTTTAATCCAAAGCAAATTTGTCCAGCTTAACAATGTGAAAATCTACCATTAGTTAGGGTACAGAAAATGAATGGACCAATTTAATCTGTTATTAGACTGTAGGATGGATATACTAAATTAGTTAAATTAAAACATAATGACAGTGCCACAGTCGGCTAAATCCAGTAAGCTTAATAATACTAGTCTGTCGAATCAAGAAAGTCTATTACAGGATTTTGTAATTTCCACTTTGCAGTTTTGGAAAAGAAATTTATATACTTACAGAGACATCTGTATTTTCCAAGGAAAGTAAAAACGGACAATACTAGAGGTGCTACATTTTCATCTTCCAACCTAAGCAAGCCCATCAGCTGCTCCAGGACGTCCGCATAATGGAAATGGGAGGGGAAAACCACACTAAGCATAACCAACAACTTAAGTCCTCGGTCACCAGCCGTTGCTGGATGTAATCCGACTTCTTCTATGGTATTCCCACCACGCAAACAATCCTCAACATAACCAACCAGTAGTCTAATTGCTTCGTGATCGATCATGACAGAGCTAATACGTTCCAAGAGCATTTTCACAGTGTTATAATATAAATTTGTCATTACTGGAGGTCCCAGTTTCTTTAAAACTGCCGCAGTTGCCTCAGAACATTCCTTACAACTCACTGAAGGTCTAGCAACTATCTCAAACTGTTCAAGCAGTGACGCATCACGTTTAAGGTGATTACTGAACTTTGTCAAAAATTCGTGAGCTTTCACTGGCTCCGGTAGACACCTTGACAAGGCTTGAACTTTAAGAGCCATTTCTTTGTGTAGTTCTCCTGTTTGATTAGGTCTTCTGTGCAATTCTAACCATTCCAATACAAGTTTTCTGACACACAACTGATTTTTTTGTAACTCCATGAAGGCCTTCGTTGCATGTTCATCTACCGTACCCAAAAGATGGTAAAGCTTCTTCATTCTCTCAGCTGCTGGCAACTGGTAAGGTACTAAACATGTATTTAGTAAACGTTCAACCAGCAAACGATCTTCCATACCTGCCATATAATAACCATGAAGAATCTTGTCCTTTATCCAAGTCACTGCTTTTTTTGTAGCATTAGGTACATCAGGATCGCTCAAATGTTTTCTATATATCAGTGCCAAACCTGACATTGCTTCTTTTCTAATTTTAAATTTTTTATCCAAGGTTCTCTCTTTCACAAACTCTAAAAGGTCCTCAGAGTCTGACACTACTTGAAAATCATTTCGAGCAGTAGTTACAATGGCCATGACTACCTGATAACGAACATTTTCTTCCGAGTCGTGTTGCCTCATTTTTAATGTGTCGGTAATATCTTTTCTTAAGTCGGGATGATTCAACAAGAAATGCATGGAGTACTGCACACACTTGGTCCTAATAGCAATTGATATATCATTAAACCTACCCAGAAAAGCTCTCCATAATGAGGAGTGTCGCCTTGCTAGCTCCGAATCTTTCTCACTAAACATTTTCGCTAAAAGAGCTACAGCTGCCAATCTCTCATTTTCCAGGGGACTTTTTAATTTGCATTCTAGTTGGGGTAAAACGGCAAGCAATATTTGGGGACAAATATGGTTCAGTTCGTAAATTAAATCGTATACTTTACCGCAAATCTGTAAGTTTTTGTCTTCTTTACCTAATATGAGGACATGATTGAAAAAAGCCTGTATGTAGGGCTCCAAGGTCTCTGATGTTTTTACAATTAGTTCTTTGGCTAGGTAGTAGGCGTTTTTTTGCTGTGTCTTATGTGGCTCAACAATATTCATCAAAATAATGTCGAGCAAGTCATTACTCACCATGTCACTCTCTGTAATTAGAGGACACAATACATCTAACATAAAGCTCTTTACTCTACCCGAATGTTCATCATTTACTATTTTAAACATCAAATGGAAAAGAGCGCAAAATATTTCCTGGCAATCCTGAAGTTCAAAACACATGTTGAAAGATTTAACATATGCCAGGTTCTCCAGCAGATAGAAGTATCTCTTGAATGCAGCATCTTTTGGGTCTTTCAGACCGGACAGCTGTGTGATAAGAAACAGAAATATCGTTTTAACTTGATCCGGGTCCTTATAAGGAGCCTCAGGGGCATAGACTCGCAGTACGTCTGCTATGCAACAAGCTATGAGCAGTTGGACATCCCGTGATGGATGTGAAAGAAATTGTTCTTCTGCAAGGTGAAGAGACAATGGAATGTACTGCTTGTAGGCTCCATCATCTTGACCCATGGCTTGCAGAGTGTGTGCCAGAGTTTTCAAACGACGAATTAACTCGTCGGTATTCAAGTCGTCACTAATTGGCCGGCATCCTGGAGGATACACGATTTCCGCCATTTTAATTTCTAAAACAAATGACATTTAAATAGAGATATCCAGTTTTTCCATAAATCTGCATTCATTTATAACACACCCACAAGTAATTTTTCATAAAATAAAATTATTTGATTATTCAATTAGTACTACAAAAAGCAAATCACAAAAATCATTTTTTTGCAATATCAGCAGGGAGTGGAACAAATGCCAGTTATGTATATTATTACATACATCTATCCAGGCTTCCTGCCACAATCCTAATTACCCAGCTGGTGCATATATTACAGGTACATAAATAAATGCATACATATAAATTCAATTATATGAAGGTTCTTTATAACTGCCGATTTTGAAAATTGGCATATATTTCCGGTCCCTGATTATCAGTAATAAGGGGATAACTTGTTATATTATCACAATAATTTACTCAGGCTCGGAATCATGTAATTTTAGTAATTTCAAAGTTTATGGAAAAGTTTAATAAATCATATTTATATTATAGAAAAACAACCAAAATATATTTAGACAACCATTAGTAGCGGTTACTTTATCTGGTTCATAAATTACTATAAGCAGTTTTACTATGTCTATGATCAACCTCGGGTAAACTATTTTAATCAAATTGAATTTTTTTATTTACCCAACAGAGATTATAAATATTAAAAACCTCAATAACAAAATCTTTAGCAGCAGAATACATCACAACTTAAATACACATATTCATACTGATAAAAATGACCCTGTCAAATGTTTAGGACTTGTTTTAGATGGCAAGCTAACATGGGAAAGTCACATAATTAGTATGTCGAAAAAATTGTCAAGTATCATATATCTGTTAAAAAGAATAAAAAATCTAATTAATCATGATACAGTTTTGTTAGCATATCATGCCTTGTTTCACAGCGTTATGTGCTATGGAATTTTACTGTGGGGTTGCTCTGCACATGCTGTTAAAATATTGAAACTCCAAAAAGAGAGCTATCAGAGTCATTACTAACTCAAAGTATAATGAAAGCTGCAGACCATTATTTAAAAAACTAGCAATTCTAACTTGTACAAATCAGTATATCCTTGAATGCCTCTTTTGCAAGAAACAATGTTTGTCATTATCCAATTCAAAATTACTATAATACTAGACTTAAACCTATTTTAGCTCCTTATTTCCGCTTAACAAAGAATATAAATTCTTTTAGATACCATCGATAAAACTGTATAATAGACTACCTAATGACTGGAGAAATCTGATTGATGTCAGTTTTGCTAGGACAGTTAAGACTTTTCTGAAAGAAAATGTGTTCTATGAGATTAATGAATTTATCACTCATTTTAATAATTCGTAGAAAGTTTCTGTGTATTTTATTCTATTAGTAAGTTGTAATGTATTTCATGTTAATTTTACAGCATAAACGGATTTTAATTGTAATGTCTTTAGTATTTGTATTTTACTTGTCGAGTGTAAACGATATTGTATTGTCACACACAATAAATTTTCTCTCTCTCTCTCTATAGGGCTTAATATTGGAGTTATTGTTTAATTATATACCATATGTAGGGCGTCAAGTGTGGCTAGTTAGAAAAAGAATATGAGCGATGGCTGCAAACTACGATGAAATGAGATGGAATAAGACACACCCAGCGAACACAGGACAGGCCCAGTCTTATGCTCCACCAGCCAGGCTACAATACACTCATACTGTTACGTCCATCTCGCTTGTTTATTTGGTGTTTGTTAACAGTTGGCCACTTTAGCCATTTTATTACACATTGTATAAAATGATCCATTGTTTTTTTCAAATTTCAATGCTGTAATGTATTTATTATCCAACTATTATTTATCTTAAAGGAATTTTGAAGGAGATAATGAATAACACAACCCACACATTTCTCTAGAACAAAATCAGTATTTATCATAACTCACAAAATTTTAATTTCAGTTTTATAGGGCTATTTTTTATTAACTAGATGAAAAATTTAGTGAAACAGTTATACCTATCAGGTAATATTTCTATATCATTTATTTAAGTATACCTATAATTTGAATTTTTTTGGGTTTATTAGTTCAGTAAAAATAAAAAAAGGGAAAATTATTATGTTTTACACAATATATTTGACGACACTTCGCTGGTGGTCACCAGCTTTTTCAAATCTACAATAAATTATAGAAATTAACCTTGGTGATTATATGGAAAAGCAAGTGGTAATATACAATACACATTAATTATTTAAACATAATGAAAATTTCATTGTGTTAGGTTATTTTTAATCTTATATCTGCTTTTTATTATTACTCCGTTCTTCATTTTTATAAAAAGTATATAAAAATAAAACTATTTATAGGTACCTTAAATGAATAAATTGGATTACTAAATATTTAAATAACAATTTAAACAATTGTTATTTGTATTGCACCCTTCTTCGGGTATTTTTTATAATGACATATTGCTTTTTGTGTATTAATAGATATCTGTTTTGTTTCTAATCTATTTTTTATTGTATGCATGTTCTGTTTGCTAGTATAATATGAAAATGAATATGAATTTTTGATGGCTAGATTTTGTCAGGTATCCAATTGTGGTATGAAGTGCGCATGCTATAGAATAACCACTGGTTATTGCCAACCCTATTTTGAATTTATAATAATTGGTGTTTTATTTTATTTATTTGTGGTAGTAATTATTTTTAATTTATTATTTTATTAGACTGTAATAGAATTAACTCAAATTTTGTATGCCTATTCAATCGTTTACACTATTTTTATCTGTTTTGTATATAAATCATTTTCATTATTATTCTTTTGTTGTAGTTATTTTCTTTGACATGTTTGGTAAGAACTGTTTGATTTTTGTTGTATATGTGTCTTTTTAATTTTCTAAAAGTTGTGACGTAATTCCTACATAGTTACCACTACAATAATGTTTAAAATGTTTTTAAGGTTGGGGTTTTACCTTCTAATTTAATACTAGCAAACAGAACATACATACAAAAAAATAGACTAGAAACAAAACACATATCTATTAATACACAAAAAACAATACACAGTCATTATATAGAATTTGCAAAGTGTGAAATACAAATAACAATTGTTGAAATTGTTATTAAAATAGTTAGTAATCCAATTTATTCGTTTAAGGTACATGCAAATAGTTTTGTTTTTATATATTTTTTACAAAAATAAAAAACAGAGTAACAATAAAAAGCAGATATAAAATTAAAAATAACCTAAAGCAATGTTTAAATAATTAATGTGTATTGTATATTACCACTTACATCTCCATATAATCACTAAGGTTAATTTCTATAATTTATTGTAGATTTGAAAAAGCTGGTGACCACCAGCAAAACGTCATCAAATATACTGTGTAAAATATAATAATTTTCCTTTTTGTTTACTGATACAATAAACCCAAAAAAATTTAAACAATTTATGCAAAACAAGGGTTCAAGAAACAAAGAAATCAAATATACCTATATACAGGGTGTTGCGCTTAAATGTGATAGATACAAGACTGTAACTCCTCTAATTTTTGGCCAATTAAAAAAAAATTTTTTTTAGAATGTAACAAGAACTCTTTCTACGTGTGATACTGCTTTTTTGTTAGTGCAATAGCCGGCCAATTGGGATGCGTTTTTTTAATGTCAATATTTGCTAATTGCTATTAGCGATTTTTTTTTTTTAAGAAATTGATTACATATTCTTATTCAATATCCCTTAAAACTCCATGATGTTTTTATCCATATTTTAGTTTTTAATCCATATTTTACTATTAATATAAAATTATAAAACAAATTGTTTGAATTTTTACTGCACAAAAAAAACATTTTTTTTTAAATGGGCTAAAAATAAAGTTATAGGCTTGTAACATAGGGTGCTCGCCTGAAGATGATCCGAATTTGATAAAACTTGATGATGAGACATTTTAAGGAATGCTGAATAAGAATATGTAATAAATTTTTTTGAAAAAAAAAAAAAAATCGCGAATAGCACTTAGCAGTTTTTGACATTAAAAAACGCATCCCAGTTGGTCATGTATTGCACTAATAAAAAAAGCAGTATCACACGTAGATAGAGTTTTTTGTTACCCGACATTAAAATCGGCCAAAAAATAAAGGAGTTACAGGCTTGTATCACATTTAAGCGTGGCACACCCTGTATTTAAATAGTTTTTAAATTCAATGCCTTCATCAGATGTTTCTCATAGCCACCTATGGGATATCTAGGAGACAACCAATTTTTTCGAATGATTACAAATACAAAAATTAATAAAATAAAATTAGTCGCGATATGTGAGGTTATGGAATGTTATCCATTAGATGAAATCATAAGTTTATAGTTACAGATAAAATAATCTTGCAAGCATATTTTGATATCAAATAATATGTAGCTACAAGGTTGTACGTTGAAAATTGTGAATTCAGAATAAAAAATCTAAATCGATGTATGGAAATATATGATAAAGAACTGAGAAAAAGATTAAGATAAAAATTAATTGTGAATTAGAGGTTATAACATCAAGGATAAAACATTTTATGAACTATCAAATGTTTTCAAAAGGATTTGTCTTAACCATTGAAAAAGAACATAATTAATTAATTAATCGCATAAGTATAACCCAATACACAATTGATCTATGCTAATATTATCTAATGACGATTAATTATGCCAAGTGTAAATATAATTGTAATTAATTAACTCGTACACAAAAACTCAAAATACTGAAATTTACCAGACTATATTAATTTTAAGTGATTTTACAAAAGTCCTAAACCATCCTACGTTGTAATTCTCATGTAGTACCCATGAGGTATTTTTGTAGTACCATATAATGACATTTTATAACGATAATGTAGTATCGTCTTGCATTCACATTTTTCTCTTTATGTTCCAATATAACGCAAATTTCTTATTTTGGTATAACAAACTTAAATTATGATGGTTGTATTCTTAATTTTATATTTATTCGACCAATATTGACAATTTAATTACTAACATATGGTTATTGTACTTATTATTTTTAAATTAAAACATACTGCATGTCATATTTCCTCTATCACCAGTGTCAGTACTAGATCAACATTAGAACTAGGCATAGTAAAATAATTCAACGTAAACTAGAAAATTCAAGATAAAAAAAAATGCTACACTATATATCATGCAGTATGTTGACCACCCTTTTTAAGTAATTACCCCTCATTCGTGGATTCAGTGAATATGTTTTATTATAAATAATTCAGAACCTACTACCTTAATCTACCATCATATTATATTAATGAGCATAGAAGCTCTTTACCTTCGCATGTTACACCTACCTCTTGATCCAAAGGGGCAAGCCTCGGCAATTTTAAATTTAGGGGTTCTCTACATACAAACCCTAATTCAATCTTTAAACTAGTTCCTGAGAGAAAACCAAAGAAAATAAAAAACAAGATTAGACTTGTACTATTTAATAGTACAAGTATAATTTTCATATTTCTTGTCGTTTTGATCTTATTTAGGCCTTGATGATCCAATCTAGCAACAAATAAATAAACTGTGCATCGCAGTACAATATCATGCAGTTAGTTAAATACAAAAAATAACATAATCAGTTAAAACAAATGTAGTTCGATTTTATGAATTGCTGTCGAGTTTTAAAAGTTATTAAATATTTATGCATATAAATATCCAAATATTCAAGTGCAATGCACTTTTGATTAGAATCACACGGAAATTTGGACAAATATTGAATAAAGCGAGTAAAAATCTCTTTAAAGGTTTTAATTTGGAAAATAAATATATATAAAATTAATAGAAAGCTGATAAACAGAAACAAACTTTAAAACTAATAATTATTTTCTAATGCTTAATACTGATTGAAATACGTATAAATAAATAAAATGTAATTAGTTTTGAATTTAAATACACATTATTACATATTGCAACAAACAAAACCAAATTCCAGTAATTGAGTTTTCAAAAAACTGGTGATTACTATTATTAGGAGTTCATTTCCATCATCAGAGGGGCAGCCGTACAGATATGTCATTATTAGATTAGTTATTTTATATTCATATTATACCCTACATTTCGAAAAAACCACCATACCTACACCTACCTAATGGCAAGTTTAGGTCAAAATTATTTATCTAACTTCCACATTTTTACGAAAATGTGTTTTAATTTACGGTGCATTGAAACTATTGGAATAAAAACAACGAAAAATTATAATAATGCAATGGTTAAAACACGATAAAATATTTAGCAATATTTACCTGAGCACCGAGAAGTATACTACCGATAATTTGATTGAGGTAATCAGTCTGTGTCCTTATGAAAACGTTGAAAAAGTAAAACATAAAGTCGATAAATAGATCATTTCAACTGTAGCTCAACATATTTTATTAAACTTTAACAAATTTTTAACAATATATAAGCATTTTTTCCGTATAAACAGGGACGCGCACAACATAACAGAATACACGAACTGCTTCTACTAGATGGAAGTTAGCTGTACAATAGCACCAACCACTATTCTTGTGGTAATACATTGTATTAACAGTAAAAATTTAAAGACCCTACAATTTTATGAATATAAATTCCTTTTCATATTTGTAGCATTATAGGTAAAATACACTGTAGGTACAAACGAAAATGTTGTAGAAATTAATTTCCTTTTGGGAAAATAGGAAAAATGTGTTGCCCTAATATGGAAACATTGTTTATTATAAATTTTCAACATTTCCAAATTTATATTTGAGTGTATTTGTTTACAATACAATTTTAAGTCGGCACGACCTTGAATTGCAATATGATGTTTTTAGAAGTTATGTTAATATAATTGTAATTATTTAATCAAACTGAATTTGCTCACACTTAATATTAGAAAATCTCAACAGATGGCAGCTTCCAACTCATTATAAATGACCTAAATTTTATCTCGGCACAATTCACAATCTGTCAGTAAATTGCACAGAGGTAGTCTGTGGTAAATTGTGCCTGTAGCGAATTGGTTGGTCGTTGTTCTGTGATCGCGACTCTCTTTAAGTAACCTTGATTAGTTGTGTTCCTTTTACCACCAAACTCATTAAATTTTATGATAATGTTTGATTTATAATTTCTAATGCACATGACATTCGCGCAGTATGTTTGATTTGTAAATTAAAATTTAATAAGTGCACTTTTCGTGTAGTTTTAATGCACGAGCTTGATGAGAAGGAATACACCTATTGTACCACCGAACAGAAAAATATTAATAGTATTTTATTTTCACTGTGCAAATATGCAACAATAAATTTGCATATTTTTCATAAAAAAAAGATCGGTTTTGCAATTACTATATTTCATAACATAAAAATAATGGAGGTCTTAGGAAAGCAAACAAAAAAATGTCAAGTTGGTTTCTGGATCATCTGTTTCCATTTTTTTTCGGGATTTTTTATCGATGTAACATAAACATAAAATAAACGTGTCTCTCTAATACGCATGCACGCTCGACATCCGATGCTGCTGCATGTTTTATTTGCGACTCGTGCAGGTCACTTCTAACCAGATCAAATGTGATCAAGTGAACTGACCATCAGTGCAAATAAAATACTACAATTGTACAGTCTGGCAACACGGTTTATAGATTTTTTTTAACCAAATACAATATGGCGAATTTCGTCAGATGTTAGAATATCAATATCATAATTTGTTATGATTTTATACCATGCATTGTTTGTCAAGTGTTGAGCGCCTAAAAAGTTCATGCCTGTTTTAAACGATACGAATAACTTTCTGTTAAGAATTTGTGAAGGTTAAAGACCTAATTAGGTAAATGAAAAAAATAGAAAGCTAGGTCAGTCTTTGTTATATTCTGTAATATCTTTGTTGATTTTGCAGGTCTAGAATTCTAGGAGGAATGATTCGACATCTTCTTATAATGTCAGGACTAAGCTCTAGCTGCACTAGAGATTGTTCAGGGACGGGGCGAATGTTACAATGGCACTTGCATGTGCAATATCCGTTTTACTGGTGAACTGTGCGATGGACCCAACTTACCATATCATGCTGGAATTGGTGGGGTATTTTTCTTCATTGGTGTAGTTTGTGCTGTCCAACTCATTATGTGCATTATATCGGAATATACCAAACTTAAGGCACCTACTTTTCTTAAGGCCTGCAAAATTACTACACAGAAATTAATTTACTTTGTTATTTGCCTCGTAAGTTTGATTAGAGGAGCCTACTTCATATTTCCTGTGAGTATATTACAATTATTTTCAGTAGAATTGTAAATTCTATCGTGACTGTATAATGAACATAGAAGTCATTTTAAATCCTACTAATTTTTGTGATAACATTTTTGATAATTTTCTATGGAAACCTTTAACCAAATGTCCTTATAATTGTTTGTACATACATAATTTGTTAGCAGTATCTACACATATTTTTGCCTGTGGTATATGAATCTGATTCTGGTTCTACTTTCCAAAGCGAGTTATATAGGTAATAGCTACAAGGAGCTTTTCAATTTCTGTCTAAAGTGCTAAATAAAGATATTCGTTTTTGCTTTATCAAGTTTAAATTACTATTTTATTTATACTTTTACATTTGACATGATATATTGCCAATATAATTTTTGACTTAAATTATAATTTTTTTCAGGAATCATTTGATTATGGCTGGTCTAGCAGTTTACTATCATCATATTATCCTTTATTAATGTCCAGTGCCTCGCTTATTGTATGTTTTTGGGCAGAGGTAAGTGTTTAAAATGTAGAAAATTAATACCTTTTATTGTGTGAGATTCTAGTGTATAGAATTTCAAGCCAGAAATTTTTTTAACATCTTCAAAAAGCAGTTATGTAAATAGCAGGTGAAATTTGTTCATGAAAAGATAAATTGTCTTAAATATGATCTCGAATATGAGCCTATGTAACACTTGATTTTCTTATGTATAATTTGTAGGAATATGTCGATATAATGGCAGATATCAAATTAGATTATTCAGTACCATTGCTATTGAATACAAAATGAACAACTGTGTGCAAATATAATAATACAGTAAAATATAGACACAAAAAAATATAGAAATAGTTGTAACAATATTTATGGTAAATTTAACACATCACTGCATTTAACTAAATAAACAACTCATACACTCCCCCATTTTGTTCAGGGTTGGGCAAGTACAACATATTCAGTATATTTGACACTGGCGTAGTGTTCCGTGAAACAGCAAAACACCATATACTGCACTCGACGCGCGTCTTGCCAACCAAGTTGGATGATTAATCACCTCCAGATGATGCCAACTTGGTTGGCGAAACGCGCGTCGAGTGCAGTGTATGGTGTTTTGGATGATTAATCATCTCCAGAAGATGTCAACCTGGTTGATGAAACATGCGTCAAGAGCAGTGTATGGTGTTTTGGTATTTCATGGAAAACTATGTCAGTGTTATCGTCACATCAAAGGTTCCAACCCATTCCAGGGCTAGTATATTTGAGCATATTTACACTGTACGCATAATACAGAAGAATATAGATATGAAATCAGAATGTAATTATATACGAATTTTAGGATTTTTTTTTTAAAAACAAATTGTTTTAAAATTTTTTATTAAAATTTAATATATAATGTTGGTTGGCAAATCTAACCTATAAGCATGTTAGAAAAAGCAACATAGCCTTTTAAAATTTGTAATGGGCGGTGAAAGTGATCACTGCTGTGAGTGTCTTGCCTTATCGGGAACTTATAAGAATAACATTTTATTCTTACTATTTTTTTTGATAAGTAGTTATGATAATTTGTTTACAGCTTTTTATTTTTATTTTGAGAGCTAGCAGCCTGCTTTAAGTCGATCAATAAATAAAGAAAAGGCCTGAACATTCACATGGTAAAAAGAAAACAATAAGTTCACAATGTAACAAGTTAGGTACCAAATACTGATTAGTTTAGTTAGACATTATAGAAATGAGATGATTATCGATTTTTTATTTTCTAATCAGTAATCATGCTGATATATCAATGCTAAAGGGAATTAATAAATGCTTTAAAATACAAATTGTTGCAGGTTCTATTAAAGCAATTACCTCCTCCCTCATTCCACATCACGGCTATATGTTAGAAGAAATTGAATATGTAGTTGCAGTTGTTTCAATAGATTCTGCGATAATTTATACACATTGTAATCAGCTACTTTTGAATATGTAGCAACAGGCTCATAATGAGTGCGCTTCGACTCCACTTTACGCTTTTAGAATGGCTAGGCTATCGAGTCGAGGATTCTCAGACAAGTGATTAAGGTGAACTGAGTCTCTCCACTGAATGTCGATGCATGCACTATCTCTCGTCACTTCATAGGCCATTATCAAAAGTAGCTGATACAGTGTGTATTTTAAAGCATTAATTTTTTTCACAAAAGCTTTTGATTTGTTATATATAACATTATTGTGTAGACATATAGATACAACTTTATTTTTATTTTCTTACTTTAGTTGTACAAACATATTTACCATAACTTCTTCTAAACTAACCTATTTTTTTATATAAGCGATAGTTACTTAACTTACACACCTCTTTGTTTTTATTCCTCTAATTTCTGCAGAAGAAAACGAAGCACCTTTGGAAAAACCCTGCGATCATCATTGAATCTAATTAAAGTCCGCCTAGGGAAAGACCGGTCGACAAAAGAATGAGATGATTATAAGTTGCTTCAGTATTGAAGGGAACAGACGATGCTTCCTCTCCCTTATGTCATGTACGGTCTTTGTCTGGGAGAACAGTACTTTGGGTAAATTGTCCGATTGAGCTTTGAAATATCCTCAGGAATAACCTTGTTCAGTCATGTTTAAAATTTATTTTAAACAAGTCACATATAGGGCAAGTGCAAGAGGCCTATTTCATATTAGCTTGACCCCCGCTATACAGGGCGTCACATACAATAGTGTATTAAATGGAAAAAATGTGTTCTATTTGTTTTTTCCAGCATAGCTGTACGGCCATTTTTATTTGAAATAATGATGTACTCAATAATTCTAAGTAAAAAAAGGTACACTTGTCTTAAATCGCCAAAATCAACCATTTTCGACATATTTAACAATTAATAGTTAACTGAATATTAGACGCTATGCAGTATTTTCATTCTTTGCATCAAGTATGCTTACATCATATTTTAAATATAGTATAATAAAAAATAAATTGCACAATAATAGTAGTAAGTAATTTATTTGTTAAATTATCAAAATGTACACAAGTCAAAAAGGGCTTTTACATAAATTCATTTTAAAGATGCACTGATAACATATAAATATAAATATAAAAGAAGAAAATTATTAATATAGAAGGAAAAGTTGCATCTAAGTTAGTAATAAAAATTAGACTAAATAAATAGTAAAAACCAGGTTAATAATATCACATTTTCATATGTACAATAATTTCTTTCTCAATTTCATCCATTGTGAAAAATGCACTTTTTTGGGAAAAATTCTTTCATTATGGATCTGAATTTTGTTGAAAGCTAAGCTTTCATACTGCTAGGCATCAAATTATAAAGCTTAATACCAACATATTTAACACCAGTTTGCCCCCAGATAAGCCTAGTAAAATCGGGACATATGCTGTCTCTATATCTGGTCTCTAACTGATGCAGATCAATAAGAGTATTGAAATTATGTAAATTATTATGTATGTATAAAAAACATTATAATGCATACATACAAGGTAAGTATTTTGAGCATTATAAAAAGGTGTCTAGTATCATCCCGACACCCTATACTGCCCAACTATGGAGGAAGGCAGTAACTACAATTTCATTAATTTGTGGCAAATTAGGATTTTCTGTTCTACTTTGTAGTGATGACTTTTTATGAAAAATTCTTTTAAAATGTTTATAATAACTAAAGTAAAATATGATTAAAACATTTTTTGAGGCTAACAAAACTTTAGTGATTTTTTTTAAATATAAAATTACAGATACTGCCTTCTATCGGTTTATGTTTTTTTTATTGTAGTAACATATAAAGCAGTAAGTTCCACTTACTGCCATTATATATTGAATCGAGTAGAAACTACCTTTTTCTGCTGTATTAAGTTCTAATAAAACTAGTAAATTCAAGAAGCGAGATGTAGTAAGTGCTGCTAATTAATGTTCATTTAAAATTTTTTATTTATAACTTATCTGTTCCTTAAGTAATCAATACATATAAACTATATACAAAACACATAAAAAAAATACTCAACACTTTAGACTTAATTTATTGGTAAATTCAACCAAAAATCCTTTCTGTTGTCAGGCATTAAATCCAGATGATTTGTAATAATAGATTTTTTTTGTCAGACGACACGCCACAAGGTTCTTTGTGTTGGCTGGGTTCTGGAATTTTATTTCTTTTTAAAATATCATTTCTTAAAAAATTGAGTTCTTTAGACTCAGTAGATGTTAAATCACATTTGTATTCAAGTTTAAAGCTTCCTTTCGAAGCTTTTACATAAACAGTATTTGAAAGCAGAATCTTTTCATTTCCACTTATGTTTCTTTTCTGTTTTGACGAAAAATCCTTAAAATCATAGAAGTCTGAAATATTTAACGCTTTAGTTATCACTTTTCCTTTATTTGACTTTTCAACTGCTTCAATGTCATACAATAATCCAGTTCTATCATTAGTAAATCTGTTATGACGAAACGTGTTGTCGAAAAAACACCAAACGTCGATTAACGGTGACAAACAAAAGCGGCGAAACAGGGAGGAGCTATTATGCAAAGAAGTTTACAAGGTAAATACTGTTTACTGTAGGTACTGTCTGTTCCTGTTTTGCATCTACTTCTGTTATTTACGTCATGACATCCAAATTCTCTAAGTCTAGTTACTCACCCTGTATAAGAAATTAGGTAATGTTTTGTTAAGTATTAAAGGTATTAGAAGGTTTTTTGCGTAATACTTAAATAATAAACTTTTAGTTTTTCCCAAGGCGTCGAGAAAGCTTATAAATTTTTTCAATTTAAAATTCCAATTATTAATGTTGATTTAACATTTTACAATAATAGACTGGTCCACCAACCAAATTTACATGAATTTCCCCACGTTTTTTTGTTCTATTTGTAACAACCCGGGGTTGTTATGTAATTATTTCTTAACGTAGGATGGGTGTTAGTCGGTGGTTACTAATAGTTTGAATTGGACTATGAAAGGAAGTATTTGTTGAGTCCACCCTGTATAGTGTAGGCCTAGTATTAAAGAAAATTATTAATTACCGTTTTTATTTTGGGTAGATATAAGGGAAATAAAAATTTGGGAATATCAGGATAAACCTGACCGAGTAGAAAGTTTTTTATTTTAAAGTCATAAAAAAGATTTTTAATGGAAAATTAATTTAAATAACTGTTAAGGTTTTGTTAGACAGGTCGGGCGGCGGACTTGAAAGAGATAATTTACAACGAAAGTAAAGGATGTTTATATTTACTTAAGACGTTTGGCGACGCTGATAAGTTCAGGAATAAATTCGCAGCAAGATTTCTGTGAAATCCGAGATAACAAAAGCGCTGAGTCAATGTGAACCACAGAGCTAAACGGCGAAAAACATGGTTGCCACATACCATTTGGCTGAGAGTCCGAACAAAGAACGATAATGACGGCCTCGTGGGATATGGCAACTTCGGGCAGCTAGTAATAAAATTTAAAAACGGGACTAGAAACGCCACCTAGCGGGAATTGCGAGCGCACTGTTCCGCGATTGGTTCTTTTAAAATAAGAACTGGGGGAGTAGGGATTTAGGAGAAAAAAAAGAAATTGATGAACAGAAATTAAAAAAGTGGGGATTCCTGTTAGCTACGCGGTCGAAGCCGGTCACAGGAAAAGTCGGCGCGAAATAAAGTTTGTCGCGTAATAAGTCATAGAATTTTGGGAGACGTTTTTTTGAACGAAGAAAATCGAGATTAAAAGGGATTCCTGTTCGAGAGACGGGCGAAGCCGGACACAGGGAAAAGTCGTTACACGCGAAAATAAAGAGTTTCGAGTTATAGGTGATCACGTTGGTCTTTTTTGCAAATTGATTTTGAAAGAAAATTACGAGAGTCCGGGACTCCGGTGCGTTAGGCAGTGTGCTTAAAGGAATTTCCGGTGCGAAATAAGTGAACGGGTGGTGTGAGCCCGGGGTGGACGTATTAAAGGATTTTATGGAGTTTTGGTAAGTGGAAATTATATTTTGTCATAACCAGATTCACTAACCCTAAGTATAAGTAACGAGTGGCTCAGGTAGGAGCTTGGTAGCTAAATTTAAATATTGCCTTGTTCTGGGCATTTGATCATAAGAACACATAAGGATTGGGTGATGCGCCTGTAGGGCCCGTCTACTCCAATTTAGGGTAGCGATAAATAAACATACCTCTAAAGTTAGACCGGTCCCAAGTATTTACTATAGAAAGGTAGATAGAAAAGCTTTATATGTAAAGGCCAATGAAGATAGGCACCTATCTAATTGTTTGGTTTTGCTAATTTATATTTTTGTATTAAATTTGTTAAATTTTTCTTCTCTAAATTTAAATGCAGTTTTATATGTTCTAGTAACAGGGGTAATGATGGTTTAAATTTAAGAAATGTTTTTTTATTTGTTTTGTTTGTTTCAAGTTTGTATTAGGCCATGATACCTTTTAGTATTTTGATTTGATATATATATTATCCTCTTTCTCGAGTACGAAATATAGGTAATTTTGTTCCTTAAGAATAGAGTTTTTCTGGCCTACCCTCCTCCAACTATCATCCCCTTAATTTATACTAGGCATTTGTGAAGCCCTAGGGGCCCACGTCAACGAGGGATTGGTGATAAATCTAAAACCAGAGGCTACCCAGGTATAGGTTTGTAGAAAAGGTGGTAATTGGTTGGTAAAGCGAAAAAATAATTCCAAATTTTTCCGTCTGACGTAACCTAGTTACTGACGTCGGTGGTGGCAGCGGGAAACCTACCCTTCATTCAGTTTTGTTAACCGACCAGTTATTACACGGATCTATACCTATGTAAAACCATATATATTTAAATAAAAACATACAGCGAGGGTATAACGCCCCAAAACCAGCAGCTGATTTGTTACATATTTATGCTTATTATTATTTATTTCACAGAAGTTGATGGAAAATAGGTGAAATCTTCATCATGGGCGCCCACAAAATGGATAGTCCATTACGAGTCCCGACATTTTTTTTCATAATCAGAGTTTTTCCCAGAACTTGAAATTTATAAAAAAACTAGGTTTTTTTGTTTCTAATTTTTAGTCCAAAATTGCTTTTTAGTTATTTTTTCTCTTTTTCTATAGTATCTAATAAGAAGGATGGATATGAATAGGTTATATGATTTTTTTATGTGTATAACCTATAATGTAAGGAAACATTTACATGAATCCAAAAATTTAGAGTCAGAACCCTTTCCCCTTGAATAAAATTTTTCAAATTTAATAATTTAATTTAATTTTAACAATGGCCTCCTCTCAGGGGAGCAGTGGTCCCCTCATTATTTTGTAAATATATGCTAAATACTAATATACTAAAGCCCCTTTGGAAGTTATTGCATTGAAATAATATCAAACTGCAAATATAGTGCCATAGTTCCTCAATTTTAACCAAACAAATAGTAAGTACCATTTGCATTAATTAGCAATAATCATGCCCAAAAATGACGGTTATTGTTTATGGCTTGTATATTATGCTCACACTTTGTACAATGAAGGTAACAATAGACATTAAAAAGATAATAAAAAAACACTTTAAGAAAAGGAGATATATTAAATTGTTAATTTGTTATTCACTTGGAGTTTATCAGTGATGTGTTTCTTATCAGTGCTGAGTTTTGCACACAATTTATGAATTTACTTAATTTTGCAACTGTATTTTGAGTGAGTTTTGATTTTGTTGATACAAGCATGTTATAGTTAAATATAAACTAAGCTGCAGGATGTTATCTTCTGAAAGTCCTGTCTATTGATCTTTCCTCATCATAATTGTATACAGGGTGTCCGGATAGTAATGTGACCCAGATTAAATAGAGCTTCCTGTGGCCAAATGGAGCCGATTAAACCTAACATAATTTGGTCCAAAAGTGTTTCATTCATTGGTTCACTTATACTTTAGGAGAATTCAAACATTATGATTCTATTAGCATTTCTGCGTATTGTAGAAGGCGCTGCCGCCAGGCTTTTTGTTAATTTTTTTTTATCAATTTCATTTATTATCATTTTCGTCCGCAGGACCAGAATTATGTTACAAAAATTTATTTGACAAAAATAAGGTTTACTTGCTTCATGTCGATAAAATGCACTGTTTTCAATAAAAACACTTAAATACGTCAATACATTTGCTAAAAGTTGTTATGCAACATAACATGATATTCGATCAATTTATCATTTGTCAAATTGATCTTATTAAACCAGTTTGGTGATTGTTGTTGTGCTGATTTTGCTTCACATTTCCTTTTTTTTTAAGATTTTGTGTTTCTGTTCTATATTATTTTTTCGGTCTTTTGTTACATTTTGAAAAGATTCCACGACACAATTTGTTTTCAAACTCTGAAATCATGGACATGAGATTGCTGTTTATTGTCAAGAGCAATTTAATGGAGGAGCTGAGAAGGTACAGTGAATTGTATCAAAATCGTCATCAACCAAACAGGAAATTTATTCCAACGAAAATAATACAGAACAAAAACACAAAAATCAAATGTAAAGTAAAATCGGCACAATAACAATCACCAAACTGGTTTAATAATGTCAATTTGACAAATCGTAACCTGATCGAATATCATATTGCATAATAGAATAGCTTTAGTAAATTCACTGAAATGTTTAGGAGCGTTTTTATTAAAAACAGTGCATTTTATCGACATGAAACGAGTAAACCTTAATTTTCGGCTTGATTGATCGTTTGGTTTCTGAAATATATCCAAAAAAAAACATTTTTTTTCCCCTTAAGGCCCCATAACTTCTTAGGCAAGCACTTTTGGACTAAGGTATATTAGGTTTAATCGGTTTCATATGACCACAGGAAACTATATTTAAATTAGGTCCCATTACTTTCCCGACACCCTAAAATTTTTTTTTTTAACTACCTCTCAAGTCACCGAAGTAACTCTCAGAAAATCCTAGAATTTTGTGTTGAGTAAAAGAGAGACGAGGCCCTACAGTTTATTGTGGAGTCAGAACCACATCTAGGGCATCGACAGTTCTCTCCCATCTTAATACGAAACAAATTACAAATAAAATTTCTAACTTGCTCCGGGATGGATTCGAACCTTCGATATTCGGAACCGAGTAAATAAGCGCTTTACCTACTCGGCTACCATGCCCTCTATACAGACCTGTATACAGTATCTATTAAAACGTGGCAAATTGAGACCATTTTAAAAGTAAATTATTTAGGATTGTTTTATGGGAATTTTATTTGGTGTTTTTTTAATGAAATGGATTTTTTTTTGTCCATAATTTTCAAAATTTTAATAATTTACAATTGATTGTTGAATACAATTACAGAGACGGCTAAAAAATAAGAAATGCAAGATCGTTCTCAAAAAAAAAATGTTTTTTTCTTGGTTAAAGATGATTTAGTCTGGATATTAAACAAATAATAAGCATACGGACACTAAAATATTCTGCGTTTATGTTGAATTCAATATCTCGTTCATGCTTATGTACTAAGTAAATAAATAAATTATAAATAATTATGCTAGGTACTGCGACATTATCATTTTTTTATCTGATAATACTCTGCTTTTCTACACCATTAAATATCACTTTAAATTCTAAGTACATTTCATATGTATTAATATGCCTTCCCATTTATATTTTTTATTACATATTAATTTTAATTATTTACTCCATTAACTTGAAAACCAGCAAAAAATATATTTTGTTAAATTTATCATGGAGCAATTAGGTAACAGATTAATTTAATTTACATGCAAAAATTTCCACTGGTGTTGATATAGGGTATTAATAGTCGAAGAGATATTTATAAAATTTTTGTTATGCTATTTAGAAATTTTATTTTTACATACAAAATAAAATTATTTAATTAGTAATTATTTACCGTTTTCGTCTTATGGAAATTTTTTTAATTATTAAATCTTTCACACCATATTTAGGATAAATACAAATGATAGCCATATAGACTGTGGCAAAGAACTACAGACATGCACCATTATGTGACTAATTTATGAGTCAACATTATTAAGAAAAGTGGGGATAGTGAACCAACCGGCTACGTAACAACGTTGTTTCATTCTCAGCAAAAGAAAAATTTTTTTTGTATTATTGGTGCCGAAAAAAATATATTACATGGCACTATAAAGTAGTTATTTCAATTTAAAGTTAAAATTTTTCATAATTACGTCATGCCAACTAGGGAAATCATCAAAAATTTGTTGGAACGCTGGTACATCTGTTTTTCTGTTGTATTCATGTTTTAGCATTTTTGTTTGTGTATCTTGTTATATAGATTTTCTTAAAAAAAATCTATATATACATTTATGCTCGGCGACTTTGGGCCCCCGTATCTCGAGAACGGCTGATCGGATCGACCTCAAATTTGGGATCTATCCGAATCTCGAGATTTCCAGAAACTTTCCGTCTGTCCGGAACTCCGGAACTCCGGTAGTCCGGAAACTTTTCTTTGAAATGCGATAACTGTCCCAAATATTGACCGATCGACTTCAAACTTTTACTAGGGGTAGACCTCCATGGTCTACATATGCCTATTGATTTTGAGCCGGTTCCGAAAACGGCAAGTGGGGCAAAAATGGCCCAACAACCAATTTTTTTACCTTCCTTTGAAATGCGATAACTGTCCTAAATATTAACCGATCGACTTCAAATTTGGAACAGGGGTGGACCTCTAAGGGCTACATATGCCCATTGTTTTGGAGCCGGTTTCGAAAACGTGAAGTGGGGCAAAACGGCCTAAAAGCCATTTTAATTTCTTTTTTTTTTTTAAATGCGATATCTGTTCAAAATATTGAACGATCGACTTGAAATTTGCAACAGGGAGACCTTTACGGTATACATATGCCTGTTGATTTTAAGCCGGTTCCGAAAATGGGAAGTGGGGCAAAAAAAAACTAAGAATTTTGTTTTTTTTTTTGGAAATGCAATAAATGCCCCAAATATTGACCGAATTGGTACAAATATAGGCATATTAGCGTAAGACTCAATAAAATGGATCACAAGGAACCGATTCCGACTATTCACGAACCGCTCCGATCATTCCCGAAGGCGTTATAAGCACTTTTAATAGCGGAATCGTTTTCTAGGTAATCGGACCCAAGGAATCGATTGGAATCATTCTGGAACCGATCCGATGTACTTTGTCCGTCTTTTGAAAATCTATATGGCATCTTCACCGCAGCGGTGAATGTACCTCACTTGTTTTAAAACATTCTAAAAAGCACACAAATATGAAAAAATTATGTTGAGGTAAATCAGATAATTTATCTGCTATATTTTACAATAATAAACAAACAAAAAATGAGGTTACGGTCAAATGTCAGTATGTGACAATACCATACAACTGCAGCTTATAAAATATCCTAAATATAACTACATTTGGCACTCTATTTAAATTTGCGATTAGTCACGTCATTAAAGTTTTTTTTCAGTTTAAATGAAAAGAAAAAATAAATAATAGACACGTTCATTTATTTGTATATATAGTTTTAGATTTTCATATAAAAAAAAAATGGAAAAATACCCATTGCCTAATAAAACATATTGTCATACTAGCGACATATTTATTATAATAAGACAAATAATCTCTGTTCTATCTGAAGCGAGCAAATGTCAAAAATGCGCATGGACACTACCAGAGGGCGACACTGTTTTCTTGCTATTTCTTCATTAATACTACTTATCCAAATCATTTGACACATTTATTGAAACAAATATAATGGATTATTACCTAATAAAATGTTGAAGAATAATATCAATGCAGTAAGAAGGATATTTTAGTGTCACTCCCTGGTATTGTCCATACTCATTCTTGTCATTTGCTGGCACAATTAAAACAAAGAGATTATTTGTCTTATTATAATAAATATGTCACTGGTAGTACTTAGTTTAGATGATAAAGCTTCGTAGTGTTTTTCTAAATCGTCTTGATCTATGGCGACACCCATGGACTTAATGAAACTATTTTGTTCTATGGATTTTTTTGTTTAATTCATAAAAGGGCTACAATTTTGAGTGGTATTTTTAGGTTAAAATAACATCAAATACTATTAGATTAATAATACATACAACTTCAGGCGTTGTCATGCATTTTTAAGGAATCCAGCTATCTGGCACCATCTATTAGCATGAGTTTTTATAGGAGTTTTCATGTTAGATATAGTAAGGAAAATAATGTTAAGGAAAATTGAAAATGCTGTTTTAATTTTGAGAAATTTCTCTAATTTGGAATTTTTATTTTTTAGTATAAATTTCAGCCCAAAACATAAACTTCAGAGTTTTTTTAGCCAAATCACATATGTCAACGTTATTATCGAATTGATTATTTGATTATTTCAACAATAAATCCTAATCGTCTTTCTGCATACATAATTATTTTGTTTGAAGATATACAAGTCTGCCATGGCTATTTTCAATGTAAACTTTTATTTTATGTCAAATAATCGGGCTGTTTCTTACTTATTAGTTTAATTAGTTAGTTGTAGGCCACTTTTTTTGCTGCACTTATAGTCTGTTCTAGATGAAATGAATCATGTGAGAACATATTTTTAACACGCTTTTATTAGCTTCATTCCAATAAAATATGACTTGTGCCTGATAAAAAGTTCTGCAAAGTAAAAATAATGTACAAATAAAATAAAGTATTAAGTGGAATTGCATGCTTTTATTCTTTTGATAATGAAATACAAAAGGAAAACAATTGCTGTTTACATTAATGTTGCTGAGATAATAATCTTGCCTTATATGTAGTTAAGTTGTTGATACGTTCAGCAGATTTTAATTAAAGTATGTAAGTACTGATATTGCCACTGATAATATAAATATTTAGTAATCATTAGACTAAAATTCTGGGCATTGAAATTTTTTTTGTGAATACTGATTATGATACTTTTATAATCGATAGATATTAAAATAATGTTAAATATATAATTTT
This sequence comes from Rhamnusium bicolor, assembly GCA_029963845.1. Lineage (NCBI taxonomy): Eukaryota > Metazoa > Arthropoda > Insecta > Coleoptera > Cerambycidae > Rhamnusium > Rhamnusium bicolor. Next base: position 556,175 of record JANEYF010003767.1, read on the forward strand.
TATTATAAGGTAGAAATAATAAAGCATGCCAGTAATATATTACATTTTTTTTCTAGGTGTTTCATCTGCAAGGAGTACGTTGGGAAAAACCACAGTTTCTTTCGAAGTCCTTCCTTGGTTTCATTACCTTTAATATAATCAGTTACAGCTTGTTATTTGCCGAATTTATAACATCACAGCTTGCCGAACCTCCAGCGGATGACCCTAGTTTCTATCATCATGTCTTCAATGGATGTTATGCTGTGTTAATGTTTATTGTTGTTATTTTCTTCCTTATCTACGGGGTCGAAGTTTATTTCAAGGTAGGTGAAGAAGTTATATATATTTCCAGTAATATTTACAGAGAAAGAGGATAAATAATAGGAGTTAGTAATAGACAATTTCTAGAAAAAAATAATAAAATAATTATTGGGTATTATATAAGCAACCTTTTCATACCTAATATGATAATAATAATAAATACAGTCGAACTCCTATATCTCGAACTTCTATATCTCAAAATTTTCTGTAACCCGAATATGTTTTTGTGCCCTGGACATATACTTCATTTTAGAAGTTTTTCTCCAACTCACTGTTTTGAGGGGATTTAGGAGGTTCAAGTTAGAGGAGTTCCACTGTACCGATAATTTTTTTCATATTTTATGTCATTCTTATCTGAATGTGTTAGTATAAAAGTTTTAGGTAGATAGTAAATCAGACACAACACTTCGAATACATTTTATCGCAGAAACTATTAAAACAACCACTCAATCTAGAAGCAAGAATTGCATTCGCATTGAATTAAATAACAATATTAGAAACAAAAAAAATATTGAGATTAAAAAATATTGACTCGTCAAAAAGAAAAATTTTTACACTCAAGAAAAGATTCTCTCCAATTACAATACAAAAACGAAAACGCCTAATCCAAAATATATCGCCTTTCATTCTTCCGGAACTCCACAGGGAGCTGGTATACGAACATATTTAAATTTATGAAAATATTTAAATTACCTACATCTAAATATGAACTTTTGCCATATTTATTTTGACATTTAAAATTGAAAGATTAATTCACAATAAATACGAAGCAAATAAAATGTCAGATTTTTTAAAATTTAATAATAGACAACTTTAATACTATTTAAAATATTGTGTAATCAAAAAAAAAAAAAAATTCCCAACATGTTTTGTAGGATATCAAAATCAAAATAAAAATAAACGCACCATGGCAGGTCTACAGTATTGTCTAAATTAAATGTCTGAAACTATAAAAAATCAATTGTGGTTAAGTCTAGCTCGATACTACTTTGTCATCATCATATCCGTCTGAAATGATTGTTTTTAAAAATATTAATGTCATTTAAATTTGTTGAATTTTTTTATTGGATGAAAAATTAACCTTAACACTGTATTGCTCGGTAACGCTTAATCTGACAAAAAATTTTCAAGACATTTTTGGCAGAATTATTCATTCTAAACAACCTTTATTTAAAACATTTTTGACACAAAAATTATTTATGAGAGATGTTCTCCCATGAGTTGTATCACTGGTTGCAGTGTAAGATAAAGGCCATAACTTAGATAGCTTAATTCAAGATAGAATAGCCGGCCAAGCTAACTTTAAAAATGTTTTCTTAACTGCGTCTCAAGTCGCCGAAGTAACCCTTTGGCTATTAATCCTTAACTGAGGTAATAAATGATGGTTATGAAAAAGAATATACAACATCCTTGTTTTGTGACCTGTTGAAGGTATTTGCCTGTGTCGCCCCCAGCAAACACCTTGAAAAACTGAGTTTTTACAAATCCAGTAAAAACAGCTAAAGCTTAGTGCAGTCGTATCTTGAAGAAAGAAAGCAATTTGTAACTCTAAATAGAGATATTTCAAATACATTGTATATTAAATATGGAGTGCCACAAGGGTCGGCGCTGGGGCCTGTACTATTTCTAGTATATGTCAATGATCTGGGAAGCAATGATAATATTGTTTGCTGAAGATACGACCGCACTAAATAGTGACAAATCTTTAAAGGCGAGGAGTTTGGAGGACATAATCAAGTGTTGCAGAATAGTTTACTGCCAATCAGTTGATTTAATTGGATGAAAATTCAAAAGGTGTGATTTTTCTTGTGTGTTACAAATTCAGTAATTAACTTGGTCTGTAAATTCCTCAGGTGTATGTCTAGATTAGAAATTATCATGGAAACGAACTATTTTTTTTCAGTCAGGAATGATAAGATCCTCATAAAAAATAAACCCGCTTTAGAAATAATTAAATTTATTTTAAATTTTTTAATGATAATTAATAAATAACTTCATTGTAATTTTTATGGAAAAAACTGCTTAATATATTTTTTTGTGTTGCAAGTCACCAAAATTAATGTATTTTAAGTAATATTTGTGTATAAATAGGCATAATTGTTAAATTTTAAATTTGTTTTTTCTTTAGTTTCTTTTTCAAGATGGATGACCATTTATCTCAAGAGAATATGGCCGATTTGTATAATGTGACTAAATGAGATCACGATTCCTCATTTGAAATGATCTTCATCTAAAATTTGTCTGTATTGGCACACAGCAACATATCAGATTAATATGAGACTCGAGATAATTTTTTTAATAAGAATTTGTAAATGTCAACATTTTTTATTTTAATTATAGGTACGTGGTGGCTTTGTTGCTAAACCTCTTCAACTAGCGAGAAGCACACATGAAACAGAACCTTTACAAAACGAAACCGACCTAAAACCTCAAATTAACCTCTCTCAGTTGCACCAGTCTCGCATTGGTCTTCTCAGCCAAGCGCTAATGCTGATTATCATTGCCGGATTTCTATTTTCTGAAACCCTCTCGGAATTTTGGAAAACAAAAGTGCCAATCAACTCTCGTAATCTTCATGATATTATATTCCGTGTAGTTGAAATTGGAGTTGCTATATGGTTCCCAGCAGTCCTCTGGAACTGCATGCAACCCTCGGAGTTATGGATATTAAATCCCAGGAAGCTTTTGGCTAAGTTTGACCAGCCTAAGAATGTGGATAGTCCTCTTGGTGACGGAAAAATATCAATTGGAGGAGATGATGAGGCATTCTTAGATAAGAGAGAGTGCTGGATTTGTTATGATGGAGACAAAGGAGAACCTCTTATACAACCTTGTGATTGTACTGGAGACGTTTCTAGTGTACATCATGAATGCCTCAGAAGGTATGAAACATTTTTTTAGTATTAATTATTTTTGTTTTGATATACAGGGTCCATCATTTAAAATTACCTGGGTCGGTAAATTTTTTTATTTGACATACCGTAACGTGCTTGGTATCAAGTGATAAGCAAATGAAAGTAAAAACATAAATTTATTGAAATCAAATGTCAACATTATTATTATTAATAATAATAAAACATTTGGTTTAATTTATTTAATTTTTTTTAGATGGCTAATGGAGAGCTCTTCGGCAAGCAACGAACCTTTGAAATGTAAAGTTTGCAAGTACGAGTACGATATCTGTAGAAGCAGCGAGGTAAAATGGGACAGAGGATTCACAGCACATCATTGGGGCAGCACTGCCGTTATAGTAACCTGCATGTGCGTAGCTGTAGCAGGTGCTTGGATTGTCATTCAGTTGTATGATAATTCTTACATTCGAATGCTCAGTGCTAGTGTTGCTCTTATCGTGATCTATATTTGTATTAGGTAAGTTTTTTTTTTTAAGTTTTTTTGATCATATTCATCTTAATGTTAATAATGTTGGAAATTGATCGGTCAATTTGACGGCTATTTTTAGCCGATTCTAAGATAACTAGTATTTTTTTTTTATGCAGATTTCTAATACATTTTATTTGGCAGCTGTAGATTATTTCAATAATAAGTAAGAACTTTATTGCATCAAAATTAATTCAATAGGTTCTAGACTCAGATTTAAATTCTTTTATATCATGAAATGTATAAAAACTAAAAGAGGCTCATCGAATGCATACTTATTTTTTTTTACATGACGTGACTTGATTTATATGATCATATAAATAAACCAGTAATTTTAGAGAAGCCTGATAATGGCAGTTTTTCAATTGTCTTATAATACATCTATATTCATGTTTTATATTTATATAATTTTTATACATATACAGGTTTTTGGGACAAAATACTCTAAGCGCATATCAGCGTGCCAAGGTAGCTGCCCTGAGCATTGGTAATCATGTAACCACAATTAGCGGCAATGTTAATACCCCAACAACTGACTCTCAGCCCGCTCAGGCTGCACTTTAACCCAGAAGACTAGTACTAATGTAAAACATTGTTATGTTGTGATATTTTACCTATGTATTATATAACTTTTTCCTTTCAATATAGAATTATTGAATATTAGATGTAGATATTTAGATAGACGTGTTTTTCCTTGAGCACATTATACATTCCTTTATATTTTCTTTCTGAAAAATAATATTATCCTCCCGTTCCTTCGTGATATTAAATAATTTCACTGGTATCTCGTAAACAATAAAAAAACGAATAAACTTTAACATGCTCATCGAGGTGGTTAAAGTAGTGTACACTCGGAATGTTACACCAACAATTTACGAATGACATTAATATTTACCTAGGTTAAAATTATACCACTCTTCGAATGGCTAGTGTGCACTCTGTCCATTGCTTAGGGTAATTTCGAACGGCCTCCTGTTGTCACATTTTAATATTAGGCTCAGCACTTGCGAAAATTGGCGCCACATTCAAATAATCGAAAATTTTCCATTTTTTGACATTAGAATTGTAAAAATTATGCTATGCTAGTTTATTGTAGTGATGTAACTTGTAATATTTTCAGTTTTTGGAAAATTTTATGACTAACATCGCTACATTAAACAAAAATACTCACTATTCATGCATGTCATAATATACACCATAAAATTGGATCTATGTAACAATTGCCACACCTGTAGCATTATGAAGAATAGGGAAATCATCATTTTTATTTGGAAAACTTACAACCACTACATTACAAAGAAATTATTTAATTCAAATAGCATCTGTAGGGGATTTAGCAATGGCTAACCAATAATAGTAAATAGTAGTAGTAGTAGTTTAAATAGTAGATATATTCTTTTCCCAACTCTAAACGAGTTGACCCAAAAAGAAGTGAGTTTGTTACCGTTAAGCAGTTAAATTTTATAGTTAGTTGAGGTATGAGTGCAAACTTGGAAGTACAGAATATACCATAATTGTCAGCAACGACAGTCTATAATTATTGCTAATTACTGCTGCTACAAGTACAGTAACTTCAACTGCAGCTCCAACCTTTGCATGCTACAACCAACTTTCAAACTGATACCTCGTTTTTTTCAAAAGGTTGTAGTTTATAAATCTGACTTATGGTGGGTTTATGCTTGCGACCTAAGGCTAAACACCCAACACCTAACAACCTACCCAGCAAACATTTTCCATAAGATTAGCTATAACTCGACTTGGTAAAAGACGAATTTACTTATTGAGGTAGTTACGACGTAAAATTGACTGGAAAAAATACACTTCCTATACAAATTTACCTACTGGTTTTACTTTATATTTAAATTTACGTAAATAATATCAATAAATCTACCTCATACACTATTTATTATATATACTTTAAAGGTAAATTTCTCTTAAAGTCGAAAAAGGTAGTATAATTAAGTCATATTTACCTTTTTGGTGACTGGAAATCGTCATAATGGTAGAATATTCTAACTAGGTACATTTTGTTGAAAATTGTATGTAATTTATACCTACACAGCAATCTATTTGGTCACCTTTATTACGCTCCTTTAAAGTAATATTAGGTCGACAACATCTATAAATTCTATCTAGCTTATCTATCTGACTTCAACCATTTAGTCAATTATTCTCAAAGGCAGTTAATCTTAAGGTCAAATTAGCGTTAGATGCCATATTTTTTTACCACAGTTTTAGTGTGATTTGAAATTGAAATTTTTAAAATGAGTGTATAGAAACGAACTGATGAAAAGGAAAAAAAATACATAATTATACTGCTAAGTCATATTCAACAAGTATAACATACTTTCGGCTCAAACTATAATTATAATCTTTTTACTTGGCAATAGAAATTTTCATATTAATGAATATTTTGGAGGCGCATGATTATTTTTCGAAGTACAGGTGCTAATATACACGGAAAAATTTTTGGCGTATTAATTTCAACAACCGAGAACTTCTGATATTACGCAATTAAATTGGATTTATTTTTTATCACTGACATTCATTTATTTTCTATCTAACTATGAATTAGGTGTCTTTTCAATTTTGTAGATGACTATCAACAATGTTGCTACTACTTATAGAGAAAAATACCAAATAAGTATAAAATTTGTCCTTTTTTTTTGCTAGCAATCATTTGCCATTTGCACATAAATTCGTAGATTTTATCTAAAACTAGTCAACTCAATGTCGATTTGACATCGAAGGAAAGTCAAATGTACCTAAATACGTAACCAAACATACTGCGCAACTACAAGGAAGATTTATATGTAATTTTACCTATCTTAGTCAATTTAACTAAATTTTGACGTCATCTTATTCTCCACCTATGTTGATTTGACGTCGCTTCAGCGTAAACTTTACTTAAATATGATTAATTCTAATTTTGCGACTAAATTTATTATACCTAATTTAGGTAGTATCGACATCAAATTAAAACAAAATGTTTGCTGGGTATCACCTAAGAAATTGTAGAATGTGTTAATGCTTAACCCAAGTTTATTTGGGTTAAACAATTTTGCACATGTGGTAATATTCCTAAGAAATAAAAAATACATATACATAACTTTTTTTGTAATTCAAAATAAAGAAATTGATTCCAAGTAAATATGTTCTCAAAATCTCAATTCATAGAAAACGACCTCTTTAATCTGTCAATTATTGTCACTTTTTTCTGTCATTAATCTTTAATTACACATGAGCACATTTATTTTGACTTAACGACCTAAAAACCTTCACCTCAGAAGTTAAAAGTTGATAAACTTTTGTTTACGTCATTGGGTTGAAGGGTGTTGTATAAATAATTACAATTTCAGGTTCTTAGGACTTCGATTTTAGGTGCTTAGGTCCTATGCATAAACCCACCATTAATGCTTTTTAATCTAACCTAGAAATAATTTGAGGTTAATTTTGTTTTTCAGAAATAATTAAAAATCGTATTGTTTTCATTTTTGCGTGTTTGTTTGATTTGATTGTATAATGTGAGCATGGAGTGTTAATATTTGTCGATTCACAAATTTGAAGTATGATCTTGATCAATAGAATAGAATAAGTAATTTAACTATAATCATTCTGTGAACCTTGGAGGAATTAATAAATGACAGATGACAATCTATGAACTTTGTTGGTAACGAATGCTGAGTAATAAACTAAGCAGAGGGAAAAGTAGTTTGCAATGAAAAAAGTTATGTTCGTATTGCTTCAAAAATTTACACGATAGATAATTATCATATTTGAATGTTATTTTGTAAATCACATATTCTTATTTAGTAAACACATAGTGCGGCATCTGTACCTTGAAAATGGGGTGCTTCAAAGATTGTCATAGATCAATGCAAGACCATATTGAAATTAGTGGTTTTGGAGTGACTAATTTTGCTGTAATGTGTTTTCTTTTCGAATTTCGTGGTACATAAAACAAATGGCTAATTTTGACAGTTATGTGTATGTATATACAATTCTAAAAGTCAAAGTTTGACATTACTTAAGGTAGATTCTCTAAAATATAATTAATATTTTATTTTTTTTAAAATCAAAGCGATGCAACCTTTGATAATTCTTTGTTTAACCTAAAATACAATAAATTTAATTTTTTTAACACCAATCATGAGCATAACCCATTTATATTTTAAGTATAACGTGCATATATGCATATCACACTAAATATAAAGTACAAATATTTACGCAAGAACCCTACAAAACATAGATGCCCGTGATTATTTGAAAACTAAACATAACAGTTTGTTTAACCAACAGTTAAAGACGTTCTACATTCTATGATGTTCTACATTCTATGATGTTCTACATTCTATGATGTTGCACATTCAGTAAAATTTCTGAGAGTTTAAAGTATTCGTCAAAATTCATTGTCATCTGTCAGATTTCCCTGCTAATTGATTTTGGTATATCAATGTCCACACATTTATCATTGTTTTACTTTTTGATCATTTGTATCGAGTCAGTCATTAGAATGTAATTTGTATTTCTTTCGTATCATATTTTTGCTTTAACTTTGAAAATTATGTTTTAATGTTCAACCGTTTTAATGAAGTGGAAGTTTGTAAATATTGTTGTTTATAGAACACGCTATATGTCTATCTAAAAATGGCTAGTACTAAAGAGGCTAAAGTAAAATAGCCTTAAATAACCCATAGAGCAGAAATATTTGTTACATACGTGTAATAATACATAGTGATATAGTGGGATTTCGTGAATTATGTTACCACAGTATTAATAATCTGCTGTTTAAGACTACAAAAAAATAAGTAAAATTTACTTAGTTTATTTCTTAAAAAGTTGCCAAATATAAAATCGTACTTTTTATTGTTTGTTGAAATTTTAATTCATCTTTAGCTATTAGATACACTGTTGTAAATAAATATTTTAATTAATAATAAATATTATAAAGCATTGAACATTGTGTTTTTATTTTACTTAATTTATTCATTATTTTCCAGAATTGTTGTATGCAATGTGTTATACTTGATGTAAAGAAACAAAAGAAAATCATATAATAATAACACCACATGTAATGACAACCCCCTTTATCCCTGAATGTCTTAAATGACATTGTGCGGGAGAGGGTTACACATTAAGAGACAACGGACATACATCCAATATCCGAATATACTACGATTAATCTCTCTCACAGAAAAATCCCAGTGCCAGGAATCGAACCCAGAACCCCGAAGTTTCGAGGCAAGTACGTTACCTCTAGACCACAGAGCCATTACCATTCCACGCAAATTATTCAAAAACATCTAGTGTCGCAACAATTTTGAGACACTTTTTTTCTGAATTGTATGGAAAATTTCATTTAAAAGTTTTACTTCGAAATTAACATCAAGAAAACTTTATGGGTAAAAAGACTACCCCCACTCAAAACTACCCCAATAGAACGAGCTATTAAATATGAAATTTGTAATTCTTTGCGCCTACATTGAGCCCATAATGTATGAATATTTCATTTTTCTAGTGGACACCATATGGGACAATTGAAAAATTGATATTCATCATCTCCCTTCAAGAGGTTGTAGCTCCTTTATTATGCATTTTTGGACATACGTTTATTAATGAAAGTCCATTTATTTTTTGATATATTAGCAGCCTCTGAAGTTTGGCACACTTGTGGTAGATCACCATGTATAGGTCAAACAAGTAGATCGTTACTTGTAAGATATAAAGATATGTTCACACCCAAAAACAAAAATATTACATTTTTATGAAAAAAATAAACTATAAATAAATAAACTATGACCAAACAGATTTAAACAATTCTTCAGTAGACTTATTATTACTGTTAATAGAAATTTAATCCTAAATATATATTTATTACTTTACCAAAACCTATGCTTTTAATACGTCTATACAATCAGTAATAAAGTTAATTGCTTTTCAATTTATCCCTATATTTTTAGTTACTTGAAATGTCCAAATAGGATGAAACTAGTTGTAAAATTAAGAAAAAAATAAAAACCATTTTAGTTTATATAACATCCAATAAATTGTATATGATTTAATTTTTGCCCTCGCCAGGAAACCCCGAGTTCGATCCTCGGTCAAGAGCTGGGATTTTTTCTAAAGAAAAAATTAATCCTATCATACTCGGATATTGGGTGTGTCCATCGTCTCTATGTGGTCTCCAGCACAAGATACCTCTAGGTAACCTGTATTATATGAGTTTAATTTTGACCTCGAACTTGGCACCAATCCTATTGAAATTGAGCCAAAAAGTTATACAGCTATTCACTAAGGTCTTGTAAAATTTTATTGGGTAAACTATGCTTTAAAACAACTTTAGAGTAAAACACTATTAAGCACGATATGACAATTTTGTACTGTATAATATTAGGGTGTTGTGTATGATTGACAAATTTTTATAATCCAAATCATTTACTGTGTTCGTTTGGAGTATATCATTTTGACCCACGAATTTATCAAAGTAAGGCACTTCCTCTCTGTAACGCGTAAACAAATCAAATTTGCATCTCATTTATTGGCTCGAGACTAACCTAGTTGCAACATTTCTGCAACCACAATCATATTCAAAACTTTTTATGTAATAAGGAGCATATTTGCATATCGTCACTTGTGACTGCTCAGTGTCCAGATCAGTGGAAATTTATGAAAAACCAGCTGATCGAAATATTGTTGATTCACACAGATTATATGCTTGTTTACACAATGAAGTTGCTATTTGGCCAAATAAAATATTGTTTATTTTCATTACTTATAGTGGTATTGAGCTCCATACGTCGCTGGTCAAATCTGGCTCGAAGGATCAAAATGTTTTGTCAAAACTTTTCAAAGGACCGTATGATTTAACTTTTTTATTAAATTACTTCGATAGACGTGAAAGATATTAAGATATCAGCACATAAAAACGCACATTGGAAGGCTAATGGATACTCACCTTTCGCCGTTTTTTGAGCTCGTCAGAGAGCGCCCTGGTTTTCTTTTTATGCCTATGATGAGTTTTCAGTCCTTCCAATGATGATATATTATTATGTACTCGATTCACTTACAATAACAAGAGATCCTGTGAAAACTGTTTTCTTTTGTTTTAAAAGCAGGTCAGCCGTTATGACACACAAATCAGTACAACTCATGGGATCGTGTGAAAACCGGTTTCTTTCATTTTAAAAGCCGGTCGGCAGTTACGACAAAATCAGTTGTGTATTTTCATTCTTCCTGTGCATGACGCCTGTGTTCTAACTGTTGTTTTAGCACATGGTGTCAGCAAACAATGTGCGCTTTACCACGTAAATTAAAAATAAAAAACTTAAAGTTAAACCCATAAATCAGTCTTGCATGATTTAAAAAAAAAAATTGATGGTTGAAAAATAAACGACTAACTCAGTTGTCGACACAACTTGAAATTATCAATTTTATTCATTGATTTGATATAGAATGACCTCAAAACATTAAAGCAATCTTTGTAATTAAGAGTATTACATATTGTCTTATTTAAAAAATAATACTAATAATTAAAAAAAAATCATTTACATCAAAATGAAACAACCAGTGTTGAGTACTTAACATGACATGATTCTAAACTTTGTGGATCAGTTTATTTCAAACCTTTATCTTTCTTTAAAAAAAATGTTGCAAAAAAAATATTGTGCTAGAATTCCTATGAAGATTATTACAGTATAAAAAAAATCCCAAATCCTTCCTATCAACTGCCTGGGAAGGTATTTCATTTCTTTTCCACTTTTATCTTAGCTCAGTGCACATATTGTTCATGTATTTTGAGTTTAACTGTTTTATTTTTTATACAAGGTAAGATTATTTTTTAATATTTTTTAATTTGTATGTTGGCTAAATAAATTATGAAACATATTTATGATTAGTGTGCAATTTTTAAATATGTTTCAACTCTTGCCTATAATAATATTATGTGAATGTTTTAATTATTTTTTTTCATTTCAGAATGTTAACAGTTTTGTTCTTGGGGGCAGTAGTGTCCGCCTCATCCTTTTGGGATTCCATTATTCTAGAATCCAGTAACTGCACCACAAACGAGTTTGCTTGCAGAAACGGCCGTTGTATAAATCGTTATTTAAGATGTGATGATAATAATAACTGTGGTGATGCCTCAGATGAAGAGAACTGTGGTATGTATGTTTGTGTCATTAAAATATTAAAGTTAAGGTTTTCTACTGTTTGGAAACAAAAAAAAAATGAGTGCTGGACTTTTTACAGGTGTTGTTAATTTTTTTCCTTAACGTGTATAGTAAAATACATTTTAGTGACTTTTAAAATTATTTCATATAATAAAATTTAATTTTGACGTGAACTTGGCTATTTAACAAAAATTTTACATATTTTTTTTTGTAAAATTATTAATAAATAATCATAAAAAGTGCATTAGTTTAAACTAAAAGATTGCAAATTTAATTTCTGAGAATTCAATACAAATACATCTATACCTTTAAGGCTAATTTTTTTTACAAAAAGGTGCATTTTATCGATATTTAAAAAGTTTATTATTTTATATAAAATGTAAAGCTCTGGAAGAATTTTTAAAGCAAATTTTAAAAATATTCATACAAATTTTAAAAAAATATATAATTAAAGGATCCACCTAGATTTATTTACCTTTAGCCTTAATGGCATAAAATCATTCTTCAAACATAGAATTTTGATATTCTCTTTTGTGAAAGGTCTGTACAAAAAGCCACCATATATTCCCAAAACCAAACTGATGATTGAACCTATCTTAAGTCTATCCAAAAGTGCTCCGTTAAATCGCTATTGAGGGTCAAATTTCTTAAGAAAATTGTAATTTTTTTAAGTGACAAAATAAAACTTCCAGCTATTGCGGTAAAGTTTAGGATGTTTATCGTACTGGCCATAGATGGTTTTTAGCGTAATCTTTTTGGTCATCAATATTGCTCAAGTGATCAAAAGTTGGTCATTCGGTTACAAAGAAACCGAAATATTTGCAAATTTTTTGTCTCGTTAAGTTTTGTCATGCCATTAAGTGCATCTAGGAATCTTACATCAAATGTTCAATAAAATCACCGCTTACACAGATTAATTCGTCGACGTAAAAAGTTGCACTGTTTACAACATTTCAGCACCTTTTTATAGAGAGTTTGTGACATTTTAAACCATAACTGTTCCTCTACATTTATTGAAATGGAATCCTGGTTTGTAAAGTGCCACACAAAAATAATTACAGTGTTATACCATATGTATAGCGCTAAATGTGGCCAGTTAGAAAGAGAATACGAGCGATGGCAGCGAACTAGGATGAAATGAGATGGAATAAGACATACCCAGCGAAGATAGGAACAGGCTCAGTTTATGCCCCACCAGCCAGCTACAATATACTTACACTGTTATGTCCGTCTCGCTTGTTAACAGTTGGTCACACTAGCCGTTTTACACATAGTATACAGTGTCCCAATAGTGCGTCAAAGTCTAATATCAGCCTTATTAAAAGACTTTGCAAAATTATTTTTTTTATAAATATAGTGTGGTAAATTTTTTTAAAATATGTAGGGTGACTGGCTATAACAGCAACGTCAAGGTAATTTTTTCTTACTGGAACACCCTATTTATTATTATTTTTGAATTCAGTGCAAAATTACTTTTCCAACGACCTCCAGATTTTTTGTTTTTGATTTGTTGTTGCTGAGTTATTTGATAAAATATGAAAATGTTGGTCGGTTTATGAACCGTGGGTTGGAACAAGGTTTAACAAATTAATTTGCTGTGTATGTATTACTATTAATTAATAAGATTTATTTTGCAGTTATGTAGACAAGGGATGCATTTCAACGACACAACCACCAAATATTTTACAGGGTGTCTTTTACACTAGCACTAATTTAGGACATTTCAAAGTGCAGTTTCTCAATTTTTATCAAATGGATATTATTGTATTTTTTAATTGGCATGTTTTTTCCCTACAATTTTTGTATATACCTAAAATCGACATTTTCAGAGATATTTTTACTTTTTCATTAAAAACCGTTAAATTATTATACTTTTTATTTCTGATTTAGCAGCCACATTTTTGATATAAATTGAGAATAATAATTGATAGTATATATATATATATATATATTTTGGGTGCGTTATGGTTGCCTCATTAGTATTCTTTTATGGTAGTTTAATTAAATCGCGTTCGAGTCTATCTCAAAAATTTATAAATAGTCATTTAATATTACAAAAAAATTAATATGAGTAATAGGAACAGAAAAATGCAGATAATATAAAAATTGGTACTATTTTAATAATTTAAAGTAATTTTGAACATAATTTAATCAAATAAATAATACCTAATACCTATTGTTTATAAGAACTGTTCATAAATGTTTATGCATTTTTGTAGATGATTTTCAAATGATCTACTGACATTTCTTAAAATATCTACAGTAATATTCTGAAAAACTTCTCTTATTCTGTCGTTCATATTTTCTTTTGTAGTTTGGTCAAATTAGGGCTTCTAGCAAGCCAACTATGGGTCCTCCTCTTCCTATTCAACCGTTTGGAAAAAAGTCGTTTAAATGTTCATAAATAGCTGAGGTGTGTTGCAATAATTCTTCCTAGTTGTCTTGCAAAAGTTCCAAATAAATTTAACCATTCACACATCTATCGAAAAAATGTCCCATCAGATAATCCCCAATAATTCCTCCCTAAACATTCAATGATCATTTTGTTTTTCTATTTGTTTATGAGATGTCAGGATTGATTGTATCATAATAATGAAAATTATGATGATTAATATGTCCATTTTTATGAAACGTTGCTTCATTGGTATACAAAATAATGTAAAAAAAATTTCTTTGTTCTATTTATTGTTGCGCCCATTGACAAAATTTGGTTTCATAATCCCTATCAATCAGTTCTGGCATTAGTTGACCGTAGTAGGAACAAAATTTGTTTTTGTAGGGTTCGAAGGACTAGTTGGTTAATATCGTGTTCTCTTGCCAATTCTCTTATGTTGTGTTGAGGATCTTCAGTCACTCTCGAAAGGACGACTGTTTCGTTTTCTTCATTTACTACATTTTTTGTTCATTCCTTTTTCACATATTCCACTTTTCCATATTATCAAATCATTCCATCAACCTCTCAGATGATTTTTTAGTGGGCGGTCTTTTTTTCTGGATATCGATCATTATAAATTCGAGTTGATAGCAAACAATTTTTATCACTTGCATCCAGAACATAAACCATATTGACCATTTCTTCTCTAGAAAAATTCGTTATTTAAAAGTATGAATTTTGAAATAATAACTTAACATAAAATTTTTTAAATTTTTCTCCGAAATTGTACAGGTAACCCTGTAAAATTTAATAATATACTGGGTATCCAATTTAAAAAAAATATATTATTTTTTTTGTATCCCCTGAAATCTGCACGCTACTGTACTTTGATAGCATTTTAACAAAATTCAGCCATAACCACACAATTTTTATTTAAAACATTTTTTTCCTATAGGCAATAATAACGATGATAAGGGGTGGGTAATTTATAATGAATAACCTTGTACCTTTTTTCTTCTTCCATTCATTATGTCTCTTCTGGTAGTACCACATTCGCCAAATTTAATGTGTCACCTAAAATGTTGTTGACAATCTTAACTGCCAAATTTGGAAAGTCTCCCATTAGTATTTTTTGAGTTATCGCGGATACACACATACACACACAACCACACACAGACACACACACGCACCGACAGACATCATTTGGAAAATAGTCAAAATGGATTCAGAAGGGTTCAAAACGTATATATCAATCAAAATCTCGAGGTCCGAAAAAAATCACAATTACTATATTTCCTTATATTAGGTATAAGAAAGTAAAAAGTGAAAAAAATAATGAAAAAAATTATAGTCAATACTAAAGAGGGACCGTTGTTAGAAATTGACTGGCATCGGTAAGGATCATGGTGTAACCAGCATAATAATAATAATAATAATAATACCTTTATTAACCATTGTGTGATACATAACATGTATATATGGTAGACGAAATAAATTATGTACAGTGTATAAAACAAACAGTAAAAATAAAACAAACAGTAAAAGAAAAGTAGACAACAAAACAGTAACATGTATGAAAATTAATTAATTAATTATTGTGCCAAAAACTCTAAAACACTATAAAAAGACATTTCTATTAAGTAATTCTTTGTAGCTGTCTTAAATTTGTTAAAGACTGTTATAATTTTTAGATGGTCAGGAAGTTTGTTAAACAGATTGATGGCATTGTAATTAGGCGAATGTTTATACAAAGTGGTAGAGTGAGGCGGTATTGTCAATTTGTTATTATTTCGAGTATTGTAAACGTGTGTATCTCCCAGTTTATTAAAATTTGTAAAATTTTTATATGTATAACACACACATTTTAGAATAAAAATACATATTACAGTTAATATTTTATTTTTCTTAAAAACACCTCTGCAGCTATCTAATGGTTTTAAATTAAAAATGAGTCTGATTATTCGTTTTTGTGAAATTAATACCCTGTTTATATTTTCGCCTGCACCCCATGTGACTATACTCATAGACAAATGGCTGTAGACTAAGGCATAGTAAATATTTAACAAACCATTAGTATCAAGTACAGTTTTCATTTGAAGAATAGCAAAAAACGCAGAACTTAATTTGTTGCAAACAAAATCTACGTGATTGTCCCAAGAGAGTTTAGCATCGAGCCAAGTTCCTAAGAATTTTATATTTGACACCACATTAATATTGTTAGCCACTAGAAAATTTGGAGTAAGTCCTCTTCTATTATGAAAATTTATGGAGACGGTTTTTTTATCATTCAATATAAGTTGATTACGCTGACACCAGGTATCAAGCTCATTGCAGACATGAGTTATATTTTCAGCTAACTCCTCAGGGGTCTGTGCTGACACTGTAATGGTAGTGTCATCTGCGAACATCTACCTTTTGTGATGTGCTTTGGTAAGTCATTCACATATAATGCAAACAGTAATGGCCCCAACACAGAACCC
Source organism: Rhamnusium bicolor (assembly GCA_029963845.1). NCBI lineage: Eukaryota > Metazoa > Arthropoda > Insecta > Coleoptera > Cerambycidae > Rhamnusium > Rhamnusium bicolor. The sequence continues at coordinate 572,875 of JANEYF010003767.1, forward strand.
TGAGGAACTCCCATGTGCACATCCCTCATATCTGACATAGCATTATTATATTTTACCAGCAATTTTCTGTTAGACATATAGGACTCTAGCCACTTCAGTAAAGTTTCCCGTATTCCAGTATTGTATAATTTGCTTATTAAAAACTCAACATTAACAGTATCAAACGCGCGAGAGAGGTTAAACATTAGTGATATAACGTACATTCCTCTATCAAGGTCTTTATAGACAGGATCTAAAAGATAAGCTGGTGTAACTTACAAAGACATAGGCTTCATATAGCATATCCATTAATGTTTGTTTATGGTTGTCAGCGTACACTTGCATTATTCACAAAGGATGGAAGCCACAAATTTCTAATTTTACAGGAGGAGGCGAAGTAAGTAGATAACCAAGTTTCACGACTTGCACGGTGCTGAAAATTTACTTAAGATCTTTGGTCCTTGATAGCGATTTAATGATATAGGTATTTAATTTTATTGACTTATTTATTTACTCTACCTTTTAATTATTGGTTGTTGTTTTTCCCTTTTATTTTTGATTATTTAATTCATTTTATCTCATTCTTTAATTGTATGCAGACCTGTAGAACAGTGTAAATAAATAAATGACATCAAATAGCCCTTGATAAATAATTAACGGTCTTATACAAGTTAAAAAAAGATAAATAAAAAAGGGAACGCATTTAATTTACCTAATTTTGATATGTTCATTTTCTTTGGTACTTCTAGAACTTCACTTATGCAAGGAACCAAGGTATTTTCGTTGCAAAAACAACCGGTGTATTAGTAAATCTTTTGTATGTGATGGAGAAAATGATTGTGAAGATTTTTCTGATGAACTTAAATGTGAATCGTTTAAGGTATAAAATTTCAGTTTTAATATTGTACTATGTTGTTTGAAATAATTATTATTAATTGGTAAACATTTGTTGTCAAAAAAAAAAAATCATTACAGATTTCTGAACATGTAAATGTAAATACAACATGTGAAAAAGGGCACTGGCAGTGCACAGACAAATTGTGTATACCAGATGATTGGGTCTGCAATGGACAAGCAGATTGTTTAGATGGTTCTGATGAAGGCATAGGGTGCAGTACTAAAATTGATTGTGATGGCTATAAGTGCAATAATGGGCACTGTATACCCACTGAGTGGAGGTGCGATGGACAAAATGATTGCCATGATAACACCGATGAGCGGGATTGTGGTGAGGTTTTGGTTATTTATTGAGACCTAGTTGTTTATGGGGTACAAAATTCTCATTTTACACATATTTTCTGTGGATTAATATTTCAATATTTTGTTTTCATTACAAAAATAATGTAAGATCGTAAATTAAATAAATACATACTATACCATACACATGCCAGTATCCGTCCAGGTTTTGCCCACATATGAGTAACCATTTGAATAATGGATCATGGATGTGATTCCAAAAAGTTGAATATATCTGGTTAATTCTAAAATCGCCATAAAGATTTTATAAGAACAGTTTACAAGATCTCATGAGTGAGCATTAATATGTTTTCTTTTTGTTTCATATTTATAATAAATATATGTATGTATTAGTGATGGGTAGTTGAACGGTCTTCGTGACTGACCGGATCATTATGACCAGTCAAGATGAGTCACAAAACCGGTCATTTTTAAAAATGAAAAATAAAAGTGCCATTGGATGTATCGTAACTTTCTCATCAAAATGATGTGTAATACTTGTATAAACGAGACTTATGTTGAAGGAAATTATGATTTTTTTGGCATTTTATTTTTTAAGCCCATCATCTAAACTGAGCTCACCTAAATATTTCTTCATCTCAGATGTTCTCGTTACGTGCTTGTTTTGTTACGAATTTATCCAGCATAACACTTTTGGGAACTGCGCTCTCTTTGGGCATGAATAATTCCCTCACAATTTTGGGACATTTTTGGCAATTCTTTACTATGCGTTTTGTCAGCAAGTAGCATGCAGTGGTGGCTGGTGAAACATAGGTTATGTCACATTTTAGTATTGAAGCATGGGACCCCAACATGTTACTTTAAGGCATAGGTTAGGTTAAGTTAGGTTTTTGTGAGTGGGTCCTTGTGGACCCTCCATTGCGGCTATCAGCAGGCCTATTGTGCCTCAATCCTAATTATATTTCACCCAATAATTTCAGTCTCTTAATAAAACTTTAAGACATAACTATCAAAACTAAATGACGTTTTGCAGAAAAAATTGCGATTGAAATTTGTGAAAAAAGTTGAAACAATTGTGTGCCTCATTTGCAAAACATTTTTTTTTTTCAGTAACGGGAGGAAAATATAGACGGATTTCAAATTTCATAAAAAAACATGATTTTTTATGTCAAAATATCACTACATTATTAAGATATAACATAACCCAAATTTCACCAGTAACCGTGATTTTGATACCTCATTCCACAGAACCTGGCGGATTTATTTCACTTTCTTTGTCCAAAAACACGTGATTGACAGTTACACAGCAATTGTCAGGTGTCATGACATAAAATTTCAAGGGAAATAGAAGGACATTTAAAATTTTGGACAAGTTGACTGTCTGTGACCACCTTGGACACATTGCTATTTGACCAGTTAACTTTATCCTGACATAACTGACCGGTCATGGTGACCGTGACTAAGTGACTGCCAACACTAGTATGTGTAGAATATTTTTTCTGCAACCGCTTAAAAAGTAAACTGTTTTTGGTAAATTTCTTGAGTGGAAAATATATCTTTACCTGTCAATCTCGGTAAAGTGCCATAAAGGATCAGGAAAACATTTACCGATCCCTTATGTCAGTTTTGATTGACTTCACTAGGGTATGTACCTAATTAAATGCTCTATTTTCTTTACAAAAGAATTCAAGTTAAAAAATATTTTAAGAGTAGCAAAAACGGTTGCAGAAAAAATATTGCATGTATTATTCTTCCAATTTTTTCTTTTATAGATAACCACTTTGAAATACAAAGGTGTAACTTGGACGAGAAAAAATTTCTTTGTTTCAATAATAAAACATGCATCGATTTGAATAAAACATGTGATGGTCACACTGACTGTCCAGATAATTCCGATGAAGGAAATTTATGTAGACCAAAAAATATATCATGTGTTAATCATGGATGTGACCATGCTTGTGTCCAGCTTCCTACAGGTCCAAGATGTATCTGTCCAGAGGGATATCACAACATCGATGAAAAACATTGTGCAGATATAAATGAATGTGAACGTTATGGTGAGTGAAATAAATTTAGTAGTAGTGAGGCCCTTATGCTGATCCAATAAAGATACACACATAATGTTTTTCATTCTTGTACAAGAAAAAAAATCTTTTAAAATACAGTGTGACCCACTTGAAAGCGGGCACCCTCATAAAATTTGTATTTATCGTCGGATTTTGACAAACTTTTTTTTTTTGAATTGTAGATCACGAAAAACTACTTTAGGACAAAGTGTCATTTTTTTTTTACAAGAACCAAGACCTACTCCATAATTTTTTGGGGGGTGAAAATCATGAAATCGTATTAGCGATTTTTTTACAAAAAAATCTGAGTACACCACTGAATTAAGGGTGCTTCCTGAAATGGACCTGTATAAAATTTCATAAAGAAATATTGCATATTAATAAACAATTTAATTTTACATACTCTGGAACTGGTAGATGAGGAAAGAAGGTGGTAATTCTCTTTATGTTCCCAGGGAGAATATCTTGACAATAGGAAATTTTGTTCAGTGACAAAGTCACGTTTACTATAAATGGCATTGTGTCCTCCCAAAATTCACGATACTTGTCTGACCAAAAAATACTAATGCTAAATGAAAATTTTGAAAATCGGTGGATAGGTTGAAATAGTCCTCTTATTGAGTGGGCGCCAAGATCCCCGGACTTGACGCCACTCGACTTTTTCCTTTGGGAACACTAAAGCAAATAGTTTACGAGTCAAGACCACAGTCAATAGAAGAATTGCATGCTAGAATACTGAAGCATGTGCAGCTATTACCCCTGAACAATTGAGAAAAGTGACCATAAACATAAGAAAAATGTATGGTTAAGTGTAAGAGCAGAGAGTATCTATTATAGATACTCTACTGAACTTCGCCCATTTATTGTCGTACTCAACAATAAATAAAGACATGTTATTATTATTATTATTAAATGCAATGAAATAAACAAATTAATGGAAACGACAAAAATTTGAATAGCATTTAATTTCTTTTTTGGCATTCCAATAATTTTTTTGAATGTTGTCACCAATAACAATAGTTGTTTTCAGTTGTTTTTCACTTTTATTTCATGGGTTACTTGATCGGAAGAAATAAATTCATGACCAATGCGATTTTCAATTTGGCCACATAATTATCAATATGCAATATTTTTTGTAGAGATTTGGTGTATGCCTAATAGTGTACTCAAGATTTTTTTGTAAAAAAATTGCTAGTACAATTTCTTGAACGTTCACCCACAAAAAATTACGCAGTAGGCCTTGTTTTTTGTAAAAAAAAAATGATGTAACAGTTTGTCCTGAAGTACAGTTTTTCGCATTCTACAATTCAAAAAAGAGTTAGTCAAAATCGGACGATAAATACAAATTTTATGGGGGTATCCTGCTTCCAAGTGGGTCACATTGTATAATATTCCAACTAGCAGCAGCTGTCGCGGTGTCTCCCAGGGTGTCGCCTCGAACGTGCTGCAATGCTGCACTAGCAAATAGATTGAAATTAACAAACAATTTCTTTTTAATAATTATGATTAAATGTAGGTTTTGTAGTCACATTAAATAAATATTACACGAAACATATTTTAAGAAAGTGATGCATATTTTAAAAATCTTCTAATCTAATCTTCTCTATTAATAGAACTTATTTTATATAGTCTTTCAAGGTTTTTTAATATCCTAACATGGCAGTTTACTAAAAATGTTCTACATTGAATGTGTTCTCTAATCTGCACTAAAACTTGGCCATAATTGTCATTTCGAAATCTCCCCATTTTCAAAGATTTTTTTTCTAAATTTAAATTCTACATACGAATTTCTGTTTTTGTGTTGTACAAAAAAAGTTATATCAAGCTGAGGAGGCCTAATTAGTGCCCAGTATAAGGACCAACAAAATATTTGTTTCTGTATGCCTAAAAAATAAAGTCTTACCAACTTTTATTAATCCATTTTCCTAAATGTATTTATTCAACAATCCATTCCATAAAATAAAAAAATTAACATGTCATAATGGTAGTCTTGTGTTCTCTTTGAGCTTTGTAGCAATTAGAAAATGGAATTAATTTATACAACTGCTATAAACTGCAAGTTCAGTGAATATTTGTTATCACTGACTATATACTCTATTACAGATACCTGTGGCCAGAGGTGTCGCAATCTTGCTGGATCTCATGAATGTTATTGTGATCATAAATATGTGTTACAAGAGGACAAGAAGACATGCAAAGCAATAGGTGGAGAAGCAATGATGATATTTAGCTCAAAAAATGAGATAAGGGCATTCACTTTGGATTCTGAACTGTATTTCCCAGTTAATAAAAACTTAAAGCAAGTTGTAGGTGTGGAATATGATGGTCATCACATTTACTGGACAGACATTTTTGCAGAACATGAGAGCATAGTTAGATCACTTGAAGATGGCACACAGAAAGAGGTACAATTAGAAAAAAAGTGATTTTGCTATATTTCTTTTTAATTTTTTTTCCTTAGCTTATAGTGTCTTCAGGGCTAGGTTTACCAGAAGACTTATCAGTTGATTGGTTGACAGGTAATATTTATTTCACAGATGCCGAGAAACAACATATAGGTGTTTGTACAAATGATGGTTATCATTGTACGGTATTAATAAATAAAGATATTCAAAAACCAAGAGGAATTACCTTGAACGTAAATGATGGGTAAGGACCATACCACTTTCTTTTTGAAAAATTATATTTCATGACCTAAAACCAACAAAAATAATTGATTTACCAAATGGGGCATGTAAATTGAAATCTGTCATTTAATGTAGAACAATGTAATAATTTTATCCTACACAAATTTTCTTTAGCGATATGTACTGGACTGATTGGGGGAAACCATCAGAGATAGCATATTCGTTGATGGATGGATCAAGTGACAAATCTTTTGTATCAGATGATATACATTGGCCGAATGGTTTGGCATTAGACTATCCTAACCAAAGACTATACTGGACCGACGCAAGAAAAATGTCATTAGAAAGTATTCGGTTGGATGGTACGGATAGAAGGGTAAGTTTGTATATGTATATTCACATTATCTGTAAAACAGAAAGTGTAGGAGTTGGAGTTAAGAACTTTGAACTGAAATTGCTTAGTTATATTAGTCCTCTCATCATTATTTTGTGTATGATATTTTAAGAATTTAAAATACAATTCTTAAAGTAGCCACATAGTTATATGTTTTATAACTAACAGCCAAAAGACATGAATTTAATACCTGTTTTTGTGCATTTTCCTTTAACAGAGGCATGTTTTTACCAACACTGGGACCATTCCTTAAGCAGATGTGCTAGAATTGGCAGTCCTAGAGGCTTTTTTTTTAATGTAATAAGTGATTTAGAGCTTGGTGTCATCAGGCAATTTGCATTAGGCTTATTCCAGCAGAAATCCAGGATGGTTCCGAATTTGATATTTTGATTTTATCGGTCCAGGTGATGGAATACAGTTCAAGGTCTTGTAAATTGATCAATAACATTCGGAAATCAAATTCGGAACCGTTCCGAACTGTCTGTTGGAAAAAGCCTATTATATTATCCTACATGAAAATTTTATACAAGGAAACTTATAAAATCGATAGAATATGCTAAAATAATATGGATTATATACACTTATAGCTAAAAATGCCTAGAAATTGTAATTTATTTTTAGTTTTCCCAGATTTTCCAAAAATAATTAAGATATTGTTATGAAATTTGAAAGTTGAATGTTGCGTATGTTAGTATACTTCGCACCATAGTTTTCGTTATAAATTAAATTTCACTCCCCATGTAACAGTATTATTTGACAAATGATTTTATGCCTGACAGTAATAAATATTTGCTACTTTCACTATTTAAACAAGATTTCTTGTGAATCATAATAAATAAAGCAAAGTTTAACTTGAACAATATGTCTAGCTCATTATTCTCTAATCATCTCTAAATAAGTTTCCAAAAATTTGATACTTTTTAATATACGACTTATTTTCTGTTTCAAGGATTGTGAATTGTGATATTTTAATATGGAAATTTTAGTATACTGTTTTTTGTTGTCATTTAATAGGCTTGTTTCAACAGTAGTCTCGGACCAGTTTGAAACTGTCAGAAATATTCACTCAGCTGTCTCTTATACGCTAAGCTCACTGTATTTACATTAATACTTAACTGGGCAAATAATTCTGACGGTTTCATACTAATCTGAGACTGCTGTTGGAACAAACCTAATATCAATTTGTTGTGATGACACCATGCATTAAGTTCATCATACACATGTGTAATAATAGCTTTTCAGGAGTCTGGGCCTGAAATAGTTATTGCTTTATGTTGTGGTAGAAGTCCATTCACAATGTAAAGAGGTGGGGGCGTCACTGTGACATAGTAACAGTAACCATTTTGTTATTCTGTTATAAAACAGCTCAGTAAATGCTTGAGGTAGCCATGCATACCATGCTGATACATCATCAATTTATCATACCCCTGGCCTTTACATTGTAAACGGACTCTAATACATTAACATTTAACATGAAGAAAGAAGTCTAGCACAGGACCCCGAGGAACTCCCGTCTCAACGTTCAATATTTTAAAAGTGATGTTATCATATTTAATCAGTATTTTGTGTCTGTCATGTACGATTTAATCCAAGACAAAACAATTGAATAGCTATAGAAAAAAGCTTTTGACATAGGAACTATAATTTTAATATTTTCAGCTGAGTATCTTTACTGTGTCAAATAAAAATAGAAATTTTGTTGTGTTATAGATTGTGCTAGAAGGCATAGTAAAGCACCCTTATGCCATAGCTGTTTTCGAGAATCGGTTATATTGGTCGGATTGGGCAACACATTCTATCCAGTCCTGCGATAAGTTCTCTGGCAAAAACCATCACACCATCATAAAAGAAAGTAGAGAATATATCTATGGGATGAGCATTTTTCACTCTGCTTTACATTCAAGGACTTACAATCCATGTGCTGAGGCATATTGCAGTGATATATGTTTATTAAGAGGAACCGGTTACAGTTGTGCCTGTCCTCAAGATAAAGTACTGGGTTCTGATAAACATGTGTGCAAAGGTAGGAAAGCAGCCCAATGAGCCACTTGAATGAAGTTTAAAACCTCTTGAGTGTGTCACTATTATATTGAAAATGTCTGTCCTTGAAGTAACAAAATTTAATGCTATGCTGCTTTCCATTTGCCATAAAGTATTGTAGTGTACTGTATCGAACTGTACTAAACTAGATTTACGCTTTCCATTTGAAAAATACAAAACGTCACTGGTTGTACTAAAATTTATATTCCTCCGTACCTTAAAGACCCTACCTAATTTTTTATACGTCCATACCAGCCGCGTCATAGTTTGGTTATGTTATATTTATTGTTTATTTTTGTTATTCTTTCATTGATACCACCGTTGTAAAGTATAATATAGTATATAGTGTATAAATTGGAAAATGCAGCCAAATGTTAACAAAGACCGATTAAACATGTGAGATGGATGTAACAGTAACCTGGGGTCACGATGTGGGAATGTCTCGTAGATGGCTGGGGGGGGGGGGGCACAGACTGCAGCGATGAGTTCCTTAAATTTTACCCGCCCCGCTTATTTCAAGAAATGTATGGCACATAAAATTTCACACATTTTCAAAAAATAATGGTTTATATGCGTGAAGAAAAATATCAAATTATGATATGGCATCACAACGGTTTATCAGAGTGTCGAATATAAAATATATTTGTAAATATGTGTCCAAATAGATTGACACCAACTAGAAGTAAAATTCACAATGCATAATATTGTCATGCATGGTTGTCTCTCTCCGACTAAACAGGAGCCAAGAAAAATAAATTTTCTACCAATGGCATCACCGTAATGTTATTACATCAAAATTTTTATTAGCTAAAGACAGATGAATCACTTCTTGATAGAAACGAATTATCACCCTTCCCACCAAACCGCAGCCTGTCCTTGCGTTCACTGGGCGTGTCTTATCTATCCCATTTCATCCTAGTTCTCAGCTATCGCTCATATTCTTTTTCTAACTGGCCGAAGAGTTCGTTAGACTTTAGACGTACTGTGTAGATATAAACAAGGGCACTGCTTTTATAAAATAAATATGGATAATTAAATATTTGTTCTAAATTTCAGTTTGAGCCAACATAAGATTTGCTTCTTAATTCTGGAAAAAATATTCCTCTTAAAGGTAAGTGAAGAGTTTAACAATTCGAAAATAAAATAAGCAAATACCATGATAGAATGACCTTTTACTTCTAAACTCATATTTCTTAATCTGATAATATTATAACAAACGTCTCTCTGATATCTGACAACAGTGACAGCCACAAACACATAATGTTAAAATAAATTAGTAAACTGTGTTCGAGCACTGTAGTGTGTACTGTGTTCAAGCGTGTGTTCCTTTGACGCGTTAGCACAGTAACGTACAGTATAGAATGGTAAGGTACTGTATAGATAGAATTACAAATGGAAAGCAGTTATAAATGTTTTTGATTTTTACTATTCAAAATGAATAAAATGATTGTCGTAACATGGTATATATTATTATTTATTTTTAATAATACTAGTTTTCTAATGATTTTATTTTAATTTTCTGATTCATGTTATTAAATTCTGTGTTGTAGAATTGTCAAAAAACCAAATGCTGATTCTGGGTTTCAAAAACGTGTTGCTTCATGTAGAACATCAGCTACTTGGAAAACATGATATCACATCTCTGCCTACCCTGGTAAAGAATGTTGGATCTTTAGCATTTGACAGCATAAATAATACTCTACTAGTTAGCGACTTGGATATTAAGAAAATTATAAGTACAAATTTAAACACAGGATTTAGTAAACAGTTGGATATTGATGGTTTGGGAAAAATTACTGCCATGGATTATGGTTAGTAGTTTAGTGATATTTACATAAGAAAGATTATATAAAATAAAATATATTTGTATCAATAAATATTGTATTAAATAATTACCAACAAAATCCGGGGTTATAGCTATTGCGCTGGTGTGAGAAAATTACATAGGCGCAGGTCTCAAAGTGCTCATAAATAAAAAGTTACAGTATGTTTGTTCAGTTTCATACTGTCTGTTGTGCCTATTGTATTTTTATTCCAATGCAAAATTTAATATAATTCTAAATTTTTGTTCTATGATTTTTTGGATTAATTTTTAAATATATATATTTTTTTTAAACTATAGATCCTATAGGCAATAATCTATATATGTGTGATGAGGATAAAGCAATTGTAGAAGTAATTAATCTTAACACAATGTCAAGAAAGATTTTGTTGCATGATATGCATGGAGAAATCCCAGAAGCTATCGCGTTGGTACCAGATGAGGGGTAAGTTTTTTCCTTACATATATTACGAAGGCGGAATCTCCTCGCATTAGTGATTATATTATTATTTAAAAGAAGAAATCTTCGTCAGAATTATTTATGCTTATCCTAAATTATTTAATGATAATATTGAAGGAGGATATTTTTTAATATTTCGCATTACCAATTAAGTTAAAGAATAGTTTTATCACATTTAAAACAACATTTACAGGGTACTCTCGGCCCATATCTGGTTTTAATTAGGTGTTGACTAGACAGATGACCACTTATGGCAAAAAATTATACATAATCAGAATTTTGCTTACATAAGTGTGTAAATTACTAGAAATAGTGTATCAGTTCAGGTATGGATACCAAAGATGAAAAACTAGGTCTCCATTCCTTGAATGTAATGAACCCATAAAAAAAATTAGTTAAATCATTTTGTTTCGTCTTTATTTCTGAAATTATAGTTATTTGTGTCAAATTGTATTTTGTTTCTTGGTTATCCATAATTTGTTGTGTTTATTAAATCCATATTGTTTTATTAGGGTAATGTTTGTTGCTCTAAAGAAAAAATATAATCGTGTATCTCACATAGATCGCCTCTCCATGGATGGGTCTGGTAGAACTCACGCTATTGATCATGGACTTATAGGTCCAATGAGTCTTTATTACGATGCCGACTCGCATAGAGTATTCTTTGCAGACGCAGGCACTGGCAATATAGAATCAACAAGTGTGGATGGTAAGCTTTTTTTTTATTTGACAAATTGTTTTATTGTATCTAATAATTTTTTTATTACTTACCTAATGTTTACTTTATATCTACTTATAATTACTTTTTTTCATGTAGGAGATGATAGGCACGGTTTTCGGTCATTAGCAACATCCCCAAATGGTTTAACATCTTTGAATCTGGATATATTTTGGGTTAACGAAAATTCAAGAAGACTATTCTGGTCAGCGAAAAATTCCACGGTGAATTATAACAAAAAAATTACCCTAGGTAAATGTTTTCAGTTATACCACGATAAATTAAAATTTGTTTTAATTGATGTGAAATCATCGTTTGTGGATAGTTGGAAAATTCAGTTATTTAAAATTTACAGTTAACTTGAATTAGATTTTGTTTTATAAAAAAAATACCACTTGAATTTTAGATATTCCGAGTGACGTGGAGAAGTTACACATAATCTCTGTGACTTCTAAAAGGCATTATTATAGTCCATGTCACACAAATAATGGAAATTGTAGCCACCTTTGTCTTATGTCCCATAAAACAATTATGTGTGCCTGTCCAGTTGGTTGGGATCTGGACAATGACAGTCACACTTGCACCAAGAGAGAAAAATGTGAGGTTTCAGAATTCCGATGCCCACATTCAAATATGTGTATTTTGAAAAGTCAACGCTGTAATAAACACAAAGACTGCACTTTTGGTGAGGATGAAGACAATTGTGAATTTCCCAATAAATGCTTAGTTGGCTTTTTCCAATGCTCTAATGGTGATTGTATCAAGGAAGAACAAGTGTGTGATCACAAATTTGATTGCAAGGATAAATCGGATGAACATAGCTGTGAACAGAGAAATAAAAAAAGTGGCTTGTCCTCCTTTGCATTTTGGCTGTGGTGACGGGGAATGCATATCTGATAGATTTTTATGTAATGGATTTCATGACTGTAAAGATCACTCAGATGAGAACAACTGTGTGTCAGCCACTTGTAATATTAACCAATTTAGGTAACATAAAAATTTAAGCCAGAAATTTTAATACAACATTTAAAATAATTGTCCTATGGCTGCCATTTTCTTTTCGTTTTTTTCTTTGTTCAAATGATTGGATTTTTTTACATTTTCCACATAATATTGTTAATATAATGCTTTTTTAGATGTGATTCAGGAGCTTGTATTCCAAAATCCTGGGAATGCGACCATGAATATGATTGTACAGACTATTCAGACGAACATGCTCAATGCAGTAAGTATTCCTAGAGTTTTTTACAGCTAGCTGTTTAACAATACTAAAAAATAGGAACAATTAAATTCTATTAGACATACTTGTTTTTTTTTTAGCATTTTTGAAACATGCTTAAAGTACACCAGTGATACATAGTTTGTGAATCACTGTTATAACTTTGTAAATGACTTCTGTACCTTTTATTTCTGAAAATAGAAAAAACAGTAAAAAAATTAACAAATTGTTTTAAAAACCTGTTTATACCAGGTGGCGATTTAGTGTGAGATTGGTCTGTGGCTTCATTAATATTAAAATTAGAAATCTGAAAATAATACACAGTACGTATTTTTTTGGCGCTGAACTATCTAAAAATATTTTCAACTATACAGTGGGCTCCATTTTTAGGGTACAAACCTAATATCAGTTTAACAATTTTTTAGTAGGCTATGAAAACTCATCATCAAATTATTCAAAACTTCTTTACTAATAATTTCATTATTGTAACATGTAATATAAATAATAACGAGACTGAACTTAAAAAAAAAAACTATCAAGTGTTCAAATAGGTTTCCATTATTTTCAATGTATTTTCTAGCATTATTAACCTTGTGACCGCTCAAGCCTGTTACATACGTAAAAATAAATCGTGTCTCCTGCGCTCAAAATGGCTATATACGCGGGGCCAGTTAAGTATCTTGCACCTCAAGTCAGACGCATCCATTGCAGGGAAGAGTTCACAATGATCATAAATTACATGTTTATATTTTCAATTGTTTTGATTATGCATAGTTTAATTGTTCTTTTTACCTATTTTTTTATTATAAATAAAGCTGGCCGAGGTCACCAGGCCGACAGAGCCGTCATATGACTCATATGTTTACATCATATCATAATACTTGAATAAGTACAATAAATGGAAATAAATTTTAACAATAATGTTACATTTTATAAACATTTGTATAAAACTCACCCTTTTAAGCAGATTTATGAAATAGTTTGGTTGTCGTCATCACAAAGTGGGGAAGATCTATAGTATAATAGCATCAGGTATGTTTCTACAGCTGTCTCCATCAGCGATGTTCGCATTGGTGAAAAAATATGTTTCTATTTTGAAAATGACCGTTCGACATCTACGGATGTAATAGAGGCATAAGTAAAACAATCTGTAAACGCACTTAACGAAGTTGTAGATGCACCTTCACAAATTTGTCTTAATTTGCTAAAATCAGAATCTCTCTGTAATACACTCTCGAATTTTTCACTAACGCGATTATTTTTTGCGTCATTTATAGCCTGTAGCTATGTATTTACGTCGTCCACTATTTGCAGCGATTCCACTAACGACAACGAACTATTTTGCAATTTTTCTATTGCGTCGTGTAGTCCTCTATAAATGTTATTAATAGTTTTTAAATGTGTTTCAAGGGAAACGTCTTGAAAGCTTGTCTGGCTTTCCCTAATAGCTGCAACCTCGTTAGGGTTGAACTGTAGTATCACAGCTTTTATTTGTTGAAAATATTCAGCATAATAAAAAGCAGCTTTCAACTACGTTCCCCAACGTGTAAGAATCGGCTCTGGTGGTTCAGGGATACCAGGACACTGTCTGTGAAATGCTTGAAGCCGTTTAGGAGATTTGAGAAATTCCTTTTTTTGTATTTGCTATTAATGCATCTACCTCTGGAAAACATTTTCGAATCGTTTCTACCACAAGATGTAACGCATGCACTTTACATGTAACATGTAAAAACCTACAATTGTCTCTTTGAAGAGAACGGCCTACCACGCGCATTGTCGCGGCACCATCAGTCACAAACATCAATACTTGACTTGTTGAAAGTTCAAATTTTTCGAATGTCTCCAACACCACACGCGTAATTATTTCGCCAGTACACGCAGTTATAGTCTAAGAGCCAGTGACATTTTTCGGTGATGATTTAGTTAAGGCCTATTTTTTGAGAGGATGTTGAGAGGGGTATAACTAAGTGTCATCCGCGAGGATTAACCCGGATTCCAGTCATAAGGGGGTGGCAGAACGCCCCCAACGTGTAAAAAAAACTGCATCTTTTTATTATTTAGTTAAGGCTGAAATTTTCTCCAGTAGTCCTCTGATAGCTCACAATCATCGATATAATATTTGCAGAACGATTGACCAGTCATAAGGGGGTGGCAGATCACTCCCAACATGTCGATGAACTTTTTATTATTTAGTTAAGCTTCATCTTTTAGTATGTTGTTGTGACAACTATTTCAAGTGTAAATGCCAATTTGCAGAACAAAATGGCGGCATTAACACCCTGGCAGAACGATTTGAATTTATAAAAAAATTTTACTTTCAGCCGCATATATCTTTGGAACTATGCAACATACGAGAAAGTTGTATTATTGTTTTTTGTGGGAAATTTAATTCTCTACAAAAAAGGTCTTTCGACATTTTCGTGTATCTCCTTTAGTTTCTGAGATATACTGAAAATAAAAAAAATTTGCAAAAATTTTTTACGTTCAGACGCAAATATCTTTGGTACTATGCTAGATGCGAGAATACGACTTGAAACACTTTTTTGTAGGAAATTTAGTTCTCTACAAAAATAGTCTCTTGACATTTTCGCGTATCTCCTTTAGTTTCTGAGATATACTGAATATAAGGAATTCCTCATGAATAGAACATTCGTGAGGAAGGACATTCTGGTGCTCAAGATAGTTATTATCGCAGTTATTTCAATAATTCATTTGTTTCAATTTTATAGATATGGAGTCCCGTGCATCGAAAGTGATCTCGATTCAGCAGACGATGAGGAGGGTGATTCCGACTGGCTAGAGAATTGAAAATAAATTTTTTTATACTTACTTTTTTTTACTTTCCACTCATACTTTTTGTTTTATATTTACTATCATATGTTATTCAAATAATAATTCAAAAAAATTAATCACGAATTCGTTATTATTCAAAAAATTTGCTTAGTTGTACAACATTTATTTGAAATAATAAAAATAATTATGCGTTGAAATTACGATGTTTTTTGAGATATTTTTTATTTATTTCGTGTGTTTCCTTTTTTTGGAACATTTTTGATATGATCAAAAAAAGATATTAATGATTCAACATAAATTTACAATGTTTTTTATCTATCGAGATCGTGGAACTTCAATAATTTCGATTTTTTTTCAAAAAAATTTTCATAATTTTTTTCATGGCAATCGGGTTTCTTTAATTATTATAGTAATACAATTACAATAATATTCATCATATTTTGGGGTTCTCAATAGGCACTGATTATATTTTTCTGAAATCAGTATCATTATGAAAATCAGATAACACAATTGCAACGAAAAAAAATTTTTCGAGTTTGAGAACGCAACAATAGAAGCATCTGAAAAAAAAATCATTGAACTTTCTTTCAATGGGTACAGAAATATATAAAAAATCGGATGATTCAAAAATAATCGGAAAGAATTTGCCTAAGGTGACTTGTCCTTAACATTTCATCGCATGACTGCGTTGAAAAATGTATAATGGTATAGGGCTCAATTTCACTATTGCTAAAAATTAAATTTTTCGACATTTCTGAACTTGTAGGAATAAAAAAAAACATGGTTTTAGGGAAATATTAATTAGTACGTCTCCAACGGTTTGTCGGCTATGGAAAGAAAATTCTTTATTTTCAGTATATCTCAGAAACTAAAGGAGATACACGAAAATGTCAAGAGACTATTTTTATAGAGAATTAAATTTCCTACAAAAAAGTGTTTCAAGTCGTATTCTCGCATCTAGCATAGCTCCAAAGATATTTGCTTCTGAACGTAAAAAATTTTTGCAAATTTTTTTTATTTTCAGTATATCTCAGAAACTAAAGGAGATACACGAAAATGTCGAAAGACCTTTTTTTGTAGAGAATTAAATTTCCCACAAAAAACAATAATACAACTTTCTCGTATGTTGCATAGTTCCAAAGATATATGCGGCTGAAAGTAAAAATTTTTTATAAATTCAAATCGTTCTGCCAGGGTGTTAATGCCGCCATTTTGTTCTGCAAATTGGCATTTACACTTGAAATAGTTGTCACAACAACATACTAAAAGATGAAGCTTAACTAAATAATAAAAAGTTCATCGACATGTTGGGGGTGATCTGCCACCCCCTTATGACTGGCCAATCGTTCTGCAAATATCATATCGATGATTGTGGGCTATCATAGGACTACTGGAGAAAATTTCAGCCTTAACTAAATAATAAAAAGATGCAGTTTTTTTTACACGTTGGGGGCGTTCTGCCACCCCCTTATGACTGGAATCCGGGTTAATCCTCGCGGATGACACTTAGTTATGCCCCTCTCAACATCCTCTCAAAGAATAGGCCTTAACTAAATCATCACCGAAAAATGTCACTGGCTCTCCTACTATTAGTCTTTTACTAGCTAGTAAAAGTGGAAACGTTGGTTTAAGAGGGTCCAGTACACGTACTATAATATTTAAAATAGAATTTTTTTTACAATCTGTCGGCTATTAACATTAACAATAAATCAAACATAAACTGAGTTGTCAAAGGCATGCCATTTTTTTTATTTTGATGTTGCACGGTATTGATATGATGACGACAATCTGTTTTGTGCCAGCACATTGTCTTGATTGCAAACTTTACAAATTATTTTGCATCCGTCATAGAATAAATCCGGAAATTCACCCGATAAATTTTTTACCCTTTGGCGCGTTTGACATTATGTATAATTTATAGGTACAACCTCACGCATTAACCTTTCAAATAAGACTGCAGCGTAAATCACTTCTAAATCGGCACGTGTGACGCCAGCGCAAGACCGTGGCTGTACTCCAGCCACCTCGGCCAGCTTTAATTATAAATAAATAAAATAAATAACCTAACTTTTTTTTAATAACAGTAACCTCGTAAATATTTGCAAAAAGTATGCAGTGCTTGATCATTGAAAATTATTATTTTGATAAATACAAAAAGACCGTAAAACAGCTGAAGACGTACGTATCCGCCGCATCAATTTTCTTTAGTGCCGAGCGTATGACTTTATAAAGTGCCGCTAGCGGTGAAATGGTTAATTATACTTCTTTGTACATTCAAAAGCATTTCCAATGTAATACTAATAAAAGCATCCCTAATTCTATTTTTCATGTCATTAGATTGTTGGGGAAGTTCATAAATTCATTTTCTTTGACAAAACCCCACAAAAAATTACAGGGGGTTATATCTGGAGACCTAGGTGACCAACTTATCAGCCCTTCTGCATCATAATGGGGTGGTTCACTGTCATGGTGAAACTACAATGGCTGTACTATGTTTTGTAATATGTTTTCAATAAGGGCAAAAAGAAAACGTCATAAAAATTGGAGATATTATGCCTTACTGTTAAAATGGTTCTCAAAAAAAATATTTACCAATAACTTCTGTTCCTAAAATTCTACCCAAAGTTGAAAAGAAAGTTGAGATTTGTGTAGAATAAAATGGAGCATCTTGTATAGTAAAATATTTATAAATTGTTCAGCGCCAAAAAATACTTATTGCGTATTATTTTCCGATTTCTAACCTTAATATTAATGAAACCACGTTAATCCAATCGAACGTTTGAAGTACCTCGTATTAATAGAGAAATAATTTCACATTCTAATAATATGCTTACTATTGTTTACCGATTGTCAAAAAAATCAACTTATAATTTACCAAATAATAAAATTATAACCAAAATTAATTGCTAGTATTTTAAATTTCTGGCAGGGTTGTTATCGGAAATCTTTAAATCGTATCAATTTTTGATACAAAATTGTACTAGAAATCAGAAAATTGTACTAGAATGCTTTTTTGGACACATTCTTTTATGAAATAAAAAAAAATTTAACTGAGGTTCACTCTTAGGAAACACAGTGTTTCGTTGTAAAACTTGTTGGACGGTTTAATTAAAGAAATTATTTTGGTGACAAACAGAATATAATTATGTGAAGGGACAAGGGCCCGCAGAACATCAAATGAAGACACAGCAGAAATAATGTTTTAGGAGTAGTCTATATTTTTCTAAAATAATTTTATAATCAAAAATCTAAATTTTTTTCGCTACGAACGTCTTGAAACATGTTTACTAAATATTAAAGCTGATTGGTTGAATGCAAATTTTCTGTTCCGTGATTGGTTAAAGTAAACTGCTTACGGTTAGAGCACAAAAAATAGAGTGACTGACAAGGTAATGTCAAGTGAATGTTTTAATGACAAGAGTTAGTTGTAGTTGTTAATTTTTAATTGAAATACTAGACATAGAGGAACAAATTATGATAATATATTAGATTTTTGAAAGAAGTGCCGATGTACTAAAAATTATTAAACTGTACCAAATCTAGTACAATTGTACTAGAAATCACAACCCTGATTTCTGGACCAATGGGAACAAAATCTACATGCAAATTGCTTATAATGCAATTTGCTGTATCCTATTTCTTTATAATTATTTATTGTGTTTGTGTTGTAAATCATACACAAATAATTAATTGTTTTAGTATCAGTGACTTGTTCTCCAACGATGCACACCTGCACAAATGGCAAATGTATAGACAAAACACTAGTCTGTGATGATGTAGATGACTGTGGAGATAATTCAGATGAGATAACATGTTATGTTGCCACTCAGGATAATTGTGGAGTAGATGAATTTGCTTGTTCCTCAAATAAATCCATTTGTGTATTAAACTCTGCTAAATGCAATGGAGCGTCTGAGTGCCCACATCATGAAGACGAAAAAGATTGTTCGAATTGTAACGTAGATCAATTTAATTGTGATAATAAAAAGTGTATCCCGGTTGAGTTTTTGTGTGATGGAATGGACGATTGCGGAGACAACACCGACGAAAAACCTGAATTGTGTTCACATGCAAGCCAAAGCAGTTTTACAATTTCTGTTACACATACTTCTTGTGAAAATGGTTTTAGGTAAATAATCATCCACCTAATCACATTTTATCAAATTCAGCCATTTGTGCTACGGCTGTTAAGGGTTTAACACATTAATTACTACTACTAAATTTAAATAATTATATAGATAACAATAGAGTTCCAAAAACAGATCATTTAGAAAGCTTTCAATTATATAATAAATAATTTAATATTTTAGGTGCAAAAATGGCGATTGCATAGACCTGGAATATGTCTGCAATGGTAAACATGATTGTTATGATGGTTCTGATGAGGAAGGGTTATGTTCGACAGCTTGTAAAACACCAGTAAATCCTTGCTCTCAAAAATGTATTAGCACACCTAAAGGCCCTATGTGCAAATGCCAATCTGGGTTTAAATTAATGGGTGATGGCCATTCGTGTGAGGATGAAAATGAATGTCAATTTGATCCACCAGTTTGCAGTCAGCTATGTAATAATAATGAAGGAGGATATTCATGTGATTGTTTCAATGGATATTCACTAAGGTAGAGAGGAGATATTTTAACTGAATCTTAAGGAAAGTACAAATGCACTGTTACGGTTGCAGTAAGCTCAGTTCTTAGTTACTTCATTTTAAAAATATGTTTTTATTGTGCACTTTTTGGAAGTGTGTGTTTAAAACTCCCATTCGTTTCGAGTCGGAAAAGTTGATGTCGGGGTGGTTTCAATGATACATAATAATGAATATAACCTGATTTAAACCCAAACGTTTAAACTGAATGAAGTAGTGAAAAGCATCAATATTTATCATTGGAACCAACAAATTAAAATTTATATGTGTTCTTCAACAGCATCACGCTTTATCACCCAGACATATTATTGTTATACAGAAAAAACTACAGAGGTGCAAAGCTGAATTGATATAACAATCACCTAAGAAGTATGTGTGACCACCTGAATTATCTCAGAAACATAAATAAAACTAGTCCCAATCTAATATCTAATGAAATTATTATCATGTAAAGCACAGTATCGCTTAACAAACCTAAAAAAAGCGCTTGATGGCTACATCAAAAACTTCCAATTCCCAAGCTGCCTTCTGGGAAATCATAAAAAGAAATCATAAAAAAGAAATAATCCCAACTCTCTAACTCCTAATAATATCCCAACAACTTAAAAAAAGATTACTGCAATAAATTGTAAATTTAGGGAGGTCACTTATAATGATCGTACTATAATCACTACAGATCGGGAGGTAACGATAAATGATATGTGATGTCAATTCCAGGGTTGATGCTAGGTGATGTGTCACCATGCAAATATGTTCATGGTTATATGACCAGAGATAGGATTTACCAATCGGATATGACGTAAAACCAGGGTTGGCTTTAGGTGGTTTTAGATAGATAGATAGATAGATAGATAGATAGATAGATAGATAGATCTTTATTGATGCACAGGAAAATACAAATTCTTACATAAGTCAAAAATACAGCAATATATATATTACATACCTAGAAAATGCCATTTAGAGTGGCATATTGGGTTTTAACATTATATTTTACATTTAAATTTAAAACTTATACACTAGATTAGGATAAAACGAAATAAATATATATTATGTCATATTTGCATGCATATATGAAACGATATCATACCTTTTAAATTTTTTTTGCGAATTTCGTATAATAAAGTCAATTTATTATAAACACTCACTTAAAGAGAACTGGAGGTGTAGAGGGATATACTTAACGGTAAACTACATACACAAGTATTTTTCACTAACAGTTACAAGAATAAAAGTAAGTTATTAATATTTGTTCTAAATGTTTTGTAGTTAAACTTCGGCGCCTTTCATTGAAAATCCATTTATATTGCGATAAGGACCGCTCGACGTCGACAGATGTAACTGGAGCATACTTAAAATATGTAAACTTTCGCAAAGTCACCACATTCATGCCCGGTGTAGCAGAGTCTACTTCTTTGCCGTTTAAAAGGTCTATTACACCTGTCATCATAACAAATCCGGAAATTTTTTAAACAGTTTGGAATTTTGTTTGTATCCTCGCAGAAATTTCTCCCTGTAATTGAAAAATACATTGTCAAAGATCGAACACAACGTTTATTAAATCAACCGAGTACATTCTGATGTTGGCTGATATTGAAGGATCCGTATGGCTAGAGGAATTCATGAAAAACTTCCGTGTATGGCCTCCAGATTTTCTTGAACAGTTGGATCCATAAATGCCTGTTACGCCTGGGAAATAGCAAGTGCGTCATTTGCATTTAACTGCTATATTAGAGATTTCACATTTTCAAAATGACTAATAGTACGATACTGCCTTTAGCCAAGTTCCCCATTGTGTTATAATGGGCTGTGGAGACAATGGAATATTTTGTAGAAATTCATAAAATAACCGTACACGACTTGGTGCTTTCAGAAAAACTTTCTTTACATTAGATATCAAATCATCAACATTAGAGTAGCACCCCCTAATAGCTTCAGCAATCCTATGAAGTCCATGTGCTAAACATGTTACATGAAATATATTCTGATATGTTTCCTTCAAAATTCTTCCAGCAGCTTTCATATAATTCACTCCATCGGTAAAAAATAATATGAACTTATCCTTATTTTTTGCATATTTGTCACCCCAAAACTCTTGTAGACTTGAATTCACTACCACCGCTATAGTGCGAGAATTTGTAGCTTCTAAAACTTTAGAGACAATCAAGTATCCGCTCATAGAACAATTTTCCTCCAATGCACCCACTAAAACATTCGCTACCTTAAACCCGAAAGCATTAGTGGTTTTGTCCGCGCTAAGCCAGATGTACTTCCCATTAAGCTCAGAAGAACTTTTCTGTCTAATATTTTTACACTCCGTTGATAAATATTTTTTTCTTGGTGTAGACCCCGAAGGCACATTAACACTGCTATATTTGCCACTAATACATTTTTCCAAAAATTGTCTAGTTTCGACCACGGTATGTTACATCCTATCATAATTTCCACTAAATCTAAGTTAAAATTACGTTGCATGTCACTGTAAGTAAAGCCACCTATTTATTTTATTTTATGGTTTGTGGGTTTCTGAGCAAATATGTCTATTAATATTTGTGTTGCATGACCAAGAAATTGCTTTGTTACATCTAGTTCAATATAATTGTCTACCATCAAATTGTAAATCGGCAATATCGCAAATCAAAGAAATTACTGTAGTTTCCGTCGGTTTAGTACGTTGTGACATTTTAACTGCGCATTTTTAGTACCTACGTCCGAATGAATCCACGATATGCAAGATACTGTTTGATTATGTTATATGTTTTCTCCCCTCCACGCTAGGGCCGGCCGTTGGCCTTCAATAATGTAAATTATCGTTATACTTTAATTTAAAAGAATCTATTACGCATTACTTTTTAATTTAATATAGTGCATTTCCTGACAAAACTAAGTTACCATGAACATAGTAAAATTAAATAAAATGAACTTAATATGATTTTGTAGTTTGGGAATGTTTCTGTAGCTGTTTGCGATATACTATATCAGTAAAAGCCATCCCTGGAAACCGATCGGTAAATCCCACGTATGTATATGACACAATATTTTACATTGTGATTATTTTGACGAGTTTGGTAACATCCATAGTTGATATGAAGAGGGCTGAAAGTATTGGCAAAAGACATTAATCAAATGCCTTTGAGAGATCATAAAAGTTAGCAGTTGTGTTTCTTGTTTTCAAAGGTTTCTAAAACAATTGGTATGAAGTTGTTTATTGGTAAAGTTGTGGAACGTTTATTCCTAAAACCATACTGACCACGATAAAATAGATTATTAATCAAAGTAATCATTAATTTGTTTTTTTAAAGCTGTTTTGAATATTTTTGCCAGTATGAAACCATTGGTGTATCGCGTGAAATCCTCGTAGATAAATTATTGTGTTATAATTTTCATCCCAGAGGTGTGGCACTTATTGAATCCTATTTGTCCAGCAGGTTCAATATGTTAGCTATAATTTATACATCGCCCAAAAACGGAGAACATTCCAGACTGTTCTACAAGATTCGGTGTTAGGTCCCATACTTTTTACGATCTATATTGAAATGAAATGAAATGAAATCATTTTATTGATCAATATTTACACCTTGGTGTTTGATACGTCCGTTTACAACAAATATGTAGGTATATACATACTATACACATATATAAAATATAAATAAAAGAATAACATATAAAATTATTTGTCTTAATAACGTCATTAGAAAACTACAAAAAAATTTCACAAACAAGAAAAAACATCACTCCTAGGCACAAACAATTTACATCAAATTTTACACATAATTAAAATCTGTAATGTCATAGTAGGCACTGGCTAAAAGATGACTCTTCAATTTAAATTTAAAATGGTTCATAGGCAATTTTTTCAGAGTCTTTGGCAGAGAGTTGAACAACGTTACCCCTAAGTTGCCTTTTAGTTATTTCTAATCTTTGATTGGGTATTCGTATATTGTTCCTTGTACGGGTATTGTATTCATGAGTATCTCCATTCATAGTATAGTCACTGATATGCTCTTTTATGTGGATCAAATTACATAATATTATTGCCGACGGTAGAGTTAAAATTTTAAGTTTTACGAACCAAGGCTTACAACTCACCATTTGGTTTACATTTACAATTGCTCTAATTGCTCTCTTTTGGACAATAAAAACTTTTTGAATATGAGTAGATGATCCCCAGTTTATTAAGCCATAAGTCATTGCACTATGAAATAGAGCATGATACGCTGTAATTGCAGCATCTGTATTAACTCTACTTCTGATCTGGCGAATAGTAGACCTTGTAAGTCAGTTGACAATACCAATTTTATATTGTTTTCTGACGATACAACTGCACTTAATACTAATCTTGCAGTAGGGGAACTAATCGAGATTGTCTCTGTAACCCACGAAAAAAATTAATAATTGGATTTTAACATGGCTTAAAACTAAATGAAGACAAAACCATCACAAACTTTTACATGAAACCTAGGTATATAGGAATAAAATGATACAGTTTTAAAATTTCTAGATGTGTACCTTAATCCAACACTATCCTGGGAACAACATATTAAACTATCTAATAAACTTTCCGGTTATAACGAACTCGTTTTTAACGAACTTTTTGTTTATAACGTACTACTTTTGAAACAACAAACATTTTTCCTTAAGATCGTTTTTTTTATAGTTTTAACGAACTCCGGATATAATGAACCATTTTTGATACATTTTTTGGGTTCGTTATAACTGGACTTTACGTTCCTTAGTAACCTTTAATCAGCATAGTATCTTCTTCATATTCACCTCCTCTTGGATCGATCTGTATGTTATAATATATTCTGCATGGCTTTCTAAAACAAATAAATATTATTTCAGGTCCAATAAGAAATCGTGCAAGGCAGAAGGACTGCCAATGTCTTTAATTTTCACCTCGGACAATCAAATTAGAATACTAACTCAGAGAACCAACAGTTTAAGTGTGCTGTATTCTGAGGAATTGCCCAAGATATCTGGCCTAGATGTTGTTTTATATCCTTACCACATCTACTTTAGCATAGAAACTACTGGAACCATTCATCGAATTGACCCAAAAACTCGAACCAGGCAGTACATAGAACATGTTGGACAACCACAAAAAATATCAGTCGATTGGTCGACTAACAATGTCTACTTTTACAATGCAGAATCTCAAATGAAGTCCATAAGTGTGTGTAATTTTGATGAAATGCTGTGCGCAAAATTATTTGATGTCGATATCCACAGACAAGTAACAGCACTAGCAGTAGACTCAGTGAATAAGGTTATGTTCTATTCCTTAACTAGTTGGTGGGTATTCACATCTCCAAGTTATGTCATCTATAAATGCAATTTGGATGGCAGTGGAAGTCATGAACTTGTTAAAAGCAGCTCAGGTAATTGTTGGAGTAGTATTTTAATTTTATAGGATTTCATTGAGTGGTATTGAAGAAATGTTTATTTGCTTTTCTTAATTATTATGTCCTGGAGAATCTACCGTATCAATTTGACCACATATTTTTGAATCTCATGGATATTTTATCTCGAAACTGTAAAGATTTGAACGATGTGATGTAGAGATTGGGCGGTAGCAATAAAATATTTCAATTCCAGGGTTGACGATAGATGATGTGTCACCGCGTAAATATGTTCATGCATATATGACACGATATCTTGTGGGTATTTTGGCGAGTTTAGTAACAAAGTATTGGTAAATGTAACACTTAACACACATGTATTTTTTACTAGCGATTACAAGAGTAAAAGTATATTACAATAATGCACCCACGAAAGCATTTGCCACCTTCCAGCCGCAAGCATTGGTGGTTTCATCCACTCTAACCCAGATGTATTTGTCATTGATTTTAGAATAATTTTATATAGAATAGAATCTTTATTGATTGAATAGGTAGGTAATTCTTAATATACATACGATGAACGGTAGTTGTGAATATAACATTTTATAATACATGATAAAAATAAAAAGAAAAATAAGACAAAATATAACTAGGTAACATTGTTAAACAAAAAATGTATACTATATGTAAATTATTTCTAATAAAGATATATGAACCTATCAAAATAACTATATCTCTTAAATAAAACTGACCCAAGTTCTATATAATATAATGTATAACAATCTACTAAATCACCTTGACCTAATGTACTCGCTAATTTTAGATTTAAATTCCTGAAGAGTTACTGAATTTTTTTACAGAGATAGGAAGTTTATTACAATCATCTAAACCTTTATAAAACAACATCTTTGTAGTATTAGCAAAATTAGCTCTAGGTACATACAAGTTGTTTCTATTTCTTGTTGAATATAATAATAATAATAATAATTTATTAACCCATGTCATTCAGTACAATATTAGAGTACCTGTACCGGGTGTCCCAGCCTCGCGTCGGCCAAATGTCCTGGCTCTCTTATAAGAGATATCGAAAAATTTCAAAAACGGGGTGATAGAGGGCGCAAACGTGCATAGTTTAAAAATATTTTTAAATATACAGGGTGATCCATTGAGGCGTGACGATATAAACTTATGTTTTTTTAAATGGAACACTAGGTATATATTTACATATTTGAATTCTACTTTTAAAGACGACTCAAGCGATATGCCTCTTGATGGGTCTGCGATGGGTCGGTACCATAATATGGGTGAGTTTGTACCAAAAACATGCCAACTTTGTGAGCTCACTGTGACGTAATGGAAGGACATTTTGAGATCTAGATTATGTCAAAAATTGTCAAACACCCTGTAGTTTACGCTACTTTTATCGGATCTAACGAAATCGGTCATTTTATACCGGGTGAGTCAGGAAACGCCAAAACTACTTTTTCTCATTTTTTTTCAAATGGAACGCCCTGTATATTATGACACCAAAGGAAAGCCCTTTGGAAGAGCTTTCCACTGATATAAAGGTTCAAGGGTCTATCTATCATGGGTGCCAAGAATTTGATGGCAAAGTGGCACAATTCGAGGTTTATTAAAAAATTACGCTCAATTTTCAATTGTTTTGTGAATTTTCGCTGAAATCGGCTCTTTTCAGTAAGACAATTTCGAAAATAATGATATCAACTTATCTGCACCATGATAGTTCTCTGCAGACAAAAAAAAAAAATCAAGAAAGAGAGGAAACGAAAACTTTATTTGGAAAGAAACTGGGTGGAAGCACTGGAAATTAAACTAAATGTTCAAAAATGTTCCCATTCTCCCTGATACACAGTTGTAAACGATTTTCAGTTGTTCTTCGAACATCGGCTAGTGTAGCTATTGAGACATTGCGAAATGTTGCAGCGATTCTTTCCTGCACATCCTCCCTGGTTGTGGGCCTCACCCTGTAGACCTCCTGCTTCACATAACCCCATAGGAAAAAATCCAAAGGAGTTAGGTCTGGAGACCGTGCCGGCCATCTTATGGGTCCTCCACGACCAATCCATTGTTCCCCTCTCCAATTAGTTAAAAAAATCTTTTACTATTCGATGGTTATGTGGGGGTGCACCGTCGTGCTGGAACCACATGTTCTCTCTAACGTCTTCATCTACATCTTGAAGCAGCCCCTCTAAATTCAAACGCAAGAAATTGTGATATCTTCGGCCATTTAATGCCCCATCCTCAAAAAACCACGGTCCAATGACATAGTTGTCTAATATACCACCCCATACATTAATTGACCATCGATTTTGGTGATCCACTTGCCTGACCCAGTGCGGGTTTTCAGTCGCATAATAATGCATGTTATAGCGATTTACTGTCCCATTACTGCGAAAGGTAGCTTCATCGGTAAATAAAACCTTTGATAAAAATTGGGCATCTTCGTTAATTTTATTTAGCATTATATTGCAGAAATTAATACGATTTTGAAAATCTTCCCCATAAAGGTCTTGGTGTAGTTGAATGTGATAGGGGTGATATTTGTATTTATTGATGATACGATTTACAGAAGTTTTACTTACATCGGTTTGTTGTTCAATTTCACGACAACTTATGTGAGGATTCTCTTGCACGTGAAGCAAAACTGTCAATTCGTGTTCTTCATTATTTACAACCATGTTCCTCAATTTTCTTTTGGTATAACACACATTACCAGTGTCCTCAAATCTTTCTCAAGTTTTTGAATGAGTTGGGATCAGGAGTTCGTCTCTCGGGGTATTTCATTCCATAAATCCTTGATGCCAATAAGCAATTCCTATCAACTTCTCCCAAACAATATATCATATCAGTTAACTCTTGTTGGGTGAATTTCATTGTTACTCGTTCGTTTATACTAAGAAAAATATCAACACTCGAAATTTTACAACAATAAAGTAAATTATTGACAAGACTGGTACTTTTATGACAGGTACCTACTTGATTTTTTTGAATTTATTTCGATAAATTGAAAGTTGGAAGCAATTTGAAATTCTCTACAATTTTTTTTTATTTATTCTTTCGATGATAGTACGTGGAACAACAGCTTTCCAAACTTAACAAAAATTTTACTATCTTTCATTGAATTGAAAATAAAAGTATTTTTTGGTCTTATTTTAGAAGAATGAATTACACCATTTTAAAGCTGAGAAAAAAAATACTACTAAAAGCTACGTTTTATTAAGCACCGTTCTAAAATAATAAATCATTTCGCGACAAAATTACGTCGGGCTAGAAAAGACTTGTCATGACATGAATTTATATACGCATTTCAGAAAAAAAAAATTAAATTTATCAGGCGTTGACTATTTTATACTTAAGTATTTTTCTGCACTGAAGTACGGTATTTTTCTCCGAGTATAAGGATAATTATTTTTGAAATTTTCTTACTGAAAAGCGCCGATTTAAGCGAAAATTCACAAAACAATTGAAAATTGAGCGTAATTTTTTAATAAACCTCGAATTGTGCCACTTTGCCATCAAATTCTTGGCACCCATGATAGATAGACCCTTGAACCTTTATATCAGTGGAAAGCTCTTCCAAAGGGCTTTCCTTTGGTGTCATAATATACAGGGCGTTCCATTTGAAAAAAATGAGAAAAAGTAGTTTTGGCGTTTCCTGACTCACCCGGTATAAAATGACCGATTTCGTTAGATCCGATAAAAGTAGCGTAAACTACAGGGTGTTTGACAATTTTTGACATAATCTAGATCTCAAAATGTCCTTCCATTACGTCACAGTGAGCTCACAAAGTTGGCATGTTTTTGGTACAAACTCACCCATATTATGGTACCGACCCATCGCAGACCCATCAAGTGGCATATCGCTTGAGTCGTCTTTAAAAGTAGAATTCAAATATGTAAATATATACCTAGTGTTCCATTTAAAAAAACATAAGTTTATATCGTCACGCCTCAATGGATCACCCTGTATATTTAAAAATATTTTTAAACTATGCACGTTTGCGCCCTCTATCACCCCGTTTTTGAAATTTTTCGATATCTCTTATAAGAGAGCCAGGACATTTGGCCGACGCGAGGCTGGGACACCCGGTATATATATACATAAATATTATAATTATATTTTACCATAAAAATGTAAATCTAATAATTTAAATATATAAATACTAACATAAGAAAATTATTTAGGGTGAGACACCTAAGCCAAAAAAGACTTGTATTGTGTCTTATATAATAAAGATTGTATGAGAGCTTGTAGTTTTAACATAACTTATATATAATACAATAATATAGATAAACAAAATTTTAAAAAAGATAAAAAAAAAAACTTAATATTAACAAAGAAAATTAACAGTGATATTGTCATTACCAACATTACAAAATGCACTTAAATACTTCTATATTTTTTATAATGTACTCCTTTAGCTGTCATTTAAAATGACGTATATTTTGTATTTTTCTTAATATTATTGGAACTAAATCGTATAACTTTGTACCTAAATATTCAACAAATCTTTGACATATACTTTTGTTGTACCTGGGAACCCTCATTTCTTCATTTAATTTGGATCGTGTAACATAATTAATATTTATTACTTCTTTTTTAACATTATTTTTTTTATATACAAAAATTATTGCCCAGTAAATATACAATCCTCTCATATCTAATAATTTATTTGGTGAATACAAAAAGTGCGTTCTAAATCTAGGCTCTTTTTTATACATTACTCTTATGATGTAATTTTGTGTTATCTGTATTACATTTATAGCCTTATTATACATCCCTCCCCAACAGACTATTGCATATCTGAGTATAGATTCAATCAACGCATTATATACTAAACGTAATGTTTTTATTTTTAGAATGTCCCTTAAGGTATAAAATTTCGGTATGGTTTTCCTAATTTTTGATGTAAGATATTCCGCATGTTTATCCCATTTTAGGTGTGAATCAATTATTACTCCAAGGTATTTTAAGTGGAAAGTTTTCATTATTTTTTTTTTACTGTTTCTTATTTCAATAAAATTATTTTTTGGTGTGTCAACCATCGTTGGAGAAAATGCTAGAAGTTTTGATTTTTCATAATTTAATGTTAAATAGTTGTTTTCAAGCCAGATGTTAATAATATTAATATCCGATACGGCACCCTCAAAGGCAGTGGTCCAATCATGTCCTTCACATATTACTACTGTGTCATCTGCATATGCCAATATTTTTCCTTTTATGTTCAAGTTGCATAATTCATTTATATATATCAAAAACATAATTGGATCAAGTACTGTTCCTTGGGGTACTCCTATCTGTATTGTTTGCACATCACTATAGGTATTTTTTATTTTGACATATTGTCGATTTTCTAAATAGTTTTTAAATACTGTTTGTACAGTGCCCCGAATTCCAATTTGTTCCATTTTGTGTAATAATTTATTATGGGGGACTGTATCAAATGCTTTAGCAAGATCAAGAAAGATACCTATAGTTTTGATATTTGCATTAAAATTTGAACATTACTTGTCAACATATAAATGGCTTGTTCCGTGCCTCTACCTTCTATAAAACCATACTGCGTTTCACTTAAAATGTTATATTGTTTTAAATAATTCATTAATTTTACTTTTAGACACTTTTCGAAGATTTTTGCAAAATTATTAATTAAACTGATTGGCCGATAATTATTTTTGTTAGAAGTATCACCTGATTTGTGTAGAGGTATTACCACTGATTCTTTAAATTTACTGGGTACTATGCCGGTTGTGAAAATTAAATTTAATATATGTTTCAGGGGTTTTAGAATGTGTAAATGTGTATTCTTAATTGTAATGGCAGTAATTCCATCTGACCCAGGTGATGAGTTGTTTTTTAAGCTTTGAATTTGAATTATAATATCATTAAAAGAAACTACTTCAAGATACATACTATTTGCTGTTATCGCATTGTCATTTTGTTTGATGTCACCATGTATATTTTGCTTTATTTGGTTTTGCATATCTACTCCTATATTTATAAAGTGGTTATTGAATATATTCGCAATTACTTTTTCTTCTTCTATTATTTCTTTATCATTTTCAGTTAATATGTATTTATTAATATTTTGTTTTACATCATTTGTTGCTTCAGATAGTAAATTCCAAATTTTTTTATAGTTATTCTGTGCTTGGTTAATTTGATGTTCATAATAATTGTTCATAATAATAGTCATGTATTTGGAAATTAAAGGTAATAAATTCTTGTAAATAATTTGGAGTCAAATTATTTAATACTTTGAAGATACAAGTCAAAGATACACAAAATAATCTATCATGCACTGACATCCACTGTAATGTGTTTAATATAAGCGAGATATTAGTGTATCTGCTGCATTTTAAAATTATTCTCATGTAACGATTTTGCAGTTTTTGAAGGGCTGATATTTTATTTTCATTAAAGGAGTACATTAGACTAGCACAATAATCAAAGTGAGGATTGTTTAATACCGTCACATCTCTGTGATAAATATTTTTTCTTATAGCACCTGAACATTGCTACTAATACACTTTTGCAAAAATTGTCTTAATAGTGGAGATATGTTACACCCAACCATAATTTCCTCAAACAACTGAAATTATTCGTATTTTTGTTATCCAAAAAAGAATAATACTCACAATTATTCTGCTGGTCTATTAGAATCATGTAGACCTATTTTTGAAATGCATCGTAATCTACCACTTCCCTGTATAATTATTTACCAAGCACTTATTTTTGTTAAATTGAATCAAGGAAAATTTCCACAAAATAACTTGTTCACGCTCATAACACTAGATCCAATACTAATATTCATATTTCAAATTTTAATATGACTTAATATAGGAAAAGTCCCTATTGTTTTTGTAGTGGTATTTACAATCACTTACCTTAAGGATATTAATTCTGTAGCCAAATTTAAAAAAATACATAAAGCGCCACCAAGAATTTTACGACAAGTAATCTTCACGTATTTTAATAGTAAATAATTACATGATATTTTTATTAGGATATAAAACTCTCTAGTGAGTGTGATTTTGTTTTTCTTATGTATTTTAATTGTTGTATCGTAATTTAATTTTCAGAATTATGTCAATATCTTTTATAGATCATACGACAATAAAGTATTACAAATCTAAGTTAAAATTTGTTTGCTTGTCACTATCAATAATATTACCCCGCTCACACTTTTTTATGACTATCTGAGGAAATGTGTCTCTTAATGTTTGCTTTGACATTGCATGAAAGCATTTTACAGCTTGTGCAATATAACTCTGTGCCATTAAAAATTGTAACTCTGGGAAATCTATAATCCAAAAGTTCACTTTATCCTCTGACGGAATTGACCAAGATGATTTAAAAAAAGTTAACCTCCGTTGCCTTTAATTTTGCACTGTTTACGTATCTACATGTTATTCACATAGTAGTCTTATAAATACTACGTATTTAAAGTATATTCGTTTTCAACATGGGGCAGTGCGGATAAACGTAATAGCCAAGCGACACATCTGCCATTTTCCCGTCAAGATGATGGTCAGTAAGTAATTTTTTTTTTTTTTTAAGCTGCCGTCTAATTACCTGATAAAAACCTTTAATTTTTTGTTCCTATTTTTATAAAGAAAACAGTTTTATTACATAGCACTTACAAATATTTTATCATTAGTCATTTCATATTATTTGGGAGTTTACAATGTAATATTATATCTACATAAACGTTATCTCTGGAATTTATCGCCACCTCTCAATCTCTGAATGTGTCATTTGTCAGCAGAGTTACATCTCATATCTGACATCTCTAAATAAACTTGGAGCTTTTGGTAACTGAAGTGTATAATATTAATATATTGTTATAACTTGTATTTATAGTAAAACGAATTGTAGTATTTTTGTTTCTGTTGCGTTTTTAGGTTATGTAATAGATCTCACGTTTGATTTTAATAAGAAGGATTTATACTTTATTGACCAGCACAATAACCACACTAGCATGGTGAACTATGAAGGGAAAAATAAGACACTATTTTTCACAGTCATCAGTCGGCCTCTTGGCTTAAGATATTTTGAAAATCACTTGTACTATTTAACAATCGGAGGATATGTAGTTAAGTGCAAATTATTTGATACACGCAGTTGTGATCAGTTTAAAGTGCATAGCCACACTAGTGATTTGTTCACCATTATTCAGGATTCACTTCAACCAAAACTCGAAAATATTTGTACAAATCACACATGCTCTTATTTGTGTCTACCATCTGAATCACAATACAATTGTCTCTGCAAAGATAGCAGTGTTGTTTCCAGTTCAGAAAAATGCTCAGTAACACAGGTAATGCATTTATTTAAATAGATAGTTACACCGCTCTTTGAAATATGAAATAAATAATAATAATTCTGGAGCGGGTTGGAACCTTTGATGTAAAGATAAGACTGACTGACAACACGAAACACCAAAACACTATGTACTGCACTCTAGTGCAGTATATAGTGTTTTGGTGTTTCGTGGAAATCTACGTCAGTGTTATAAATAATAATAAATAATTTTTGTAAATATTCTCATTTAATTTATGTGTTATTAAATCAAGTAAGAAATATACTGTTCTTAGAATTAGACACCAGTTAGAATTGGACCAAAACGTAGCGAACCAGTCACCACTGATTGTGGTGCACGAAACTTGTAACTTTTAAGTTATTAATGGCATTTTTGTATCTCACGCTGGTTACGTTTTATTGCCAATTAATATGTTAAATGTCATAATGGAAATATACAGATTTTTATAAAATTTAACATAGGACATTTATACCGAGCTCAGTAGCGCAGTCGGCTAAAGCGTTACGTGATTTGACTCTGACTAAGTCGAATGGAATGGTTGTGTGTCCGCGGTTTTTCATTAGTGGCATCCCCGCCCGTGTAGCTCTGCTTTGGATTTGAGGGTTGTCTTAATTTATGTGGTGCTTATGTTATGTTATTTGTGGGTGATTTTTACATGATTTGTATATACTATGCTCTAATTCTAATCTCAGATGAAAATTGCACAAAAAATGTACGATGATTTATACGCCACTATCAGTAAAGACGAAAAATTTAATAAAAAGAAATCCACAAATACAATGTCTTAATTATTAATATGACTGTTTAGTTAAAAAAAGATTACAGATTGATATCATGATCTATTTAAAAAAACAAAATGCTATTGAACAAAACACATTTGGAAACATTTTTATAGTTTCTGCTACTTAAACGATTAAATGATGACAGTCGTCTTCTGCTATTTTATGCACTTTTAGTGTTATTGAATTAAAATATTATTTTAGCGAGAATCCATGGATGACGGCAGTCAATTTAAAGTCCATTCAACTTTGATAGAAACAAACAATCCAGAAAATAAAAGTAACACTGGTGTAGTTGTGATTGCCGTTTTTGATACCAATTTTATTAATAGCAGCCGGGGCTGCTACACTAATTATACTTAGGAGAAGAAATAGTGGAAGTTTTAATATTAGGTAAGTCAAACTAATTTAGATTAAAAACAAAAACAATAAAGATGGTCAAAAAAATTATTTATTTAGTTTTTCCAACCATTACTACGTACTGTTGGGAATATTTAAAATTAATAAGGATAAATTTTAAATTATTATTTAATTTTTGACTTGTTTAGCAGTTTAGTAACTGCAATAATAGGCATACTATTAAAACAGTCTCGTCAGTCAACAGTGGTTGAGAGATTTTAATAAAAAGTTTATTAACATGCAGGAATGGAGCTACGCATGTGAAAACCTGTAAATTATATTAAGTATCTGTAAAATGTATCCCAAGAAAGCATATGGCATAAATTTAACATTTAACATTACTTTAATCAGTTCTGAAACTGAATATTAAGGATTTATTAGGAGTAAATTCAATAAATATAATATGTCCACGAATGGACTTAATATACTTGTAAATATTTTTATTTGTGATGTTTTGACAAAAGTATTCTTCATAAAAACTTCTGCTTATTCTGAAAACTCATTAGCTATGTCAGAATTATGATTTAATATACAGTGTGTCCCGAAATGAAGAAAATATAACATTTTGTCAAGAGTAAAGTACCTTTATTTTAATGAATAGAGAAAAATTTTGTACGAAAAAGTTGTATATAATGCCAGGTGCAGTCCTAATACGAAGTTTTATCCATATAATCAATAATTGGCTATATTATAAAAAATGTTAAAAAGTGAAATAAAATAATTATTATTCTGAAGCTGCAATAAATGAATTAATGAAATATTAGTTGATGCGATTTTAATTACTTACAGCCAATCTAATTCAATAGCAATTATTTAATGTAGATTTTGCATAAGAAAAAATTGTATAAAAAAGTCATTGATTATTATGATTATATAGATGAAACCTCATAATAGTACTGCACTTGGCATTACATACAACTTTTTTCTCACAAAATTTTTTTCTATTCATTAAAATAAAGGTACTTTACTCTTGGTAAAATTTTTTATTTTCTTCATTTTTGGACACATTGTATATTAAATCGTAGTTCTGAACATGGCTGACAAGTTTTTAGAATAAGCAGAAGTTTTTTTATGAAGAATAACTTTTTGCCATAAAATCAAAAATAAAAAAATTTACAAGTGTATAGTTGTCCATCCATGGATACACTGTATAATGTTCAAAGTTATGAACAAAATATAACTACAAAAAAATCAAAATTTTCGAAAACCAAAAAAACGGGGTGATAAATTTTCCTTCTGGTTATGAAAAAAAATAGTTTGCAAAGATTTTACTAATGGCCTAGAAGGAAACTGGGGAGGCTGCGCATTTCTGTAACTTTTTTTCTCAAATTTTTTCCATTTTTTTTTCTGCAAAACTTCTTCAATCAGTACTGATAGTCGTGCCGTAAAATATTGCTTGGGTTCCACGCTCCAATATTGAGATATTGTATAACCCAAATCCACCAGCCGCCACTGCTCATGTTACATCATTGGAGTTGAGGGGTTTTCTAACATTCATTTTTCAATA
This sequence comes from Rhamnusium bicolor, assembly GCA_029963845.1. Taxonomy (NCBI): domain Eukaryota; kingdom Metazoa; phylum Arthropoda; class Insecta; order Coleoptera; family Cerambycidae; genus Rhamnusium; species Rhamnusium bicolor. The sequence continues at coordinate 609,204 of JANEYF010003767.1, forward strand.
ATGGAGAATAACAAATTAGACAAACGTATGTAACATATGTTAAATAATAGTTATTGTTTAAAATTTTTACTAAATCACACTGGTTTTGTCAACTTTCACACTGCAAAATCATGCAATAATAAGTTAGGATGACATAATATATGAAATATTAGATGTGAATTAATTTTCGAGCGAAAATATATGACTTTGAAAAAGTGATCCTTTAAATGTTTTGTTTGGGTAGTGTATTTAAATTTACATAATTTACTTTATTTAGTATGAGATTCTACAATCCAGCCTATGAAAACCAAACAGATGATGATAAACCAATTTTGCAACCTGGCCAACATGAGTATGTAAATCCCGTTCATTTTAGCAAAGGCAATTCTGACATACCGTCAAGTGTCATATCAAATAAATTAAATGAGCTAGATGATGTTTGATAAATGTTTGGTTTATTTTATACATTGTTGTTTTATTGTATTTTTAACAGTATTTTAGTGATAATCATCAGATTTATATATAGTATTAATTGATTTAATGCGAGGTGTATGTATAATTTTTAATTACATAAGATAGAAGAAATCTTCTATTATAGTCTCAGGCATCAAAAAGTCTTAATTATAATTTGATCAGTTTACAGTTTGAGTCAACGTAATATTTACATTCATTACTTAATAAGAAAAGAAGTGTAATGTAAAATAGATGTTATCTATTAATTATTTTGTATTATATTTTCTGCACCTTGTATTTGTCTTTCTATAAATTTTATATTATGTATTTATAATCAATAAATAAATATTTTTATATTTTCTAATGTATATATATTTTTGTCAATAAAATATGTTTTACATATATTTTGGCATCTTGAATACAATAATATAATTTATAAGTATATATAATTTGAGTGGCTCAAAATAATTTGATCCATTCTGTGAGAGTTCTAAATGAATAAAATGTACTAATGCAGTTTTTATCAGGAACACATAGCAATCGTGTTGCATCAAAACCTTGCCCAATGCGGCAGGATCTTAATTCTATTTGATACCACCATATGACCTTTATGCATTCATAGTAACGATTACAATATGCTGAAGGGTATCTGCCATTATTTGTGCATATAGGTGGAATTGCTGAAAAGAACAACCAAATTTGTAACAGTCTACTTACGATTTTGTAAGATAACAAAATACACATATGTGATGTGTACTTCTTATTACCTGTTCGAATACTAGTTGTAGCTGTTGTAGGAATTGCTTTTTCTGAGCTGGTTAATGGAGTGGCTAAAATTAAAAAAAATATATATTTAGGACTTTCATTTTGTAAGGCATGTTTTTGGAAAATTACAAAAGCCTATGGCCTATTTTTTGAAAATATTTACAAGATTAATACCCATTTTCTGAATTTCTATAGAATTAAGGCCTATTTTTTAAATATATACAAAATTATTTGGTAGCCTGAATACTAAATTGAATGTTAAATCATCTTTTTGATTTTCAGTGTCAAATTAATCAAATTCTATTAATGTTAGTTTATTAGTTATTGAGAAATCAATTATTTTTTGTTTTGATTTTAAATAATCATTTTCTAGGTTTGATAGCTAGTATGAGTCTGAAATTTCACGGTGTTCATAATAATCACAATATATATATATATATATATATATATATATATATATATATATATATATATATATATATATATATATATATATATATATATATATATATATATAAATATATATATATATAATATATATATATATACATATATATATATATATATATATATATATATATATATATATATATATATATATATATATACATATATATATATATATACATATATATATATATATATATATATATATATATATATATATATACATATATATATATATATATATATATACATATATATATATATATATATATATATATATATATATATACATATATATATATATATATATATATATATATATATATATATATATATATATATATATATATATATATATATATATATATATATATATATATATATATATATATATATATGTATATATATATATATATATGTATATATATATATATATATATATATATATATATATGTATATATATATATATGTATATATATATATATATATATATATATATATATATATATATATATATATATATATATATATATATATATATATATATATATATATATATATATATATATATATATATATATATATATATATATATATATATATATATATATATATATATATATACATATATATATATATATATATATATATATATATATATATATATATATATACATATATATATACATATATATATATATATATATATATATATATATATACATACATATATATATATATATATATATATATGTATATATATATATTTTTTTTTTTTTTCTGAATTATTATCTTATTAGAGTTTATTACATTCTCTTATGATAAAATCGACGGCTTTGAAACCGTTCGATATGGTAACCATCAGCATCTAAATAAACATTTCGAGTTGTAATTTGGTCATGCCAACATTGTGACTGCTGTCACGACTTTGGTGCGACCCAATTACAACTAAAAATATTTATTGGGAGATGAATTTTTTCACAAATCTAAATGAATTGACCCAGTTATTCTCACATTTGTAACTGGTTTAGGCAACATAAGAATTTTCTAATTCAAACACAAATTAGAATAATTGAGTCCTATTTAGAGCTATGAAAAGAATAGAAATATGAGATTCTATTGAACTGAATCAATGACCTGAAAAATATGAATAAATTATTGATTGATGAATTTAAAGATTTGCCTCAAATTGCAACCAAGTGACAGTTAGGTAAGTTAGTTATGTTTAAAAGTGTCAAAACCTTTCGAATAGTTTAATAAAATGCGTGATTTAATGTGCTTCTTTGCATCGACTCAAACAATTTATATAGCCTTAAAATAAAGATAAGTTTTTCATATTCTCTTATTTGAAAAAATAAATGCCGGCCCATTGGTCATTAATTATGGGATTGGGCTCTCCATTTGTGGCTTCATGGTAAGGACACTTGCCTCTCACGCTAGAGTCCCGGGTTCAATCTCCGGTTGAGAAGACAAGTTTTTTTTCTAAATCAGAAATTAATCCTGGCATACTCGGACATTGGGTCTATTGTCGTTAAATGTATAGCTATCTACCGCACAAGTTACCTTGAAGTACATTCAGGGACACAGAGGTTGTGGAGTTTAATTTGCAGCCTGCCTAGTCTAGTATTCACACAAAAATATAATATAACCTCTACTCTTGTGGCACTGATGTAACACCAGGTTACTGTAACCAAATTTTGTATTCTGTGACCTAAATTTCTGTTCCATGTTTGTAACAGGTTTTTCCTCTGTGCCCTCAAGCAGCAAGTAAAGTGGTAAAAAGAACACATGCACATTTTTATTTTCAATAAAGTACTTGATGAAGTAAAAATAACAACAAACAGATGCTTTTATTCTCCAAAGGTATTAAATTAATTTCTATTTTATGTGGAGGTCCGATATACCAAACCGAGCACTAAACAAATTAACATTTTTTCGTCAACATTTGTTTGTATTAAAATGTAAACTGAAGCGTTAAGGAACTATATCAGACCGTAGATAAAATATTTAAATTTTATTTATCTATGCATCAGACTGACTATTCTCGAGACAAGGCATACTAGTTGGCGTACTTGAATTTGGCAACTGTACTGATCACAAAACATGAGGTGGGTGGTGACGCACAATATTTTACATTACAAATTAATGTATAGGATAACTGAGGTGATTAATCAATCTGGTTGTCATGCATGCCTAATATGCAATAAATATTTAAATAATAGCATTCTGACGAACCCTTTGCATGCACATAAATATGTGGAACTGATAAAGCTGAGAGCACTAGGCAGATTCTTTGGGCAGCATTTAGTCCTGATAATGGTGCGATCGAAATGATCTGTACCATATTTTCATATTTGCATGCTACATAGGGAAGCAGCTTCGTTCAAACTCGTACATTCTGGAGCAGAGGAATAATGAATTGCTTCTGATCTGTGGACTGCATGGTTGGCTGGCCACTGCGCTGTGGCAAATTCACGGTCACATTTTGTATCTAAGGGACTGCATGAGCTTAACTGAACACTTCCCTACGTAGTGTTTTAAAATGAAAGCACGGTATACCATTGTATGCAAAGTAACTTTGGTAAAACAACGTATATACAGTTGCCACAACATAAAGGTTTCCAGATCATTTGTGACTTGAAAGAGAACATGTATTCCCTTTCTCTCTTTTGTAAGGAATAAAATCTAAAGATTGGCAATAAATGACTTCCCTTCGCATAATTCGTGCATCTATTCAAGAAAACATAATATGCTTGGTTGCTGTACTATGACTGCTGTATTATATGTATGTATAGTCCAGCATCCAAGCTGCGAATAAAATAAAATTATTATTTGATACTGACAAGACAATTAGATTTGATTGTTATCTGACCTACTAAATCTACATTTTATTTAAATGTTTTGGTAAAATGCTGTATTAGATCAAAGCATTTCAAAAAAATTCTTCAGAATACCTAATTTATAATCGCCGCTAGTTAAACAACCAATGAAATAATTTGCGCTATTCTATTTTCCAACCGGCGTTGTCATTTTGAGTTGCAGTGTTGCCGATTTGCTAGTAATTACTGGCATTTGCCAGGAATGAATAGTCCTACCAGTAATCTTGCCAGGAATGACTTAAAGCCAGGAATAACATTCTCAGTGATGACGAATTGCTAACAACTCCCAATACTTGCTTTTTTTATTAACAGATCACGAATCACAAAGATAACAAATCGGTTTGAAGAATTTCGATTCACGATAGGTAGTGTCGCTAGAGAATGATGTATCACGCCACGCTTCTTTACTATTATACTTTTGACATATCTGTACTAGCCATCTTTGTCTTATGATGCAAAGTGACGTACAATGATAGTATACATTGATGATCTAAAACTAAAAACCTTTAGGGCAAAGGTAATACACATCAAAATAATAAACCTAACCAGTAAACTGCCAGAAATTGCGAGGAATGCGATATTAGAATTTTTGCCAGGAATGCAATCGTTTCGCTAGCAATTTCGTATTGAACTGTTGGTAACATTGTTGATTTGTCATGTCTGTGCTTTTGTCATCGTTTTAGGTTAAGGACGTACAATAGAAATATTTGTGATGCGATGTTGAACTATTACACGAATTTGTACATTTATTTTTGTGTTGTCAAACTTTTTCAAGACTTAAGGGTAATTATTTAGAATACGATAAGATGCTTAAATTTTCCTGAAAATTTTTCTACCCCCCAAAATAAGGTGCGCTGAACACGAATATGAAGTTTTTTTTTCGCCGGAGACAAGCCGTTATGGAGAAAAAAAATTTTTTCACTGTCACTTTTTTACACTGGATATATCTAACGATTTGTATTATTTCCCTCACCCCAATAACACTGAACGGTTTGGAGTATAGTATACGTCATTTTTTATAATAAGAACAATTTTTTTCCTTATAAAAAGCTTTGTATTTGGGATAACGCCATTACATCATAAAAATGCAACTAAAATGTATGTGAAATTAGCGACGCGTAGATCAGATAGTGTCTAAAGTGCCCCTGTGAGGTACCACAAACCAATTATACCGATACACTCTACACATCATCAAATGTTCATTGCACATTGTCATATTCTGTGCAAACATTCCTACTACCCTTAAATAAGTTAATAAGATTGCATTCTTCAATAACATTAAGAATTATTCCTTGCCCTGAAAATTTTGGGTGGAAAAGGGTGATTTAAATAGGGTGCTTTTTACATACGATTATGGTTACAATAAAAGGGGTTGGTTTAGCGAATAATTTTAATATGACGAAAGGATGGTTTCATTATAAGGGGTTATTGTAACCATAATCCAATGTAAAAGGCACCCTATTTAAAACTTACCCTTTTCCACCCAAAATTTATAGGGCAAGGAATAATTCTTAATGTTATTGAAGAATGCAATCTTATTAATTTATTTAAGGGTAGTTAGGGATGTTCGTACAAGATATGACAATGTGCAATGAGCATATGATGTGTAGATTTGTGCAATAATACAATCTAACCTAACCTAATACCTGTTCCTCTCCTTTCCTGGCAAAGATAATTGCTTATACCTTCTCGTTGGTCCTTGCTGAACAATAACATATTTAAAGATATAATCCATTTCTTTAATTACTTTATCGACTACATGAGCAACTTACCCTAAAAATGATCCGATCTGGTTCTAAACTGAACGCTAGTTATACAATGTAGTATCTTTAGACACAACAGAATAGAATCGCACCTAACTTCGTGACTATGAATGATTTTACAGCATTTTTCATGCATTTTCGTATTTAAAACATGGTTTTTAATGTGTAAAACATTATATTTCTGTACAAGATAAAAGTAACATCGTCTTCTAAGCGTTAAAATAGTACAATTAGTAACAGGAAGTGTTAAATATATCACAATAAAAAGTGACAGATGTGAGTGAAAACGCAATTTTTTTTTATTTTTTTTCTCATGAACGGCTTGTCTCCGGTGAAAAAAAACTTCATATTCGTGTTCAGCGCACCTTATTTTGGGGGGTAGAAAAATTTTCAGGAAAATTTAAGCATCTTATCGTATTCTAAATAATTACCCTTGAACCCTGTTGGCAGTGTTTATTCTGTGGGAAGTTGCGGCTAGGGCTAGGGCACAGAAGAGACAAAAGAGGCTAAAGTACTAATGAGTATTGAGTAATGACTTTTTATGGCGTTTGTTATTGGTTTCTGACAGATGTAATTCAAAAATGCCTCATGTTTTTTAAATACACGTTAACGATTTTAATGAAATATAAAATATCCTGAAACTACAGACACAGCATAAAGAATGCTGTGCTACAGATACGCTAATTATTAAAAATACAGAATCAGTAAAACCGGCAACACGACAGTATCGTCCTCGGTTATTTTGGCCAGTTGGATGACGTCAGAAGACTAAAATCGTGCTAAAATTCAAAGCTTTATTTTTTAATCCTTTATGAAATTCAAAAATAATTCGAAAAAAATTTAGTGAACTTAGATTTTTAAATATGTATTATCGAACAAGCAAATAAAACAAATGTGGCATAATGCCCATTCTCGAATATTTACCTGTTAATTCAGTTGATGTCAGTTGTACTGGGCTGTAAGTGGTTGTATGCTCCAAAGTTTTATTTATGCACCTAGAAAATTTATTTGATAATTTTCATAAATTTTTAATAAAAAAAAAAGAATGTGACTAAAACTAAAAAATAAATACCTATATATATGGTGTCGGCTTTAACTTTCTCAACATAGCGATCTCGCTTATCTTGCGAGTTACAATATCGGGTAAATTTGAAAAAAAGTTGCATGATATTCATGCTAAAACCTTGGAGACAACAGAACTTAATAATCAGATTTTTTTTATATGGAAAAAAAGTGAAAAATTCGTATTTGGTTTTTCTCCCATATGTTGCTTATTTGACATCCAATCTTTATTCTGTAAAGACATTCTTAGAGTAACTTGTGTTTATATGATTTTTATAAAATAAAAGTATTATTTTCGTTCACTCTAAATAAACAACTTAATTTTTGCTTGTGGCAGCCATATTGAATTTTCTTATCACAAAATAGCATTTTTTTCTGATTACAATGATATATCGTAATCCTATATTAAAATTTTATTTAAGCCCCTAATTATTCAAATAAACAACATATAGGAGAAAAACAAAGTACGAATTTTTCAATTTTTTCCAGATATTTGAAAAACAAAATCAGATAATTAAGTTCTGATGGTCTTAGGGTCTTGATAAGAAACTCCCGCATCTTTTCTCTAGTTTAACCAATGTTGTAACTCACAAGATAAGTGAGATCTCTATGTTGGGAAAGTTAAGCCGACGCCCTATATATAGAGGGTGGGGTAATAGTGCGTCCGACTTCGATATCTCGAGTTCTATGATAGCTAGAAACTTGATTTATAAACATAAGTAAACTAGACAAAAAAGTCTATAACCGCAAATTGTTTTCGAATATACAGGGTGAGTCAAGACGATTCTACAGGGTCAAGTAACATTTTTTTAAAATGATATGCCATGTATATCAACATTTTTTGAAACGTCTTTGTGGCCTCCTTTCACTCCTGTATTATTATTGACTTTCTTTCAACCACTTGGATGTAATGATTTTTTTTTTGTTGAAATTATACCATTTACATTATATTAAAAATATCACTACAATCACAGCTGTCGATTTAAAAAAAAACATATGTTAGTACCAGTTATGAGACATCTGTGTGATGACACTTAGCCATTTTCACTTCCTAAAAGTATACAGGGTGGCTAAAAAGGATTTTTAAATTTACAACTTTTTGAACTGAATTTTCTCAATTTTTTCAAATGGAACACCCTGTATATTTTTGGACGATGTGCTGTAGGATTGAAAAACGAACATTTTTTTGTACGTACATTGCTATGGCTATTTGTGACCATTTTCAATTTATTGAACAACAACTGCAAAATTCAGCAATAAAAATTAAAAATGAGGTTTTTTTTTAAATAATTGAAGAGAAGGTATTATAATAAGCGTGTTACATGATGTTCATAAAAACATCACACCACCAACAATCCAAAATTTGAAGGAAATAATAATAAATGCTTTTAGAAGTATCACTCTGGCAATTTTATGAACAGTAGAAACCTCATTCCAAAGACGCATAGAAATGTGTGTCAATCAAAATGGGCAACATGTGGAGCACTTTTTATAATATCTTCTCTTGAATTACAAAAAAAAATATTTTTAATTTTTATTGGTGAATTTTGCAGTTATTGTTCAATAAGTCGAAAATGGATACAAATAGCCATAGGGATGTATGTACAAAAAATTTTCATTTTTCAATTCCACATCACATCGTTCAAAAATATACAGGGTGTTCCATTTGAAAAAAAATTGAAAAAATTCAGTTCAAATAGTTCAGATTTAAAAATTATTTTTGGCCACCCTGTATACTTTTAGGAAGTGAAAATGGCTGAGTGTCATCACACAGATGTCTCATAACTGGTACTAACATATTTTTTCTTAAAATCGATAGTTGCAACTGTAGTGATTTTTGTAAATGTAAATGACATAATTTCAACAAAAAAAAAATCATTACATCCAAGTGGTTGGGAGAGAGTCAATAATAACACAGGAGTGGAAGGAGGCCACAAAGACGTTTCAAAAAATGTTTTGATATATATGGCATTCCATTTGTTAGTTGGGTGCTAATATATATAGTATATAGGATGGTACAGAGTTTTCAAAGCGGAAACTCCAGGAATTTGTAGAGTACATAAAAATAATTGATGTTTACTCTATAAACATAAATCGAAAAATGCACTATAACTTAGATACAGGGCGTTTCAATAAAAAAGTTTATAGTTTAATATCCGAGGAAGACAAAAACAATCCTTTTCAAATTTCGCACACCATCTTTCTATGTAAATCTGCACCTACAGTTCAAGTCAAAAATAGTAACAGGAAGCCACTGGCGTAGATACAGGGGTTACATACTATTTTCTAAAAATATATTACTGTGTTATTAATAATTTAAAAATTCTTTCGCAGAATAAGAAGTATTTGAAACAAGAAGCGTTTTTGCAGCTGATAAAATTTTCTTTGCACTAATTATATTTTTTACATTATTTATTTATGAAGCGGCATGTTCACGATACACTTCCATACACGTGTAAGTGTATCGTGGGCATTATCAATAATTCTGGACATTTCTGTATCAAGCATTAGTATTATACTAGTGTACTGACTACATACCATAACCATTCTCTTCCTCGGTTTTGTAGGTTCTGAGGTGAACTGACAATTTGTGTAATATAGAACATATGAAGTATAACTTAAATTGAAGCACTTTTACTTCACCAAAGAACACCATTTTAGATAGGTACTCACTTAATAATTAAATTAATGTATCTCAAATAATATAATCTGTCTAATTCATTAATAAATACAATTACATTGCCAATAATGTATTTACTTAATAAACAACTGTAGGTCTGTGTGAGGAACTACTAATAGACTTATTGAATCGAATATCATCTACATCACTATGTTGTTATTCACCATTAACTATCACACATCTATCACTGCCCGTTTAGGGCGACGATCCATGTCGTACTCGCTGCCGTCTCAGACCGACTTTCTCTCGCCACTGCAAGAATCTGCCACTAGTCATCCAATAGTTACGACATAGGCTCATCATAGTTGCCGTGGCAACGGTTTTTTAGATATCTTACTCATATGATAACTGTAAAATGCGTTCCTATTTGAGGTTTAATTTACCTAACAAATCCTTAAACACACAAGAACTAGCATAATATACAGTGTGGGCCATTTTGGTGATACATGTATTGGGATCTCAGAAACTGAGATAGAAAAACGGTTAAATGGGAAAAGTTTTAGACAATTTTGTTACCAACTAAAAGCTGCTCTCAAAATTATTTCAGTTAATGATTGTGATATTGTCAAAAAAAGTTGAATGTTGCATTTTCTAAAATCAGCAATACCTTTATTATTTTTCAATTTTATTTAAATCTGTAAAAACATTCTCAAAATTTTATTGCTTTGTAAAATTTATCCAAAGCATATTATTTAGGAAAAATCTGTTACATTTTCAGTTTTTTAATTATGTAACAAAGTACGTTCACTGTATTTTAGTATTTATTTTGAGGTGTTACCATATCTACTAAAACCACTCCCCCGGGTATCTCGTAATTTATGAAATTTTTACATACTTACGCGAAATTTCCCTCAGTCTCACTGCATATGGTATTTCCTGGACAGTACTTAACGTTGCCCACATCTATTACTTTATTTCCCACTGTCACGCAAAATTTAAAGGTAACTTCAGTTACGCAGGATATCCTTTTTAAACCACATCCGAGAACTCCCACGTAGATAACTCCTGTATGTAGTAAATATCCCTAATAAAATTAAATATATTTATTTTTTCTTATGTTATTTTAGGACGTTATAATTTTACAAAAAAACGCAACTACTTATACTCATCTTTTGAAGACACAAATAAACAGTGACAGATGATAATCAGTTCAAATTTTGAACTGATCATCATCCGGTACTTGACCTTTAAAATAGGTTGGCAATAATGAAGTTTTTTTATAAAATGAATTTTTTTTATAATAATCGTTCAGTAAATAAGATAACTAACTCTTTCGGCTTTAATTATTGATCAAAATTTTAACATTAGGTAAGCAGGGCCGGATTAACACCCTTGCGGACCTCTGGGCAAAATAATTACTGGGGCCCCGCGACATAAGATAAGACGATAAAAATTATATGACTGATGCGACTTTTTTAAAATATATTTTTTTGTTTATAAAAATAAATTTAAAAAATAGTACTCACAAAAAAAAATAGGGCATCACCTAGCATTTACTTTGTAACTCATATTAAATAGTCTTCGAAACGAAAAATGTATTCTTAGAAGATTTATCTCGAGTTCAAGTTGTGTCAACAGTTATTTTTTGTCAGGTTTGGGGGGGGGGGGCTGATGCCGGAGGCTTCTGGATAATTGTCCACTTTCTTATATAGATAATCCGGCCCGGCAGATAATGTTCACTTCAGAGATACATGAATATAGAAAATTGCCGCCTGGCTGCATCCTAGTTGGTGATTTTATGGCATTTTTTTATATTTCTTATATCCCTAAAATGAACATACTTGCAGTATTTTTTTTAGACAAATGTCTGCAAGTTAAATGTTATAACAGATACTTTAGGCATAGTCTAACTTTTTTCCTTAGTAGGTGTGTGTCCATTTTAGGGATAATTCAAAATTACCTTTTTTGATTTTTTTGTTTTTTCAGTGAGTCAGGTTAATAGTTAAATAAATTCAAAAGTAATAACATTTAAAAAAAATATGTACTTACCACAATGAAAATATTGCCTAAAATATGCATATTTTGGGTTATAAAGTCGTCATATATGTTCAATCATTATCATTAGTATGTATATAAGTTATTTTTCGTTTTTAAATATATATTGACTCTATGACACACTTAACCACCACACATTACAAACCAAAAGTTGTGTATATTTTCCGCTATAAGGGCAATCAAGTCAAATCTCAGATTGGTATTAACGGTATATGTAATATTGTTGAAACAGTGAAAGTGTTAATTTTTGATAGCCGTTAAATAAACAAAAATACTGGGTCATATTAATAACATTGTCCTGGTGAAGGTGATATTAAATTCATCTTTAAAAATTTTAATTCCCTTTATTTACATCCTTGTTAGGTGGAATGTGAGACAGTTATTGGTGTATTTTGTGGATTTATTTGTATCCTTGTCAGGGTGGAATTTGAGACAGTTAAGGCGGGCGCTCATTGCGACCGAAACGAAACTAAGCTAAGCGAAAATTAGTTTTGAATAAATTAGTTACCATATTTTTAAATGCGCACGCGGCCACGGAAACGAAACTAAGCGTAAATATGTAAACGAAGATTGAAATTTTATCTTCGCTTCGTTTTAAGTCGTTTCAGATTCGACTGACATAGAATTTTTAACCTTATACAAGTATATACAAATTGATCAAAGTCTTAGTACCTACTGATCGTCGCAAATTTGTATCTTGCTTTTTAATATCAGCTGTATTATTTCGTATAAATCATCAAATTGTCCTCGTGATACTCAAAAGTAATTCCATTCCCAATTAATAAGTTTATGAGATTCTCCAAGAGTTTCTCGTCTTTTCTTGTACCTAACCAATCATGCAACATTATTTTTGTCTCCACGCACGTTCAACTGACATCTTGAAAAAGATCTAAATCATCAGATTCCCAACTTATATCCATTAACATGAGTTCTGTTGGTGTAGAACACATTATTCACCAAAAATTTGTGCACATTAACTTCTTGAGACTGTAAAAACACAACTGACTACCAAACTATAAAAATAAAACATAGTTTAAAAAGTGTATTTCATTTATTTCTTGTTTTATGCAATCCTGAATGTTCTCGGAAATGCACACAGTTAATTCATTTTGGATCGGCTCATTATCTTCCTCGTTATTTTCATTAAAAACGTTTTTTATTTTTGTGTAATGATTTTGAATGTCTGCTGGACTTGTGGTCAGAAGTACTTTTAACTGTTCGCTAAAATTTCCGCAATTTGTAGATGAAATACGTTCGTCTTGAGCACGAAATGGCAGCTCTTGTTTACTTAGATAGATACTGTATTGCCTTTATAGTGGTTTTTATAACTATAAAATTTAATTTTACATTTTCATTACATTTTATTTTTTGAAGACGAGTATTTTCATTCATTGCATATGCAATGGTATGCTTATTTGTTAGTATTTTAAGTAATTTCTGCAATCCCACTGCACATATTATATGTTCCGAGGAATCGTCATATTTACGAAACGATCGTGTAGCATTTACAAAATCATGAAATCCCGACGTGTTCCAAACATTTTTCTTTACACATGTTATCAAACATGGCCAGCAAAATAGTCTATTTAAATAAATACTGGCACATAACCACAAATATTCACTGTAACACAATCTAAAGCTTTGTGAAAAAACTTTTCCGGAATTTTTATTTTCGATTTGTTTATGGATGTCTAATACAGGCCGAGGTCTCGGACGTGTTAAAATACATTTTCTATCGTCATCAGTCCACTGGGCAAACGGAGTTTGTAATAAAAGACAAACCAAATCATTAAACGGTTGCGTCATACCTAACAGTTGATTCATCCAACAAACAAACAAACCAAAATTCACAATCACAAAATAAAGAGATCGAGGCGACTAAATATTAGTGCTGGGCATAATCAAATAAAGGCTATTCGAATACCTTTAATATTGGAATGATCATTCGAATTATGGTTAGAGCTCGAGGTCGGGAAACCGATATCGATGGTTTGGCTCGGCGACATTCGGGAACACTAGTTATAATTATTCATAATCATAAATTATCGATTTGGCTGGCAATTGGCTATTATTTCTATATAATTCTTAATTGTAAATTATAAATTTTAACGTGTTAATCCGGTTCTGTACTCAAGACAATCCAACTCTGAATGACATCAGCTAATAGCCAGTGTTCGTGCCTCGTAGCGGAATTGTTATAATGATGAGACAATAGTCCAATTATATTAGCATAAATAGAAAAAAATATATAAAGTTTTGCCGCTTGGAGATTATACATATCAAGTGGATAGTTTTCAAAATCAAAAAAGTTTCAAAGTAGAAAGTGGTCACTTCACCCCCAAAAACTGCCCCAAATTCACCTTGCCGTAGTTTTCGGCGTTTTCCTTAGAAGCCGTTGGCCCCACAAAAAAAATTTATACTCACAGAAAATATTCCTTATAAAATTTCCTACAAAAAAAGGTTTTATTCGAGAGTCAATAAATGCAATTAATTTCGAGCAATGAGCGATTGAAAAAGAGGTTACATGAAACTCAACGCGCGTTTCGTATTGTCTTGATGAAACGTGAATTTACGATCGTAATAAACATGACATAAATAATAAAGCGAAATATTTGATAAAATCTATGCCTCTGGGACTTTTTTTGCATTGTTCAAACCTTTTATGCATTATGGTGCCTTTTGAAGTTGGAGCTCATTTCCACAGCACCCTTGAGGTAGAGCTGCTGGCGCTTTTTTTTAAGTGGTTTCCCCAGGAGGCCTAATCCTTTTTAATTTCTCGTCAAACTTTGCGTTTGAAGTAGTGTTAACTAAACTTCAATAGGGACTATCGATTATATCGATAGTTTCGACTGTCGAAAACTATAGATAGTAAAGTTCGGTATTATCGATAGTTCTCGAGAAGCCGTTGTTTCGTGAGTTTCTGTATTTTTTTGTCTTTATAATTTCCGTTTAAGTCACTGGATCACGCAATACAGGGACTTTACGGTTATTTTGAGAAAGATAGACCTCCAGTAGTTCATAGTAATATTATTAAGTATAAGAACAAGAACACGAATATTATTTTACGAGCCCAGGAAACTGTAAAAAGTTTTTTTCTTGTCGGCCCCATCACAAAATCTCGAGTTTGCCTGCAGGCCCTATTGGCCCTCCAATGTTTCCACAGTGTCTCGTGGGTCCACTTATTGAGGGCCGTTGTGACCTGCCTTCTTGTAATGTCTAACATAGACTCAGGCCCGAGACAGGGTTCCTCGGCTCCAAATCTAGCTAATTCATCGAACTTCTCGTTGCCTGGAACTCCGGTATGTCCCGGGACCCACACCAGTCTCACTTGTTCTTGTTTATGCCTGGCAAGCTCTTCTAGGGCGTCCCTGCACTCCTGAACGAGAATTGATTTCGTCCTGGGGGAGCACACTACCTTTAGAGCAGCATGGCTATCGGTGCAGATTTATACCATCTGTTCCTCCCCGTTTCTAACCTCAGCCTTACCCGCCACCGCGAGGATGGCAGTAATCTCTGCCTTCCAGATATATTCCCGCCCCGGAGGACGGTTTAGTGGCCACCCAAGATCCGTCTGTGTAGCACATCAGAGAGTCCGGGGCCGTTTAGTGAACACTAGTTTGAAGTGACGAAACCGTATTGACTGTAGCGTGTCGCCTCTATCGCCTCGACAGTCCACAAGGACGCCTCCCTCTCCTATTAATAAATGATTGTGGAAGGGTGTACCCAGGTAAATTTACCGACGTACATATTCTGATTTTGAAGACATCTTTATTCAACTGAAAATTTCCTTTCCAAGTACCAGATTAAAAATGTGAAAGATTTTATTATACGTATTTAAAAATATGTAACATAAGGTAAAATAAGACACATGGAGTATTTTTGGAAAGCTCTTTCAAGGGTGTTGAAATTTTTTAAACTTCTTGACTTATCTTTTTTTTAAAATGTAATATTAAGAGATAATATTCAATACCGTTGTGTTGACCACATAGTCACTTTATTAGTCTAAGCTCAAAGACACCCCTCATATCAATCGGTAATTGCTTGAACTCCATTGCATTTATCGGCTTTAGTAATAGAACCTCTTTTGCAGTAAATTTTATAGGGAATATATTTTGTAACTATATATAAATTTTTTGTGACACGAACATTTTCTGAGAAAAACGTCGAAAACTACGACAGGATGTGTTTGAGGTACTTTTTTGGGGGTGAAGCGACCACTTTCAATTTTTTTCGATTTCGCAAACTATTCGCAAAACTTTATAATTTTTCTTCCTATTCGACTATTTTGGTTCCAATATTAATAGCCTAAATTGAAAATACTAAATTCCCTGAAACTTTAATTACATATGTTTAGTTTTTATTAGTCATTAATAAGTCATTAAGTATTCACATTTATTATAAAAGCTCTATTTTTCTTCCATATAACGTAGTAGTACTTTAAAAGAATTAAATTCAGCAAGTACTGTTAGCAGCACAAGTTTGCGTTGAGTTGTTGTAGAATTGTCCAGGAGGGCATGTTTGAACTACTAACTCGTACCACCACATAACAGCTATACACTCGTAGTATTGGTTACAATTCCTGGATACATACTTGCCAATTGCAGTGCACGATGGAGGAGTGACTAAAAATTAAAAAAATTGTATTGCAATATTCAAATTATCAAAAAAAAAACATCTTTCTAATGTGTCTAGTACAGTAACCAGCAAGGATAGTCCAATAATGTGCTTTTTAGCAATTAACAATATTTTGTTTCGAGATTTTTGAAAAAAGAAGTGTGTGTTTTTATTTTTTATCAGCGCTGTTTCAAAACATATAAAATCAGGACCAGAACATTGCGCAGACATAACTCCAATGGATTTTGGTCTTTAGAGTTATATGTCAGATATATAGCCTATTTGCATAATAAGACGGCTGTTGCACTCCCTCGTCGTCAGGGTTGCCAACATAAAACTTTAAATCTTTAAAATTGTTCTATTGATGAGAACGAAAAAATGAAAAAAAAAAAAGTTTCATCTGAAGTACCATGTATAAAATAGCAGGCAATACTGATGTTTATTTTTTTTTATTAATAATAAGAATATTTTATTTGGTGTCATTCTGTGAAACTAAATAGTCATATTTTCAATTAATAAAAAAAATACGCATCAGTATTGCCTGTAATATATTACATATTAAATCTATATGGTATTTAGGATAGGAATAGTTTGTTTTCGTTTTTCGATATTATTAACAGACATATTTTAACAGCGATTTATTGAATCAAATTGGACACCTGAAAACGCAGCCTTAACTGTCAAAATGTAAAATGCAGTTATTGGAGCCAACAGAAATGTTTTTAAAACGTTTTGGAGTTACGTACACTAGTAAGACATTTTAAAATATCTGACATATTCGTTTCACATTTACTAATATTTATTAAACGTTTACAATTTCGTTGTCTGAAACGTGTAAAACCGCGACATTTTCAAGTTGTTTGTACGTAAAAAAAGAAACGTTTTTCAAATGGTCTTTCTAATGTATGTGTGTCACTGGGTCCGGATAACCCGCGCATTCATTGAAAGTAAACATATTTAGTCCAGCAGCCAAGCTGCGAAAATATTTAAAATTTTAGACTGCAAACCTTTATGTTGCGGTGGCTGTACGTAATGATGTCATTTAAGAGATCTCAACGTTTGGTTAAGAAGCAAACCAGAGAAATGAAACTCCCCATAAACTCTCGTATAAGGCATTGCACTGCATTTAATACTTTATGTTGTAATAACTTTGTTCAAAAAAAAAAAAAAAGGAAAAATTGCTACTAATAATAAAAAATAAAAATATCTCATGTGATTTAATTCAATAAAAACAATGTTTTGCAGCACTTTCTTTATTTAATGATATCAGAAATTAAACACAAAGGAAAAAAATCAAAAAGTAAAAGTTCTTAATGTTTGCGTGTGAGGTTACTCGTATGGCTGCCTCTGGAATGTTCTTCTAGGTGCTTTAAACCGTGCTATAAAAAAGAGATCAGGTCATCCGTGCATATTTATAGAAATTTCAGTAAAATTATTGAAAAAAAGTGGGTCACATAGATAATGACATGTTGATTGAATTTTATTTTGTTTGCAAAATATTTCAATTTAAAAAGTTTTTGAGACTAGCAAGAACGGTTGCAGGAAAAATATTGTATGCAACACACCCCTAAAATGTCATTACTAGGGTCATCGGCTTTCGGGGTTCGCTGGCGCTCACCCTGGAAATTGCCAACTCGCCCAGTAAAGAATCACTTTCCCGTCTTGTTACGTATATAATTATATTACATTCCGCTAGATATTTTGTCGAAGGCGAGTCAGGTATATAAGTAGGTATATGCATCAACGTATTGGCATTTGATACTATTTTATAAATGATGAGGATACGTTACGTTGGATTATTAAATGTCGCAATATGCGGTTTGACTTCTATTAGTGTTTTAGCTTAGATTTCTGTTAAATATTTTTATATAATCTGGAGTGTAGTATAACTCCAGTTACTGTTGAGCTCGGGCGAAGGTCCAAACGCACAGGTTACCCATCCCGACACGCCGGGTAGTATGACAGAAAAGCCTCCTACAAACCAGCAGCCATATGCCAACATGTAAAATACCACCAGAACACAAAGACAGTAGGGTGCCAGAAGAAGCGCTCCAGCCGGCAGGTTCCATTAGCCAGGACCGGAGGAGGGCTGGCGAAATCGCCCACATCGTTTATAATTTCGGATGGGGTTTCCGAGAGAAGATGCTTACCCCTTACGAGGCTTAGTCCAGGTCTAAAACGATGCATTAAGGGTAAAAAACAATAGTCCTGCCTAGCTCCTGTCATCCCAGATCATCTTCAAATCTATAGTAACATCGTAATAACCATTTCGAACAAAAAGTAAATGGTTAATTATTTTTATTCATAATGAAGTATTATTACATTCAGTTAAAAATATTGTTATAAAAAGGGTTATTATTTTTTAAAGCAAGTTTCTGTTTCATAAACTTGCATCCCTAAAAAAGTTTCTGGTTACGCTCATGCTACTTTGTATAATAAAACAGTATTCCTAACTGTCTTATTCACAATAAAATTACCTAGCCTGCCGAATATAAAATTAAAATTGGTGATCATCTGTTATTTGATATCATTTTAAAAATAATAAATACCACAATATAATTGATTAGCGCTTAAGTGAAGTTGGAACTTCCCTCTGGCATTTGATCAGATCTAGGAATTTTTCCTCAAATTTAGGCCTTTTTCAAATAGGGAAATAGGGAATTTAGCGGATCTTATATAAAGAATACCTAGAATTGTCTAAAATTTTAAAACATCCGCTAAATTTGTTATTTCCCTATTGAAACAAAAACCGAAATCAAAAAAAAATGCCCTAGATCTGGCATCACTGTTGCCAGTGCTGGATTAGATATAAGTATAAACAATAATACCTGAGAAAAAAGACAAAACTTAAAAAATGCACTTTTTTCAAAAACCTTTACAAAAAAGTATTCTGTCAGATTTCCATAGAGTTGAATCTCATTTTGGAAAACTTGTACAAAACAAATATATGCGAAATATGACGGCGGTTTTTATGACTTCTTTCGTTTTAATAACATATGTATAAAGGTAAACCATCAACTAGCATAACTGAAAATATTTAAAGAAAATAAAAGAAACTTTGAAAACTATTTTATTAATTAATAAGAAATATCAAAACAAGATTGTGTATTGATTATATTAATAAGTTTCTTCGCCTGTTGTTACTGGTATCCTAATAGATTTTTCTCACAATTATTCTCCCGTTTGTCCAGTGCATCTACTGTTAGCAACACATGTTAAATCTGTACTGCTAAATGCTTCTCCAGAAGAGCACGATTTCAATTCTAAATTAAACCACCACAGGAACGGCACGCATTGGTAATATTGGTTGCAATTTTCAGCAGGAAATTTACTTGCAGTATTACATTCCGCAGGAGGGGATACTGAAATATAGATATATCAAAAATGCAACATCTTTTTTATAATATCTTATATATTGTTCACGTAGATTAAATATATATACCTAGATAGTCCGTCCGTATGTAAGTATTTATCGCTCGAAATTCCTGGACCCGAAATTTTTAAATCGACACGATCAACGCCTATTTATGACATTGTCAATTTTGACTTAGCAAATACATACAGATTGTCTGTTATAACATATTTACAGTTACTAAAGGAATAAAATCCTAAACAGGCCCTGCTCACAATGATATAAAAATTTTGGGAATCAGATTTTAGAGCGACAAATTTTAACATGCGATGGAATATCTATGTATATTTAATCTATGCTGTTCATAATTAGTACATAATAAATATTCCTTCATCAAAAAGGCTTTTGTAATGGGCATACGCTCATGAAGCCGTGTAGTAAAGATAAAATGAATAATATCGGAGAAAATTCTTTAATAGTATTGGAAATAACAGTCCATAGAATAGTCGCACAAATAGCACTCACATAAGTGAGAACCGGATATGCGTATGTGGTACATACAGGGTGATCCGAAGTTTATTTGACAAACTTTAAGAGGTGATAGAAGGTTTTAAAATAAGTAGAAAAGTTCCTATCAACCTACATCCTCAGTTGGTTGCTAACAAAGATACGATATGTTGAAGTTTTGTTTTATAACTTGGTATTACGGAGGCTATTGACTTGAGGTTTTAGGGGCTATAATACTGTTTAAGCCTCTATTGTTTTACGAAATCTTATCATTGTACTGCCTCCAATGGCGTCACGGCGCGGAGGAATAAAATTTTTCGCCGAAACTATGTAACGCTACTGTTTTGCGCAGTTGTCTTTGAGATTGTTCGGTTCTGTATTCAGTTTGGAAGAAAAAAGGGATTTTTGTGTTTTTTCTTACAACGCTTACTTTTCGAGTAAAACCGCTGTGTCTACTTTTAGAATATGTCAATAATAACGCATGGCATGGACGGGTAAATTTGACTGTCTCCTATTTGGATGCTGCCACGTATGTATTCTCGAACTGCCGCTTATTAAATAAATAAATAAAAAACTTTTATTGTACAAAATATAAAATTACATACAAAAGGATTAGACACAGAAACTGATATCAAATCTAACCCTAGCACAGATAGAACAAGAGACATAATTACAATTAACTTGGGGAGCAGCACACACACATTGTTTGTCAATACACATTAAAACGTTAAAACAGTTGGTGATTTAAAAATAATAATTGCTCACTTAGGAGTTGGAATTTCAGTACACTTTTTAATTTAGCAGAATTAATATTGCGTAGTTCAATTGGTAGGTTATTTTTGCAGTGACGCTAGAAAGCTAAATGAATTTCGAAAGGCAACAGTACGGTGCTGAGGGATTGAGAGAGATGTGCTGGTCTGTCTCAAATTTCGTGGATGAGCATTGCTTCTTTTTTTCTATTTAGGCAACCAGAAATTTAGGAGATTCATGAAATAGTACATTGTTAACAAAAATGACGGTATGAAGTAAGCGACGATCCTCTAGTTTAAGTATTTGTAAATCCCTTAAAAAAGGAGTTATATGGTGAAATCTAGGGACATCTGTGATAAATCTGACAGTACGATTCTGCATTTTCTGGAGACGATATTTCTCTTCTTGGGTGAGACAAGGCCCGTATACTACGTCGGCGTAATTGAAGTGGGACAGAACTAATGAGTCTACCAGCATTATTTTAGTTTTTTTGTGCAATAGATTCCTGTATGGAGACAGACTTTTTAGGGAATTGTAAGCCTTTTGGTAGATAAGACTGACATGATGTAAATTTTAAATTACTGTCCATCATTAGTCCTAAGTTTCTTACAGAAGTAACGCGTGGAATTGCATCGCTGTCAATTGACAGTTCTAAATTGGCCGTTGCCTGCATGGAATTACTATTATTACCAAAGGTTATGAATTTACTTTTATTGGGATTAATTACCAAGGAGTGTTGCATAGTCCAGTTTTTAATTAAATTCAGATCACTATTAATTTTTCTTTGTGTCTCAGGTGCATCATTAGGATTAAAGTGAAGGTATAACTGAACATCTTCAGCATATATGTAAGCATTACACCATGACAAAACCCTTAAAGAAAATAAATATCAGTGTTATTGTTAAACAATTTTCTCATTTCTGTATATTTACGTAAATGATAAACTCGCAATAAAGTTTTGTCATGTCATGGTAATTCTTTTTACTGTTTTACTCGAAAGTAAGCGTTGTAAGAAAAATTCAGAAATACTTTTTTTGCTTCCAAACTGAGTATAGATTCGAACAATCTCAAAATCAACTGCACAAAGCACTGGCGTTACAAAGTTTCGACGCCACTGGAGGCAGTACAAGCAAGATTTCATAAAACAATCGTGGCTTTATGGGACACTTACCTTTCACCCTGGAGTCCCGGGTTCGATCCCTGGTCGAGGAGCTAGTTTTATTAAACTAGCAATTAATCGGACATTGGGTGTGTCCATTTTCTCTAAATGTGTAGCTCTCTCCCACACAAGGTACTTTGAGATAACCTTCAGGGATACAGGGGATTGTATTACCTGTTGTGTTTAATTTAATTAATAAATAAAATAGATTTAAAAAGTATTATCGTCCCTAAAACTTCAAGTCAGTAGCTTTCGTAGTTTCCGAGTCATAAAAAAATGTTTTTTTTTTCAGAAAACTTCAACATCCTATATCTTTGTTAGCAATCACCTAAGGATGTAGGTTGACAGGAACTTTTCTACTTATTTTAAGTTCCTCTATCAGCTTCCGAAGTTTGTCAGGTAAATTTCGGACCACCCATTGTGTGAGAGGTAAACACGAAATTGTTATTTTTCTGGAACCGTCTAGAAAGTAAACTGGTTTTGGTAAATTTTGTGAGTGGAAAATACATACTTAGTGGTCTACCGATAAAGTAACATAAAGGATTGGTAAAGCCTTTACCCATCCCGTATGTCGGAATGGGTAAAGGTAAATGGTTGACAACGGTAGGTTACCTAATTAAGCCTTCTAGACAACAACGTCTGACATCTGTCAGTTGAATTTTATGAATTATGTATGTATACAAAAGATTTCAAGTTTAACATTTTTTTGAAACCAGCAAGAATGGTTGCAAAAAAAATATTGTACGCAACACTCGGAAAGGGTCTTTACCTATCAGGGCTCACTGGCGCCCGTCCCGGAAACTGCCAGCTCGTTCAGTAAAGATTCACTTTCTGGTCTTATTATGTATTGAATGAGGGCTACCGTTTTTAGGCTCACCAGTTGGCGCCACTGGCGAGTTAGGTCGCTGTCAAAAGTTATTGTTAGGTGCGAAATAAGTTTATAGGGTTTTATTATAATTATTTCGTACACCAGTAAATAAAAAAACTTTTTTATTATGCCTCAGTGTTATGCATTTTTTTCGGAAACAAAAGGCGGACATATGCATCCGAGAGACAAAACTCGCCTAAAACAGTGGTTGGTAGCGATTCACAGGGATAACATTACTCCTTTGAAACATTCGTGTGTTTGAAAGGAGCATTTTAATCCTGACGATTATGCGTTATCAAAGGAATCTACTACAGAAAGTCGTAAGTAATAATCATGCACATTCGTTGTTTTCATCATGCTCATGCTTGATATAACCTAACTTTAATGACATATGATATCTCTGTTAGGTACAATAATTTCCTTACTGTGCAAGTAAATTACTACTTTCCCCTTCTGTCATCATTTTGTCAAATGTTTTTCAGGTCATTTTTATAAAAATCACTAAAAGCCCGCTTTAAAAAGTCATAATAAACATTAACATTCAATGACATTTACCTTATCCTACACTAGTGCCTCTCGTGGTGAATTCAAGCGCGGTAGCCCTCATTGTATTTGAAAGACAGTTGAAAAATTAATGTGTTTAATATTTGAGATGGCTTAAAACAATAAAGAAAACTTTTAATTTGCTATAAACTTAAAACGGCAATTTACTTTTAATGAACTGAATAATTTACCTGGAGCTATTGTCGTTGTGCTTATCGATATATTTGTGGTTGATGCAGTTGTTACAGTTGTAGAATCACTTGTCAGAGGTTCTGTTTTCGTCACTTCTGTCGTGGATGATACAGTTGTTATAGATTCTCCTGTAACAGGTTCACCTGTTACTGCAGCACATATACTATCAGTAATACATTCTAATTTTGAAGTGCTAAAAGCTTCACCAGAAGAGCAAGATTTCAATTCTAAATTAAACCACCACAAGTGTGGCACACATTCGTAATATTTGTTGCAGTTTTGAGCAGGGTATTTACTTGCATTATTACATTGCGCAGGAGGTGTGACTGTGTGAACTATTAAAAATGAAAACTATCAGCTTTTAACATATCAGCTGTATGTATATCTCAGTTTTACTGTTTGCCAATGGTTAGCGCATAATATGCCTTAGCACTATTAAATCAAACAGGCATTTGTGATTACGTTACTCTCCACAAAGTATTCTGTGTAGTGCTGATGAGATCAGTAATATATCGAAACGTTCACAGAAAAAAATAGTATGTATATTCAGCAGTGCAGTGAATATTATTAATAATATCTACAGCAAATTATAAAATTACAAGTAAAATAAATGTACATAAATCCATGGTTATTCAAAGAATCTCATCTCCATTCTGACATTTTTATGTAATGGAAATACAGGTTAATATTGTGTAATAGATTTTATTTTCGAAATGACTTGTACAGAAATACTTGAAAATGTGTTCTAGGATGATGTCTCTGATACAGAGTCTTTTTTGGACTCCCATCAAAGAGTGTACAGGGTGGTACTCGTGTTATCGAAGTCAGACGCACTATTTTCCGAGTTCGATAACAGGAGTTCTATAATAGCTAGAAATTTGATTAAAAAACATAATTATTTTCGAATACCGATTCTACAGGTTCAGGTACCTTTTTTTAAATGAAATACCATGTATATCAGTACATTTTTTAAAGCCTCTTTCTACTTTCCTTCTACTCTTATATTATTATTAAGTAACTCCCAATTACTTGGATGTAATGATTTTTATTTTGTTGAAATAATGCCACCTGTATATGCATATTGAAAAATCACTTAGCAATTATGGATTTTAAGAAAAAATAATATTAATACCAGTTACAAGACATCTGTGTAATGTTTCCGAATCATTTTCACTTCGTAAAAATATATACTGGCTGTCCAAAAATGATTTTTCAATTTAGAAGTTTTTTTTTTTTCAAATTGAACACCCTGTATATTTTTTGACCATGTGATGTAGAATTGAAAAACAAACATTTTTTGTATGCACATTCCACTGGCGGTTCTTCTATAGGGTCATTTGGTCAATGACCTCCCACATACAAATAAAAAATAGAGCTATTCATTTTCTGAGGTTTAAAAATATATAATATATATATTTTTAAAATTCTTAAAAAAATATATTAAAGTTTCTAGTTCATTCTATGCACAATACTATTCAAATATTTAGATCGCAGGATTTCATATTCATTACATTATTCATTTATAGAATTTAAAAATCTTGGGTCAATCCACAACTTGTCCTTAAAGCTAGCTACGGACCGAATTTACAACGAATTAAAGTGAAATAGACTTATGCGCGAATCGTCAGAAAGCAAAAAGAGACAGAAAAACACTGGCGGGGACAATGTCCCTGACACATTTTACGTAAACGATAACGCACGAAGTTCAGTAAAGCAGTCTTAATGATGACTAGGTACGTGTTGGTCGGTAAATTCTGTCGCGTTGTTTTTAATGTTTTTATTTGTGAACATTTTATTAGTAAATCTTTACTTATCGTGAAATTAAGTAAAACAGTGTTTTTGGTGTTTACTATTAAATATGAGTGTTGTACAAAATATATTACAACTGAAAGATTGACATAATAAAGTACAAGTAGTTTTTGTGTTTAGATACGTTTTAGATGTTGTTGTATGTGAGAGATTTTGGAAATTTAATCAGCCTCAAGGAACGACATCGCAGCATTTGACAGATGTAATTTTAAAAGAGTTAGAATGTCTGAAAATTAAGGAAAGTCCTGAAAAAATTGATAGCAAAAAAGTTACGATGGAGCATCAGTAATGAGTGGTGCTTTTGGAGACGTACAAGCCAAAATTAAAAAAAGTTATCCTTCAGCAAATTTTATTCATTGTTACGCTCATCAACTAAATTTAATTTTACAACAAGCATCAAGTCAGGATAAAAGCATAAAAAATTTTTTTGCTAATTTACATAGCTTTTCTTCGTTCTTTGAAAAATCGCCAAAAAGAACAGCCGTGTTAGATAATGTTGTTAAGGTGAGATTACCTAAAGCGGCTCCAACACGATGGAATTTTAATACAAAGTGCATAGAGACTGTTTATACCTATCGAACAGAATTATTAGATTGTTTAGAAAAAATCATTGATAATGAATCAGAAAACAACACTCTAAACCAAAAACTACTTACAAAATGAACATTTTCTTTACTGGTTAAATTTTTTTCATTTAGTTATGCCTCATTGTGATATATTGTTCAATCAATTACAAAAATGTAATATCGATGTCATAACAGTAAATAAGTGTATTGGCGTTTTTAATAGTAAAATTGAAGACATCAGAAATAAAATTTTGAATAACTATTTGGAGGAGACATCCATGCAGTCTGCCCAGAAATGTAAAACGGAAGAATCAAAAAGGAGAATTTCTTAGAAGTTTGTGATATAATTACATCTGAGATCAAAAACAGGTTTGGCTTCAGTAATCATTTAGCAGTGACTCAGTTATTTCATGCAGATCGATTTAAAGATTATAAAAAAAGCTTTCCTCAAGACATGTTTAAAATAGTTAAAACGGAGTATCCAGTCATAAATCATTTGAAACTTAAAACTGAATTAGAAGTGTATAGCCGAGAAGATTTTTCCAATAGTGAAGGTGCAGTTGCTTTGTTACAGCTTTTTATTAACAATAATTTGTGCAATACTTTTTTCTGAAAGTGTCAAACTGTTAAAAAACTTGTGTACTCTCCCTATGACTACCGTCGAAAGTGAACGTTGTTTTTCCACCTTAAAAAGAATAAAGACATTTTTAAGAAATACCATGGGACAGGAAAGGTTATCTTCTTTAGCTATGCTTACCATAGAAAGGGAATTAATAAAGAAGATAAAAGACTTTAATGAAAAAGTAATTGACCACTTTGCATCTTAAAAAAGACCGGAGGATCGACTTGGAATTTAAATAACTTTAAAAGGTAGGTAATACAGTAAACTTTTCTAATTGACCTCCCTATCTCTTGACCCACAAACCGCCACTGGTACATTCCTATGGCTATTTGTAACCATTATCGACATTATTTCGGCATTATTTCAACAAAAAAAATCATTTATTGTATATTTCCATATAATTTAGCTTTGCACTAATTTTTGCTGAGATATGTATAATTTAGCCATAAAATAATGTTCTAGTTGTTTAAAAAGAATAATTCAAAAAATTATGAAGACGAAACCTTTACATTTTCTGAAATCTACTCACTGAATGAACACAGTGAATAATTTACCTGGTGTTGTTGCAGTTGTACGTATCGACGTAGGTGTTGTCAAGACAGTTGTAGATTGTGTTGTGGAAGCTACTGTTATAAATTCCTCTGTATCTGCATCGCATCTGCTGTTAGTATTACACGTTAGCTCAGTGCTATTAAAAACTTGTCCAGAAGGGCACGATTTTAGTTCTAAATTAAACCACCATAAGAAAGGCACACACTCGTAATATTGACTGCAATTTTGGGCTGGATTTTTACTAGCACTGGTACACTGCGCTGGAGATGTTACTGAAACATATATAAAAAATGTAACTTATTATAACTTATCTCTTATATTTGTCTTAAAACTCTCACTCTGTTAATGGAGTAGCTATTGAGTAATATTATCAATGAGAAGCTGGAATAAATTGAAATAGCTGTTATACAATTCCAAAGAATTACATTACAAAAAATACAATTCAAAAGACATTAGTAAAAATACGATATTTTGGTACCTACCGTTAAAATAGTAATATACGTGTTGAATAAATAGGCATAATCAACAATTTACCTGGTACTGTTGTTGTTGTACTTATCGGAGTAGTTGTAACTGATGTAGTTGTGGTTACAGTTGTCGGAACTATTGGTACAAATTCGCCTGTTTCTGCATCACATCTACGGTTAGTAACACATGCTAGCTCTGTACTATTAAAAGCCTCTCCTAAAGAGCACGATTTCAGTTCTAAATTAAACCACCACAGGAAAGGCACACACTCATAATACTGGCTACAATTTTGGGCAGGGTATTTACTTGCATTATTACATTCCGCAGGAGATGTTACTGAAATATGTATCAAAATGTCACTTATTTATATTATGCACATTCCAAAACACCCTGCTATTTGGCACGGTGCTATTGTTTAAAAGTTATTTGTGGCGGAAACTGATTATGCATCTTTTGTTTTTTGGTTGATGTCAAATCTAAAACTAACAAGAAAACAGAAAAATGCCAGAATATGTATAACATGTAAAGTGTAGTGTCAAATAGGGTTGTGAGTTGAGAGGAATTTTTCAGTCGGAAATTGTACGTAAATTGTAGGTATGTATGTGTGGAAATTTTTTATTTGGCTGTAGCGATGATTGCCGAAACGATCGGAAATTATTTTATATTATTATTTTATTTTGGTGGCAAAGATTAAACGTGATGTTGCCTGTGACTTCCGCCAAAATGATCACATTGTTGCCCACTGAAATTAAAGCAACATTTAGAAATTAAGAGAAAATGGTTTCAGACAGTGAAATGATATTAAGTTTAATGAATTTTTTTTGCATTGGGTCGTAGACTAAACAGCTAGTCACTAGAGAACCCGCTTTATTTTTCAAGATAAAAATTTGAAATTAGGGTGCAGGATATTTGGCATAAAAATACATTTTTTGACCTAACCAGACCCAAAAAATACACTTCCGGTTTAATCGAAAGTACAACTTTTTTATTTGAAATCGCACCCTGTATATTTTTTTATCTTATGCGATAAAGGTTTGATTTACCTTTACAATGGTTTTTCAAAATCGAAATCGAATCAGAAATGACCTTGAAAAATGGAATTTTATGTGATTGCTAGGTGGTCATAAAAGTCATATTATTAAAGTTTATAATACCTAGTAACGCGTGTCCTAATGTTAATTGTAACACGCTTTCTAGATATGTTAGAATTGTTGTGCCAAAAATGTATGGGGGCTGTACATTATACTTAGCAGTATTATTTAAAACAATGTTTCCAGCAGTTTTTCCATTTCCTTTTAGCTTTTGATTTACATTAGTTTTAACAATCAGTAAGACAAACTTTCTGATCCAATAAATTTCCGTTAGTGGTGGCTTCCTTCGCTAACAAATTATGCTTCAAGCCTATGTGAGCTTTCACCGACACAAAAGTAATATTTTTACCAGACTGAACAATATTATAAGCAGGTTTCGTGATTTTGTATATACCATGTGTAAAATGTAAACTGTGATCAGTTAGAATAACAAAAGAATACCAGGGATGGTCGAGAACTAGTAAGAAATGGAATAGAATAAGACACGCATACTCACCACGGAGTCTGTGTCCCACCAGCCACCTACAATATGCTCACATATCGTGATCCCACCATTACTGTTACGTTCAATGACTTCAGAATTTTCTGAAGTCGTTGGTTACGTTCATCTCGCTTGTGCAATCGGGCTTTGTTAATATTTTTGGCTGCATTTGGCATTTTAGACATGGTATATGGATTTACCTTGTAAGAAAATATGTGGGTACTGTTTAGATCGGTTACAATTGACAGGGAGTTGGATAGAACTTTATTATTTCTTTTGTTATCAGTGATTTCAATGTAGCTGAACGCTTGGTAGATAACTATAGCCGCAGCAGTGAAAATAGAGCAATTCAATTCAAGCTTATAGCAATATTATTTTGAGGATATATACAATTATTAAAATCTTTACAAGAGCCAACTGACTTTACTCGCAAGTTCTGGGGAATAATCTTTGAGGCATGTGATTGCAAAAGTTTTTTTTTTACTTTTTTTTCTGTTATTTTAACATTGTTTTCTAAGTTCTTGACAGAATTCACAGTAAAGACTGGTGTGGATAATGAGAGAGGGAAATGATTGTAGTAACGTCACTAACAGTGATTCTATTTGAAATTTGTTCTAAATTTCGCTAATTTTTAATAATTTAGGTAATCATATTAAAACGAAATTGATTGTAATGTATAGTTTAGATATGATCTAAAGTAGATTCCAGATCCTATTTGGTAAATCAAGATTTTAGTTTAATTGTCTATTAAAAATGCATATGTATGATTGTTCATTCGAGGATAATCTTAAAACAGTAACCCGTGTACTGAATAAATATATGCAATGAATAATTTACCTTGTACTGTTGTTGTGCTTATCGTTGTAGTTGTAGGAGCTTCTGTTATAAATTCTCCTCTTACTGCGTCGCATCTGCTGTCAGTAACACATGTCAATTCTGTACTATTAAAAGCCTCTCCAGATGAGCACGATTTCAATTCTAAATTAAACCACCAAAGGAAAGGCACACACTCGTAATATTGACTGCAGTTTTGTGCAGAGTATTTACTTGCATTATTACACTCTGCAGGAGGTGTTACTAAAACAAATTGAAGAATGGAAGTTACAAAGGGGGTAACTGCCAAAATTTCCGATTTTGAGTTATTGCTGCAGAAAAACGTTAAATGCCAAGCATATCCTGACAAAAGTGCAATGTGCCACATGCAGTACAAGATTTTGTATATTAATTAAAATATGGAGTGATTGGTAAAGACCATGTGTATTTTTATTACCTTTTTCTTGAATATTTCAATAACTGAGTTTTGGCACTTACCACCTTTGTAACTTCCACTCTCCAATTTATCAAACAGTGACGTAACTTTGATTTTTGGGCCCCCCTCCGCGAAAAATGTTTGAGGGCCCCCCTCATGTCGTGAATAAATAACATAATTTTTGTCAATATTTTAAAACTTTTTTTATTGCGCTATTTCTATTAACGTCCTAACGGAGTTTAGCTATAGCCTATAGCTATAGTTCATTTCACGTCATCAATTTTAAATTTCTAAATTTATTTGCAGTGCCTTTGCTATAGAGCTATCGGCAGTATCGGCACTGCTCCTATAGCAAAGGCACAGCGAATAAATTAAGAAATTTAAAATTGATGACCTGAACGCCAACATTCGTGAAATAACTATACCACTCAACATTTTGTAAGCCTTTTAATTTTGGGATATTTCAGATGACTTCATAATTCAACAATAGCAAAATTTCAGTGCTTAAAACAAAATAAATAAGTGTAGAATAAATATTTAAGTATAAACTTTTATTTTATAAAATATTACATTAATACAATACATAAATAACAAAACAACAAATAACAAAATTTATATACGATTAATGATTATGCATATGTATGTGTCTACATAATTATTATTATTCATTTAAATTTTATGTTACATATACAATTAAAATATATTGTAATAATTAATTATATTTATTAGTTGTCTATAAATCCAACATCGATTTTGTAAATAGGTAAATATTTTTTTCCGTGCTTTCATTTGTGCGAAATGTGATATTAAATCTGACATATCCAAATTCGCGGCCGTTACAGACTCAATTGAAAGTATTGCTAAATCATCAAATCTATTTTGAGTCATACTGTTTCTTAAATAATTTTTTATTATCTTTAATTTGGAGAAACTCCTTTCAGCACTAGCAACAGTGACGGGAAGGGTTAAAAATAACAATAAGACAGTGATAGTCTGATCAAAAGATGAGGCTAATGTAGAATTCTCTATTAATAAAAATTCGGCAAATTCAAAAATTGTTTTAAACTCTTTCAATTTGTCACAAATTAAACGGTTATTTCTTAAAATAGATAATTCAATGCCGAATGATTCAGATATGTCGTCTTTATAAAATTTTTGTAACTCGTCACCTTTTTCTAAGATTTCCTGTTGTGTTAAATTGCAAAAATTTTTAGGTAATAAAAAATTAAATTTGTTTACAATATGTAAATGAGATTGAAATCTATTATTTAATTGTGTGTGTATAATATCTATTACTCTATGAGATATATTTATTTTAAAATTATCCTCTTCCATCTGTAATCCGATGATCTAACATAGTTCATCATAATGTCGTTTAACTTTAGGTTGCCATTTCTTTTTTTAACTCTGGATTAACCCCCCATTGGTTTGCGATATTTATTGCTTCTAATTTTATTTTTTTCCAAAATTATTCATGTTTCACTAAGAAAATGCATGTTTTTTTCAATTAAACTGCAAATGTCAATTAAATCAACATTTATGTTTTGGGACATTTTGGACACAAAATTTAACTCATTAAAAATTTGTTCTAAACAAATACAAATTAAAATTTTCAATGTTATTTCAAATGTTTTTTGCATCATCACGTTCAGCTTTTTTTTTTGTAGATGTTAATATAATCTTATTAAGGCACATTACAATATCTTTATAACGTAGCTTGATAGCTGTTAACGACTTAATTCGGTCAGCCCACCGAGTTGGATTTAATCTTTTTAATTTAATATTTGAATTTTCATTAAAAGTTGACAATAAATTCTATCTCACAATACTTGTTCCAAAAAAAATTATATATGCTTTGAAATATTGAAAAAAATTAATCTATTTCTTTAATTCCATTTACTGTATCATTTATCACCAGATTTAAATTGTGAACAGCATAGTGAATGTATATGGCAGTCTTTTCAATATCTTGAACATTTTTTGACCAATTATTTCTCACGGAAGAAAATAACCAACATGGTTGACAATATACACAATTTTTAATGTTTGAGTAACATAACTAAATATTATTATTTTTATAAAAATGTTGTTCGGAAAAGGTCCTATTTTTATTATCTTTGGGATATGGACCCTTGGGTCTGCAAAGACCATTATTTATTATCAAATTTCACACAAAATCGTTATGTAAAATATCGATGTTATTGAAATTAGCAAAATCTGTTGGATTTACCTTGTTAAAAAAATCGTATCCGTCGTTGTCAGCACTGCCAGTAGCGTTAACTGTAGTAGTCAACAATGAATCATCATCGGAATCGTCAATTTGCTCATTTTCAATCCAGGCAGTTTTCATTTTCCTTATGGTCGTTTTCATTTGAATGTTTTGATTCACTTGATGATGGTGCTGCTGCATGTTCGCCCATTCATTTTGATTTTTTTCAATTTCTTCTTGTTGGGTTGAAGTAGATGTAGATGGACACATAAATGATGTTATTTTGTTATACTTTTTAACGTATTCTTCTTGTTGCTTTCTTTTGCGCTCCTTTGCTGCTCCGCTGGTCATACTTAAGGAGCTTGGATTAGGAGTTAAACTCATTTTCTTGCTGAAAAATTAACATAATTTTTTAATATTTGAATTCGAATTAATCGAATTTAATTAATTTTAAGCTTAATTTGTTTTATGGCAACTCTTGAAAATCATTAACACAAAAGAATTATGCACAATTTAAATAAAAATAAAATTTTCGCTTTTCATTAATCACACCGTATTTTGTTTTAGAAAATTGGTATATTTTTTTCTTTCATTCTTCATAATTATATAATAATTTTGTGATTTGTTTATAATAATTAAAACTTACCTTTTTAAAGTTTTGATTCCTACACAACACAAATAAAATTTTGATTTTATTTTAAGGTGTTCAAGGCACTTTTACTTTTGCACTTTTGTTTTCTATTTTAATTTTAAATAACGTGTCTCATGCAAGTTAATTCTTTTTTATACGTTTCCTCCCTCCCTTTTTGTAAAATTATTAAATAAACAAAGCCTGCCTTACCTTCTTGTTAGAACTGAAAAAAAATTGCATCCAAGTTCGACGGCAATAAATAATTTAATATACGCGACGCGGCTAACTACTTAAAAAATACACGTGCGTCGGCGTCTCAAAACTAAGTAAAATATTTCGGCATATCTGCCATGGAAATAAAGTCGGATGTCGGGAAGGATTTATTATATTTTACAATGAAATACTTAAATAGAGCGGCTTTTCTTTTCTCTATTTTGTTTTCAACTTAAACTAGTTAAACTACATCATATTATTAAATTCCTTCATTTAATTAAATTAAAATGTTATATGCAGAGAACACGTGCGGGTAATTGTGGCATAAATTTGTTGATGTCGGTACAAAGATCTAACGAATATAAGAAACATAAAACCAAAAAATCACCGTCACTGAATGATGCCGCCCGGCGCAGGTGTGGTGTGAGAGTAGGACAAAACACAAACACGGACCGCTCTATGGCTGTGTTGTTTTTATATTTCTTAAACTCCACAAATCGCAACGAAATACACTTCTCCTCGTGGATATAGTGGGCATAAAAAAAACGTCGGCTTGTTTGATAGCGATAAAAACATCAAAGATGCCGACCCTGACGTTTATTTCATCCTACTATAATAGCGGCGAGGATAATTTTTTTTATAATAATGGTTAGTAACGCATCGGCCATCGGCCCTCATTAGACCATTCCATAGAGATAAACAATAAACATAAAAAAATCGAGAAAGCTGCGACCGGCGTTTGACTTTTTTTTATTTAGGTTTTTACGTTGCAATCGACTCGGCCGAGCCCCTAATGTGTTCGGTCCCCCCGCACTACGGGGACTGGCGGGGATAAAATGGCATCACTGTTATCAAACATGCGATTTATCTACTATTCGTGTATATCAAAACACACCGTCTGCTAACGGCGTAGCTATTCCGCATAGTGCTGACGAGGCGAAGATGCACTTTAAAACAAGTTTTTCATAGATGAGTTGTTATAAGGTCCAAAAAAGGACGGCACTGATAAACCTGAGATGAGATTCTTGTATTGAAAAAGCAAATTTTTCTATATCGAACTTTGTAAACTGCATATCAATTTTTAAAGACAAATGTGATTAAAGTTTCCGCAAATGCCAACAGACTTACCCGTCGCAACATGCCTGCGTGGAAAATTACGTAAAGTTACAAGTGCTTGGCGAGAAAGTATCTACACAAATGCATATTGATATTTAGTTATTTTTTCGTTTTTTATTCTGACTTTGACTACTCTTTTTTTTAATAAATAAGGTGTTGATAGAATTTAGAAATCCTAATAAAGATTGGTGTGGACAAGTAGGTAGGGAAATTACTGTAGTAACGTCAGAACTGGTGATTCTATTTGAAATTTTTTCTGAATTTTAGTAATTAAAACAATTAGTCACATTAGTGACACAACTACGAAGGAGTAGAAAGACCACATTATTCATATACTTTTTCTGACATGAAATTCAGGATTACATGTCGGAATTCACAATTGTAAGTCGGAATTCACAATTGTATCTCGGAATTCACAATTGTATATTAGAATTCACAATTGTATCTCGGAACTCACAATTGTTATGTCGCAATTCACAATTGTAAGTCAGAATTCACAATCGTTATTGGGGATTTACAACAGCAATTTGTAAATCAGTCTGGATTGTACTTATTAATATACGTGTTTTAGACAGTAATTAAGAGTGTTTAAGGCCCAGTTGCACAGACTTACAATTGTGGATTCCGACATAACAGTTGTGAATTCTGAGGTACAATTGTGAATTCTGACATATGATTGTGAATTCTTACATAAAATTGTGAATTCAAAGATATAGTTGTGAATTCCGACTTATAATTGTGAATTCCGACTTACAATAATTGTAAATTCCGACATAATAATTATGAATTCGGACATGCAATTGTGAATTTCAAGTTAAAAAAAATATATGAACAGTGTGGTCTTTCAAAACTTTCGTACTCACAACTAGTCACATTAATATGAAATTTTTAAAATTCATGATATTTGGCAAATAAAAAGTTAATAATAAATAATGTATTTATTACTTATGAAGACCGTTGATGTGTGTGTATGTATGTTTGAATGTATGCGGGCTATGATTGATTATGATTATACAGTAAATATTTATTTTTACCTGGTGCTGTCGTTGTGGTTATGGGTGTAGTTATAGGAGCCTCTGTTATAAATTCGCCTGTTGATGCATCGCATCTGCTGTCAGTAACACATGCTAGCCCTGTGCTATTAAAAGCTTGCCCAGAAGAGCACGTTTTCAGTTCTAAATTGAACCACCACAGAAAAGGCACACACTCGTAATATTGGGTGCAATTTTCGGCAGGGTATTTGCCTGCATTGTTACACTGTGCAGGAGGTGTTACTGAAATAAATATATCATAAATATAACTTAGGTATCTGTTTTATTTACATCGAAATTAGCCCTTCGTAGAAGTCCTTCAAATTCAAGACAAAAGATTCTAAAGGTAAGAACATAGTGGAGCGATGAGGATAGAGGCACGCGTCGAGGGTAAGCGAGTGATTAATATATTCTAATCAAAGAAGGTTTAGTGCCATATGGGGATATGGCACTAAACCTTCTTATTTTATTTTGACCCCAATAAATCTATATTATTTTGTTTGTATTTGCCAGGTGGAAACGGGCAGTACACATAGAGCTCTGTGTGTTGACTGTGATCACTGAGGCCCCAATTGTGGCACATGGGAACATGAAGGCACTAATTGAGTACTATGTACTGTACTTTCCAGCTTTATTTTAGTTCTTGTTCCTGATCTATCCCATCCTAGATCCAATTCTTTAGCTACGCTACGCTACGCTGATGAGGGGAATAACTCCGAAACACGTGTCCGTAGCTGCATAGTTGTTTTTTGGGGATATGGCACTAAACCTTCTTATTCTCAAACAGTTTCCAGCTACCAACACAATATTTAAATAAACAAAATATGGCAACACAGGTTTGGCCATACCACAGGGCGCATTATTTCATTGGTTGATTAACTTGCGGCAATTGTAAATTAATTCAATCTTTTATATTTTTTTTTGTAGTAATTTTTTTTTAAATCCAACCACTTATGGTTACTGATTACATAAATAGTGTATAATCATACACAATAAAAATAAATCCAACTTTTAATATAGTAGGATATCCCCATTTACAATTTTTTTAAATAAACAATAATTATTATAAACAATTTGTAAATTGACACTTAAATTACGAGTATAATATTTTTTCCATTGATTTAGTTATCACTGGCGGTTCTTCTATAGGGTCATTTGGTCAATGACCTCCCACATACAAATAAAAAAAAGCTATTCAT